>OU015772.1:17106276-17338017 GCA_907173295.1 Fagus sylvatica | reverse complement strand
CATAGGTGTCCTTAGAGAGGGATGTGGGTAAGAATGTAGGATCATTTTAATCTCATGACTACAAAAGCCAGATTAAGTAGTCGACTTGGATGCTACAAAATATGTGACTAGTAGAATAAAAACCTGAAGATGTCAAATTTAAAAAAAATAAAAAGATGAGACCCTTTTCTTTAATTAACAGGTAGGGTTCTTTTTCTTTTTCTTTTTTTCAAGTTGTGGATGATAAACCCCAGATAAGTATTTTTCATTTTCAAACTTCGTATGTTAAATAAACATGATGCTATTGCAAATTTAGTACGCTATTGATCATCAAAAAATCAATGAAAAATAGCACACTATCAAAAGATTATAGTTCGGCAAATTGAAACCTAAACTACACTTTTTATTCTCTCCTAACCTAAATAACATGTCTTTATAAGGATAATTTATTTCCCTATACATAAATTTTAGAACTCATAAATAGCCCAGCACAAATGAACATAAAGATCACCTATAATTGCCACTCCCTGAGAATAGACTACAATCATAGGCACGTGGTCGAAGAAAACACCAACTTGACTACAACATGATAATCACAAAACCAAGAATTACACGTGCACGTGACCTTTCAACTCCAGTCTCCAGCTATTGAACACCCAATTTCTTTCACCCAAAAAAAAAAAATCAATTTCGAAATTGTCCCACATACTCTCAAAGGTCATACGCAAACAAACTGCCACATTTCAGTAACTAAAACTGACACATACCCATATGACCTTTTGCCTATTCCAATCAAATGTCTAATTAGATCCCAATGGTTGGACTTCAAGAGAATATGAAGATAATTGCTTCATTGTAAGTTAAGAACATAGTACATTGATCAAGGTCTGTTCCATTAAGCTAATCCTCAACCTTAATCTATCAGCAAAAATAAATAGTGATGATAACAACAATGATACAAATGAAAAAACTTATATATGACAACAGGGTAGCGTGACTCAACTAGGTCACCCTTTGTCATCAAAACAGACTGGGACCCTACAGTCTGAAGCCTGCACATTACCATCCAAAGGCAGAAACGCAGTGTAATCAGCTCTAGACCAAAATAGGTAAACCTGTATAAATCCCCATCAAATTCAGGTAGGAATCAGTACATGCACACATAATCATGAAATCTAAAGTTCTCAGAAATATCCAACAAAAAAAGTTTGAACTAAGCATCAAGGAGTACAAAAGAGACAACAAGCTTTCATGAGGACCGGAATCCAAAGCCACCCTTCTACTCCTGCAAGGACAGAAAAATGGCATTAATACCAGAAGCCTTTACCAACAAAAGCAAAAAATACCAGCTAAATCTTGATCATTCAGGTGAAATGGCAACCAATACCATTTTCAACAATACCATCTGATCCCCCAAAACTTCTGAATTGTGCACCTAGTGAGGAATAAAAGCAGCAATACACACTACATATCTCTCCCGTCATTTAATATGTGTGCATGTGTTCGTGTGTGCACATAGATCCAGTTCTGCAATAAAGTTCCATGGCTATTATCAAGAAACTTTTTTTTTTTGTTTTGATAGGTGGCTATTATCAAGGAACTTGGATATTATTAACATAGTTCCAAGTTATTATAGGGATAAGCTGAAGAGGGACAACCACTATGGAGGCATATCACCCCCAAAATTTCATAAGCTGGGATTTACCGCTTTATAAAGAATCAGCTTTAGACTTGGCCAATTTTAAGGATCCGTGAATGACCACCAACATTTAGAGTTATCAATCACGCCTAAGAGAAAATCCAGTTTACCCTAACTAGCTAAGTCCACCAACTTGAGAAAATCAGATAACACTGCAGTAATCACTATATAAAACAAAATTAATGCAAATCAGCATCTGTCAAACTACAGCATTCAATAAGCCATTTGACTCTCAAAATCTCTATTTTTAACCTAAAGATGGAAGAAGCCAATACCTCTCTTTCTTTCTTTTGTAATAAATTTTATTGATATGGAGGAGAAACTTTATGTACATAGAGTGAACACAAAGTTCTCCAAAGTTCTCCTAAAGAATTACATGAAAGACAAATTACATTCTTAAAGAAATAGATTCTATAAAATCTACAAGAAAATTTGCATTACTAGTTTCCAAAGTGCAGGATCACTCGAACAATGATCTCAAAAACAAGGATTTTAGTGCTAAAACTAAGACCTCTACTCCCTTAAAAATACGATTATTCATCTCCCTCCATATGGTCCTTGTTAAGCATAAGGGGGCTAAATCCCAAGCTAAAGAGGTTCTGTATTTACCGAATCAAATCCTCTATGTTAAAAGTAGCTCTATAACACTCTTCAACATCACCCAATGAACCTCAAACATAGAAAATACAAGTCCACAACCATGCAGTGCAATAAAAAAATATCCTATCCTAATAAGATTGTCACCTGTTAGGACTTTCCCCCATGTTGCTGTCCACACAAAGAATGCAACTCTTTTTGAAGCCTTAGCCTTCCTTTGCCAAATACTCTTCTAAGGAAATCTCCCACCACAAGACCCTTGCAAAGCCTCATAATAAGACCGATCATCCAAGTTACCATTACCACTCAAACGGTCAGGACTCTCACCACTTGGGATGTTGGAATACAAAGTGTCAAACACAGAGTCAATTTGTTCCAACTCCCAATAATTAAAATCACACACAAATATGATATTTTACATGATCGTGGTCCCCTTGCATTTGAAATCTCCAAATAGGAGTGAACAAAGGCATCCTTGTCCATTGCTATTGAGTAAAAATCTGGATATAAATCTTTCAAACCTCGAGTCCACACCATATGTCATGCCAGAACCTCACTCTACAACCTCATAATGAATGTAACCAACAAAGCTCCCCCCATCTTTCCTAATACTTTGACACAAGCTGTAACCATGGGTGCTTCTAAATTACCCTTGTTGTCCACTGACCCAAGCTTCCCATGGAACAGTTTCTAAATCACCCCCAACCCCCATTCTTGTATGGGAGCAAACAGTGTTCCATTCCACATGGTGGAATTTAATTTCATCTCCCATCTATTAGCTACATAAGATCACAAACTGTTCTCACCTAGTATGACGATCCCGCCAAATTCAGTTTCAAAAGCCCATTTATCAATCAAATTTTCAGGCACACCAGTCAAAGAGCCATCAGACCCATGAAAGTCCCTTTTATTTACTAGAGCAAGGCCATGTCTATGGAAGGAGCTAACTCTACTAGAGTTAAAACACAATGATAGAATAAAATTATACATTTCAACAATGTTGGCATAGCTAAAATTTTTAAAGGAGGTTCATAAAAGGAGATGATAAAGAATTTGTTTTAAAAAGACACTCATTTAATAGGAGACGACATTTTGGTCAATAGATCTTCCAAATGTACACCCACAAGGTAACCTTCTAATTAACAAATTTCCTAGGACAGACAAGTTCCTAGGGGCCAAATTAGAGCCTCAAACATTTCATTAGAAATGATCAAATTTACATGAAATTACGTAAAGATAAGGCTATGAAGCTAGAGACTCCACAGCCACTTACCGTTAACAAATTCCTAGAAACCACAATATATGTAACTCTGTTCCCATAACTAACTATGCCCAGGATCTTGATCAAAATGTGGTAAGCTATGATCATGGCAAGGGCAGATGATATCAGAATTATCCTCCTGCAAAGACACATGTAATTCTTCATCCAATTTATTAAACAATTGTTTATTTTATCAAAACTGGATTCTCTGGTCCTACAGTTTTACAAAAGGACGTTGAACACTTTAGTTAAATGCTAAGGGCCCAACAGTTAATTTGACATCCTTAGCCTACGCTAATCACAACAGACATGACATGATCCTGTCGTTCAAGCATAATGATCTCAAAAGTCAAACCAGTGGAGAACAAAATAATACAGGTTCTCAAGGTCTCTACACCTCTCTTCTGCCCCTTCTGATTTTGATCAATCACACAAACATGCACATACATACATACATGCATGCATGCATGCATTACGCTCAGTGCTACATTAGAGACTAGAGTGGGAGAATACGCACATGTGCACGGGCACACACACTACCAAAAGCCACAGGACAAAGTCATACCTGTTCCATGGGTGTAGGTTCACTATCCCTCTGTTCCTCCACATCTTCTGGCCCACCATCAGCCTCATTCTGACTATTGGAGACCATATCCTCATCCTTTTGTTTAACACCATTTGCCCCAGTATCAGCATCCAATTTCAAATCGGCAGGAAGCTGACCTGACTTCAATGCCTGCTCATTAAAACCATGTTAACTTGTGCCTTGCATTCTCTCACTCTTCATTACGCTCAGTGCTATGTTACTAGCACAAAAAGAAGACAAAGTCTAAAAATCAAAAAGTAATTCCAACAACTAAGCAAGATGTAAGGACCTTTTCAAGTCTTGCAACCTCTTCAAGAGTCTGGGAATTCACAATGGCAGCCTGCATACAGGTGAAAAGACATGAAACATCAGAGAGCCTTGATTATAATCTTAAACATGAGTATGGTGACAATATATAGAGGCATATGCAAACATTATATGGAAATAACATAGTGACAAGTAGACTCAGGGGAAAATATAATTACTTGGCTCCACTAATTCAAACTAAATTTGAAAGATGTACCTTTACTATTTATAGATTTGAACGGTTTTGACCTAAAGTAATCTTATGTGTGTGCAACTGCGTGCTTGTGTAGGGATAATATTGGTAAGAGTTCAAATTCCCAAAAAATCGCAACCTGGAATTGGAATAATATAATGTTGAAAGATATTTTTTTACAAGTAAAAATAATTTATTAAAACAAAGAACCGGTAGATTTGTAGGATGTGTAACCTACTAATCCTAACCAATTACAGCCTGAAATTCAACAAATCAAAGAAATAAAAAGATACAGCAGGGAGGTTGCCTAAGACATTCATCCAATCATACAGAGATCATAACATGGACCGTTTAATAATGTGAATAAGACGTTCAACACCATCGAAAGTCCTGCCATTCCTTTCTCGCCATATAATCCACAAGATGCCTGGAGGCACAGCCTTCCAAGTTCTTGCACCCCTGTGATTATGGAACCTGCCTTGCCAACAAGCCAGGCTTTTAAATACCGTCTTTGGCATAACCCAAGAAACTCCAAATAAAGCAAACATGAGACCACAACTCTCTAGCCACCTAACAATGAAGCAAAAGATGATCCACCATCTCTCCACTGTTCTTCAACATACAGCAACACCCCCCACCCCCCACCAAATCATAATGTGTTACTTATGCAAATTATCAACAGTCAAGGAAGAAGAACTAGACTATAAAATAATGCCATAAATTTTCTTATTTATCAAAAAAAAAAAAAATAATGCCATAAATATGTTATATGAGGATACTTTTACTTAAAAGAGTTTTTATTTCCAAGAATCGCAACCACTTGAAATTTTGGAGCTCCTAAGAATTGAAAAAACCTAGAGTTAATTAGTTGTTATTTAATTTACTGAAGATATATATATATATATATATAAATATATATATAATATATATATATATATATATTTTGATAAGTAAATTATTGGTAAGCTTACACACGCACCGGTAGGTCTTGAACCCACGACCTCACCCTCCATCCCATTTTTATGGGAGAAGGAGTGTCAATTGAGCTATAGCCCATTTTTAATAATATATATATATATATATGAAACTAAATGCGTAGAGTCATAGACTCCATACTTGAGTGAAAAACAATATCCCTTGCCTATTGCACCAATGACAAAGAATGATGCAGCATAGATTACTTTAACATGAGAGACAAGAACTCACAGTACTTTAGTGGACTCTGAAATAATGGATGCTCTACCTATAAAACTAACAGGTTCAATAAAAAGAAGAAAGGATATTATCCAAAGCTATCATCCAATCAAACAACCATCTCGAAAACATAACTTCAGCCCACCAACAAATCTTTCTTTCTATCTCAAATTCTTGATCTTTGGTGGCAGTGGAGCACTGGGCAGGTGTCGAACCCCCATAAATGGTCTTACAACTTTGCGGAGGCCTATGTTTTAGGTAAACAGTCGCCCGGGCGTAATCACTGTGATCTAGAGATCATTCGGACCTATGACAACATTTTCTGAGCAACCTCAATGTATTGAAAGTTAGACTATTCCTTTCTTGCCAAGCATCCACATATGGCAATGCAAAGAAGATAGTAAATCTCGTATCTCTTTTTTTTTTTTTATAAAGAATTTAACTTATTGAAGAAAAAGACTACCTGATGTACAAAAGTAATACACAAGATAGCCTAAAGAATTACAAGCACATGAAAGAGATTCTATGAACTCTACAATGGAACTACTATCACTGAGACCCAATAAAATAGACCATTCAAGTACTAATCTAAGGAAAGATGTCTTCAGTTACATCTTTGAAGCTTCCACATCTTAAAAAGTGCGATAATTCCGCTTCTTCCACAGCATCCACATCAAGCATAAGGAGTTTAAATCTTGTATCTCTCCTTCAAACCTTGGAACATACTGTTAATAACCTCCTATCATCCACTAAATAACCGATATGATTATTTGCCTTTAGAAAATATGAGCTTCTAAGATGATTAGATAGAGGTAAACAAAACCTTTAATCATAGATAAAAGCAAAATGCCTAGTACATGCTGAATATCCCATAGCACAATATTATAGAGGAAATCATTATGTTCACCAAGACAAAATAAAAAGTGGCATACTAATAATAAGACACTATGTGTAAACAGCAAAAGAGTTGGTAAATGCATGTGAATCTGTTTATAGATGTATGTGATTCATATATACATACATGCAAGCATGCACATATACCCCAACCACAGAATAATAACATAAGCCTTTTCATTAAATTAAACAAATAAAGAAGTGACAAGCCCAAATAAGAAAACACTTACAATTAAACACCAAAAACCTTGTTAAAAACTTTCAATTCCCAAAAGAGGTGTATGATTTCATATCAACTAAAGCTAGCATGCATGACCTATGGTTACTAAATGTAATGATCAATAAAAAAATACCTTGATAGCTATGATTTGCTCAGGAGTTGGGGCAGTCACTTTAGGAGTTTGTTGTTCCTCTGCAACTTCTGAAACATTGGGTACCTCAGTTGGTGTAAAAGTCATGGATTCCTTTTTAGTCTCTTCTTCAACTTCTGTAGATGCAAACAAATTTCTTGCTTCCAATCTCTCCTATTATTATTGAATATGATTATCAAAATGAAGGCACATAATAGAAGCATAAGAGCTTTGAAAAGAACAACAAATAAGGAAGTGTTGTATCATGGTTGTGGACATTCAGCCAAATGTATGGATGAATATTTAACCTATATGACAGCAACCTATTACTTATTTTTATTTTTTTTGGTTCTCACAACAACATTCTGTTCAAGGATATAACAAAACTAAATATTTATCGGGAATAGTGCACTCCAAAGACTGGGACCGACAGAGCAACAGAGCAACACAATTCAGAAGAAAATGCAGAATGATAATGCCAAAATTTTCAACTTTCTATGCACCCAAGCTTGGGGTCCAGGCCGTCGCCCAACATAGATGCCTCATAAATATGTCAAATAATGTGTACATGGCAAAATACACCATTTATATTACTCCGTTTACTCTGTTGAAGTGGTTTCTTAAATTATTATCTGATTTAGTACAAACAAAAATACACATAGTTGTTTAGAAGCTCCAGAACTATTCAAGTTTACCCTTAATAGTGGTCTTACTTTCAATTTTTGAAGTGGAGGTCCAAATTTCAGTTAAATTGGGAAGAAAATGTTCTTTAGAAAAATGAGTATTCAGAATTGCCTAACTCCCTCAGTATTATTAAAAACATTCTGCAGCTTTATGCCTTTATGGCTCTAAGATTTCAATCTGGTCAATAACAACCAGCAGTAAGCTTCATTGAAACTTCAGATGGTTATAGCCTACAATTTTAACCATAAAGGAAAGCAACAGCATGCACAGAAAACAACAAACATAAGCTTGGTGCAATGAAAGAACCTCACCTTGTTCTTCACCTTTTTGAAATCTAGAACCCGAAGGTGCTTTAGTTTGTGAATCACATATAGCCTATAATTCGGTTTCTTTGTAATGTTATTATCCAACAGACTAAGAAACTGTAGCTTCGGAAGGGACGCAAGAGGGTCAATCTCTACCAAGTTGACAAGCCTATTGTTCGTAAGAACTAATGTGTGTAACTTCGGCAAGAACTCTACAATACAAAATGCATATTAAATTATAAAACTTCCAACAAAAGAAGAAAACGATGGTACGAAAATAAAGACCAAAGTGCTGTTTAAATTTTACCTCCAATGTTGGGATTGATACGAGTAATTCGATTATTATTTATAAGCAAAGTACCCAAACGATTAAGATGCGGAAAGTTTTCCAGCTTAACAATCTCATTGTCAGACAAATCAACCGTGTCGAATTGGTCCTGTCAAAACGCCAACAAGAAAAGTGGAAGGCTTTAGGTTCAAAATTTCCATCAAATTTTAAATATCAAGCATAATCAACAGCAGGGCCAGGACAATAAAATAATTAACAAATTTAAACTAAAAAAAAAAAAAATTGAAATTCAGAGAGGCAAAATAGCTGACCTCAGTGGCACCCAAGTTTTCTATCACTGCTATCTTGTTACCTGACAAAGCAGAGGGGAAATAGTTAGATATTTGTCTACGAACTATACACATAAATTTTAGGGCACGAAACGAGTGAAAAGAAGAATAACAGCAATGAAATGCAACTAATTTGAGAGAGATTAGGGTTGGAAAAGTGAGAAAGGGATACCTCGAAGATCTAACTCTCGCTCCTTAATGGCATTGAAAAAATGAGGGCTTTTCCAAATCAAGTCGGCGGTGAGTCTCACCATTTGTTTCCCTAACTGCTCTTAACTCTACTAACAAGTTTGAAGCAACTCTACAGAATACACCAAACTCAGGGAGGTGGGGCGCTACGCGGTCACACTCCACTACGAGGCCTTTGGGGTCGAGGGGGCTTCGCCTTTTATTTTACCCTCTCTTTTTTTCTTTTTTATGTCTGAAACTACGGCGTTTTGTGCCACTTAACATTTAACAAGGAAAAACAGTAATGTGCTTGGGTTGAGAAGATCCATGGTTAGATATATGCATCTTCTCTTTGATACTTAACAATAGCTTGTTATCAAATTGCTTTTTTGGATATATATTTTTTAAAGTGTATAGATTTTTGTTTATTTTGATTGGAAGAAGCAAACAAAGATTTTTTCATAAGCTTATTACATTAGATCCAAATTGATAAGAAAAAAAAAGTATATTATGTTCAGTGATTTGATAAAAAAAACCAGTTTCATTTAAAGATTCAACTATTTCTTGTATAAAAATAAATTGGTCAATGCCAGGTAAGAAACGTGTTATTCTATTATAGAACTTGGGATACGAAAGAAACCACAAAAACAAATACTTTTTAAATAATCAAAATTACTAAAATATAAATAATAATAATAATAATAAAAATTTGTAACTTCTCTCTTTAATATCTCCTGATAACCTTTGTAATTAGAATTCACAAATAAAAATCAAACCAAATATAACAACCCATAATTCAATTAATTTAATATAATAAAAAAATAACCACAATTCAATTTTTACAAATCGTATTTCAAAACCTAATTTGATTGTTTTAACAAAAGTTGAAATATTAACTAAAACATTTGCCACCATCTCAAATCATATTTCATCTTCATCAATGTTTTTGTCTCCATCACCGTTTTGAATTAAAATTAGATATATCAATTCAAATTTATAGGTATATCAGAAAAGCTCTTAGATTTTTTTTTTGGTTAAAAGGACTTCATTCATTCTTCAAAAACACAAAAAGCAATAGTAGTAAGTCTATTAGACTACAGACCAATAGCATTTAAATTAACCAAAAATGGAAACTTTTTTCGGAAGAAGGAAGATGGAAGGTTAAAAAATCTTCAGCTTGTTGGCATCCCCATTTAGCAAGCACATCAACACACTTATTAACTCCATGAAAGGCATGCTTTCTCTCACACTTTACTATTTACTATTTTATCTAGATTGGATGCTTTTCTGCTTTGCTTTTCCATTCCCTAGACAATGATAACTTCTATAACAGCAAAGCATTGTACTTTGGATAAGAGCCAAACCTTTCACTCAACCATTTGTTAGCAAAAAAATAAATTGCTTGTATTATTTTATTGGAATTCTTTTTTTCTTTTTTTTGATAATTACACCTTTAACCGTCAAACTTTGTATATGAACTTGAATTATAAGGCAATTATACTAGGACAAGCGATAAAATGGAAGACACTGACATGTCAGACCGTCCAAAAGAAAAAGACAGAGTTCGTAGTAGTGTTAATGGAGATCATTTACATCATTCTTCTGAGGATGACGGAACCAGTCGACGGAATAACAAAAAGCATAAAGAGTCTCACTCGATATCTGGCCCAGATAAGGGTCATGGGTATGAGAGTCCTATGGGAGATGTGGAACCAACCAGTGCCCCAACCTCTCCTATTAGAGCACGATCTGGTATTAGCTATAAAGACTCTCTTATTGGTGTTATTCCAGGAGCATATGAACATGCATTCTTTGGGAATAGTATGGAAGAAGATGAAACCATAAGCTCAGACGAAGAAGAGGATGAGGAGCCACCGGAAGAAGGTGAAGTTGTTATAAAGTTCACCCGTGAATTAAAACATAGAATTAGGGCTCCTTGGAGCACTTCTCTTATTGTTAAGGTATTTGGACGTTCTGTTGGCTATGTATTCCTTGTGAATAAACTAAAAATTATGTGGAATTTTGCTGGCAATTTCTCTTGCGTAGACCTTGGCTTGGGGTTCTTCCTTATAAGATTTGATGCTCAGTCTGGATTTGAGGATGTTCTGAAGAGGGGTCCCTGGTTCATAGGTGAACACTTTTTGTCACTTAGGCCGTGGGTTCCTAATTTCCGAGCTTCTGAAGCTTCAGTAAAAACGGTGGCTATTTGGGTTAGACTTCCAGAACTCCCCGTGGAATACTATCATAAGGATTCTCTGTTACATATAGGCAGTGGTTTAGGACCGGTTTTGAGAGTAGATTTTAATACGGCAGCTGGTACAAGAGGGAGATTTGCGAGAATATGTGTTCAAATTGATCTTGATAAACCACTGGCCAGGACTGTTAGAGTTAGGAAGACAAGACTTGCAGTGATTTATGAGGGAATCGGTTTATTATGTTTCCATTGTGGTCGGATTGGTCACTGGAGTGAGCTTTGTCCAAGCCGAGTTCTGGAGGCAGAAGACCTGTTGTTAGCCTCAAGGTTTCAATAATTATTAATTGGCTAATTAATCCAAGGACATTCATGTAGTTTTGATGATAACCATGATTTTAAGTTATTCATTAATGATATTTTCATATGAACTAATGATTTATGTTTTAAAGCTTAATTTTGACTATTGATTTAATTGGACCAAGATGGCCAATTCAAATATCAAGCAAATGCAAAGTTGATAAGTTGCAAATTCATTGAAGATCAAAGTCATCAAGACTCAAGACAAAGAAATCAAGCTCAAAGACAATGATCCGAGACATATGAGAAGTAAGAGTTAGGTTTTGTAAAGTTTATTAAGATTTGATCTTTAAGGCTCAACTTTAAAACCAACTTCAATTGAAAAATCTCTTAAAGTTTTCAAAGACAAACTTGATTGGTTGAAATTCAAATATAAGACAACCATATCAATTGAAAAATCTCTTAAAGTTTTCAAAGACAACTTGATTGGTTGAAATTCAAATATAAGACAACCATATCAATTGAAAAATCTCTTAAAGTTTTCAAAGACAACTTGATTGGTTGAAATTCAAATATAAGACAACCATATCAATTGAAAAATCTCTTAAAGTTTTCAAAGACAAACTTGATTGGTTGAAATTCAAATATAAGACAACCATATCAATTGAAAAATCTCTTAAAGTTTTCAAAGACAACTTGATTGGTTGAAATTCAAATATAAGACAACCATATCAATTGAAAAATCTCTTAAAGTCTTCAAAGACAACTTGATTGGTTGAAATTCAAATATAAGACAACCATATCAATTGAAAAATCTCTTAAAGTCTTCAAAGACAAACTTGAATTGATTGAAATTCACATGCAAGACAACCATATCAATTATGGTTGAAAAATCTTAAGAAGAAAAGTTTTCAAAGAAAGCAAATTGATTGATTGAAAATCAAGAAGAATGCAAGACAACATGATGGCTATAAATACTACCCTTTCTTCATTTCTAAACATCAAGCATACAAGAGAAATCAAAGATAGAAAAGATAACATCTTATACATCAATCCATCCTTCTCAAGCTTATATTTTCATATCATTCAAAATCCTTGATTGAAAATTTCTCTAAACACTTTTTGAGCCATATTGATCAAATCCTTGATATACTATTAGAGTGAGCATATTGTGTACAATTACTCTTTGAGAGAGCCTTATCTTGTACAACAAATACTTTGTTGAAACCTGTGAGTATTTTGTTAGGGTTTTGGTATAAATCCTAAGGAGTGAAAAGGATTTTTCACTCGGTGGTTACTCTTCACTGTGTAAGGAAGATTTGTAACGGTTTTATCTTCACCCGAAAGAAGATTGTCAAATAGTGGATTTGGGAATCCTCAAGAAGTGTTCTTGAGGCGGGGACGTAGGCACGGGAAGCCGAACCTCGATAACAATCATCGTGTTTGATTTTCTCTCTCTCTATCTCTTACATATTTAATTGCTTATATATATACTTGTGTTTGATTTTCATATCATATCTTATTGCAATTGAATTGTGTTCTTAAATTTGCTAAATCAACATTTGCTAATTTGAAAATAGTTTTTAATTCCGCATTTAAATCGAAAAAGTTTGCCTCAACCTAAATCACCCCCCCTCTTAGGTTGATATTTGGGTAACAATTGGTATCAGAGCCAAGGCTCTACATATAGATTTAACAATCTTAGAGTTAAGATCATGGCAAACACACCTAGACCTCAAATGCTTGAAGGTCAATCTACTCATAGACCACCTTTATTCATTGGTAGTGATTATGGCTATTGGAAAAATAGAATGATCATGTATATTAAGGGTCAAGACTATCATGTTTGGAGAATCATTGCAAATGGTCCTCATATTCCCACAAAAACTGTGGAAGGAGCAACCTTAGCAAAATTAGAAAGTGAATGGAATGAGGCTGATGTAAGACTCATTGAATTAAATTGTAAAGCTATGAGTACTTTATATTGTGCTCTTGACCCAATTGAATACAATAGAGTCTCGGGTTGTGACTCGGCTAAAGAAATTTGGGACAAACTTGAAGTTACTTATGAAGGAACTAATCAAGTTAAGGAATCTAAAATGAACATACTTGTCCATGAATATGAATTGTTTGTTATGAAGAAAGATGAAAATATTAGTGAAATGTCTACTAGGTTTACTAATATTGTGAATAGCTTGAAGGCCCTTGGAAAAATTTATACTAACCAAGAAAATGTGAGAAAAATTCTCAGGTCATTACCAAAGAGATGGGAAGCAAAGATGACAGCAATTTCTGAAGCTAGAGATCTTAAGGTGTTGACCTTAGAAGAACTATTCGGATCACTTATGACGTATGAGCTTGAAATGAATAGTAAAGTGGAGGAAGAAGAAGTCAAACCAAAGAAAAACTTCGCCCTCAAATCCTCTCATCATGACCACGACAATAGTGAAGAGGAAAGAGATGAAGAAGAAGAAATTGCCCTGATGACTAGAAACTTCAAAAAGTTCTTAAAGAAGAAAAAGGGGTTTGGAAGAAGATTCCCTAAGAAAGGAGAAAATAAAGGAGAATCAAGCAAAACTGAAACTCCTACCTGCTACAAATGCAAGAAGCAGGGGCATTACAAAAATGAGTGTCCTCAAGTAAACAAAGAGAAAATGAAGTACAAAAAGAAAGCTCTAAAGGTAACTTGGGATGACTCCGATGAAAGTGATTCGGATAACAACTCAAGTGACAATGAAGTGGCAAATCTTTGTCTTTTGGGATACATAAATGAATCCAACATAAGTGAGGATGAGCACGCGAGCTTTTGTCCGCTAGCATTTAATGACGATGAAAGCGCCACCGAAGATCTTTGCTTAATGGCACATGGAGATGAGGTAACTTCTAAACTTAATTCTTTAGATGATGAATCTTATAGCTATGATGAATTACAAAATGCTTTTGAAGAATTGGTTGAAGAATTTGAGAAAAATGTTTTGAAAAATAAAGCTTTTAAAAAGAAAGTCACATCTCTTTCAAACGAATTAAATGATTTGAAAAACAAAAATGAAATTCTAGAAAAACAAATTAATTCTTTGAATGA
Organism: Fagus sylvatica; assembly: GCA_907173295.1. NCBI lineage: Eukaryota > Viridiplantae > Streptophyta > Magnoliopsida > Fagales > Fagaceae > Fagus > Fagus sylvatica. The sequence goes on along the minus strand of OU015772.1, from coordinate 17,323,610 downwards.
TAAAAATCTGTTTTTAGAAGAAGAAATAATTAAGTTGGAAGTTAAGTCACAAAATTTTATTGAGAAAATGAAAGCAAATGATGTGGAAACATCATCACAAATTGTTCACAATTCAAATCTTTTGATTAATGAAAATAAAGAACTAAAACTCAAGGTTGAAAACTTAACTAAAATTTTGACTAACTTTACAAATGGAAAGAAAAATTTGGATAATTTGTTGGGTAGTCAAAGATGTGTTTTTGACAAAGCGGGTATTGGATATAACCCGAAAATAAAAGAAAAACATTATCAAAAATTTTTCATTAATGAAAACCTCTTGAAATCTCCCATATGTAAACATTGTGGAAAAATAGGGCATAATATTCATACATGTCCTATGAAAAATATGATTTGGATTATTAAAGGAACCTCACCACCAACTAACCCAAGAGGACCCAAGAAGATTTGGGTACCAAAGAAAGTTACTTAAAATTGTTTTGTAGGTATGCTTGATATCCAAATCTACCAAGAAGAAGTGGTTTCTTGACAGTGGATGTTCAAGGCATATGACAGGTGACAAAAACAAGTTCACTTCTCTTACTCTAAAAGATGGAGGAAATGTCAAATTCGGTGATAACTCAAAAGGAAAGATCATCGGTATAGGTAATATTGGTAAAACACATTCTCTTGTTATTGAAGATGTTCTCTTGGTTGATGGTTTGAAACATAACTTGCTAAGTATTAGCCAATTGTGTGATAAAGGCTATAATGTAATATTTAAATCAATCATGTGCATTATAGTAAATGAAATTGATAATCAAGTTTTATTTGTGGCATTTAGAAATGAAAATGTCTACACTATTGATTTTGATAATATGACTTCAAAAGAATCAATTTGCCTTGCTGCCATAAATGAAAATAGTTGGTTGTGGCATAGAAGATTAGGACATGCCAATATGGAATTACTCTCAAAATTGTCTAAACTTGATTTAGTAAAAGGCTTGCCGGTTACTAAATTTGTTAAAGATAAAATATGTGATGCATGTCAACTAGGTAAACAAACTAAATCATCTTTTAAGAAAAAGAAAGTTATTTCTACTTCAAGACCTCTAGAATTATTGCATATGGATTTATTTGGTCCTATTAGAACCGCTAGCTTAAGTGGCAAATTGTATGCATTTGTAATTGTTGATGATTACTCTCGCTATACATGGGTATTATTTCTTGCTCACAAAAATGAAGCTCATAAAGCATTTGTTAAACATTGTAGAAGAATTCAAAATGAAAAAGGTTATACAATTAACAATGTTAGAAGTGATAGAGGTAGAGAATTTGATAATCAAGATATTGAACTATATTGTGATCAAAATGGTTTTGGACACAATTTCTCGGCACCTCGTACTCCTCAACAAAATGGAGTAGTAGAACGTAAAAATAGATCACTTCAAGAAATGTCTAGAACTATGCTTAATGAACATAATTTACCTCAATACTTTTGGGCTGAAGCTGTTAACACCGCTTGCTATGTTATAAATAGAACCATCATTAGAAACACTTTAAATAAAACTCCTTATGAACTATGGAATAATCGAAAACCTAACATTGGATATTTCAAAGTTTTTGGATGTAAGTGCTTTGTATTGAATGATAGAGATAATCTTGGTAAATTCGATGCTAAATCCGATGAAGGTATATTCCTTGGTTATTCTACAAATAGTAAAGCATATAGAGTGTTCAATAAACGAACTATGGTTGTTGATGAATCTATGCATGTTGTTTTTGATGAAACTAATCCATTTCCATATCAAAAATAATTGTGATGATGAGCCAATTTCTCTTGAAAATAAAGCTAGTTCATCTAATCCAAGTTGATTTAAGTGAAAAAGTCAAAGATCAAGTAGATGAACCAAAAGATGAAGAAAAAGCGCTTCCTCCAACCAAAAATGAAGAATTACCAAAAAGTTGGAACGTAGTCCATAGTCATCCTAAAGAATTAATCATTGGTGAAGTTGAACGTGGAGTAAGCACAAGATCAAAGCTCAAGAACATCTGCAACAACATGGCGTTTCTCTCACAGAATTGAACCAAAGAACATAAATGAAGCTATTGAAGATGAATCATGGATCTTGGCCAATGCAAGAAGAGCTAAACCAATTTGAAAGAAACAAGGTATGGACTCTTGCACCTAGACCCAAGGACCACTCCGTCATTGGTACAAAATGGGTATTCCGAAACAAAAAGGATGAAGAAGGTATAATAGTAAGGAACAAAGCAAGGTTAGTCGCTCAAGGTTATAATCAAGAGGAAGGTATTGATTATGGAGAGACTTATGCTCCAGTTGCTAGATTAGAAGCTATACGCATGTTACTTGCTTTTGCATGTTTTAAAAATTTTAAATTATTTCAAATGGATGTCAAAAGTGCCTTTTTAAATGGTTTTATTGCCGAAGAAGTTTATGTAGAACAACCTCCTGGATTTGAAAATCATGAATTTCCAAACCACGTTTTTAAATTATCAAAAGCTTTATATGGTTTAAAACAAGCTCCAAGAGCTTGGTATGAACGACTAAGTGGTTTCCTTATTGAAAAGGGTTTTACACGTGGAAAACTTGACACAACATTATTTCTAATGTTTGATGGAAAAGACATGCTTATTGTGCAAATCTATGTTGATGATATTATATTTGGTTCTACTAATGAAAACTTGTGCAAAGAATTCTCTAAGACTATGCAGGATGAATTCGAAATGAGTATGATGGGTGAGCTAAAATTCTTTCTCGGACTTCAAATAAAGCAAACCGAAGATGGGATATTCTTAAATCAATCCAAATATGTCATAGACTTACTAAAAAGATTTGGATTGACAAATGCTAAAGCATATGGAACTCCCATGAGTCCTTCAACAAAGCTTGACAAAGATGAGAAAGGTAAACCGGTGGACGTTAAGCTATATCGAGGTATGATTGGTAGTTTACTTTATTTAACCGCAAGTAGACCCGATATAATGTTTAGTGTATGTCTTTGCGCCCGATTTCAATCCTTGTCCTAAAGAATCACACTTAATTGCAGTCAAACGAATATTTCGATATTTGCTTGGAACCATTGATTTAGGATTATGGTACCCTAAGTCAAATTCATTTGACTTAATAAGCTACACGGATGCGGATTTTGCTGGTTGCAAAATTGATCGCAAAAGCACTAGTGGTACTTGTCACTTTCTAGGACACTCACTAGTATCATGGTTTAGTAAAAAGCAAAATTCTGTGGCCTTATCAACGGCGGAAGCCGAATATGTAGCGGCCGGTAGTTGTTGTGCTCAATCTCTCTACATAAAACAACAACTAGAGGATTTTAAAATTCTTTTTGATCATATTCCCATAAGGTGTGATAACACAAGTGCCATAAGTTTAAGTAAAAATCCTATCCAACACTCTCGCACAAAGCACATTGAAATTAGATACCATTTTATAAGAGATCATGTGCAAAAAGGGGACATTGAACTTGAATTTGTGAAGCACCGATAGTCAATGGGCGGATATTCTCACGAAACCTCTCATTGAAGAACGATTTTGCACAATTCGACGTGAAATAGGTATGGCTAGATACGTTGATATCAAATAAGCTTAAATTTATTATCCTTCTCTTTGATTCAACTATGTTAAATCTATATATACCTTAAGAATTGAATATAAAATGATTTTATGCATATCATGTTCATAAAATTGTTCATTTTATATCTTCCTAGTTATATTGTTTGAACATTAAATTATATGTCCAGTTCTATGTATATTTGCGTATATGTTCATGCATAAAATAAGAAATAAAACTCATCATTTAAACAAACTTGAGTTTATTAAAAAGAAAGCCATAAAGGAGAAGTCACCACAAAAGGAAAAACCACTACACTTCCCACTACATTTATTTGGGGATAGAGCGAGAAGTCAATTCCTTCACCTCAGCTAGTAGCTTCTCGTACTGCTTCTGCAGCTTATTAGTGGTCTTGCTCTGCTCTGTGGACCGGATTACCAAATCATCGGCATAAGAATCCACGAGCGCCTTCAGCCTTTTGTTCTCCTCCTTGACCTCCCCTACTTTCTTCTTACTCTCCTTCAGCAACCTTTGTAAAATGGTGACTTGAGAACGCAGCGCTTTTCACTTCCATATTCCTAACATGAAGACGACGTCCCATGTTAGAAACAGTGGCAGTACACTGAATCGTGAGTGCCAATGATTCATTTATTATTTGTGGGTCAGTCCTCCCAGCTAAAACCTTTGCATCCTCCGGAGTACAAAGACCGGCAGCTACTGCGGTGGCAGTCTCACCATTCAATATCACTGAATCAGTTACTGATACAGGGCCATTAATTGAAAGGAAGTAAGGACGCCAGACTTCTGGCATCACACTAGGCGTATCATTTAGATTAATTGATTTCTGCCAGTTTGTTTCTGGCATCACACTAGGTGTATCATTTAGATTAATTGTTTCTGGTTTGTTTTGAGAAGAAGAGGAAGCCATTCTAGAAAATCTAATAAGAGATTAAGCTAAGAGTTTGAAAATGATGAAGTTCATCGAAAATTAGTGTGTGTTAAATAAACCTCAGATTTTTGAACACCAGCCTGTACCTATCACCCGACTCCCGAGATTTTTCTTCAAAATTCAACGTTCAAATCTCGAGATTTAACGTATACGGAAATATCACTGACTCAGAACTCGATGCGTCGACAAAAATCTTTTTTCTGAAAAAGCAGATAATTTTTTTTCAAACTTCCTGATTTATCGGTGTCTATGGCGTGCGTAATTGGATAAGTCTGAACATAGTCTGAGACACGTAGCAAAATCTGAACCATTCATTCACACTTATGACACATAGCAAAATCTGAACCATTCATTCACACTTATGACACGTAGCAAAATCTGAACCATTCTTTCAAACAGCGCGTCTGTCCTATAAATTCGCTTCACCTCTCCACTACATACTCACACCTCTCCGATAATATTTTCTCTCATTCTTTAGATAACACTCTAAGAGGATGCAGCATCATTTAGAGATTCATAAAATCAAATACTTGATCTTCTCAGATAGAAGCAAAATTATTATTGATCAAGTTTCCACGAAGCAAGATTATTATTGATCATGCTTCTCGGTTGAAGTACCTCTCTCATACACCAGGTTGATGGGAAGATCTTTAGGCATACACTCCAAATATATCTTCCTCATCCGAAATCATCCCGTTCATACAACTGTTGATACACCTGAAGCTTTGTATGACAGAAGAGAGAGAGTACGTAATATATGGGCATCATCCCATGTCCTTTCCAGATTGCTTAAATCATCAGCATTTTAGGCATATGGCAAGGGACATCATATCCTTTCTTGAAGCATCTTCAACCGAACCCTCAATCCAACCGAAACCACTAGGATGAAGAATCTTACAAATATGAATATATTTGTTTTATTTCTTTATGCCAAATAGGAGAAAAATATGTTATATTAGTTGGGGTAGAAACCAAAAGGGAGAAATATATTTTTTGTTCAATTTTGGTTGTTTAAAATGTTGAGTGATGTTTGGAGATATTGAATATAATATTTATTTTTTGATGATGCCAAGGGGGAGAAAGACATGACATTTTTTTGTATCTATTAGTGAATTATCATATCTTGCAATAATTAGCATCTTGCAATAATTAACAAAAATGCGCATATATATTGATTGCTTGATAATGCTTAAATGAAAAATTGATCTATGCATAAAGATAGGGGGAGATTTAAAAATCTCTAATATAAAGATATGCATTATTTTAGGGGGAGCTTTTCAAGAAAAGCTTCAAAATCATAAATCGTATAAAAATATCATATCATATGTGTCATCATCAAAAAGGGGGAGATTGTTAGCCTCAAGGTTTCAATAATTATTAATTGGCTAATTAATCCAAGGACATTCATGTAGTTTTGATGATAACCATGATTTTAAGTTGTTCATTAATGATATTTTCATATGAACTAATGATTTATGTTTTAAAGCTTAATTTTGACTATTGATTTAATTGGACCAAGATGGCCAATTCAAATATCAAGCAAATGCAAAGTTGATAAGTTGCAAATTCATTGAAGATCAAAGTCATCAAGACTCAAGACAAAGAAATCAAGCTCAAAGACAATGATCCGAGACATATGAGAAGTAAGAGTTAGGTTTTGTAAAGTTTATTAAGATTTGATCTTTAAGGCTCAACTTTAAAACCAACTTCAATTGAAAAATCTCTTAAAGTTTTCAAAGACAAACTTGATTGGTTGAAATTCAAATATAAGACAACCATATCAATTGAAAAATCTCTTAAAGTTTTCAAAGACAACTTGATTGGTTGAAATTCAAATATAAGACAACCATATCAATTGAAAAATCTCTTAAAGTTTTCAAAGACAACTTGATTGGTTGAAATTCAAATATAAGACAACCATATCAATTGAAAAATCTCTTAAAGTTTTCAAAGACAACTTGATTGGTTGAAATTCAAATATAAGACAACCATATCAATTGAAAAATCTCTTAAAGTCTTTCAAAGACAAACTTGATTGGTTGAAATTCAAATATAAGACAACCATATCAATTGAAAAATCTCTTAAAGTCTTCAAAGACAACTTGATTGGTTGAAATTCAAATATAAGACAACCATATCAATTGAAAAATCTCTTAAAGTCTTCAAAGACAAATTTGATTGATTGAAATTCACATGCAAGACAACCATATCAATTATGGTTGAAAAATCTTAAGAAGAAAAGTTTTCAAAGAAAGCAAATTGATTGATTGAAAATCAAGAAGAATGCAAGACAACATGATGGCTATAAATACTACCCTTTCTTCATTTCTAAACATCAAGCATACAAGAGAAATCAAAGATAGAAAAGATAACATCTTATACATCAATCCATCCTTCTCAAGCTTATATTTTCATATCATTCAAAATCCTTGATTGAAAATTTCTCTAAACACTTTTTGAGCCATATTGATCAAATCCTTGATATACTATTAGAGTGAGCATATTGTGTACAATTACTCTTTGAGAGAGCCTTATCTTGTACAACAAATACTTTGTTGAAACCATGTGAGTGTTTTTGTTAGGGTTTTGGTATAAATCCTAAGTAGTGAAAAGTTTTTCACTGGGTGGTTACTCTTCACCTTGTAAGGAAGATTTTGGGTCTTGGTATAAATCTAAGAGTGAAAAGGATTTTTCACTCGGTGGTTACTCTTCACCGTGTAAGGAAGATTTGTAACGGTTTTGATCTTCACCCGAAAGAAGATTGTCAAATTAGTGGAATTTGGGAATCCTCAAGAAGTGTTCTTGAGGCGGGGACGTAGGCACGGGAAGCCGAACCTCGATAACAATCATCGTGTTTGATTTTCTCTCTCTCTATCTCTTACATTATTTAATTGCTTATATATGCTTGTGTTTGATTTTCTATCATATCTTATTGCAATTGAATTGTGTTCTTAAATTTGTTTTTGCTAATTGAAAATAGTTTTTAATTCCGCATTTAAATCGAAAAAGTTTGCCTCAACCTAAATCACCCCCCCTCTTAGGTTGATATTTGGGTAACAACGGTAATTTCAAGACGGAGGAAGAAGTAAAAATCTTTCGGACCTATTTCTCTTCAGAAAACCAAAAAATTGGCAATGCCAGCTGTGCCGCGTGACACTCTTGGAATTTCTGCTGCTCCAGATCGCACGACTTTTTCTGCTGCAAAGGATCACGTTAACTCTGCCCAAAAGCTTGCTGGCTCGTCTGCTGCGAAGGATAATGACAACACTACCCCGACTGCTGTGAAGCGAAATTACAACGCTGCCCAAAAGCATGCTGCCCCGTCTGACGTGAGTAGTTTTGAGAACACTGCCCCACGTGATTTTGATAACTCTGTCATGATTTTTCAGGATGCTGGTCATGCTGGTTAGTCTGGCGTGAGGTCTATTGATAAGACTATTCAACATGCATTTGGTGCAAATAGGCGTGTAGCAGGTTCTATAGATGGGCAGAGACGTGTTAAAGCCAATCAACAATTTCGGTATTCCCATCTGGACAAAGGCAAAAATAAACAAGTGTGTGGGTCCGGTCAACACTATTCCAACGGGTCTCTTAAATCTAACACGTTACCTGGTGAGCAGAATTTAAATTTTGAAAACTCCGAACCAATTTTAACCCTTGCTGAACCCATTTTTGTCTTCAACATACCCAAACCAAATGTGAACTCCCTTCAATCCCAGCTGTCTAACCAAAATAACCAAACCAAAAATAATCCTATTTCCTTCACTTCTCCACAACAACCACAGTCCTCCAGCTTTACCATTTCTCTCCGCCCTCAACTCCCTAAATCCAAAGGTGGTAATGACAAGCACTCAATGGGGGGTGTTTCCACTGTTCAAAGCATCTCCAAGTTGAAGGATTCGACTGAAAGGTCAGTCCATTCGGATCGACGAAGATGTGATCGAATTGATCTGAAAGGATCCACTTCATGTGTGGGGGTGGTACGACGCCGAGATAGCTCCAGCAGTCCCAGAAGAAGATCCACCTCTCCTAACCGACATGGTTTGGCTGCAAGAGATAAGCCTATATTGGAACTTCCTAACGGACATTCCGAGAATCGATGGGATTCATTGTCCACTAAGAATTCGTTGTCAGCCATTGCGGGAGCTGAGATTTGTCCAATTTCTGGAGGAGGTGTATTGCGCAACACTGCCGGAGTTCGAGGAGAGGAAGGTGATGTTATCAACCCCAATCCACTTCAACTGGCCAGGAAATCGGAATGCTCTCAAGTTAGCTCAGATTGCGAAATGCGTGCCCCTGTCCAAACTTTGGATCCGTTGCTCAGAGATGAGGGGGAAGGGGTTCCTAGAGTACCAGTTTACCTTGATAGTGATTTAGAACAACATATGGGAGATGTGGCCAGAGAAGGCATGGAACTCGCTCGAGGCGGAAGGAACGCTGTTTCCACCCAATAACCCTCCATTTATGTCAAGCAGCGAGATTGGTGTAAATATTCTCACTTGGAACTGCCGAGGAGTATTGAATCCGTGTTTCCGCAAAGCGTTACTTGATACTTTGCAAATCAATAACCCAGAAATCCTCATTTTGACTGAGACCAGGCTTGGTGGGGATAAAGCTGCGGAGCTTGCTCGCTCCTTTCCGTTTGATGGATTCCTATGCACCAATACCATTGGTTTTGCTGGGGGTATTTGGATCCTTTGGAAAACAGAGGCTGTAGAAGTGGACCATCTATACTCTACTGAACAAGAAATCCATGCTTCAGTGAAGGTAAGAGGTTCTAATTCTCTTTGGTTAATTTCTGCTATCTATGGTAGCCCTCGTAGGTCTGAACGTAGGATTTTGTGGGAAAATCTTAAAATCATTGTTGGTTTGAATAATTTGCCTTGGGTTATGCTTGAGGATTTCAATGATATTTTGCTTTGTGAAGAGAAATAGGGGGGAAATAGGCCTTCAAATAGTAGAATTCGGGAATTTAGAAACTGTTTGAATGCTTGCAACATGATTGATTTGGGGTTTTCGGGTCCTAAATATACTTGGAGTAACTGCCATGATATGAATTCTTTGATTATGGAAAGACTTGATAGAGTCTTGGCGAATCCTGATTGGAGGATCCTTTTTCCTGAGGCCTCAGTGACTCATTTAACCCGAACTCACTCTGATCATTGCCCTGTACTTTTGAATCTTTGTCCAAATATTCCTTGCATGTTACCTAGACCTTTCCGATTTGAAAGCATATGGTTCTCTCATGTTGATTTTCCCTCAGTTGTTGAAAAAGCTTGGGCTACTCCAGCCTTAAATTTGTCAATTACTTTTTCTATTTTTGTTGCCCTTGTGTCTGCTTGGAACAAGTCTAAGTTTGGTAACATTTTTCATAGGAAAAAACGTATTCTGGCTAGGTTGAATGGTGTGCAATGTGCTTTGACCTCTAGGCCCTCGGAATCTTTGGATAAGATTGAGAAGTCTCTTAGAGAGGATTATTTTGTTATTCTCAAACTAGAGGAGGAGCTTTGGGCTCTAAAGTCTAGAGTGGGGTGGGTAGTTGAAGGGGATAGAAACACTAAGTTCTTCCATACCTCTACCATTGTTCGCAGAAGGGCGAATAAGATTGTTAGACTTAGGAATAGTGTTGGGGATTAGATCATTGATAATGAGTTAATTCGCCTCCATATTCAACAGGGGTTTGTTGATCTGTTTTCCACCTCACATCTCCATCCTCCTAGTGGTTTTTGTCTTCCTATGTGGGCTCTTAGAATTTCTGATCAAGAGGCTTTGTCTCTTACTGCCCATGTAGATGCCAATGATGTTAAAAGGAGTCTTTGGTTTTTGAAGGCTTTTAAAGCTCCTAGACCTGACGGATTACATCCGGGTTTTTTCCAAAAATGTTGGCCTATAGTTGGTGATTCGGTGGTTAAAGAGGTTAGACAAATATTCTCTTCTGGGAGAATGCCTGAGTACTTGAATAGAACATTGATCTCTTTAATTCCCAAATGTCTCGGTCCTGAAACACTCAGTCAGTTTAGACCAATTAGCCTTTGCAATACTGTCTATAAGATTGTCACAAAAATCATTGTGTCTAGGCTTAGGCCTATTATAGGCAATCTTGTTTCCCCTTTCCAGGCAGCATTTGTTCCTGGTAGGAGGGGTTTAGATAATGTTGTCATTGCTCAAGAGCTAATCCACTCCATCCATAGGAAAAAGGGTAGAATGGGTCAACTCATCCTCAAACTTGATTTGGAGAAAGCTTATGATCGTCTTGAATGGGATTTCATCAGTAATGTCTTAACTTTCTTTAGATTTCCTACTTCCTTTGTTGACCTAGTTCTGGAATGTGTGTCTACTTCCTCCTTCTTTATCCTAGTGAATGGAGGCCAACTAGAAAATTTCAAACCTTCTAGGGGCATTAGACAAGGAGATCCTCTATCTCCTTACCTGTTCATACTCTGTATGGAATACTTGAGTCTTAAGATCCTTGAAGCATGTGATAACAACAATTGGAAGGCCATCAAAGCCTCTAGGTCTGGTCCATCTTTCTCCCACCTGTTTTTTGCAGATGACCTCCTGTTATGTACTAAGGCTTCTAGTAATTGTTGTTACACAATTACTATAATTATGGATGATTTTTGCCTCCAGTCTGGTCAAAAGGTTAGTTTGTCCAAAATCCAAAGTGTTCTTCTCTCCTAATGTCAACCCTAACCTTAGACAACACCTGTGTGGCATCCTTGGGGTTTCGAGTACCCCTAATCTTGGTAAGTATCTGGGGTTCCCTCTTAGATCCAATGGTCGTAGTACTAGGGATTTTGATTTTGTTATGGAGAAAGTTCAAGCTAAACTTTCCAGCTGGAAAGCTAAACTTCTCTCTCCTGCAGGTAGAGTGATTCTAGTTCAGTCTGTCACCTCTGCCATCCCTGCTTACTACATGCAGAATGTTGCTCTACCCATTAGAGTTTGCTCTAACCTTGATAAGTTGAATAGAGATTTCCTTTGGGGCTCCACTGATGAAAGGAAGAAAATGCACATGGTTAGTTGGGATAAAGTTTGTAGGCCTAGAGATCTGGGAGGCTTAGGTTTATACTCTACAAGAGCTAGGAACCTTTCTCTTCTTGCTAAGTTAAATTGGAGAGTTATGGAGGACCCTAACTCCTTATGGGCCAAAACTTTGATTGCAAAGTATTGTCCTAATGGCATTATGGATGAGAGATTGGTAACTCGCAGGAGTGGGTCTAGTAATTGGAAAGGTTTGAAGAAGGGTCATGAGGTGTTTAGGAAAGGTCTTAGATGGGTGGTTAACAATGGTCAGGATATTTCCTTTTGGCATGATTTATGGGTAGGAGATAGGCCCCTTCGATCCTTGGTGCATGGTCCTCTGTCTTCTTGGGAGGATTCTCTTAAAGTTTGTGATGTTGTTGAGGGTGTGAGTATGTGGAATCTCTCTACCCTATCCCTTGATATTCCTCCTTGTATCCAAGAGTCTATCAAGGCAATTTCGGTTTGTCCTAATAGGCCTCTTGCTGATAAACGTGTTTGGGATTCAGCTGGGGGAGATTTCAAACTTGGCAAAGCATATTCTATTGTTTGTAACAACTTTTCTGAATGTTCTAGTCTTAATCCTTCCTCTTGGATTTGGAAAGTTAGGACTAGTCCTAGAATTATGTTTTTTCTTTGGCAATGTTACCATCTTAGTGTTCCTGTGCGGGAAATTCTTGCTTCTCGTGGCATTAATATTCCTAACTTTTGTCCTAGATGCTTGGCCCCTAATGAATCATTAATCCATATGCTTAGAGATTGCCCTGATTCCATTGCTTTTTGGAACTCTTTTCGATTTCCATCCTCAGGTAGTCTTTTTTATTCTGCATCATTCTTGGATTGGATTCATTCTAATTGTCTTGCCACTTCTACTCATGATCACAACATTCCATGGCAAACCTTGTTTTCCTTTGGTATTTGGAGCTTATGGTTGAGAAGAAACCAGTTTGTCTTTAAACCTGACTCACATTTTTTAGATCCTGTGGTAAATGCCATTTCATATGCATCTGAATTCTTTTATCTTATTGGCAGTTACTCCAAAGTAAAAAATATGACCTCTACTCCTATTAAGTGGGTTGTTCCTCCTTTGGGTTGGTTTAAATTGAATACAGATGGTTCATCATTGGGTAATCCAGGTTTAGCAGGGGGAGGGGGAGTAATACGTAATCATGAAGGTGATTGGGTGGGTGGATTTTCCCGGGCCATTGGTATCACAACTAGTGTTCAGGCTGAATTGAGGGCTCTCAAAGATGGTTTAAATCTAGCCATTGATCTTGGGATTCTTAACCTTGAGATTGAAATGGATTCTTTAGTTGCAGTCGAGTTTGTTAATTCCATTACTACCCCTAATCCTTTTTTGAGTACCATTGTGACTGATTGCAGGTCCTTAATGGAGAGATTTGAGAGCTGTTCGCTTAAGCACATCTTCAGGGAAGCGAATGGTTGTGCTGATTTACTTGCAAAAACTGGCTGCGACCAAAGTTCAGATTTTATTACTTTTTCCAATGCCCCAGCGCATGTGCTGGAGGCTTTGGCTTTTGATGTATCGAGTGCTACTTGTTTCCGTTTAATTAGCTCGTAATTTATATATTCCCTTTTAACCAAAAAAAAATTATACTAGGACAAGGTTTGGCTACAAATAAGTTTGTAACCCGTTTGCTACAACCCACTACGTGGCAGCTTTTAAAACCATCCACATGTATTATTTAAAAAAGTCACATGACTTATTAAATAGGTCATGTAGCCAAACTCTATCCATTATACTATTCCATAAATTAGGTCATTTGATTTTAACACAAATATAAGCACTTTTTTTTTTTTTTTTTTTCTTTCTTAAAGTAAACACAATTGTTAAGATAATTTTTTTACTTACACTAAATATATAAGTATATATTATCATATATAATTAAACAAACAATACTTTTATAGTAACAACGTTGAAAATCAAACAAAGAAAAGCGATAATATATCCTTACTTAAGGGAAGAGCAAGTCTTGTCATTTGGTCTCCTGAAATGAGATAATATTCCATCAATTTAAAAAAATAATAATAATTAAACTAATAAAATAATTTTAGTTCACAACTATTTTTGCACTTAAATATAGACATGTAGGATAAAGAAAACACAATTGGACCATGTATGATAAAATAGTGTCGTATTTATACTAACTTTGTAATGTGATATTTCAAGAAATATGAATATGACAATAGATATGATATTACATAAAGAATAAACATATTACTCTTGAAAATTCAAGACCACAGGCCAGTTATAACACAATTGGACTATGCCTCAAAACATGCTGATAGACCTTAGCCTAACTTGAAGTACTATTACCCAACTGCCAAAAGACCCATGTATATCAAAATAGTAGATTGGGCTGAACCTTTGAAACAACTAAAGATCACAAATATATTTTCTCCCACTTCACTAAATGAGTGATACTAAATCTAAAAACCGAAACTTTGAAATTACATAGATTTGGACCAGATTATATTTACTACCTCGATAAGAATCATAGACGTGGTAACGTAAATTGCATCCAATAGTAATAACATCTTGGTTCAGTCGAGTAATTGCTTATAGATTTACTGAGTGAGATTTTCACTATATATCTTGGAGTCGCCCACGACACAACCCCCCTTAAGCATGGTGGCTTCCTGGAAGAAACTATAGCAATAAATTAAAAATATATTGTCAGCACATGGGAATTAAAAAGATAAATCCAAATTACTTGATAAAATCTTGAGATAAAATACCTAAGTTCTATTTTTCCTTCTCAATTCATGACGAAATAATCCAAATTTGCAACATTTTCATGGTAAGATTTGGTGCAATGATCGTAGGAGTAATCAACAATCATAAATCCATTCGATTGCAAGCTATAAAAAAAATAAATCATATTTGAGGTTTCTTCAAACACATTACATACAAAGCCTAACAAAGATTTAACAAAAATTAAAATAAAGGAGAAGTGGTGTACCTGTTGCAGTGAAAAATTGAAATATGAAATACAATAGAAATAATAAAATTGAAAGAAGAAAAGAAAATTATAACAAAACTACTTATCTTTAACTTACAGCTTTATTATCCCGGAAAACACCAATTCATCACTGCCAAACCAGACCCCAACCGCCCAAAACCCTAAAATGATCACATCATTCACAATACAACAAAATAAAATTAGCTATAAACCATCAAAATTGCACCAGAACTCGAAGAAAAGTGGGAAAAAAAAAAAACTAACCTCATAGGGGCTTTTTAATTCTGCTGGTAATTTGAGCAATTGGGAATATCCAGAAGAGAGAGAGAGAGAAGAAGAAATTAATATAGGGATATATTTAAGAGCAACTTTAGGTCTGGATGGGCAGAGTAGTCAAAGAGACATCCAAATCATTTATTAATGTGGAGGAACTTAAAATGTGACAAACAGAAAAGTCGACTGAAAGACGAATTCTTCGTTTTTTCTTGAGGTTTGTCCGAAATATTATCCCATTTCCTGCAGTATGAAACAACAGTGAAACAAGATTGGATCGTTAGAACCTTGGTCGACCCAGTGGGGGTTGGCCTTTTGGTTCTCCGATGCCTTAGTCAGTTTAAGGATAAAAAATGATCAAGTATTCAAATAAACAGAACTAAGAGAAATTTTGTGGATGATAGTGCATGTACCTTAAACCGTTGAATCTTCTTTTATTTATACTTGCCTTTCAACTGGAGATATTTTTAGATATTTACCTATCCCTTTTCCCAATATCTTAATCTTGCCATTGATCAGTGATATTTAAGCAACTGGTTTATTGTTTTTCCTTTCCAGTACGTGGGTTTTGTCAGTCTTAATGAATAATTATCATCACCTCTTATCACAGTTAATTTCTGAGTTCTAGTGTAAAATGTATTCAACACTCTTTGTTTAGATATTTTATGCATTAATGGGTGTTAAAGAGGAAGTTAGTTCAAGATCTGCCATTTGGAGTTTAACTTAGGCGACGTATTTAATGATCTCTACCCAGATATTTTAGGCATTTAATGCTGGGTTTTAATACGATCTTAGTTCGTTTCGGATTGACCGGACAAGAATTCAATGGACTAAGCCCGAACAGCAGTTTGGATCCGACTGGACACACGACACAGCTCGGTTATGTCCGAACACGTAATGTGGCTCGGTTATGTCCGAACTATAAATTGATATGACTTAGTTAATTCCTTAACTTCTAGTTTTGGTTTAATTACTTCCGAATTATTTTCCCTCCATAATGTACATGAATAAAACGTATATACATAAATTCTTTCAATAAAACCACTTATTAATCTCATGTTGGATAAAATATATTTCTAGAGAAACTCTTTGATCCTAAAATGGTTCATAAAACTTGCACATCCACATGGTGTTGGAATATTTAAAATATAATATATATATATATATATATATATATATATATATATATATATATATAATATATATATATATAATATATATATTATTTGGTTAAACTATTGTTTTCGTCCCTAAATTTTGTATGAAGTCTGTTTTTTATCCCTGCACTTTGAAAAGTTCGTTTTTCGTCTATGAACTTTGAAAATGTTTGTTTTTATACATGAATTTCGTCCCTAAACCTTTTTTTATAAGGACGGAATTTATGTGTAAAAATAAACTTTTTGAAAGTTTAGAGACGAAAACAGAATTTCATGCAGAGTTTAGGGACGAAAACAATAGTTTTGCCAAAAAATTTATATGTTATTTTAATTCCTGATGAAATGCTTATTCAAGTAATTGCTAGCCTAGGGTTTCAAATTGAAATTCAAATCAAACTAATAACACAGCTGTGTGGTGTCAAATTATATAGGCCCAAAAGCTCAATCCATTGTATATTTGGGCTTAACCCATTTAAGTTAGGCCCAATTACTTGTGCACCTCTCTTCCTATTTTCCATGTATCCTATATAAAGGTCTCCCCACTCTATTGTAAAGAATGGCCAAGAATGAGTAAGAAAAGATTAAGTGGATATAGGCCCCATTGGGCCGAACCACAGTAAATCCGGTGTCATTTTCCTTTCTTTTTCCCCAACCACGCCAAAGTCCGAACATGCGGTTCCGACCCTAAAAATAAATTGGAGGAGCTATTTTGACCTCCTACAATTGGCGTCGTCTGTGGGAATCGCATTTCCCAGAGTTTTTGGCATGAACAGGGGCTGTTTCCAACCATCCATGCTCCGCCAAGCTTGGCAGTAACTTTTAAGCCTTGAAACTCGAGCTTCCAAGCGTTGGATCGAGCAACCACTAACACCAATGCATAGATCATCACTCGATCTACAAAACCCTGAAAAATCATCGCCATTGGAGCCTTCACGTGCTCTCATGCACCGCTAGAATTCTTGGAAAATCTGTCCATGTGTGGCTGAGCCACCATGATCTCTAAGATCAGCACTCCAGGCATCTCCTTGGACAAAGACCAGCACCAATGGGAAGATCGTCTCCCGATCTATCGTTGTACGGAAGAAAAACCGCCATCGGAGCAGCGACGCGCCAAAGAAAGAACCGATAACACCAATGCATAGATCATCACTCAATCTACAAAACCCTGAAAAATCATTGCCATTGGAGCCTTCACGTGCTCTCATGCACCGCTAGAATTCTCGGCAAATCTGTCCATGTGTGGCTGAGCCACCATGATCTCCAAGATCAGCACTCCAGGCATCTCCTTGGACAAAGACCAGCACCAATGGGAAGATCGTCTCCCGATCTATCGTTGTATGGTGGAAAAACCGCCATCGGAGCAGCGACGCGCCAAAGAAAGAACCGATGACACTGTTCACGAGCTGCCAGACTCTTCGAAGTCCAGAACACGAGTTTCCAGGCTCCGAAACGACAAAGTGGCACCATCATTAGACTCCTTTCCATCCGATCTGTTGTTTGGTGGTGGTTTTGTCGCCATGGGAGCTGCCACGCACCGTTCGCATCTTCGGCAACTCCGTTCACGCGCCGCCACCACCTTCGAACTTCAGAAAGTGGATTTTCAAGCTTCAAAACGGCAAAGCCACACCTCCATCGGTTTCCTCGAAGGCCGATCTACCATTTGGCGGAGAAATCGGCACCATCGGAGGTCTCACGTGCTGCCTCGCGCCGATGGGGCTCCGACACCATTCTCCACGCGGTCAGCATGTGTCCATGCATGCCTGGCACACGCCTGCAGGCAACTAACACACGCTTAGCGCCATGTGTCACGCCTCAGATTCGCCACGTCAACCCTAAATCTCCAGTCAGCATGCCACGTGGCACGCCTAAAAAAAATAGGGAAAATTTGGTGAGACAGAACGGACTCTTCTACGGTCCAAATTCATCCTCAAGGCCTTTATGGCCTCGCCTCGAAGCTAAGTTTTCTTAACTTTATTTACTTTTTATGCAACTTCTTTAATTAGTTATTCGCTATGATTGTTGCATAAAATGTCATTCTAAAGGCATGATTTATACAATGGTTTTACGTTCACGAGCAAGAGAGTATAGTTTTGATATTTATATTTAAGATTGAAATATAAATATCATGGAATTTAAACGACAATCTTGCTAAGGCTTTGAAAAATTAAAATGAAATTATTTTCATTTTTTTTTGTTTGCGGTGGGAAGTGGTTAATTCTCAATGGTTAACCACCTAATTATTTTTATGTAAACACGATCATTATTATGACATGATAGATGATGAGAATACGTGTGATTTTTATAACACGTAGTTATATTTGCTCAAACATGTTAACACTTACATGCTCATTACACACGGAACGTGCCATTTATGCAAAACTCCTCACGCAAATATTTTTTGCAAATAGCTATTATTATGTGTGTTTGCATTGACATGCATTCTATGCAAAGTGTTTATTTAGCACGTCGAATCTATGAGATTACATGCAGAAAATGATAAATTCTACTTGAATTGTCTATGCACATTCTAGACTTGACATTGTCTTTAGATGTGTGCCTTCCATGGTAGAACAATTAAGTCTAATCTTGCCTACTGAAGTCTCGATGCTTATAACATATTTTAATATGTAGCTGGAAATTGTTAACAAGTTGTGTTGTAGCATTAATATGCTCTTGCCATTAATTGTGATAACCTAGAGGTTTTAAAATGATATTACGACTATCAAACTCTACTTGCAAAGTACAAATTTGGATCTCCTAAACTTTAAGATATTTGTTTAGATAAGTTTTTTGATTTGTCTTGTCATGATATTTACTCCTTCTTTTGAGTCCTACTTTGCAGGCTTTGAAGCATTTTTCTATGTATATAGCATAATAGTTTATATATGGATCATGAACCATATCACATGACTTAACATGCCTTCTAGAATGCACATGTACTTGCCTAGAATCAACAACAATGTGTTAATAAACGCATCACTTTATTGATGAATGCAATGATTCATTTGTTTATCTAACTGCATCTTTCATTGGTGTTGTCTTATTTTCTTGAAAATGCTTCGCAGGGCCAACACAGTTGCGATTGCAGATTTAAAGCTTGAAGAAGCTTGACTTAGGCTTCGATCAACCTCTGAGGTTACCAAGTGCTAAGGTCCAGGATGACTGGCAAGTATAGAAAATCTAGCTTGACTCGGGCATCGGTCTAACCTCTGAGGTTACCAAGTGCTGAGGTCCAGGATGATTGGCAAGCGAAAACTCCAAATCTAACTTGACTTGGGGTTCGGTCTAACCTCTAAGGTTACCAAGTGCCGAGGTCCAGGATGACTGGCAAGCGCAAACTCCAAATGTAGCTTGACTCGGGTTTTGGTCTAACCTCTGAGTTTACAAGTGCCGAGGTCCAAGATGACTGGCAAGCAGAAACTCCAAATCTAGCTTGACTCAGGCTTCAATCTAACCTCAGAGGTTACCAAGTGCCAAGGTCCAGGATGACTAGCAAGCGGGAACTCTAAATCTAACTTGACTTAGGCTTCGGTCAACCTCTGAGGTTACCAAATGCTAAGGTCCAGGATGACTAGCAAGTATAGAAAATCAAACTTAACTTAAGCTTCGGTCAACCTTTGAGGTTACCAAGTGTTAAGGTCCAGGATGACTGGCAAGTATAGAAAATCATACTTGACTTAGGCTTCAGTCAACTTCTGAGGTTACCAAGTGCGAAGGACCAGAATGACTAGCAAGTGATAAGTGTGGTTCTACCCAAGCGTAGGCTATGAGCAACCGCTTAGTTAACAAAATTGAAATGAAAGAACAAGCGTATAATAAGTATGAATACGAAACAAGCGAAACGCTAAATAAGTGACCAAAAGTGCATTGAATATGACTCCAACGGCCTTGAACCGAATGGCTCCAAAGGCTTTAAACGAAATGGCTCCAACGGCCTCAAACGTAAGCTTGTGTATGATTTATGCAAGATTGTTTATTTCCCTTATAAAAATAAGGAGCCAACAAAATTGACTTACATGTCTTGTTTTTTCGGCCTTAAAAGTCTTATTTGGTTTCTATGACCCGCCTTCAGCCTCAAGGGTCTCATTTGGTTTCTATAAACTAAGCTCGGCCTCAAGGGCCTCAATTGGTCCCTAGGACTTAGGCTATGACAACTTGCAAGGCCTTCATCAAAGGCTTTATTCCATCTAAGCTTGGATCAAGATGTTTATTTCCCTTATAAAAATAAGGAGCCAACAAAATTGACTTACATGTCTTGTTTTTTCGGCCTTAAAAGTCTTATTTGGTTTCTATGACCCGCCTTCAGCCTCAAGGGTCTCATTTGGTTTCTATAAACTAAGCTCGGCCTCAAGGGCCTCAATTGGTCCCTAGGACTTAGGCTCAACTTGCAAGGCTTCATCAAATATCTATGGATCTGGCTCGCCTCTACAAGCTCATCTCGCTTCCGAACAGATCCAGTCTCCACTTCCCTCTCTACATTCGACAAGCGAAGTCTGAAGGGCTATTGTGTGGTGTCAAATTATATTAAGGCCCAAAAGCCTAATCCATTGTATATTTAGGCCTAACCCGTTTAAGTTAGGCCCAATTACTTGTGTACCTCTCTCCCTATTTCCCATGTAACCTATATAAAGGCCTCCCCACTCTATTGTAAAGGATGGCCAAGAATGAGTAAGAAAAGACTAAGTGGACATAGGCCCCATTAGGCTAAACCACGGTAAAAGTGGTGTCATTTTCCTCTCTTTTTCCCCAACCACGCCAAAACCCGAACATGTAGTTCTGACCCTAAATTAATTGGAGGAACTATTTTGACCTCCTACAACAGCTTAATAGCATCGGTTTTTTTTTCACCAATTTTATGATTTATTAGTGTATTCCCAATAGTTATATTTCATAATTTATTATCAAATAACTTGTTGACGAACATTGGCTGTGCAACAACTTTTCAAACATTAGTATGGCTTAATGGTTTTCAAACCAATAGTAATTTCCATGAGTTACTAAACATGTCATTACTGTCTAAAATGTCTATATTCATACACAAACATTTTTATAGTGTATAAGGTTGTACAACTCATGCAACTAACGAAAACAAGCTTTGAAATATGGAATGAATGAGAAAAGCTTTAATACTACCAATAGATTTAGACTTGTTCGACATTGTGAGAGACATGAAAACTACATTCTGACCATTTTCTCTCTCTTTCTACAAATTAATTTTCTCAACCTTATTTCATCATATATTATCTATATACTTTCACAAAAATATATTTTTCCCGGGTAAAAGAAAGTACTATTTGAAGAGTTTTTCTTCCTACAAATAGTGTAGAGTTGTAAGGGAATAAAATACAACTAGGTGGTTGGGATTGTTGTATCCTGGGGACGGTGTGCGAAATTGTTGATATAGTACGCTGGAAAATTCCGTAAACGGCACATATTGTCTCAAGAAAGCGACCTAGTCTGCGCCTCAACTCTGCCATCTCTTATTGGTAATTTTATTTGGTAAGTTTCAGGTAATATTTCTCCTTTTATTTCCAACAATTCAAGACGATACTTATGGAAAACAAAAATGAATCAATGGAAATGGTAATGTTGTGTCCAATGCTATTGGAGCAGGTGATCTTAACAAGCCATTCCGCTTTTGTGGTCTTTACTTTAAAAGGTGGAGACAAAAGACTTATTTTTACCTTACTGTTGACACCCCATTTTACTACCTACATTTCAACCCTAACACACAAAAAGGTTTTCACTAGTTTGAACTTCTAAAAATAAGGTTTTTAAATGGAGTTTTGTTTTGACCGGCTGATCGATAATTAAGACCAATCTTTATGCCGAGAACGATAAAAATGACATGTCACGTGCTCAAATCGAATCATTTGGATTAAAAGTTATCGTCGAATCAATATTTAACGGTAAAATTGCATGATTGAAATTAAAACCAACTATGTGCTATTATTTCCCATGAATTTTAATTGTTCTTACAAGAATTAATTATTAAAGAATGAGATGTCAATTTCCAGTTGGTCAATGATAAAATCTGTCATGCATGCACACATGTGTGGACATTTAATAATTGATCGGTGATTAATTGACTAATTGATTGGTGATTAATTTATTGATTGATGATTAACTAATTGATTGATTGATTGATTGGTAATTGATTGATTGATTGATTGGTAATTGATTGATGATTGATTGGTTGATGATTAAGTGTGACTAAAGGGCTGAAAATCAACTCACACAGCTGTCAAATTTGTGAAACGGATATTACAAAAACGTGTCCCATAAATTCAAAAAGAAAAGTGCCACCAATTGCAAAACAGCTTTTAAGGTTCCTTTGTGGAGACCATTTTGTAAGTGAAAGCATATGAATTTGTGAAATCTTATTTCCGAGTAAATTGTGTAATATTGTGTTAGCTTTCTAGGGACACAAATTTACCTCCATCGGATATAGTAATAGAAAGTTATGACTAAAATACTGAAACATCGTTAAACTATTAAATTTTTTTATTTTGGCTCCAAATCTCACATTTAATGCGCCTGATACATACTATGTGTAGGAGGCATGAATTTGGCTGTCCTTGGGGGCTGTAAACCCTAACCCAAACCTCCCACACATCCCTACAAATACATCATATTCCTACCATTATTAGGGGTCTCCGATCTTCCTCTCGAGAGAGCATCCCCAATCCTTTTGAAGGTGCTTTCTCAACCAAGAGGGTTTCATATAGCTCCTACATAGAAAAAGAATATCAAAACTCTACCCAATTCTCAACAAACATTAAAGTAATCTACAATCACCATGGAAGTCTTGTTGCAACCACATTGAAGTGATCCACAGCCAACTCACAACCACGTGACAACAATCTTGGAGGCCATACAAGCCACCATTTTTGCAATCACTTGCAAATTTCCTTACAATCCTTTTTAAATTTCATTATTATAGCAAATAATTACTTCATATTTTCCATTACTAACTCCCTTTTTGTTTTAAAGCCACCTTGGACCACCTTGTGCACCGCCATTATTTCCACATAAGAGAGAAGGAGGAGCATCATCATGTTGACATGATATGAATATTGTATCAACAAAACCCCACCACCGACCACCATAAACCAACAAAACCCCTTCACAAATTAAAAAAATTTGCTTGCCAAATTTTTTTTTTTTTTTTTCATTTGTATCAACCCAAAGTTCAAATCCGAATTACGCATAGCAACACATCAAAAATATCAGTCTAAGCCATGAGCAACACAAAAATTCCATCCAATCCGAATCCCATTTACAATACTACCAAAATTCAATCACAAAAAAATTAGCGTTCAAGCCTCCACAAATGGTGTCCAAACCCAGGGAGAAAGATCTCATTGGATCTTGCAGGCGAGACTTAGATCAAGGGGGGAGCACCATGAAGTCCGGCTGGCCACCGCGAAGCCTAGGTGACCATTGCGAAGCCACGTCAGGCGCGAGAGAGAGTAATCGACGAAGCCCAGATGACCAGATCTGCTTGTGACCATAGCGATCTCTTCGATTAAGAGATCGCTAGAGCCTTGGGGGGCCTGTGTTGTGTGCAAGCAAGCCGAAAGGGGGGGTTGGATTTGTGCAAATGAGTTTTGGAAAACAGTTTACGAAAAAATTTGGGCGTAAGCCATTTTCCATTTTTTTACACTAAATTTTCCAGTCAATGCAAATGATTTTCAGTTGACTAACATTTTACAACGAAACAAACACCCGCAAATACTAAAAACATTTTCCAAAAAATATTTTACAGCGAAACAAACGGAGCCTTAGTTTTGGTTCTCTGCTCAAGAATATATAAAAATAAGCAAAGCTTTCTTATACATAATTAATTAATCAATGAAGAGCTTCTAAATTTGCTCTCTATCTATTTTCATTCCTGCATACATTTGAATTTATTTTAATATAAGATATATTCAAATTCCATTAAAGTTAACAAAAAATGCCTCTTGAAACTATTACATGAGCAACAAGTGTTATAAAATAAAGCATATATGTTCATTGGCATAACATTCCTTCTTCTGCACTTACTTAATAAAAGAGTAGTGTTATAGTAAAACTTATGTACGATGCATTTGGACTCTTATATTGAGAAAATAATTCAAAGGAGAGAAAGTAAGAAGAAATAATAATAATAATAATTTTTTTTTAGGCAATGAGAAGAAATAATTATAAAAAAAAGTGAGAAGAAAAGCTAATTTTTTTTATAATTTTTTTAAAATTAGTCTGTATATATATAACTAATATATATATCTATATATATATATATATAATATAAATAAAATGTTTGACTTTTTGTTGATTCATTCACAATTTTACACATCATTATTTATTTTTTATTAAAATTTTAAACTATTAGGACTTTAGGAGTAAAAAATCAAGTTTAAGTATTGTCGACACTGGAGAATTTCCTTTCTCATCGTCATGATGAGATGCGAGATGCGCTTACCGCCACATCGGGGAGGTTTGCATGATATGACGTGATTAATGAAAATGGAAACAATCCTATTTCAACTCTCATTGGCGATTTTCTATATGCAATGTGTGTGTGGGTGTAAAGAGAACATGTGTGTGTGTGCATGCGAGTGAGCACAAATTTGGAGTTGTCACCAATCATGGGAAATTGAGGTGTGATAAGGCACCTATGTCTAATAGAATTTTATCTTATTTAGACATATCAAAAATGGCCTTGAACCAGAGATGGGTTCGGGGGTTAGATTATGCATGGGGAAGGTGTTAGGCACTCCACAACATTTGTTAAAAACTGTTACCTCCCTTCTAGTGTTCCTTTATATTTGCTTAGCATGGATGTTGGTTTAAATTAGACACAAATGTCCCAATTTCCGTCAAGCAATATACCAAGAATGTTATATACAATTTGATTTCATTTGGTTTTGTTTAGATTCTTTGTTTCACTTTTCTTTATCTTTATATTTTTTATAATTTCCGAGCAATTTAATGGTAGGATGCACTTGAAATACTAACATTGAATGCTAAGACAAACAATTATATTTTTGGTACTATATTTGGGATCATTTTATTCTTGATTTCTAAGAATAAAGTGGTCCGTTAAATAGCAGGCTTTTGGATAATTAATTCTTTCTTTGGGAATTTTTATGCCATAATATTATGGGTATTATAACGTGCAGAATCCTTTATAGTGTGTCAACGGCAAGTCATAATGACACATAAAGGACTCATACTATGGTGTCCCAAGACTAGGTAAAGCCATAGAACTTAGGATGGACCAATCTCGTTTGTAACGTCTATATTACCATGTTTTCTCTTTTTAAAGTTTTCATGGCAAAATGTACATATTTTAACCACATTTATATCAAAGCAAGTAAACATTCAAAGCAAGTAAACATTCAAAGCATGTGATCATGGTATGTTTGCGGCACTTTAATCACAAATAACAAGTATAGGATGAATATGACATAATTACAACACTTAATCAAATGACAAGTATGGATGATTATGACATAATGGAAACAATCAAGATGACAAGTATATGATGATTATGACGTAAATGTAATACTTAATCAAGTGACAAGTATAATTTATGACATAATTAAAGTACTTAATCAAAATAACAAGTATGGAATAATGATGGAATGTCAATATGAGATGGATTTAGGAAAGGGTCAATATCTCATGGGATTGAAGATTAATGCTATTGAAAGACTTACATAATCTCCAATACCACCTTAGGGTTTACATGAATAAAAGAAAGAAAATGTAGAGAGGAGTTTAATATCTTATGAGATTATATGAAGGATTAGTGCTATTGAAAGACTTACCTAATCTCCCAAGACCAATTAGGATTTACATGGACAAACAAATATTCAAGATTAATCAAAAGGGGAAAGCAATCAAATGACAAGGGGAATCTCAAGGGTCCAATACCTTATGGGATTACATGGAGGTTAATGCTATTGAAAGTCTTACATAATCCTCCAAGACCAATTAGGATTTATGTGAATAAACAAATATTCAAGATTAATCAAAGGAAAAAATCAATTAAATAATGATGTGAATCTCGAAGGGTCCAATACCTTATGGGATTACATGGAAGTTAATGCTATTGAAAGTCTTACATAAACCTCCAAGACCAAATAGGATTTTAATACCCAAATTAGGGAAAATCATCAAAGAGGGGGGATTAATGAAATTAAAGTATGGGGGATTCTTAAGGGTCCAATACCTTATGGGATTACATCGAGGTTAGTGCTATTGAAAGTCATACCTCAACCTCTAAGACCAATTAGGTTTTATATGCCCAAATTAGGGGAAAATCATAAAGAGAGGGGATTAATGAAATTAAAATATGGAGAATTCTCAAGGGTCCAATACCTTATGGGATTACGTGGAAGTTAGTGCTATTGAAAGTCTTACATAAACCTCTAAGACCAATTAGGATTTTCATACCCAAATTAGGAAGGAGAAGGAAATAATGGATCATTATGAGTCATTTCCCATTGTAGGATCTTCACATATCATTCCCATTCACACAACCACATAGTTAATATAAATGACATAATAGGAAAAAGCAAATAATCCACATAGTAAAGTAATAAAGATATAGTTAAAGTTTTAAATAATGGGTCATTATGAGTCATTTCCCATTATAGGATCCTTACATATCATTCTCATTCACACAACCACATAGTTAATGTAAATGACATAGGGTGAGTTCGCGGGGCAAATATGCGTTTTCAGACAAAAACGTGAATAAACATGTGTTTGGCATTGCGATTTTACTTGGGATTGCGTTTTAGAAAACGCTAAAATGCGCGTTTTGAAATTGGAGGTACGACCCGCAATTTTGAAAACGCCGGTTTTGACAAAATACGGAACGCATTTTTTTAAGTGTGTTTTACCGTAAATATCCCCACCAAGCTTAAAAATAACAAAAAAAAACCCAGATACATCAAGAACCCATATGAAGAAGAAGAAGAAGAACCTGCTGGGTGCACTGAGCTTCACAGAGCTCAACAATGGTCGAATTTCTTTGAGTTTCATTGTCTCTGTCTTAACATCTTCAGTATTGAGTTTGAGTCTTATTTACTTTTTCTTTCTATTTTTTCAAACTTGTCAGGTGAAGCTTTTGGTTTACAAGGAGATGTGGTGTCCATGGTTGCTGCCGTTGCTTCTTCCTCCTCTTCTTCTTCTTCTTCTTCTTTTTTCTTCCAACAAGTACACTTGCTTTTCTTTTCTTTTTGGGTTTGTCAGCTTACCCAATCCTGCCTTTAAATTAAGTCCACCCACGTGGATGTACTTACACTACTCTTTGATTTTTTTTTTTTTCAACTTTCACTTTTTACATTTTATTTTATTGAATTTTTTAATTGATGAGTCCAATCAATATTAATGATATATTGAATTTTATATAAACTAATCCAAAATGTATGTGTTCTCTAATTTATTATTATTATTACTATTATAATTTTTAACATTTCTTACATTAAAAAATGATAAGATATTGAACATCATAATTAAGTATTTTTGATAATTTTCACATGAAACAACAATTTTAGACAATCGTTATCCTTAACGTTCATTTGATAGAAATAATATTTTGTCACATGTTTTACTAAGCATTTACCTGTAATTTTATAACATTGATAACATTTAAAAAATAACACTATAACTTAACAGTATAATCAAGTCCTTTTTATTTAGCAAAAAAAATAGTCAAGTCCTTTTTGGTCATTTGCATCCGAAATAACAGTTTTAGACTAAAATTATCCAAAGGCTGAATTGACAGAAACAACACTTTTTCATTAATTTATCCAAACGCTTAATTGTGATTTTCAAAATCGTGTTTTCAAAATCGTGATTTTAAAACCGCACTTTTTAAAAAACGCACTTTTTCAAACAGCTTACCCAAACCACCCATAATAGGAAAGAGCAAATAATCCACATAGTAAAGCAATAAAGACATAAAGCAATAAAGACATAAAGTTTTAAATTTTAATAATGGGTCATTATGAGTCATTTCCCATTGTAGGATCTTCACATATCATTCTCATTCATACAACCACATAGTTAATGTAAATGACATAATAGGAAAGAACAAATAATCCACATAGTAAAGCAATAAAGACATAGTTAAAGTTTTAAATAATGGGTCATTATGAGTCATTTCCCATTGTAGGATCCTCACATATCATTCCCATTCACACAACCACATTGTTAATGTAAATGACATAATAGGAAAAGGCAAATAATGAATGGTATAAACATAGTGAAAGCTTGTAAATGAAAGTTATAAACATAGTGAAAGCTTGTAAAGCATAATGAAAGCATTAAATAATTTAAAACATGGATCATTGTGAATCATTTCCCATTGTAAGATCCTCACTAATCATTTCCATTCACACAAAATGAAGAATGGGTATGGAAGATATATGAATGAAGGGAGGGAAAGGATGAGAAGAGCTTGGAGGGGTAGAAGGAGAGATTACCTAAATAGAACCTCTTAAACTCTAATCAAAGATTAGCCTAAAGAAGAAAAACCCTTTTTCCCGAGTTTCTGCCCAAAAAACCTTTTTTCTGCCTAAAATACTTGAGCCAAGCTTGTTGAAATGAGGGGGAGAGAGGGTATATTTATAGCCAAGGCTCACGCAGCATCATGCTGCGTGACACCTGGCATTCTTATCTGCTAGCTGTGTGTCCCCATTGAACTTTCCTCTTTTGGCCCGAATTTCTAGAAAGCTTTTTACCTTCTTTTTCGGGGAAGCTTTTGGGGGCTTTTTGGTGTCCAAAATAGGTCATGCGTGGTACGATTGGAAAGCTTGAGAAGTCTACTTTCCAACGATATCACGTTTGAACAAATTAGAGCTCGGACGGAAAAGTTATGGTTCCTAGAAGTAAGGGTGTCCGAACAGTTTTTTTGCGTTTTTCCGACGAAGATTCCGGCCAAACCAGAGATGTTGCCGGCGAATCGAGAGTTGCACATCGTAGCTGAAGTTGCCCGCTTTCTTAAAGTTCCTGACTTGTGGATCAACTCGCAGCGAGTTGGGAAGAGTCTGTGCGCGAAGATGGTTTCCTGCGGGGATAAATGCGTCGGATTTCCAGCATAATTTTTTTACTTTCGTCGATTTTTCCCGCGCACGGTTAACGTTAGCTCTCGATGTTGGTTTTTGATGATTTTGGTGTCCTTGGAAAGCTTATGATGTCTTCTTTGGAGTTTCACAAATCTCGTGAGAAGTCGAGCTTGGGCCTGTGAGATACAGCCCTGCGAACGGAGGCCACCGTAGTGTTTTTCCATGACGGAGAGTCATTTTCCGATCGAGATTCCGGCTTGACCGGGGGATCTCTTGGCGATCCGAGAGTTGCACGTTGTAGCTGAACTTGTCCTCTTCCTTAAAGTTTCAAACTTTTGGGTAAACTTGTAGTGAGCTGAGAAGAATCTGTGCATGCGCGTTGCCTCGTAATGGGCTTGTTTTTTGTCAGTAACACTTAGCCAGATTTGATTAAGTGTTGGACTAATTTTTACGGTTTTGCCCATAACTCCCTCATTTCTAGCCCGTTTTCGACCCATAAAATATTGAATCGAAGGTCTTGATATGCTCTTCTCAATGGTTAGAAAGTGGTTAATCAAATCTTGCTTTTGGCTGGGTCATGGCCTTGGTCAAACTTGGTCAACTCCAGTCAACTCTGGTCAAACTTGGTCAACACTGGTCAAACCTTCCCAAACCTCGAGAAATGTGCTCCCGGCTATGTTCTGAGAACCTTTTGATGCAATTGAGCCTCTTTTGGGTTGAACTCGGCTCAGCCAGGTTGCCTCGTTTTGCGTGTCGACACCCGAGAAAATTCGGGAAATAAAAATAGGATTATGACAAGTATTTTACGACAATTAGGAGTAGGAAATTTTGAGTATTTTATAGGGTATAGGACTCGTAAGGTTACTCCTAAAAAAAGGTTGCCACAATTATCAGAATTACGTTATTTCTCAATAAAAGCTATTACACTTTGTTATTAGATTATACAAACATTAAGAGATTTCTTTTTAACTTAGGCCACACTTCTTAGCGGATATATTAGATTTGCAATATGTATGCTTATGATTTTTGCATCCATTATGTGAAATATGCCACCAACGAGTAATGTGCAAAGCTTGAATGTCTTCCTTCACAACATTGACATGTTTAGTCTTTTTCACCTTTTGTAAGTTTTCATTACTTTTCACATATCCATTTTTCTTTCTTTTACTAATTTGCATTATTTCTTTAGAGAAAGTCTTAATTTATTTGCTCAAGAATTTATTTTATTTATTTATTTTAATTTGTAAATCAATTATATATGATTTTCATAGAAGTTGATCTCTTGATACTTAATGTTTGAAACGCGCACATTTGGTTTATAATGTTCTAAAATCATGCACTATTGGTCATTTCGTATGTCTCCGTCAGATACTGACAATTTATCCCAAACCTATAATCTGATCATAATTACATGTTATGGTTGGGTTTGGGGTAAATTGCTTACATGTAAAAGAAAACAAAAATGTCCCATCAATTAAAAAAATTACATGATTAATTCATTAGTCACATACGTAAAAATCTAACGAAAACAAATAGAAAGACCAATTATATACGATTTTGAAATATTATAAAACAATTGTGTGCATTACAAACATTAACAACCAAATATACAAACCAGTGTAAACATCATGAACTAACCATTATTTAAATGAAAGCTGAAGATAATATGAACACAAGAAAAAGGTAGAAGCACGTAATTAAACTATTAAAGGCTTTAAAGCATAATTTTGAATTTTTTAATTAATTTGTTTTTTTTAAAAAAACCCAAAGATAGAAGGAACTTCTGGGCCTATGGGAACCGCGAGATCCCTGATCAACGGTAGATATTCAATTAGATGACGTGTTTTGCTTGCTTGTAAAAATTCACAGTAAATAGCGAGTCGTGTATCTTCCAGATTCCAGTCCAGCACTCTCTTCTCCGGTTGGTAATCGTAGCAGTAATAGTAAGCATAGAAAGAATAGCATAGCGTGTCGTTATGGGACGGAGGAGTCGAGCAAGTATTGCTGCTATATGCCTTTTATTACTCCTTGGAGGATGGGCGGTGATCGCTAGTGCCGCCAACAACAACAATAGTTTTTCGTCAGTGGATCTGCTTCGCAAGCCTCAATCTCAGGAAGATTCCACCGACGCCCTCGCCTATGATGACTCCCACTCCGACGGCGGCTTCTCTTCCCTCGAAGGAATGCTTCAGTGGGCTATTGGTATATATATATTATCCCTGCTTTTATATGGATTTGAAATTGCCTTTGGTAATTTTTATTTTATTTTGGTGGTTTGTAAAATTGAATCAGGTCATTCTGATCCTGCAACATTAAAGGAAGCATCTCAAGATGCCCAACGGCTTTCTCAGAACGAGCTCAAAAACCGACAAATGGAACTAAAGGTTTGTGGTTTGGAACATCATAAAAACATGGTTATTTTTGCCCATTCTTTTGTACCATCTAGAATTTACCAATATGATTATAGAAAAGAAACTTAATTTAAGTTAGCGTTAATAATTACTTTATGGGATCGTCTGCTTGAATCTTCTCTGCCATTCTGTAATTTTGGTTGGAATGTGATTTTTTTTTCTTTCTAATTTGGTGCTACAAAATTATGTTTAGGGTTTTCTATTTTGAGATATCTGATATATGTATTATGCTTACACAGGAACTGATGGAAAAGTTAAAAATGCCATCGGATGCGCAGTTGATGCAAATTGCAATAGATGACTTGAATAATTTCTCTCTGTCTCTGGAAGATCGCCAACGCGCACTACAGGAGCTTCTAATACTCGTTGAGCCAATAGACAATGCAAATGGTAGGTGTGGATACTTTATTTCTCATAGAGCTGCAATGTTTGCTAGAAAACATGCACCACAAGATTGCTTAGTGCTGAACCGTTGAACTTGGAAGATCCTTCAAGTTTCTTCCTTTTAATAGTAAAAACAATATGTTCTTTCTAGAATAAAGAGAAAAAAAGAAAAAGAAAAAGAAATTTAATTTGTCTCTAAGATGATATGGGCTTTGATGCAGAACTATAGATTTTTTTTCGTTTTGATTGGTAAGTTACTCGCTCACCCGGTGGTTCTTGAACTTACTATCATACCTTACACCCTCTATCCTGCTCCTTCAAGAGAGGAGATGCCGTTTGAGCTTTGAGCTCATAGTCTTGTTATAGAAATATAGATAACTGGTCAATTTTTTAGGATGAACACTGTCCTGACCTTACACATTAAAAGGGAAAATATATTGTACAACGCACTGGAACTTTCATGGAAGGGACAAGGCTTCAAAATCTGGCCATGTGAGCTGCTGTTTGAAAGACATGCGGTGGCATTGCGGGATGCAAAATAGTTGGGTAGAGCAAAACCCTGTGAGGTGCCAAATAGGATTCTTTCAGACAGCTAGTCACCCCCCCCGCGCGAGTTCACAAAAGGTGTTCTTGTTATCCATATGAGCTATGTAGGGGCCTTGTAAAATGTATTTTTTCAGTCACAACATTAAAAACCACTGTAATTTCATATCATATCTATAATACTTGAGAAGCCAGTGAGGTAGCCTTTGAACATGTCACTTGCCAACCTTTTCCTAAGATATGCTTTAAGATATTTATGTATGCCTTAATCAATGATAAATCATCGCAGTCTAGTTGTTGGTGTGATGACATTTCTTCTGATTTTGATATCTAGAATTTTGAGATGTTCTCATATCTGCTTTCTCCTTTAAGATTAGTCACTCACATAGTTAATCTTGTATTTGTCAGATTTTAACAAACTTGGGGGCTTTGCCGTGGTTATACAACAGCTCAATCACCCTGACTCAGATATACGGAGAAGTGCTGCATGGATTCTTGGTGAAGCCAGTCAGAATAACCCAGTTGTGCAGAGGCAGGTATGAATTGTTTCTTTCCTGAACCTTTTAAGACACAAAAAGTGTGTGTTTTATATTTTGTTTTATTATGCAATAATGTATATGGAATCAGCATGTTCTGCAGAGGAGTTGCTTTCATGCAATTAAGTGAGATGTGCTTAACATATCTAAATTAGAAATCTGCAAAATTTTCAGGTCCTGGAACTTGGAGCACTGGCAAAACTAATGAAGATGGTAAATTCTAGTTCCGTAGAAGAAGCCACAAAAGCATTATATGCTGTTTCAGCTTTGATTCGAAGCAATTTAGCTGGTCAGGAATTGTTCTATGCAGAAGCTGGAGATTATATGCTTCAGGTAGCATACATTAGAATGAGAACAAGATTTGAGATTATTTGTATAGCTGATTATTGCAACTGACAGTTACTGTTTGTTAGGACATTCTGAGCAATTCAAGCATTGATATCAAACTGCGCAAAAAAGCTGTGTCTCTTGTGGGTGTTCTAACAGAGTCTCCAATAGAAAATATGGAATTAGCTGAGCTTCCTTTTTTCAGCAATCGCATTTTCTTGAAGTCTGTGGTTGATCTAACTGCATCAGATGATCTTGATCTACAGGAGAAGGTGGTTGACCATTTATCTACTTTATTAGATAGTAAAAAATTTCAGTATCAAAATTTTATATAGATGATCAATTCTTAGAATGTTTTGTGTTCTGCATATGCATTACTTTGCTGACCAAATGTACAATGGTGAGGATGGAGCTCAGTTTATTTGATGGCAGGTCTATAGTTTTGTTCTAATCTATGTTATGCTGCTTTTGAGATGTATTGCAGGCACTTGCCGCTATTAAGAATCTTCTGCAATTCGGGATGCCTGAACCTCTGGTTTTTAAAGATTTTTGTGGTTTGGATGGTGCATTAGAGAGAATGAGGCAGCATCTCCATAATTTAATGGCAGACGAATATCTCAGGGATTATGCTATGGATGTGGAAAGCCTCCGTAGTGAAGTAGAGATGATTTTCCTTAGAAAGTTGGGAAAGGTAGTAACTAGTACTTAACTTGTTGGTTGATTTCATTTGATGAACTTTCATTTAGCTTGAATCTTGTGACAGGTGACAGGAGTTCCAACATGATTATATAATGTGTCCTTCCCCAACAGATGCTACATATCTGGCTCAACAATTCGCGTGTTGTGCGTGCGGCGGACTTCTTAGTAGAGGAGAATTGTACTGACCTGTGAATCTTTTTGGTAGTGTTGATAGATAGAATAGGAAGTGTCAAGTGTCAAGTGTCTGCTTTATAAAACTATGATTTGAGATAGAGATAGAGAAACCTTGAAATAGGATCCCAACCGTTAATTTAGGTACTGCTCAACTTGCTTTGCATGTCCTAGTATTTTATTTAGAGCAAGTTATCTTAATGATTTTAAATAACGAATTAAAAAAATTAGTAAAAAAATGATAATGACTGTTTTGTAGGTATGTGTACATTTTTTTAAAGTTCATCTCTAACTACAAATTATAATGATATGTTTAATTTGATTTTGCCTCAAATTTAGGGGTGTTTTTATATTCTTCCCTTTTCTTTCTTTTTTCTTGCCTTTTTTATATGTACCAAATCTACTTAATCTTAATTGTTGCTCTATAATTTGTAAATTTGATTACAGGCTACCTGTTTACTTTTTTATTTTTATTTTTTCCTCTCATAATTTACTCTTCAATCAAAATTAATCAACAAATTACTTTCCCTCTCCTCTCTCATTACTATTGTTTGCACCATAAATAAAAATAAATGTTTTCTTGGTCTCAACTAAATGGTTTTGAGTTTGAGACCAAGAATTAAAGTGCTCAAACGCCATTAACTTAAAACACTTGAGCATAGAAGAATATAACTAGTGGTATCAACATGGTAGGAGACGACATTAGATTATTACACCAATGAATTGGTTGATTTAGTGTCGTGAAAACAATGTAATTCGAAGTGAAAGGAAGAACGCCAATATAGACCACATAAAGATTTAAGAGCTTATGTCGAGCTTAATAATGCAAGCTTATCACTGAGTGGGATATTAAAGTGGTTAAATGTATTGAAGAATAACAAGGTGGATTCAGTACTTTAACGTGCTCCTCACACTGGGTTAAAGGACACCCCATCCAGATGGATGGGTAGCACACTAGAAAAAATAAAAAGAAAAAAGAAAAGATCAAGAGGTTATAAGTATGCATTCAAAGATTATCCTTATAGGCTTATAGCAAGTGTATTGCCATCCACTTAGGTGGATCAACATGGCAATGGGTATTGCCAAAGCACCAATTATGTGGAAAAGGATGGCTAGGGCCTAGGGCTAAGGAATTAAATAAAAACACGGGTCATCTAATCTCAAGTTATGATATTAGATATGCATTATTAAAAAATAGAAGTTATGATATTAGATATGCATTATTAAAAAATAGAAGTTATGATATTAGATATTGACTTAGGATTATGTCATGTGTACGGTTAGAAATTGTCTTACATGTAAAATTACATAAATTACTATTAGAAGTGACTAAGTTATTTTGATTGTGTTTACCAAAAACGAGTTATTTTGATTGTAAAAAATAAATAAAAAATGAATAGCATGCAACATATCAGAGCCTACCGTTGGGTTTGATGAGGTAGTTGTTCTATTGGATGAATATATATATATATATATATATATATATATATATATATATATATATATATTATATTTGTATATAAAATAATATAATCAGATTGAAAATTTAAGGATTTATATATTATTTAATTTATATATTTGATTGTTTTCTTCATTTTTTTTTTTTCATTTGTATTAAATGAAAAAAAAAGGGTAAATTACATTGACACCCCTAAATTATAGTGAAATTATACTTGGCACACTTGATTTTTAAGAAAAACACTCCGCGTCTAAAATGATCAAAATAATTGATACTTTACTCCACCCCAAAATAATTCATACTCCGCTCTAAAAATAGAGTGAAGTGTAAATTATTTTAAAAATTTTGAAGTAGAGTGTCATTTGTTGAAAAAAAGGTGTAGCGAGTCTAGTTTCATCAAATATCAAGGATATTGGAGGTGGTGGAAATAAGAAAGAAATGTAAGCCCCCAAATGACTTGGCTCGGCCCACATCCGAATAAAAGAAGGAAGCTTTGCTGGGCTTGGCCCACCTTCTAACGAAAAACGAGTTTAGCTTTAAAGGGCCCATAGTGAGATAAAGTGGAAGCAGCAAAGGTGAAGAATAGATCAGGCCCATACAAAATTTGGCCCAAGTGAAGAGAGAGATTAGCTGATTTCGGCCTAACTCCATATAAGTGATGGGCCCGGCTTCTTAAGGAACGGTAAATGTAAAATAGAAAATTGTATTTATTTATATTGTAAAGAACTGTCCCATATCGGAAAGGTGGATACGGAATACGAGGCATAATGTAAAATAAAGCCAAAACCAATCATTAATGAAGATGATCTTTTTCTGGAAAGTCTGACCAAAAGTACTTTCTTTCTACTTTAAGAAATTAATTGTAGTATAAAAACGACCCACTTCAATTGGTGCTATCTGTGAGAAAGTGCTTTTTCAAGATAAAAAATTCCAAGAAAAATGAATAGTGAAGTTGAGAAGATAACGGTGTACTTCGGAAATAGAAAAAACCCAATGGTGATCCCAGAAGGTGAACATCCCATTATGGAGACCGACCTATCTTCTAATAATGATATTCGATGGCCCGAGGGACACCTTCAGAGAGGGCATTACGAAAGCTGATAGTTAGGTCAGAAGTAAAAAATGAACGAAGACCAGAGCCATCACATCGATATCACAAACGGTCTAAAATGGACCGAGAAACCAGAATTGTGGAACCGAAGAATAGTATATCGTCCAGTGACCGAACTGGAGACGAGAGGAACATGGATACAGTAAAGGCGCTAAAACAACAAGTCCTCAAGTTAAAAAAGAAGTTAAAGAAAAAGAAGGATTACAGGAGGTCAGAACACTCCAGTAGACAGAAGACTAGGAGTAGACCCGCCCAAGCCTTATCATCAAATAGTTTAAGTACATCGGTCGAAGTTACCGAAGAAGAGAAAAATTCGGATGGAAGAAAGAAAAGGGGAATGAGTTCAGGTAGGGGGTCCAAGGGAAACTGGTCTGAATCTCCCTCAGGTGACAAGACAGCCATACAAAGAAAGAAGGGGACAGGAAACAGTATGGAAGGCCTTTCACTAAATATCACACTCTCCTTTTTCTAAAGAGATAGAGAGAGCTCACTTGCCAGGAAAGTTCCCCCCCAAATTACGTAATGTACGACGGCAGGGCTGATCCCATTGGACATATCAGCCATTTTAGACAAAGCATGGCTCTCCACCTTGGCAATAACGCTCTAATGTGCCGAATGTTCCCTTCAAGTTTGAGACCGATGTCCCTTAGATGGTTCAACCGCCTACAACATTTCTCGATTCATTCATCATTCATGGGATGAATTAGCTGAGGCATTTGTCTCCCGGTTCATAACCAATAGCAAGAAGCCGAAGGAGTTCAACTCCCTATTGTCTATGAGGATGAAATACTTGGAATCACTGAAGAGTTACTCTTCAAGATACTGGGAAGTGTACAACAAGGTGGACAGCTGTACAGAAGAAATAGCCATCAAAACCTTTAAGCTGGGTTTAGACCCAGAATCCGAACTAAGACATAATCTCTTTAGAATACCTGCTAAAAGTATAAGGGATCTCATGTCCATGATTGAACAATTCGTACGGGTCGAAGATGACCGAGCAAGAACGAGAGCAGTATCTACACAAGGCCGACCTCCAAGAAAACTCGCCAATACAGAATAGAGAAGAACCGAACTACCAGCGAAGAATCTTGCCCGTTTTCCCCGGCCAAGGGAATTGGGTAGAGTACATACGGTTTTTAACGAGCCGATCTATCGCATCATGGCCGACATAAAAAATGAACCTTTTTTCTCATGGCCAACTCCTCTGGGTGGAGATCCATCGAAGAAAGACCCTAACAAATACTGTTTCTATCATAGAGAGAAAAACCACATGACCGAGAGATGTTACTCACTGAAGCAGCACTTGGAAGAGCTGGCCAAGGCAGGACATTTACGTCGCTACCTAGGAGACGACTAGAAGCAGCATTACCATGAAGGGCCAACGGTCGCCCACAACACCAAGCCCGCAGCCAGGATTATAGAGATGATCCACACATCTCGACCAAGTGGGCAATCACACGATTAGCTGAGGTCCTATTTGAAAAAAACTCAACACCTTCGGGAAGTCTTTCAGGTGGCTGAAGGATCGGTTGTATCTAAAAAACTGAGAACCGACTTCCCAAATAGTGAACAACAGATCTTCTTCTCTGATGAAGATTTAAGGGATGTCCAAACTCCGCATGACTATCCATTGGTGGTGAAACAAAGAATTGGAGATTCGGATGTCAAGCAAGTGTTGATTAGATCAGGGTAGTTGTTCTGAAATAATGTACCTAGACCTGTTTCACGGACTTGGTCTCAAACAATCCGACCTCCAACCCTACGACGCTCTATTGGTGGGATTTTCGGGGGAAAGCATTCGGCCAATGGGCCGGATCACGATGGCTGTTCACATGGTACCAATCAGTCTAGACACTGAATTTTTGGTAGTAAACATGCCATCCCCCTATACAGCAATCATGGGCCGAAGATGGTTGCATAAATTGAAGGCCGTGCCTTTCTCTCTTCACCAGAAACTCCGTTTTCCAACTAATTTCAGCATAATGGAGATTAAAGGCGATCAAGTCGCTTCCAAGCAATGGATCATGGCCGCCATCAAACAGAATCCCCTAGGGGCAAAGCAGAAGGGGAAAATGGTAGCGGAATGCTTCAAGGGCTTATAGCAGTTAGAGGGTGTGGGGGATACTTGCGCAGAGAAATGCCATGAGACATATGAACCCTGCGAGGAATTAGAAACAGTGGCATTCTCTTCTGACCCAGAAAAGTATTTTAAGATCGGTCGAGAATTGAGCTCGGTCGACTGAACTGAACTTATAAATTTTCTCACAAGCAACATAGACGTGTTCACTTGGGACCCCTACGAAGTGCCAGGGGTAGATCCCGATTACATTCAACATCGGCTGAACGTAGATCCTCATTACAAACCTGTACAGCAAAAGGCAAGACGATCAGCCCCAATACATGCAGAAGCAGTGCAAAAGGAGGTAGAGAGATTATTGCAAGCAAAGGCAATAAGGGAGCTGCACTACCCCACATGGCTCTCTAACACGGTGGTTGTAAAGAAGAAAAACGGGAAGTAGAGGGTATGTGTGGACTTCACTAACCTAAATCAGGCATGTCCAAAAGATCCGTTCCCTTTACCCAAAATTGATCAATTGGTAGATGCAACAGTCGGGCATGACCGAATGAGTTTCTTGGATGCTTTCCAAGGTTATCATCAGATTGCCTTATTGGTCGAGGGCCGCGAAAAGACCGCTTTCATCACTCCACTGGGGATATACTGCTACAAGGTAATGCCGTTCGGTCTGAAGAATGCCGGCGCCACTTATCAACGAATGGTCACCAAAATGTTCAAAGACCAGATAGGGAGGACAATGGAGATTTACATCGATGACATGGTCGTAAAGAGCAAGTCGTCACAAAATCACTTGGAAGATCTGACGGAAACGTTCCGGACATTGAGACTACACAAGCTACAATTAAACGCTTCGAAATGCGTATTTGGGGTCGGCTCTGGAAAATTCCTGGGTTTCATGGTGTCACATAGAGGTATTGAGGTGAACTCGGATCAGATCAAGGTCATTCAAGAGCTGAAGGCACCACAAACTCACAAAGAAGTTCAATGATTAACGGGGATGACCGCGGCCTTAAATAGGTTCATATCAAGGTCGGCCGATCGGTGCCAACCTTTCTTCCAACTCTTGAAAAAAGGAATTACCTTCAAATGGGATGATAGTTGTGTAACAGCTTTTGAAGATCTAAGGGGCTATCTCTCTTCCCCTTTGCTTTTGTCAAACCCAGTATCGACCGAACCACTTTTCTTGTATTTGGCCGTATCCGAACGGGTTGTTAGTGCCGTGTTGATTCGAATTAAGGACACTTATCCAGTGCCTGGTGTACTATACGAGCAAAACTATGACAGAGGCGGAGACGTGTTACCTCCCCCTAGAGAAGGTCGGGTTAGCATTAGTCACAGCGGCCAAGAAACTTCCTTAATACTTCTAAGCGCACACCATCTATGTGGTGACACAGTTCTCAGTGCAAGCCATGTTTCAAAAGTCCGATTTCACAGGCCAGATTTCAAAGTGGGGAGCGAAGATAGGCGCTTTGGACGTAAAGTACCTACCAAGAACAGCCATAAAAGGGTAGATCCTAGCTGATTTTGTCGCCGAATTCACGCCGGCCT
Source organism: Fagus sylvatica (assembly GCA_907173295.1). Lineage (NCBI taxonomy): Eukaryota > Viridiplantae > Streptophyta > Magnoliopsida > Fagales > Fagaceae > Fagus > Fagus sylvatica. The sequence goes on along the minus strand of OU015772.1, from coordinate 17,283,328 downwards.
TAGAACACAAAGAGTTAAATGCAACAGCTTTCCAAGAAGACTCGCTTGAAAACTCAGGGTGGTGGAAAATATACGTGGATGGTGCTTCCAATGCCAAGGGGTCAGGAACTGGAGTTGTCATAATAACTCTAGACGAGACAGTAATTGAGTAGTCAATTCGGCTTGACTTCAAAGCATCAAACAACGAGGCCGAATATGAGGCAGTTCTGGCCGGACTGAATTCAGCAAAGACTTTGGGAGCCAAAAATTTGATCGTCCACTGTGACTCATTACTAATAGCAAGTCAGATTAATAGGGAATACATGGCTCGAGATGAACGTATGGCGGCCTATCTATTGAAGGTTCAACAGACCATGACCAATTTCAATACGGTTAGGGTTGAACAGATCGGCCGAAATCTGAACAGTCACGCAGATGCCTTAGCAACACTAGCATCTATCCTGAGCGCCAATTTCAAACGGTTTATACCAATTGAAACCCTTGCTACTCCCAGTATTGCCTTGCCTACAGGCCAAGTTCACGTTATTACGGTTCGTCCATGCTGGATAGATCCCTACGTCATCTACCTTAAAGAGGGTATTTTGCCTGAACAGAGGAAAAAAGCCAAGATTATCAGAAGGATGGTTACGAGATTTTGGTTATCAAAGGACTCGAAGCTCTATAGACGATCCTTTTCAGGACCCTATATTCTTTGTGTCCATCTTGAGATCACTGAGGACTTATTATACGAGATGCATGAAGGCATCTGCGGAAGTCACATAGGGGGAAGATCTCTAGCACACCGAGCCCTTACCCAAGGATATTGGTGGCCCTACATGCAAAAGGATGCGGTGACCTATGTAAAAAAGTGCGACAAGTGTCAAAAGTTCTCACACTCGGTCCATCAACCAGTCGGTTAGCTCCAGCCGCTTGTAAGTCCGTGGCCATTTGCACAATGGGGCATGGACTTGGTCAGTCCATTGCCAAGAGCAATGGGAAATCGACGCTGGCTGATTGTCGTGACGGATTATTTTACGAAGTGGCTGGAAGCCGAACCATTAGCAAGCATTAGAGACAAAGACTCGATTAAGTTCGTTTGGAAGAATATTATAACTAGGTTTGGTATACCCAAAACTATCATCTCAGACAACGAGACGCAATTCAACAGTAAACCTTTCATGAGGTACTGCTCGAAAGTTGGCATAAGAAATATTTACAGCTCGCCGGCATACCCTCAGAGCAATGGGCAGGCCGAAGCTTCCAACAAGACTGTTTTGGACGGAATTAAAAAGAGGCTGGAGGATGCCAAGGGAAGGTGGGTAGAAGAATTACCCAACGTTCTATGGACTTTCAAAACCACGCCACGAAGATCAACAGGGAGAAACTCCATTCTCACTAGCTTATGGCTCAGAAGCGGTCATCCCACTAGAGATCGACCTTCCCACCCTCAGGACTTCTGAGTGGGAACCAACAAGAAATGACCTAGCCCAGTCTCAAGCTCTGGACCTACTAGAAGAAAGAAGAGAACAGACAATGATCAGACTGGCCTCCTATCAACAACAATTGAAGAAGGGGTACAACAAGAATGTTTGGCCGAGATCTTTCCAACAAGGTGACTTGGTCCTAAGAAAGGTGTTAGGTAACACTAAGAACCCGAATGACAGAAAGCTAGGACCTAACTAGGAAGGACCGTATCGAGTCCAATCGGTCACGGGCGTAGGAGCTTATCATCTGGAGGATTTAAATTTCATACCCCTACCCCGGCCATGGAACGTCAGTAACCTTAGGAAGTATTTTCATTAGTTTACTGTTTTTTCTCCCTTTCTTTTCTGAAAAAAAAAAAAAAAAAAAGAGGAAAAATGGAGGATATATATGGATGGTGCAAAGATATAGACCAGATTGTAAATAAGAATGCCTATGAATGATGAATGGACCTTTTATAAGATGAATCCCCTTTTTTATTCGTCTCTCCATACAAAGTTGAAAACAAAACTTGACTTAGGCTTCGATGAACCTAAAGGGTTCCTAAGTGCTAAGGTCCAGGATGATTGGCAAGTTAAAAAACCAACTTGACTTAGGCTTCGGTCAACCTAAAAGGTTCCTAAGTGCTAAGGTCCAGGATGATTGGCAAGTTAAAAAACCAACTTGACTTAGACTTTGGTCAACCTAAAGGGTTCCTAAGTGCTAAGGTCCAAGATGACTGGCGACTTGAAAACAAAACTTGACTTAGGCTTCGGTCAACCTAAAGGGTTCTTAAGTGCTAAGGTCCAGGATAACTGGCAAGTTAAAAATCCAACTTGACTTAGACTTCGGTCAACCTAAAGGGTTCCTAAGTGTTAAGGTCCAGGATGACTGGCAAGTTAAAAAACCAACTTGACTTAGACTTCGGTCAACCTAAAGGGTTCCTAAGTGCTAAGGTCCAGGATGACTAGCAAGTTGAAAACAAAACTTGACTTAGGCTTCGGTCAACCTAAAGGGTTCCTAAGTGCTAAGGTCCAGGATGACTGGCAAGTTAAAAAACCAACTTGACTTAGACTTCGGTCAACCTAATGGGTTCCTAAGTACTAAGGTCCAAGATGACTGGCAAGTTAAAAAACCAACTTGACTTAGACTTCGGTCAATCTAAAGGGTTCCTAAGTGCTAAGGTCTAGGATTAATGGCAAGTTGAAAATAAAACTTGTCTTAGGCTTCGGTCAACCTAAAGGGTTCCTAAGTGTTAAGGTTCAAGATGACTGGCAAGTTAAAAAACCAACTTGACTTAGACTTCGGTCAACCAAAATGGTTCCTAAGTGCTAAGGTTGGCAAGTTTAGAAAGATATACATATTATATATATATATATATATATATATATATATATATATATATATATATTATAATATATATATATATATATATATATATATGGTGAACCCATATGACTTAACTCCAAAGCACAATTACAAAATATCAAACTCAGAAGAAGGAGACTAGAGATCGGTCCAAAAAGGAGAAAGTTAAAATAAGCTTAAATAAAGACATCAACAGTTGAAATATAAATGGACAAATTATATCTTTTCCCCCCTTCTTATGAAGGAAACAGGGAATACAAAAAAAGAAATTGTATTTTTCCCCCCTTCTTGTGAAGGAAACAGGGAACAAAAAATAAGATAAAACAGAACTAAAATGTTTGTAAGTACTAATCAACTACATTCAATGTGTCTTCCCCATCAGAGCCGTCCTTTCCTTCCTGAATCTCAACAACAGAAGTTCGGCCATCAGGTTCATGATTTCTCAAGTCCTTAGCGGCTTCGGGTTCCTTTGAGACTCCGTCAGTTTGAGGCTTCGTTGGGCCCTCAGCGGCTTCCTCCTCTCCATGCTCCTTAGGTGAGCCCATCTTGAAAGGTCGATGTATCAGCCCTAAGTTGTACAACTCGGAAGCGTCATCAACTCCGGCTTGGTCAAGGGCCGCAAGCCATCCTTGGAAGAAGTACTTGTTGCACTCCTCTGCAAGCTGTGATTTTAGGGAGTTGGCCGCCTCATAAAAACCCTGGTCGTAGTAGGCCTAGGCATCACCCTCAGCCTTCTGAGCACTCTCTTGGGCCTCATTCACTTCGTTTTTGAGCTCATTAATCTCTCCCCGAAGCCCGACAGCACGCTCATACTCCTAGTCAAGTTTTGCCTTAAGCTCAACCACCTGGCACTCAGCAGTCATTAGACTAGCCTCGGCACTCTTGTGTTTGCTCTCGGCGGCTTGAATTCTTGTTGAGGCTGTCTTCTCAAGATCCTTCAACCGATCATTTTCTTTAAGAGATTGGTTGAGAAGGCGTTTGGTTTCTAGTAACAGGGAGCAGGCCTCGAATATCCCTTGGACAGCCTAAAAGGACAGAGATAATTTCTTAGTATATTTGTGTATAGTGAACACTCAAGTAGAATGCTTGAAAACTCACCAGAATGGAGTCACCCTTCAGATTCTCAAGCATATGCTCGGACCTCTTCTCTTGCCAGATTTTCATGTCTTTTGGAAGAAGAAGAGCCCTTCCAACTACATCAGCCACTTGTCCTCCCTGGACCTCTTTGCTTTTAAGGATCAAGTCATCTTCGTCTACATGTTGGCCCTCAACATAGAACTTGCAACTCCACAGCTCTTTCGAGTCGTTTCGGTGCTTGTGCTTGTGAGAAACATGACCTGCGGCCTTTTGAAGAGCTCGGCCGTTTTTGCTTTTTCCCTTCTTTGGGGCCTTAGCTTTAGGAGGTTCAGATGGGGACAATGCCTGTTGATCCTCGGCTTCACTAGCCTATTCTTCTTCCCTCTTTCTTTTCTTCATAACATTCTCCCCCTAAGAGAACCCCGGAGGAGGGGGAAGGGGAGAAGTCTCAGGCGGCTGTAGGGCAAGTGTCCCAAGCACGGATCCTATGTTGATGGACCGTCTTTGGACATGCATTTCTTCACTCGGACTTGGGTTGGGGTCAAAGAGAGAGGGGAACCGAATAACCGGAAGTCCAACCTCTGAAGGTTGGGTGGAGGGAACAAAGTTAGGGTCAATAAGGGGGGTCACAAGCTGAGGTATTTGTACTCCCCTTCTAGCAGTCAAGGGGACCGCTTGTATAATTTCCTCTTGATCCCTTCCTGGCCGAGAAACGGTCACCTCGGCTTGTCTCGAATCCTTCACGATTGGTTCGCTCAGGTTGGACTTGTAGGAGGGTTCGTAACCCAACAGAATGGGAGCCGAACGAGGACGTCTACTGGAGTCGATGAAACACGGTCTTTTTAGCAGGTGTTCGACGGTTTTCCTCTCCATAAATTTCACCTTCTTTGCAGTAAATTTTTTATCTGAAAGAAGAGGGAAGCAATCAGTCACTACAAAAATTTAATTGAACAAGATAAAAAATAAAATGTGTTTGAAATGGTGGCAACCTGGTAACCCGGGAACTAAAGGGCAACTGATAAGGGGATTTTGCCAATTCCCTGTAATCACCAAGAAATCCTCATCTCGGCCCTTGCTGGAGTCTGGAAGCCCGGTCACCAGTTTTCTATCAGAGTTGCGGGCAACTAGAGTATATTGATTTCTACCTGTTGATTGGAATCTATAAACATATGTTATGTCGTGTATAGTGAGGTTTAGGTCGAGCCTTTCCATAAGAAAAGCTGTCCCCATTACTATTCTAAACATATTGGGGACGCATTGTAGAGGACTCGATCTAAAGTGGATTAAAAACTGAATCAGAAAAGGGTGCATGGGTATCCTAACCCCCCCTTCAACTAAGGCAATTATTGGTAAGACGAGATCTCGGTACTTAAGGAGTGCCAGATCATTAGAAGAAGCGTACCGAATTTGTACGTCTTTAGGAAAGCCATAGCGTTCTTTAAATTGGTTAATTTTCTCTTCGGTATCCATAAGTTTAGAAAAGTCGGCCCATGTCTTAAAAACCTAACGGATCGAGAGTGTGACTAGAGAAATGGAAGCAAAATAAGAGGGTAAAAAAAAAAGAAAGAAAATGAGAACTTACAGACAGAGGAGGCAGTTGAAGGACGAGGAAGTTTGAAGAAAAGTGACTCGGAAAGCAATGGGAGCGCTTTTGTTTCTCTCAAAGGATCAAGGTAAAAATGTAAAAATGAAGTGGGGTCTCCTCCCTTTTTATACCAAGTTGGTGGGGTCATGGGCCGGTAAAAATCCTAAGGCTTAAGAGGTAACCTTTTTCGGCCCCCGACGTCTTATAATGATTTAGTAGCTTTAGGAACTCCAAACAACACAATAAATGAGGCGAGCCACCGTTCATGAATCGACAATAAGGTGAAAGGATGCAAACATCACATCCCCATTAATGAAGATCTGCAATAAACCGAAGAAGTAAAACTTTATTGTTTTCCTTGGCATTGTGGGTTTTGACCGATCCTGGTAGACCGAACAAGCATTCATGACGTCATTGGGTCCTTGAGTATCATTGCTTTGATCGATCCAAGTAGACTGAATGACCGCTCATAAAGTCTCGTTGCAAAACAAGAAGTATGTGTGTCAGTTCATACACCTTTGACTGAACAAGATACGTCCGATTGCATTTCAAAATGTGTGCTCCGAATAATGATTGCAGACCGAAGCACGAACGTAGAAATAACACGAGTCAAGTCACCACTGTTTCTATCAGATCTCCCTCTTCTCTAAAAGCAAAGATCTGAGGGGCAATTGGAGGTGGTGGAAATAAGAAAGAAGTGTAAGCCCCCAAATGACCTGGCTCGGCCCACATCCGAATAAAAGAAGGAAGCTTTGCTGGGCTTGGCCCACCTTTTAACGAAAAACGGGCTTAACTTTAAAAGGCCCATAGTGAGATAAAGTGGAAGCAGCAAAGGTGAAGAATAGATCAGGCCCATACAAAATTCGGCCCAAGTTAAGAGAGAGAGATTAGCTGGTTTCGACTAAACTCCATACAAGTGACGGGCCCGGCTTCTTAAGGAATGGTAAATGTAAAATGGAAAATTGTATTTATTTATATTGTAAAGAACTGTCCCACATCAGAAAGGTGGGTACGGAATATGAGGCATGATGTAACATAAGTCAAAACCAATCATTAATGAAGGGGATCTTTTTCTAGAAAGTCTGACCAAAAGTATTTTTTTTCTACTTTAAGAAATTAATTGTAGTATAAAAACAACCCACTACATATATGAGTATAATTTACCAAAAAAAAAATGTTGCAATATATAAGTTTAGTTTTATTATTATTATTTGTTGTGTGTGAAAATATGAGTCGGCTGACCCGATTCATGAAATACCGGATATGAATAACAATGTTTTAATTCCATACCTATTTTTTTGATCCGTATCCATTCCCATTGTCCGTCCAGTTGAATTGAAGGTCACAGCGTGATGGCGGCCCACTTACTAGGATACAGAGTGAACAACAAAGCCCGTAGCTTTATTTTACTTTTCTTGTGCCGATTTTCCAGGTATATGACCTGCTTCGGACAGAAACACTTGTGTGTTAGGTGGGGAGAGCTAGTAACGCTGTTGTCGTGGTCATAGTTTTTACAAATATAATAATACTAGATATTATAATTCTTTCATCTACCAGTCTGACTCCGATCCGATCCCGTTTACTTTTTATTTTTTATTTTTTATATTTGATTCATAGAAGCAGCAGAAGAAGTGGGAATTAGAGATAATTCGTAATGGCTGTGCAAAACATTTCGAATTGTTTCCTCACTAAATCGATTTTCCCAACGGTGTCGTTTTCGTCAAAATGCAATAATGAATTGGTAGTTGTTAGGCAGAGGAGGAGTGTTTATTGTGGTCTAGAGCGTAACAACGGCGGCAGCAATAGCAGTAGCAACAGCAACAGCAGTAAGAGCAGTGATGGTAGTAGTAAGAAAGGAGGAGGAGTGCCGAATTCGAATTATGTGGTGCCGCTTGACAAATCATTTACTCCAACAAACTCATCCTGTATCACTCGCCCTCTCGCTGAGATTCTCCGTGATCTCAACAAGAGAATCCCTGACAATATCATCAACACTACCCCTGAGGAGGACAATACTGGCCTCAACACCTTCATCCCCTGGTAATTCATTCAATATTTTATTTATTTTTTGATCTATTTGGTCATGATCTGATTATGATGCCACTATGTGTGTAGGTATCATGCGAATAGGATGTTGAGCTTCTACGCCGCTGGTCTGTCTATTTCTTCTTTTTTCCTAGCCATGTTTATGTTTACATATACATGTATATGCTTCAATTTTCATTTTCTTGCTTGTAGTAATTGATTTGTAATGATATTAAAATCATTTTAGTGTGTCTAGACAATGGTTTTAAGGTAGTTGTAGATCTTTTAAGCTATCAACACCGTTTTGGCAGGATGGTGTGGAGAGATACGTGATGTTATATTCTCTGACAATGGAAGCGTGACTGTGGTTTATCGTGTCACCATACGGGGATCTGATGGAGAGGTATGGCTTTTATTTTGTTTCTCTGTAGTTTGTTGTCTGTATATGGTCACTAGCTAACAAAACTAGGAATACATCCAAAGTTGATCTAAGGTTTATAATATTTGGTTTGACCTGATAATGAAATTAAATTGTTGTGGCTGCTGAAGCCTGATGGTATATGCAAATGTGTATGTTTGAAAGACATACCTGAGTAATTTCATATGTCACTCTCACTTCCAAGTTTGAAAGAACATGTTTATTTTAAGAACAGTAAGTATCATACACAATGGCACATACTTTTTTTTCTTTTTTAGTAATTAAATATTTCATTAAACAAGCACAAAGGGGCACAATCCTTGTACACAAGAAGTATACAAGAGGGGCACCTACATGATAAGAAGCATGGTTGGGAAGCTAGGAGAGACCATTGGAAAAGTGATACACAAATTGCCAAGGAAAACTTGAAGCAATCACCAAAGAGAGCTTAGAAAGTTAGATAGTTGAGTTATCTAGCTGACCCCAATTAGCCTGTTGAGGATCCATAGTCAACCCCAAAGTTTTGGATCTAAGGCTTTTTTATTGTTGTAGTTATTTTGGAATTAATGTACTCAACTAAGGATGTTTTTAGAGAGTTGTGAATTGGAATGTCCGGGGCCTTCATTCAAAGGAAGTTCGAATGCAAATATTGTTTCTTTTAGACTTGTAAAAAATTGTTTCTTTTAGGATTTTAAGTGTCATTTAGATGCATGAAATCAAGAGTCTTCAGTAACTACATAGAAAAAGGTATTTCCGCACTTTGTTGGGCAGCTTTGGGTGGTCTTCTAGATATTTGAAATAGGATGGTTTAAATTTTCGTAAAGAATCAGTGGAATCATCTAAAACTCTCCATGGATCATTTTAGTAATTAAGGGATCAAATGGTAGATCTTTTGTTGGTAACATGAAGAACGCTTTCAAACCGGCCATTTTTGCATAAATGCTACTTAATCAATCTTACTAATTAGTTTTGTTGAAGCTCAATGTATAAATGGATAAGACTTGGGTCTTAAATCTTGTCTTACTGAGAGGATTGGTCTTACTCCTTTATTATTTAGCAGACTTTTACTTGAGATGTTTCCTTCAACATTAGAACAAATATTCTTTGGATTAAGATTGAATATCATGCTTTTGCTGTGTAGTAATTTTTATTATTTATGTTTTCTCAGTATATGGTAAGTTGTTATTTAGCAGACTTTTACTTGAGATGTTTCCTTCAACATTAGAACAAGTATTCTTTGGATTAAGATTGAATATCATGCTTTTGCTGTGTAGTAATTTTTATTATTTATGTTTTCTCAGTATATGGTAAGTTGTTATTTTATATAAATAGAAGGGGAAAAAAAAAAAAGAGAATATAAAAGATGCAATCTTGATTGTGGTTGACAAGATTTTGGGGGCTTTATGTGCCATTTTGGATCCAAGCAATTAGTTAAATGCAAGCTTATTGGTGTCAGCCATTTTGGTGTTTGAGTGGGCATTTCCATGTAATAATGTTCACTCATGAGAAATGGACCCTTTTGATACAGAAAATTTGAGATGATCTGATAGATTCATATTTGGTGTCATCTCATGGATCATAATGAATATTTCACTATGATTGAATGAAGTTGCATTAAGATTATTATTATTTTATTTCTATTCAGTTGGGAAGACCTTATCATTGTGATCTGGTTGAAGAGTATTCTTTGGACTAATGTCTAGTCACTCACATATTGTGTTTGGATCCAATACATGGGGTTTAGATTTTATTTTTAGGAATATAAGATATGTAACTTGGACATCATCCTTCAAATTTGGTTGGACCAAATAGCATCTGCTTAATATTCACTCATGAGAAACTAGGGGATCCTTTGGATGAAAGATTCAACAGATTTATGATACGTGCAAGAGCTTGGGGGTCCTATGTAGATGCACATGTGGCTATAGCTCCTTCTCCAACAGCGGCATAAATGTTTTGGCATCTCTATGGAGTCCAAGTCCTAGTCTTTAGGAGTAGTGATCCCTTTATTTTAGTTGTTTGGTTATTTGTTGATGTTAGTGGTTTGTTAATAGGAGGAAAATGTTGTGTGCTACGTGTAGAAAAAGGTGGTTAGTCTATATCTCCACTATCCCATGTTTTAAGCTATAATCTCATGTTTTATACTTTTGAAGTTAGGATGTGCTTGTATAAATTCTGAAAGTCTTTGAATAAAATTATCTAATTAATCATAAAAATATTTGTAGTCTTTAAGACTCTTGAGAGGTTGGGTTTCCTCGAAAAACCTATATCTAGAGGTCAAGATTTCCTCAGTTAAATCTATTTGAGGTCAGGATTTCCTCAATTAAATCCATATCTTTTCTTTTAATTCCTGGTTTTGCACCAATTCTATTTTCCTCTTTTATCCAAAAATTGTGAACGTAACAATTTATATTTGTTGTCATCTCATGAAACCCTTTCAATGGATGTTTCACCAAGGTTGAACCTTTTGGACATGCATTAAAATCATTATTATTGTTATTTTTTTAAGTCAGTTGGAAAGACCTCATAATCTGATTGTATTCTCAGGACCAGTGTCTATTCACATCCTTATCATGTTAGAATTCAACAAACAGGACAAATGGAAGTCTATCTACATATGCTTGTTGTGGGTTCAGGGTTATTAGAATTTGTGGATCTAATGTTTAGAGTTTTGGAAGAAAGGGTTATGGCTCAAAATTGATTAGAGTGATAAGATGAGGAAAAAGGACAAGAATTCTATTTCTTGAAGCAAACAAGATGTTAAAAAATTATGGACAGTAGTTATGTGTAGGAATTAAAGGGTGCTTTGATGAGTTATTTGGTAGAAAATGTATGTGGGGTTTTAAGGTTTTGATGGGTAAGAGAAAGGACTTGATTTGGGGTTGTAAGGACTAAGTAAGAAGGAAAAGAAAAGAAAAAAAATGGTGTTCAATGACTGTTTAAAGTTTAAACAGTATCACAAAAAAGAGAACAGGAAAAAAAGAAGGGAAAGGGAAAAAAAGAAGGGAAAGGGAGAAAATAACCCACGAAGAACAATGTGCCTCAATACTCAAAACATTCAATATTATTTTATAACTCAACTCCCTCTTATTTGAGTACAATAAGTCAATAACACACTTATATAGACTCTTAACTTTTTCTAGTAGAACCCCTATTTTGACTAGTAAACCAAATTCTAATTATACTACTAAACTAAAACATAGTAAGGTAATAAAAGACTAACTTGGACTCATAGAAATCAAACCAAAAATATGGTGTCTCCTAGAAAATTTGAGACTCAACTAAATTACCAAAATCCTTAATTTGCGAGAGTTGCGGAAATTACAGTTTTGTCCTTGACTACAAAACTGACCATAACTTGTAAAATAAAAACCCAAATTAAAAACTGTTTTAAACCTAGAACACATATAAATAGATCTTTAAAACCATACAACTACCATGGCTACATCATTTTCCCCAAAGTAAAAACTAAGGATGAAGAATCTTTCTGTCCCACCATCTCAATGGTTGAAAGTTGGGGTGTGCATTCAATAGATTAACCTGACGAATCTGACCCAATCCAACCTAACTCGATGCCTCAATTTGGTTTTTAGTGTGTTGATGTGTTGGGTTGAGTTCTAATTTTTTTTTAAGCTTGGGTTGGGTTGGGTTTAGGTTGGCAAATTTTCAATCCAACCCAATCCATGCTATTAATAGTTTAAAAATATGTGTATTTTAAATTTTTTAGTTTGATTTATTTTGGTATTTTAATTTTGATGAAATTGGAATATTAGGTTTAATTGTGTAAACTGTAATTATTTACTGAATGATGGGGTTAAATAGATGAATGAAATTTTTTTTTTATTGGGCTTGACAAAATTGCTCCAACTTGACTCTGGGTTGGGCTGGGTTGGTTTTTAGAGCTACCATGGGTCAGAGATTTCTTAACCTGAGAAGATTAGGTTGGTTTGGGTTGATAAATACCCAAAATCCAATCAAGCCAACCCGACCCATGCACACCCTTAGTTGAAAATATTTTTAGCTTACAATCCTTGTTGAATTGATTTATAGCAGAAACATTAGTGTCTACCATGGTCTTGACTTTTCCCTGATCAGCCTTTCACTCACCTTGCTCTTTTGTGGTTTCCATTGTCCTTAGAATGTATTCCTTTGGCTGTTCTTGATATGTTCTAATGCTAAATTATAAGGATGAATTTCTTTCTTTGATGTAGCACCTTGATGCAACGAACCAATACCCGAGGCCGTTGTGCCAACGAATTGGTAGTGCTAAACCCATGAGGCTGTGGTACATTATTTTCCAATAGGGTGGGGATAAACTTAGGCCTAAATTAGAATTTTTAAGTTCTTGAGCAATTGCTATTTTAACAAGATTTTTGTTAAAATAGTAGCTAACAGTTTATCCAAAATTTCTTGTATGGGAGACAATTCTTCTAGTTTTGCTTCTATTTAACACTTCCTCTCATTCAATTGTTGCAAATTTTCTTGTTTTCTTCAAAATCTTGAGAAAACCCTCAAAACTATTGAAACTAGTTTCGCATTGGTCACATCGTGGACTAGAATAAGAAATTTCAGCAAGAGTCTTGCCTTAGAATCTTCGCTCTGATACCAAATTGATATAGGACAAACTGTGAAAAGATTTCTGCGTGTGCCTATGGTGAGGTTATGAGAGTTGTGGATCTAGGGTTAGAGTGTTAGAAAATAGGGTTATGGCTCAAAATTGACTAGAGTTTGACAAGATGGAGAGGGGGGGGGGGGGGGGAGGATAAGAATACTATTTCTTGAAGCAAACAAATTGCTAGAAAATTATGGATAGCATTTGTGTTTAGGAATTAAAGGGTGTTTTGATGAGTTATTTAATGACTATTTGGTAGAGAATCTTTCTGTTTTAGGATTTTGATGGTAAGAGGAAGGACTTGATTTGGGTTGTAAGGAAAAAGGAAAAGGGAGACATATATTGATCGCCTTTGTCTTTTCTTCTCTTTTTTGAGATATTCTCTTTGGATACAACCTAGAAACTAACATCGAGGGTTTGCTTGTAATCAACACCAAGTGATGAAAATAGAAACCTAAGAGTCAACACTTAGGGTTGTTTGGTATCAGCACCAAGCATGAGAGAGTGATAGGGACCTAAGAATTAGCACATAAGTTGCTCGGAATCAGCACCAAGCACTAGAAGAAAAATTCCAACCCAAATTTTATTAATCCATGATTAACCGGCACTCCTAAATTATATCATAGAAGGAAAGAAAATAACTCCATCACTAACCGAGGAAAGGAAATTATCTCGTAATCAATTACATTCAATATGAAAATAAAAGAGAATAAAATTAAAGGCCTAAAAAAAAGTAGTTAAAATCCATCAACATTAATCACAATCAATTATGTTCAACAGAATCAATTGGATCAACGAGTATAACTGGTTTTCGCACCAGAAAGTTAGTCGACACTGGGGAATATGGTAGATATGCATAATGAAATAGGGTTGAGTGGTTGACATAAGATTCCAAAGGAAGTTACTATGCTTGATTTCTTAAGGTTGCTGGTCTCCTTCATGGATGGCCAAATTGGGAATTGTAGATGTAGTTTTAGAAGATTCTGAATAATTATTTTAGGAATCTCTTTGATTCTTATTTCAAATTTGTTTTCCTGTTGGACGCCCCAGACAAATAATTGAAGCACATTAGATTGGATTCATAAATACCTGAAAATTAGGGGCTGATTGGTTTGCATTTTCAAAAACTGTTTTCCATTTAAAAACTAAAAACAGAAAACAGTTGAGGAGGTTTGATTGGTTACTTTTTGTTTTTAGTTTTGCATTCAGATTTTTCTCATACTTCTTTGTTGTAATGCTGTTCTCTCGGGTGCACAATTTGTGCACTCTGAGTTTCTAACATAAGTCTTATTACCTATCAAAAAAAGAAACAACTACTCAAAAAATGTTGTACAGAACAGAATGGTTTTTAGGAAGCTTGAAATGTTTTCCTCAACCTATAGGGTATTAGCAGCCATATCCAATTGTTCCCCTCAATGAGTCCTTTTAAAAATTGTTCCCAAAACACCAAAAAATAGGCTGTGGCAATTTTGTAAATATAGCCGGTCCCTAGTTTGAAACCCATCACCCCCCCCCCCCCCTTTTTTTTTATATGAACTTTTTCCTTTCATTTTCGTTCACAAACCCTCTCTCTTTCTTGAACTGGGACTTTGAACTTGTCCAATTTAGTGGTTGGAGCCATCGATCTTGATCTCGATCATGGGGGAATGGGGTTTTAGTGAATGGGTTGCTATCCGTCTCTGCCTTGATCTTGAGCCCTCCTGTTCATGGATCAATGCTTGCCCGCCTCTTTGCTCAGAATTCTAGGTTCTAGATCCAACTCGACAAGCCCCATGTTGAGTTTTGGATGAGCACCCACGAGTCTGGGCCCTCCTTTGTGGTCTGGACCTACGGTTTCAATGGCGTGTCGGTTGGGCCCAACGAGGGGCTGAACATTGAAGTCCAGCCTACGATGTTTCCCACGTGTGTTAAGTGGGATTTTGTTTGTTTTTTTCTTTTTCTTTTTAAATTGTATAAATTTCTGGTTGAGTTTTTGGGTTTGATTTGATTGGGATTAGATTTTTATGTTAATTAGTGATTAGGGATGGCAACGGGGCAGATCGGGACCGGATCATGGGTGTCCCGGCCCCGCCCCGCACTATGGGTAGGAAGCCCTGAAACCGCCCCACCCCGCATGTCGGGGCAACATGCCCCGCCCCGTACTCGCCCCGCCCCAAGGGTTGGAGGTAACCTTCCTTAACCCGCCCCGAATACCTAAAATCAATCAATATTCACCAAATAAATAAATAACTAAATAACCTAAAATCAATATACATCCTAACCCGTGAACGCATCCCCCCTCAACCATCATCATTATCAATATTTATTGAATAATTCCATACTATTTCGTGAGGGGGTTGTTGGCATATGAGAGAGAGAGAGAGAGAGAGATGGCGGCGGCGGCGTGAAGCAGTGAGGTGCTAGCTAGGGGTGGGTTCGGGTCGGGCGGGTCGGGTTTTGAGCAAAACCGTTGTCCGTCCGTAGAAAATAAAGTCACGGATTATCCGTCCGCTAACCGTCCATTGATAGGTTCGGGCGGTCGGGTCGGTTGAGCGGGTTTCGCGGGCGGTTACGGTCGGGTTTCGCGGGTTTTCACCGTTACAACAACAAACATAGAAAATCAACCCAACAACAACAATCATCAAATCACTGCAACAACAAAAATCATCAAATCACCGCAACAAAAAACAAAACAAAAAATCAGCAAATACAAATTGGACAGAACCGGCAAAGTTGAAGGTGGTGCCGCAGCAAAACCGGTGAGGTCTGGCCAAAACCGACGAGATCTCACCAGATCCGGCGAGATCTCGCCAGATCTGGCGAGATCTCACCAGATCCGGTGAGGTCTCACTTGATCTGGAACCTCTCCGTGGCGGTGGAGCTGGACGTGATCTCCCTTCGCCGGTGGTGGAGCTCGACGTGATCTCCTTTCGCCGGGGGTGAAACAGAAAAGAAAATGAGAGAGGGAGAGGGAGATTGAGATCGGGAGGAGTGAGGAGTGAGGGAGACGAGCTTCACACGGTGGTGGAGCTTCACACGGCGGTGGAGCTTCGGGATTTTGAAGATAGGGAGTCGAGCTTCACACGGTGGTGGAGCTTCACACGGCGGTGGAGCTTCGGGATTTTGAAGATAGGGAGACGAGCTTCACACAGTGGTGGAGCTTCACACGGCGGTGGAGCTTCGGGATTTTGAAGATTGAGAGATGAGAGATGAGAGCTGAGAGATGAGAGATGAGAGAGAGTCAGTGAAAAAAAATGAGAGAAAAAAAAAAGAGTTTAGTAAAAAATATTAAATATGAGAGATGAGAGAATTTTTTTTTTTTTATGGTTTATATATATATATATTTAATTAAATATTGTCGGGCGGGCGGGTATCCACCCGACCAAAATTCTAAAAACCGTTATCCGTCCGTTATCCGGATATTTGAAATATCCGTATCCGTATCCGTCCGTATATATGTTTACGGACGGGCGGGCGGGTGAGCGGGTCGGCCGGATTGGTCGGGCGGGTCGGGTTTCCTGGTTTTTTGCCCACCCCTAGTGCTAGCGACTGCGTGAGGCCGTGAGGTGGCTGGCGGCGGCTTGAGGTAGTGAGTGGTATGAGGAAAATTAAATGTGAAAGTGAGGAGAGAGAGAGGTGGCTATAGAAGTGAAGAGAAAATATGGGTATGTATATGTGTTGGAAATAAAAACTCTAATGGCATTTTTGTAAATATATGTGGGGCGGGACGGGGCGGATCACAGTTAATATCTGTATCCGTCCCCGCCCCGCCCCGAGTATCGGGGCAAAATTCTTAAACTGTAACTGCCCCGCCACCTCGACGGGGCGGGTAAAACCCGCGCAGGTTGGGTCGGTTCAAAATTGCCATATAGTGATGGTGTGGGGGTGCAATGATGGGTGTCATGGCGACTTCCGTTAAAAAGTTTTGGTATTGTTTTTAAACCATACAAGTTTTCTGTTTTTTATTTTCTATAAACAATTTTGGGTAAATTACACTGACATTTCCAAAGTATAGCGAAATTACACTTGTTATACCCAATTTTTAAGAAAAACACTCCGCCCCCAAAAGAGTTAGTATTTGTTTTCTGTTGGTTGTGCATTACGATTGCCTATAGCTTGCATTAACTAAAGTCATATGTTGCATATAGTTCTAATGTATATTGTTTATTTGACACTTTGATACAGGCTCACCGTGAGTCAACTGGGACAGTATCACCGGGTGATGGGCACATTGTGGATCCAGTTGCTGCAGCAGAGGAAATAGCTTTCTGTAGAGCATGTGCTCGGTTTGGCCTTGGCTTGTATCTCTATCACAAAGATTAGATGCTACAGATGGCAAGGAGATCATTTCCAATTATGTTAAAAGTTTTTTTGTTTTATTTGTTGAGACTTTGATGGTACTTACTGTCTTGCCACGAAATGATGTAAATACATATAATAGATGTGAAGTTGTCATCTAGAATTTACAGATTATCCAGTTGGTAGACTGAGTTTTTTATTTTCTTATAAATTATACAGTTTTCATAAATTTAAAACTTCTATTTTACATATTGGTTTAATGACGCATTCTGCCAGTCCTTTCTAGTTGCCTCTTAGATTAATGGATATGCAGCAACTACTTAGGTAGGGTTTGGTAACTCTACTAGTTGCATCCTGGCATAATGCATTCTTATCTTAAAACTTCTGCTCAAAGTAATTATGTTGAATCTAATTGTGTTTGGTTATGATTTTTTGCATTTGGATCTGATTGGGTTTGGGTTTAGCTCAAAGAGGTACAAGTCAGGTTAGGTTTGGATTAAAAAGAGCTCAGGTTAAGCATGGGTCGGGTGGGTTCAAACCCGACCTGACCTTGATAGACACCTAACCCCCCAATTTCTTTCATGCAATATGTATCTATCCTAAACAGATCACCCTGCCCCTTTTCATTCTTACCTCTCTCTCTCTCTCTCTCTCTCTCTCGATCTTGTTTTACTCGGGCATTGTTGATTTTTTTAGGAGTGGTGGTGATTTGGTGAGTTTGTAGGGGTTGACTAATGGAGACTTATGAGGGGTCCTTGATTGCTTGGCTAACATGTGGTGGTTGAGACTTGGTGACTTTGAGTGGAGTTGTCTCTGTAAGTGGTGTTTGACCATCTTGCTTGGCAGTTTTAAGTTGGTCATGGGTAGTTAGGTTTTGTTGCTTCTGGCGGTTGGCAATGGTTTTGTGATAGTGGCATGGTTCATTGAGCTTTGTTTTTGGGTAGTTGTGTTTGGGCTGTGCTCGATACAGGGTTGTGCTTGATAAAGTGTCATTTGGGCCTCATTTTCTGTATATATATATATATATGAATGAGAAGCTAGATTTTCATCTTTGTTTCAAAAAATAAGAAACAAAGAATGCATTCTGAGTGTCCAAAAAAGAGTTACCATACGAAAACTCATTTTCATGCCTAGAAAACTGCAAAATGTGTTTTAACTTTTAAGTAGAGATACAAAACTGGGGCTTACTAACCAAATGTGTTGTATCTCTACTTAAAACCATGGTTGTTAAAATCGGGATCCGGATCGTAGGATCTTACGATCCTACGATCCCACATTTTGAAAAATAGCCGGATCGGGGTAGGATCGCACACCCCAATAGAATCGGTAGTAGGATCGGTAGGATCGGTAGGATCTTACGATCCTACGATCCTACTCCGATCCCACTAAACATGCTATTTGGGCCAATTTAAATTATGGGATAATGAGAAGTACACGAGCCTAATATATAAAAACAACCCAAATGATTAAAACCAGTTTTTTAGCCCAAAAAACTTGTGAAATGACAAAAAAATCTCTCTCTATTCTCAATTAAAATCCAACCACACCCCACATAATACTCAGCTCCCAAAATCTAAATACCAAAATCCCTAAACCTACACATTGTTACTGCCAGTTAGGTGATGATGAGGGCATTAGAACTATTGAAAAAGGAAAAGATGTGGCAGTTCATCAAGTTAGTGACGAATCTAATGATGATAACGGTCCACCGTCTGGATTTGAGAGATATAGGGATTTTGATGATTTACCTATGGATGTTGATGCTGGCCAAGACAATGATGATGAAATGAATTCTTTAGATTCAAATTATGATGATTATGATGATAGGAATCTTAGAATAGATGATTGAATGTTTAGCTTATGACTTATATGCTGTTGCTACTTAATATAATTATTCACTATTTCACTTATTTTGTACTTAATTGCTAACTAATTAGTAATTACTTATTAACTTTTTGGATAAATTGTGTTGAGAATTAAGCATATATCTTTTGTCAATATAGATGTAGCGAATAGCGATGTATCAACGTCATGTATGGTACGAATTACATTATCTTGAAGCAAAACTCTTTATTTATTTATTTATTTTTTTTTTATGGATAATATCATAATTCTAATGAACATTTAACATACAAAGCCATTATTAATGTGTTTTTACACTTTTTCCGACAAATAAGTAGGATCTTACAATCCACGATCCGATCCTACGATCCGATCCATGAAGTCCCTCCAGCGATCCTGTATAGGATCCCGATTTTAACAACCTTGCTTAAAACACATTTTCATGTCTGGAAGTGTTTGTTGTGGACAGTGTGAAGGGGTTGAAGGCTTTTGTTTGAAGAGAGAAAATGTTTTACGTTTTTTTGTTTTTGTTAGGAGTGAACGCTACTCATAACTATATTTTTCTGGTTGACCCAAATTATTTTTGGTTTGACTAAGATTTTATGCCACGCCAAATACCTGAAAATACTAAGGTTTAAATGTCGTTTTGATCCTCTTGACCTTTGTGTCAAATTGATCCCAAACCTTTCAATTGTGTTAAATTGGTTCTCAATCTTTCAACATTTTGTCAAAATAGTCCTTTCTGTTAAGTGTTGGATGGAAAATATTGACGTGATTAATGATTTTTTTTAATTGAATTTAATCCTACATGTATTAACGGAATGCTGAACATGTTATTTATTTAACATTAATAAATCTGAAATGAATTTTTTATTTTTTGCTTTTAAAAAATAATACACGTGTCACGCGTTCATTGGTCTATCCAAACTTTGTATGTGAGAGACAAAGCAGACAATCCCTCCTTTCACTGTCAAACCCCATTGCCTGAAACCCTCCCGCCACCACTGTGAAACCCCTCTCGCAACCACTGTGAAGCCCTCCACCCCATGAAACACAATTTTAATGGTCAACTATTATTGTGTAAGGCAAAGCAAACACGATTTCAACAGCCAAAAGTTTTATATACCCATCAACTTTTTCGCAAACAAGATTTTTCATATGGGGTTTTTCAATTCCATGGCACCAGCTTTACGGAAAAAAGCATTTAAAAATAGAGAGGATTGACCATTCTTTGCTGGATTTCATACAAGTAAATAAGCCACCAATCAATTTATAGATTGAAGAATATTGAATAATGGGTCATGTCTTCCAAAAGTTGAATTTGCGTCTTTACAAATTCATTGAATCAGCTTTGATGCCCTCCAGTAGCTTCTTTATTTTGAAAACTCCATTGGCCTTTGTGAAACCCCTCTAACCAATCAGCTGAATTTGTCCCCTCTCTCTCTCTCTCTCTCATATTGGCTTCTGGGGTTTCACAAGGTGGAGGGATTTCAGCCGATGGGGTTTCACAGTGTGGGCGGGAGGGGTTTCATAGTGGGGGACAGGAGGAGTTTCAAGGCGGTGTGGTTTTACAGTGGAGTGAGGGATTGTGTGCTTTGTCCCTCACATACAAAGTTTTGCATAGACCAATGAATCTGTGCCACGTGTATTATTTTTTTAAAAGGAAAAATAAAAAATTCATGTTAGATTTAATAATATTAAATAAATAACACGTTAGCACTCTGTTAATACACGTAGGCTTTTTTATTATTAAAATTTGAATTGGCATCATGGCATGCTACGTCAAGTGTTAGTCACGTCAGTATTTTTCATCTAACATTTAACGGCAAGAACCATTTTAACATAAGGTTGAAAAGTTGAGGATCAATTTAATATAGTTGAAAGGTTAGGGATCAATTTGATACAAAGTTCAAAGATTAAAGATTAAAATAGTATTTAAACCAAATGCTAACGTCGAAACAAACGTAATCTTAAATTTATACACAAAATTGGACTTAATTGATTAAATAATAAATGGCATCCGATTAACATGATATTTGGAACACCTGTCAAGAATAATAAAAATGTATAACCCAACGGTGAGATTTTTAAAATTAATCCAATAAAAAATTATTGAAAATACGCAAAGCATTATATATTCATTTTAAAAGAAGAAAAAATCTAACTGATTATATTTAAAAACGTTCCCAGGTTCCTATAATACAGCAGTAACAGTAAACTTTCTATTCCTTAATCACAGACTCTTGTTTCTTCACAACCTAGCATCCATGTACAGTCACTATATTTGTGGAGTTCATGTTTATATTTATTACAGGACAAAGTTGGACATTCCCTATTCGTGGACATTCCCTATTCGACATAAAACTTTAACAGGGAAAAATGAGCAAGATGATCGCTATACATCCACATTGTTTCTTAACCATCTTTGCAATTTCCCTAAACTTGACCGAATAAATATTTCCATCTTTGTGTTTTGCACAATCATCATGGCCTCAAAAGTTTTGGACCTGCGTTGGAAGCTATCCAAGACGCGATCACATCTACAAGCAGGTCTATGTCCTTGGATATGTCTGCACGAAGGATCTTTGAGTCTACACCTAATGTGTTGCCTACTTCTTTGGCTACCGTCTCCCATGGGGTCCCAACAGTTAGATTTGCAAGGAGCTCGCTTCCACGGTTAACTGCATCTGCCATTGCTGGTGGAACATCTGGGATAGCCTGCAAAATCAACACATAATTTAAGTTGCTTGTCTCTTTCACCAAGAAATGGATGAAACCCAAAGCCACAACTAAGGATTTTTGAATGTGCATATTATTTGCTTCTTCAAGTGTCTGGCCATGGAAATGCAACTAAATGTTTGGTAAAAAGTACCTGTTGCAAAGGAAGTCCATGATCTCCAGGCAACAAGCGTATAGACATGTCCAGCATTGAACTAATGGCTGACTCTGAACTAAGCAACTGTGCTAGTGTCGAGGTTTCGTCTATTGAATCATCCTTGAACTTTATGAGAAGATTCCTGGAAACCCCATAGTATGACTTTAACTGAAGAAATACAAAACATCAGTATGTGGGATTGTCAAACTTAGATAGAACTTTCCAAAAAGAATACTGCAGTTCAGAACGGAGTTGCAGGTTTATGGGTTAAAATTTTTAAGCTGACGGACAAATATCCAATGTCTCAAGAACCTTCACACCAAACTATGCTGACATGCCCACAGATAATGTCGTAACAAGTTTTCCCAAGAGACCCCAGCCCACCCAGAGGGCATGTATCCATTTTACAAGGGCTATACCCAAATTATAATTGCTACCATATACCATGCTACCCATCACAATTTTGTAGCACCCATTTAAGAAGGATAAAGAAGTATTCGAGTTCTTGAAGACCTAGAACAGCCTCGGGTGGATGATAATTGGCAATAACGTGCTCTTTGATAATGTTAGAATATTGGTTAAATGATTAAATTCATTATTTCCTAATAGCTTAAACTTTTGAGAAAATTGGTAATTTATCATGGCATCAGAGCAGGTGATCCCAATTTCGAAGTTTGTCTCTACTCTACCTTTCCATTTAAAAAGTTAAACTCACGTGTTGAACCCCTTCATTAAGGGGGAGTCTAAGCTTAAGCTTTTGGGAGAATTGGTAATTTATTAGATAAAATCATTAATGTCAACCAGTGGTGAAAAATTATGTAATCCCAAAGGAAACAAAAAGATATCCATGAATACATAAACTAAAATTGATCTGAATTAAGGTTTTACATACAAGTCGTCGAGTTTCTTCAGGTTTCGGAGTAAAATCTTCTCTTCCCTTAACTAAGTCCATGTACAAGGGAGGGAGTTGCTCAACCAGAGGAAGAACTTGCTTCATAATGGGAGGGCTAAGGGTTTCTAATTGCTTCAAAGTCATCTCTGCCTGCAAGTATTTCATAAAAAAGGAAATCAGCCATCTATCTAGGAATCCTTAATGCCAAACGATGAAATATTTCTTGGTGCTTCCAGATATAGTGCCAAAAGACAATTCTTAAGAGATAAATACATGACCACATAGTGGCATTTTTTCATCAATAAACTGCATTATTACTAATCAAAAAAATAAATACATGAACACAAACACAGAGATGTGCACACACGGACACGTAAGGGAAAAGCCAAAATATTCACGTTGAACATACATTCTAAAATTTAAGTAGACTAGACCCCATTAGGATGATGGACAAACATATCTATTATATATGCTGCTACCTCAAGACAATGATTGATCAGAATCTTATACTTAAAAAAATGAAAATTTTCAAAGCATATGGAACACTTTTTCCTTTTTTCTTTTTATAAGCAATAAAAATTTATTAAAAGAAGAAAAAATCATTACACAAGACATATACTTTGAGGACAAAAGTCTCAAGAGAACGAACAACTATCTATGAAATCTAACCAAGAACCAGAAAAAGGACAGTGTAAAGCTGCCATCCAATCAAACAAAGCATGTAGTAGGATCATTTTGTTGTCCTTTCGGACCCATCAAAAGCCCTTCGATTACGCTCCCTCCACACCAGCCACATTATGCACAACGGAACTGCATTCCAAACAACACTGTTACCTGTCTACTTAAACGCCCCTTCCAACACGTCAACACTATGACTCGATGCGGCATAGCCCACTATACTCCAAATAAACAAAACACTAGTGACCACAATTCAAAAGCGTATGCACAATGTAACAATAGATGATCCACCGTCTCCCCAGCCTTTTTGCACATACAGCTCCATTCAACCACAATTACCTTACAATGCCGGAGATTATCAATAGTAAGAATCTTCCCAAAAGCGAAAGTCCTACAAAAAAGGATAGTGGGACTTTGATCCTCCAAATACTATTCCAAGGAAAAGAAACACCCTCTCCTAAGTATAGATCTCTATAATGGGATTTAACCACAAATAAGCCACTTTTTGTAAGTCGCCAACAAATCTGATCTACAACATCCCTCCTAATTTTGACCGAGTAAAAGGAAAATGGTTATTGTCTCTACCTCTCAGTCTTGAAGTGGTCGTATAAACATAACATCCCATATTATGGAACTATCTCCAACTCAAATAATCCGCCACAGTGGCTCCCTTGTCTCTAGCTATACCATACAAAAATGTAAAGACATCCTTAAGAGTGCCATCCCCACACCACTAATTGAGCCAAAAGCAAACCCTTGTGCCGTGACCAACTGAGAAGGACATACACTTGGAAAACCGATTCCATCTTGTTGAATGTACTTCCATAAACAAACCTCATACCCCCCTCTCCCTTTCTTCGAACACCATCCACCCCAATCACTGCCATACTTACTTTCCACCAGTTTACACCAAAAGGCATCCTTCTCTATAGCATAACACCATGACCATTTTCCCTATAGAGCTTGATTAAATAGAGTCATTTGCCGCACCCCCAATTTGGAGCACACTCTTCCAATTAACAAGATGATATTTAAATTCGTCACCCATGCTGCCCTAAAGAAATTCCTTTGTATCTTCTCAATATGTCTAGCAATGCTAGATGGTATAGGAAAGAGAGAAAGAAAATATGTGGGTAAGATGGACAAAGTGCTTTTGATCAAAGTCAACTTACCTCCCTTAGATAAATTCTCTTTCACCCAGCAAGCAGTTTCTCCATTTTCTATAGAATGGGATCCCAAACCATGCGAGATTTAAATCTAGCATCCAAAGGCAGCCCCAAATATTTCATTGGAAGGTTGTATACTTGGCAGCTAAGAATAAGAGCCAACTCATCCACCCCGGGAACTGACTCAACAGGGACCAACTCAGACTTACCCAAGTTAATCTTCGATCCTGACATGGCTTCAATGCATAACAAAACACATTTTAAATTGAAGATTTGTTGTAGGTCCTTTCAGCAAAAAATTAACATATCGTCAGCAAACGAAAAATGCGAAACCATCAAAGAGTCATGAGCACTACTTGACATCGTGAAGCCCTCTGGATAATTCCCCTCTACAGCTCTGTCTAGTAACTTACTCAATGCCTCCATGGCTATAACAAAAAGTAAAAGTGAAAAGGGGTCTCCCTGCCTAAGCCCTTCGGAGCTGCTAAAGAAGCCACTTGGATGGCCATTGACCAAGATTGAGAATCGCACCGTAGAAATACAGAAGAATATGCAATTCCTCCACTTCTCCCCAAAACCACATCGCTCCAACAAATACATTAAGAATTTCCAATTGACATGATCATAGGCTTTCTCTATATTCAACTTGCATAGAACTCCCGGCTCATCAAACTTCAAATGACTATCAAGGCATTCATTAGCGATGAGGACAAAATCAAGGATTTGCCTCCCTCTTATAAAAGCATTATGGGAGAGCGGAAGGATATTCCCCAGGACCTCCTTAAGTCTAGAAACCATATAAAGAACTATAGATTTGACTTAGACTAAGGGAAGAAATGAAGCTGCCATAGGGCAGCTTCGAAAGTTAGGCTACCAGTTGTACAAAGAGGAAGAATAATACTAGGAGGAAAGTGAAGAGTGGCATGGATGGTGCTTGAAAATAAAGTAATAATGTTTAAATTCTCCATACAGTAGATATGGATATGTCGTATTTGAAATATTTGAAGAGATGATAATGATGATAGAATTGAAAAGCAAGCTGTAAGAAGCATACTTTGAAAACAATACTTCAGATAAATGACCAAATGATGTTAGGACAGGATACTCACCCCAATGCGGATTGTTGGTGATGATGCAATTTGTGATAGCAGCGGTCCAAAGCTTTGGGCCATTGGGACCAGAACAGGTGAGAACAAAGGGACAGCTAAGCTTGCCTCCTGTGAAATAAAAAGAAATATTTGTCAGTTTCAAATGTAATATATCTGTTTCCAGAGACAGGTTAGAAAAGATAACATATGTAGAGTTCAACTGGTTTGCTGCCAAAAGAAGAGAATTAAAGATGAAAAATAAAGGAGACAAGGATCTAATCTATACCAAGTCCAACCATTTACCCGTGTAGGAAAAGTAAATAGAATGAAGGGAAAGAGAATGATTGTGTCAACTTGTTTCTTCTAAAAGTACTCATATTTTGTGTGTGTATGCTGAACCTTTAACTTTTCTCATCATATTACCTCACATATGAGGCACAACCTTTTGGTTGGGTCCAAACTCCAAAGAAAGAAGTTTGCTTCTTATCCTCTCACTTTTCATGCATACTTAAGAATTCAGAGGTCAAAATACCTTGTTGTTGAATGCCATTAACACATTGCCACTTCTTTGAACAGCATATCTTGATCCTGATCAACAATTAAGTAACCAATCTAAAGAATTGCCGCAATTAAATCATTTTCACTCCAAGAGGCAAATAGGAAGATTTTTGTAATACCAATCAAAAGGTGGATGACAGATCCCAAAGAATGGCCAATGCCAAAAGTAGGAAGATCTTTTATCTGCATAATTAAGCATTTTTAGTTTTTTTTTTTTTTTTTTTTCCTTCAATGTAATTCAGAAAAATGATAGTTCTGCAAATAACAACTAAAACTCACTGTTTCTTGCAGAAACCGATAACACCTATCAAATTTGAACTGGACCTCATCTGCAATATAGAAGTGATCAAATCCACTAGCATATGGAGTTGCAATCACCAAAATACCCCTACATCACAAAAAGAGGTTTTATGAATAATTTTTTAAATCATTAACATACATTTCTACACGAATCCACTGGCAAAGGATAGCCTTAGAGAAAAAAATAAAAATTCCATTCATAGAACAGAACATCTAAAGGCCAAATACAACTTTAATTTAAGAGGAATAAAAAAAAGGCAGAATATGAGTAGACTTTAAAGTTGTGAGCCCAAGAGAAAGATTTCAGCACAATATTGAAATTTTATCTCACGAAATATTGAAATTTAGAGAATATAATACGTATAAAATGAAACAAAAAAATAAAAAGATATCTGGATGTAGCAGAACCACAAATCTATCAAATTAAATTACTCACAACCAAAGTGTTTGATTATTTTTTAATAGTGTCCGAATACGGTGACTCACCGTTCTGAAAGCCGCTCAAGGAACAAACGGTAGGTAAGCTGAGGAGCAGCTCCAACAAATATGCCACCCACAAAATGTACAACTGACTTGGGTTTTGAGTTTTTTGGTTTCAAAACCCATGATCCCTGAGATAATATAATGACAAATCTTTAACAATGCTAGAGAGAATATCCTTCCAAAAAAAATATGTAGCTGCTGATTTGAGCTGGTTTCAAACATATTCTACACTATTGGGCATAGGGTTTGTACTAGTAAAAGATTTATAACTAGCCTCTAAATCTATGGTATTCAACATGCAACAATTCTTTCAACTCAATTAAGCCTTAATTGCAACTTCGAGCTGTTTCTTGTTGCTCAAGATTTGTGTCCTTGTGGCAATTATTGATTTAATCAAGAGATAGAGAGAACTATTATGGCATAGTTCCCGTGTTGAACTGATCATAGCACAAAATTTGAATAGAAATAATGGATCTTGTTATAATAATCTGTTTTTGCAGTACATAGTATTGTTGGGAAATTTTCCAAATTCTTTTGCACATTGAAGATGGATATAGAGTTCACAATTAAATCCAAACCTTCGAATATTGCAATGCATAGTTAGCATAGATTTGACTCTGCCTCTAATAAGAGATAAAACAAAGGTAATAATGACTACCCAGTTGTTCATATAAGATATAATTGGTAAAAATTAAGACCTCGACTTCACTCCAATCTCTCAAACCACCCCAACCATCTTGTGATGGCCTTACACTCTCCGTAAGTAATCTGCAAATAAACAAAACAAAACTTTGAATTTCCGACATGATATTTATATAAACAAAAAGGGATATGTAATAATCGGATATGTCATATAACCTCTCAATCTCAGAGTAAAGTTGAATTCCAGTTGGTTGTTTCTTTATGGAATCATCATCATCAGAGTTGCAATAGATTCTGGTAGCTCTACGACTTGGACTGCCACGATTTCTGAAGTTAACCACAAAGTGAAGATTGCCACGATTTCTGAATTTAATTTTAGCTTCATAATCGTGTCGTGGAAGAAGGTGCATATGGGAGCTCCCTACTCCTATCCAAGCAGCCATTTCCAAATTCCCAGAGCTGATGACTAAACTTTCAATCTCTTCCCTTCCGACCAAATAATATCTAAGTAACGCTGTGTTTCTGTCTTCCGTCCAAATAATATCGACTATTACTTAATATTAATATTAATCAATAATGAGCTTGCTATTTTTTTTTTCTTTCAATTCGATAATTAATTGGTGAAGGTTGAAGTTTAACCAACAGACATGCCAGTTTCCATATGGTTTACCCTATTTTTTTTGCTTATTATTATTATTTTTTATTATTTTTTCCTCCTAAACAAAGACATCTTTCTTATTATTATTTTCGAAAAAGTTAACAAACTTTGCGGATGCGTGAAGGATATCCTTTCTCTTCCATCACTTTGACATATATGAAAAAAAAGATTGTGACATTTTATTTTTTTACAGAATTTTCAAATCGGTCATTTTTTATATATCGGAATAGATGATGGAATCGTTTATAGTCGAAAAGGAAATTATCATGTGTTTTATTTAATTTTTGTATATAGGAATGGACGATGGAATCGTTTATACTTCGATAAACATTTTTTTTTTTTTTTTAATTTTAACGAAATTCAATGATATGGCAAATAAACTTACTACAAAAATTGACAAAAAGACTATTTTACTTATAGTTATAAGAAGATTGAAGATTCATGAACAAGTTGGAAATACTATATCTTATTATATAGTTACGAAGTGAAATAGAAATTATATAAAACTTAGTAATATAAAGGTAGAAATTTTTCTAGAAATATTTTACACCCAATAGTATATTTATAGACAATTATATGTTAATAAGTTCAAACAACAAAAACAAAGACTATTCCTAAGGAAAAAAAAAAACCCTTCTAAAACCAAAACTTCAAACAATGTGCATATACTACAATTACAAGTCTACAATTTCTTCAATTCATTTTGAAAACGGCAACCTCGTGATTTCTTTTCTTCTTTTTTTTTTTTTTTCCTTATTCTTCAAGCTCTAATTTGATATGTTTATGAATTCTTTTTAGGTAAAATAATTATATGCTCTTCAAAGGAAATAGGGATAAAATGGTTTTTTTAATCAATTTTTATAATAAGTTTATTTGTCACATTATCAAATTTTGTTAAAGATTACGAAATCGTATAACGAAAACTATAGTGGAGATAAGTATCACAAAATAAAAATAAAATGTTGTTCTTGTTTTAAGGGTAAACACATGGGAGGTATTTGTAATTTGACTTATATTATTATAATATGCTATAATATAAAATATGGATTAGGATTTTCCAAAATTCTTTAGAGAAACTCTAACTGTGGAGTTATAAAAGTGAAAAAAGCTTAGTAATTCAAATGATATTGATTGTTCTACTCATGAAGAGAATCATAATTTAAATCTCTCTCTTTTAACTATTGAATTATAAAAAATATAAATAAAAAAAACCTCCATGGAGTAATTCTTTCAATTCATTTTGAAATGAATGAATTTAATTTTATTACACCATGAACACTTAAACAAAGCTATATTATTATTATTATTTTAATAGTAAAAAAGGGATTCGCAGGTGTGTTCATTGTCCTAGCCCACTTAAACCTGAATTTGACATGGCGTGGGGCACATTTGGGCAATAATGGGGCGTACCACTACTCGAACCCACAACTCCTGGACTCACAAGTGTGATGGGTCACGAGAGTTTCCTTCTATTAAGTCACCTCCCCAAATGGCGCTTGGTGGGATTCAAACCTCTGCCCACGTAGTCCATTGAACCAGAAGTTAATTCCCACAAAGCTATATTATCACAAATGCAAACAGAGATAAATGTAAGGGGTTTCTCAAATTACTTCCGAGATCCCTTGATTCAGGGAGATAATTACAAGTACTTTTGATTTTTTTCCTTTTTTGTTATAGGTAAAAGTAATTTGAAAGTTGTTCATCAAGTGATTGCTTTCTTAAATGAATCAAAAAATGATGGTAGTTGAGTGTTTAACTAGGATTGGATTGATATTTGCCCACGTGACTATTACCCTCTTGTAAGAGAGTTTAGTAGTTTACTTTATTGCTACAAATAAACCCCTCGAGCTAATAGACCAGTCATGGAATAGAAGCTAGTCTTTAAGAGGTTTAAACCGAGCAGCTGTGACTTGTGAATGCTCTTGTAAATATATCAACAAGGAGAATGTGAATTTGATCTCCTCCATATAAGAGTAATGATTTCTGTTTTAAATTAAAAAAAAAAAAAATACATAAACAATTTTGTCCCTTAAGATAAGGAATGGTGAGCTCTTTAAGAGCAAGCTTCCGTTGGACGTTAGATAGTCAACTTTTAGATGCTTCAATATCAGGACCGCATCATTCTAGTAAGATATTGTCCGCTTTAATCCGAAGACTTATAGTTTTGTTTTTACTTAGGACATTGTTCTTATTTATTTATTAAACTTGGAACTTTGTTAGGTGCGCAAGTAAAAGTTCTCTTGGAAGGTTGTGAGACATCAAGCAAGAAACACTAACTTAAGCTATGGAATCATGTAACACTTTTGGTTCACATGCCTCCTGTACATGCCCATTTTTTAAACGCATATCTGAACGGGCCTCCATTAATTATTTGGGCTTGATTAAAATACTTACAAGGCCAACCCATTGAGCTTAACCCACTAAAATATCCTATGTGGCGCCCAGTAAGCCATTTGGGCTTATTATAGGGCATCTCCGTACTGTTCAAAGGTCCAAAAGAGACCCATGTGAAGCCCCACAATCCAAATACACTAATATTATGATTATTGGGCTCAAATATTATTGGGTTAGTTAAAGGAAGCAACTGGAGCCCAATAGTGAGCAGCTTAGCACTTAAACCAGCTCTGGACAGCTTGTCCGTGGGCCCCAAAGGCTAGAAATCACCAGCTGGTTGCTTATAGGCTTAATGTCTGCTGCAAGTGGAGCCCACCTTATGTCATCTCCTCACCACTAAAGAGGAGAACAGTGAATTCCTACCTCTCTACACGTACCAGAGGCAGCCAGCTTTCTTCCTCAAGCCTCTCCAAGCCGCTCCAACGTCACCAGCTTACCATGGCTCTCTATCTCACTGAAAATCATGGGTTTTGGTATTGTACATGCGGCAGACTTCTAGGTAAAAGCTCAATGAACCATTGGACACATCCAAGACACATAAGAATTGGGAAAATAGGATGAAAACCCATGACTCATGTCCATTTCAGTCCTAAAATGACCCAGAGAGTAGCCCCACGGCCTAGACCCGTGAGGGTACTACTCCCCTTATGTTGTTGAAGACTTTAGGAGTGTGGTTTGGATGGAGGGGAGTGAGTCCCAAGACCTTGGTAACCATTAAGCTGTTGTCACTAGGTCTGCTGGGAGGCATGGTGGCTAGCTTGTGGGAACCAAAGTCAATAGAGCATGCATGGCCTAACCTTTCACAAAAACCAACCAATTAAGCATTAAATGCCTCTGAAAAAGTCATTTCAGAGGCAGATAAAGCTTTATCCTGAAATTAAGGGAAGACCATACTTATTTCCATTTATGGAATATTTTCAAACTCACCCTTACAAAATATACCACTTATGGTTAAATTTGGAAATTCCATTGGTTTAAGGGAAACCATAAACTTGATTTTCCCATCAGTTTAAGCCAACCTAATCATTCCTATAAATAGGCTTGATTGCATTCTTAATGCATCATCAGAATCACTACCACCACAATCACCCTAACCAACATCACCATAACCATTATTATCATCACCATAAGAGAAAGACTTTCTCTAAGAGCTAACTTGTTCACTTCTAGAGCACTCTTTAGAGGAAATCCCAGAAAATAGGAGTTTTGAGGTAATCTTCAACCTAAAAACCCTAATCCTAACCCAGAAAAACAACCCCACTTGAGGAGATTAAGACTCATTGCTTAACTCTTTTATTTTCTAGAAAGCTCCCGTAGCAGATGTCGACACCAGGGAAAAAATCTACTTCCTACGTAGTATTTATTTCCTTGATCCCGACCCCCATTTGGCGAGTCTTTTGTTTGGAAATGTGTATGATGTGTGTGTGTGTGTGTGGGAACACGTGCGTGTGTGCAAGTGAGCACGAATTTGGAGTCGCCACCAATCATGGGAAATTTAAGGTGTGATTGAGCACCTATGTCTAATAGATTCTTATCTTGTTTAGACATATTAAAGAAAATGGTCTTGAACCAGAGATGGGTTCGGGGATTTGCTTATGCGTGAGGAAGGTGTTAGGCACCCCACGACACATCCGTTAAGAAACGGTTACCTCTCTTCTAGTGTTCTCTTACGTTTGCTAAGCATAGATTTGTTGGTTTTAATTATGTACAAATGTCCAGATTTCCGTCATGCAATATACCAAGAATGGCAAATGTGATTTTGACTTCATTCGGTTTTGTTTAGACTCTTTGTTTCACTTTCCCTCGTCTTTGTATTTTTTAAGGTTCTGAGCAATTCGATAGCAGGATACTCTCGAAATCCTAACATCGAATGCCGGGACAAACAATTATGTTTTTTGTGCCATATTCAGGATCTTTTTACCCTTGATTTTCAAGAATAAAGTGGTCCGTCAAATGACGGGGTTTTGGATGATTAATTCACACTTTGAGGAATTTTAGGCCATGATCTTATGAGAGTTAGAACATGTAGAATCCCTTACAACGTGTCAATGGCCAGCCACATCGACGCGTAAGGGACTCATACCATGGTGTCCCAAGGCCAGGTCAAGCCAATAGCACTTAGGTTGCACCAATTTTGTTTATAACGCCCACATTACCATATTTACTCTTTTTAAAGTTTTCATGGCAAAGTGTATTTTAATCACATTTATATTAAAGCAAATAAACATCCAAACAAGTGATCACGGCATGTTCGCAGCATGCAAATCACAAAGAACAGATATAACATCACATTTATATCAAAGCGGATAAATGTTCAAGCAAGTAATCACGGCATATTTGTAGCACATAAATCACTGAGAACAAGTATGGAATGATTATGGCATGTTTGCAGTACATTAATTATAAAGAGCAGTTCAAACAAGTAATCACGACATGTTTGCAGCACGTTAATCATAAGTATGAGAATGAATGCAGTATGGTGTGATAAAAATGACCAGCATGATTATGA
The DNA here is from genome assembly GCA_907173295.1 of Fagus sylvatica. Classification (NCBI taxonomy): domain Eukaryota; kingdom Viridiplantae; phylum Streptophyta; class Magnoliopsida; order Fagales; family Fagaceae; genus Fagus; species Fagus sylvatica. Next base: position 17,250,440 of record OU015772.1, on the reverse strand, counting down.
CATAAATGTGACGCTTAATCAAAATGACAAAGTGTAATTCATGACAAGTACGAAGGGACTAGGGAAAGGGTCAAGATCTCGTGGGATCAGAATTCAATGCTATTGAAAGACTTACTCAAATTCCGATACCACCTTAGGATTTACATGAATAAAAGGAAAGCAATGTAGAGAAGGGTTCGACGCATCTTGGGATTACACGAAGGATTAGTGCTATTGAAAGACTTACCTAATCCTCCGAGACTTAATAGAACTTATATGAACGATGAATGGGGAAATTCACCAAAAATAACGCCAGGAATCTCAGGGGTCCAATACCTTATGGGTTTACATGGGGTTTAGTGTTATTGAAAGCCTTACCTAAACCTCCAGTACCGGTAAGGATTTTCATGCCTAAATCAGAGGGGGAAAATGGACAATATTTGCAATAACGTAAATATCCGAAATAATAACGGAGTTTAAAGCAAGAGGGGGTTTTCACGGGTCCAATGTCTTATGGGTTTACGTGGTGGTTAATGCCTCATGGAGGTCTTATATAATCCACCACGACCAATCGGGATTTTCACGCCCAAATCACAAAGGAAAAAGGGGGGAAAATAAAACAATATTCACAACGTAGTAAATAATGAAAATGATCGAATTTAATCAAGGGGGGTGTCCATGGGTCCAATGCCTTATGGGTTTACATAGTTGTTAATGCTGTTGAAAGTCTTACATAATCCGCCAAAACCACTAAGGATTTTCATACCCAAATCACATGGGGAAAGGGGATAATCAAAATAACATAGTAAATGTAAATGAAAGCAAATAAATATATTTAAAGTGTGACGGAAAGCAATAAATGTATTTAAAGCATAACGGAATTTAAAGCAAGGGGATTTTCGTGGGTCCAATGCCTTATGGGATTATGTGGTTGTTAATGCCTCATGGAGGTCTTACATAATTCGCCTCGACCAATCGGGATTTTCACGCCCAAATCTCAAGGGGAAAAGGGGAAAAAATAAACAATATTCACAATGTAGTAAATAATGAAATAATAACGGGATTTAATCAAGGGGGTGTTCATGGGTCCAATGTCTTGCTGGTTTAAATGGTTGTTAATGCCTCATGGAGGTCTTACATAATCCGCCAAAACCACTTAAGGATTTCCATACCCAAATCACACGGGAAAAAGGGATAATCACAAATACGTAGTAAATGTAAATGAAAGCAATAAATGTATTTAAAGCGTAGTGAAAGCAATAAATGAATTTAAAGCAATATTAAAAGCAATAAATGAATTTAAGGCATAATGAAAGTGATAAATATATTTAAAGCAAAGCAATAAATGAACAATATTTAAGTATGGATCATTGTGAATCACTTCCTATTGTAGGATTATCACTAATCACTTCCATGAAATGAAAAAGAAAGAGGGTGTATGAGTGAAGAGAGGGATGAGAGAAGCTTGGAGGGGTAGAGAGAGATTACTTAAGTAGGATCTCTTAACTCTAACTAAAAACTTAATCTAAGCCCAAAGAGAGGATCCCTTTCCCGAGTGTCTACCCAAAACAGCCTAAAATTACTATAGAGACTCGAGCCAAGCTTGTTGGAATAGAGGGATGGGGGGTCTGATTTATAGACGGACCTTGCGCAAGGTGACCATGTGTGGCGCATGGTGAGGCTGCGCGGCATGTGTGGCTGCCACGTGGCAATCTTATCTGCCACGTGGCACCTCCGACAAATCCTCCTCGATTCACGTGTCTGTATAGTTTTCTAACTCAATTTTCGAGGCCGCTTTTGGGGGCCTTCTAATGCTCAAAATGGGTCATACGGGGTACCGTTAGAAAGCTTGAGAAGTATACTTTTCAACGATATAAAGTTTGCATGAATTGGAGTTCGGAAGGAAAAGTTATGGCTCCCGGAAGTTAGGTTGTCCGAGCTATTTTTCTGCGTTTTTCTGGCGAAAATTCCGGCGAAACGGGAGATGCTACCGGCGAATTGAGAGTTGCGTCTCATAGCCGGAGTTACAGTCTTTCTTAAGTATCTGAGCTTGCGAATCAACTCTCAGTGAGTTGGAAGGAATTTGCGCACGAAGGTGGCTGTCCGGGAGGAAAAACACGTCAGATTTTCAACACGTTTTCCTTATTTTCATCAGTTTTCGCGTGTACGGTAGACGTAACTCCTGACGACGGTTTTCGACGTTCTTGGTGTCCCTAGAAAGCTTACGATATCTTCTTTCTTAAAGTTGTGGACTTGTGGGAAGTCGAGCTTAGGCTCGAGAGATACGGTCCCGCGAAGAGAGGCTGTCGGAGTGTTTTTCCGACGTCGAAGGGCTATTTTCCGATCGAGATTCCGGCTTGACCAGGGAAAAGCTCGGCAATCCGAGAGTTGCATGTCGTTTCTGAACGTGTTCTCTTTCTTAAAGTTTTGGACTTACGAATCAAATTGCAGCGAGTCGGAAAGAATTTGAGCGCAAAGGCAACCTCTCCGGGGGAAAACTACGGAATTTTCAGCATAGTCTCCTTTCTTCCGTCAGTTTTTGCATGCACGGTTGACGTAGCTCTCGACGTCGGTTTTCGACGATCTTGGTGTCGCTGGAAAGCTTACGGTGCCTTCTTTCTTAAAGTTATAGACTTGCGGGAAATCGAGCTTGGGTTCGCAAGATATGATCCCGCGAACAGAGGCTGTCGGTGTGTTTTTCCATGCTGGGGGGTCATTTTCCGATTGAGATTCTGACTTGACCGGAAAAGCTCTTGACGATCCAAGAGTTGCACATTGTAGCTGAAGTTACCTTTTTCCTTAATGTCTCCATCTTGCGGACCAAATTGTTATAGGTCGGAAAGAATCTATGCGCAAATACCGCTCCCCAAATGGGCTGTTTTGTCAACAACACTTAGCGAAATTTGGCTAAGTGTTGGATCGATTTTTACGGTTTTACCCATAACTTCCTCGTTTCTCGTCCGTTTTCGACCCGTAAAGTATCGAATCGGAGCTCTCGATGTGCTCTACCCAATGGTCAGATGGTGGTTAGTCAAAGCTTGCTTTTGGTCCGGTCAAGGCCTTGGTCAAATTTTGGTCAAACTTGGTCAACCCTGGTCAACTTTGGTCAAACCTCCCCAAACCTCGAAAAATGCGCTCCCAGTCACGTCTTGAGGGTTCTTAAGTGTGATCGGACCCCTCTCGAGTCGAACTGGCTCAACCTGGGTCACCTCGTTTTGCGTGCCGAAACTTGAGAAAATCCTGGGGGTAAAAATAGGGTTATGACAGCAGATGTCTGGGCTCAAATCCTAGAATGTCTTGCTAAGATCATAACACCCTTCCACCATTGACCTAGCTCCACAAAAGGCCCCAAACACATCCTTCCCTCACCCTCATGCATGTCTTATTGGGACTGACTCTCTCCCACAAAGTCAACTCTTTTTTAGTCTCAACAAATTCATTATTATTAGTTACTTGCCTTATGGTAGATGTCAGCAGAAGAATGGAAAGTGTGTGTTTTAACATCTTTTGATTAAAGTCATTGTGTTTCAGGTCTGATCCAGTTATGGAATAGTGAAAGGCCTTGCTCAACAATTGTTCTTTGGGTTTCTTGTTGGCAATATTATCTTGTCAAGCCTTCTCGGTCGTTGTTCTCATTTATTTGAGCTTCAACAGTTTTGACTTTCAACTATTTTTGGAAGATGCCCCATTAGCCCTTGGGTCGAACTTTGGGCCCTTGGTTGAATTTTGGGTTCGACTCCCTCTTCTCAAGACCCAAGTCCACGTTGTGATCGCCCTTGGCACGACACGTGGCATTAGCACAAAAACACCCCTCACACCTCCCAACGAGACACTCTCTCCTATAAGGTATGGATTTTTGGCTCCTAAATATGCATTTTTCTTTTTTGATGAGATGAACAATGCTGGGTGGGCTACGGGCTGCCTGTCAACTTTAACACATCCATTTGATAATCCAAACTGGTCCTAGAAAAAGAAAATAATAATAATTTTTTTTTGTTAAAAAAAGAAAAAGAAAATAATATTAGGTATGATTATATCTAAACTAAAATTTACAATATCCATCGTTTTATATTTCAAATCTACATTACATCTAAGCAATAAAATTTATAAATGGTGTCCCATCATTTTATAAAATAATGGGTAATTAACAAATTCTTTATCCAAAAACACTATTCTTTATAATTGTTTCATGTTCCCTTCCCTCACCCACCTCTCAAAAAATCTCAAGCTTCTTTTGTCTTTTCCCCCTTTCATCTTCGCATTTGTCTTCAACTCATCCCAACAGCACAAAGGTATATATGATTATTATGAGTATATCTTTTTCACTCATTTGTATTGTATCGTGTTTTCTTTTTAATTTTCCTGAGCATGTTGTCTTTTGGATTCCATATATTCTTCTAGATCTATTGGATGGTCAGCCTGGGTTAAGACTTAAGACAAGAGTTAAGAGAGCTAAAAAATATAAAATAATAGTTTTGTTTAGATGAAAACAAATGTATAATTTATAAACTTGTCAACCCGCATAACTCGTTCCGTCGAAATCGTCCATTGACCTGCCGATTGTAGAGATTGGTAGATAGATTAGCAGTTTGAAAATTTCCCAACCTGACAATGGTTTAATTTTGACATCAACCCCAACTCGACATGTGCACAATTCCTTAGTTTGTCTCAACTCTCAACTATGGCATCTTTCTTCTTTTTCTCTTCCGGCCAAATTGGAAATAAATTGACTGTATGGTATGGTTCTTCTTTTTATGTGACATATGAGTTACTTATAGGTGTAAATGTGTAAAAGTTAACTCAAGTGGTAAAACTTTTTTGTCTTTGAACAAGTGACTCAAGTGTGAATTCGGCCTATATTCAAAACTAATTGATAATTTGATATATTGGTTTGATGATAAAAGTAATTATATGTATATATTCCGATATAAAAAAAAATAAAAAAATGTCAAATCTCTTTTTGTCAAAAATGTCAAATCTATAAATAGAACGCAAGGGAAGTGGGGAAGACAGACAGTCGAAAGAAAGAATCCTGAGCTTCAGCTTGAGTCATGAATATGTTTGTTTGTCAAGAACAAGAAGACAGATGGCCCAAACAGCACCACCACTCTCTCTCTCGTCGTCCCACTCTCTTCCTTCTACGCCTCTTGCTCCTGTTGCTGCTGTCGGCCTTAGTCATGCTTGCTCTTTCCTCCTTTCTCACAGGTTCTGCAACCTACATTAACACCCTCAAGTCCGATCTTCATTTGTCAGAAACCGAAACCAAATTCCTTCCAGAGGCAAAGTCGGTCTCATCCCAATCTCCATTCCTTGCAGATGCACCACCACCACCGACAAAATCAAAGACAAAGCCAGTTAATAAAGTAGACGCAATAGTAGAATCGGGTCCATATCACAATTGGCAACTCTTTATTCAAGATTTTGAGGAAATGATGCGCAGTTTTAAGATCTATGTATATCCTGAAGCCTTCATGAACCATTCCCACTCCCAATTTGCTCCCATTTTCCTTCCTCACCCAAACCCATTCAATCCACGACTAGGAAACTACTTCAGTGAACACATGTTTAAACTCTCTCTTCTTCGGAGTTCTCTGATTACTTCTCAACCCCAACAAGCCCATCTCTTTTTCTTACCCTTTTCCATCAATCTTCTTCGGAATGATCCTCGTGTCCACTCCGAGCAATCCATCTCCGAATTTATATCCCAATACACCACCAAGATTAGCCATGACTTCACTTTCTGGAATGCCTCTGCGGGTGCCGATCACTTCTATGTATACTGTCATTCAGTTGGTCGAGAGGCCTCCTCTAAGGTTCAGGATTTACATAACAATGCTATACAGGTGACTTGCTCATCAAGCTACTTCCAGAGATACTATGCTACCCACAAAGATGTGGCTCTCCCGCAGGTTTGGCCTCGCCCCCATGGCGAACCGCTCACTCCCCCGGATGCCAGGTACTGTTTTATTGATCTTGCACTTGAAAGGAAATGAAATAGAATTGATAGAATAGAAAAGAATGGAATGGGATGGAAATTAATTAAATGTTCATCTCTCTTTTGTTATAGTAACATAACGTTACAATTATGTCATTTCTTTAATAAAATAGGGCTGTAGGCTAAGGAAAAACAAAATCAGGAGTATTATGAGGACTTCAGTCAAAATTCATTAAAACGTATTTTGTTCCCTCCGATTACTGCCAATTTGGAGGGATTAGAAAATGAGTTTATGAAGGAAAGGTCCCAAACAAGGAATGATAAGAATATTATTTAAAAAAAAAAATTCTTACTATTCCATTCCCCTCTATTTTAAAGAATAGCCCTCAGCCCCTCCTTTCTAGAAATTTAATTTTCTCTTGTTTGCCGAGTGTGTCTGTGATTCTATGATTCGTTTAGTTAAAGATTGATTTTTTTTTTTTTTTTTTTCCTTTCGTAATAGGCTAACTGGTAAATGGGTTCAATGAAGAGGGAGGCCTAAGGCTAAGGCTAACAGCTGACCCCTAAATTTATATCTTTGATTTAATGATTTAGACACCCGTGAAGCCTATTTGAGGACAAACACTAGACAACCACTACACTAAATAATGGTATAAAGATTATGAATAGGAATAGGTGGTCACTACCAGATCAATTATTTTGTCTGATGACTCTACCACAAATTTTACATGTCTATTACCAAAATTATTACATGATAAATGGCCATTTTTTACCTGGCAATTTAGATCTTAAAACTCACTCTAGGAACAGACACAGGATTCCAGTCTGGTTGAAGAATATACAAGTATCATTTTTGTCCGTAGCTTCATTGCAGATTTTAGGTCACTTTGCTGCAGGTACTTTTTCATGTTCTGACCACCAACTACTGCTGGTTTGTTGACATACAGGCACAAACTTGTTTACTTCTCTGGACGTATACAAAACTCTCGTATTCGCCAAGAGCTGATAGCTTTATGGGGAAATGATTCTTATATGGACGTTTTCTCTAGATCACCTTTTCCTTATGAAGAAGGATTTAAGAGGAGCAAGTATTGCCTCCATGTCAAAGGTTATGAGGTGAACACTGCTAGGGTAAGTGATTCCATACATTATGGATGCATTCCAGTTATTATTTCCAACTACTATGAGCTTCCATTTGCAAATGTTTTGAACTGGAGCAAGTTTTCGGTTATTATCAACCAAGGAGAAATAGCCTACGTCAAAAAGAGACTTCTGTCAATAACAAGACAGATGTACCTAGATATGTACCATAATCTGTGCCAAGTTCAGGAACATTTTTTGTGGCATCAAACACCAAGGGGTTTTGATTCCTTCCATATGACTGCTTACCAATTGTGGCTGAGAAGAAGCATACATCGCCTATCCCACTAATTCCCCTCATTATCTCAATATGTTAAGTACTTAGAGGGTGGTAAGAAGCTTCACATTGTGGCCACTTGCTCAAAAGAGATCCTTTCTACCTTTTCAATGCACTCCATGCTGGTGGTTACTTTAACCTAGCATGTGGTTTGGGTCATCTTTCAAGATTATTGGGAATCCGAATGGCTATAGGCATTTGGAAGCCCACTGTGGGAATATGAATTATCTTTCTTTTTAAGTGAAAGTAATACTCCAAATTTATACCCTTTTGACTATCCACTGATGGATTAGTTGAGTCCTTACTTGACACAATGCCAGCCTTTAGAAAGATGCATGAAGAGACTAATGGGCATATGACCACCTTTGCCTCTTGCTTCAAGATTAGGCAGGGGAGCTGAAAGGGGGATGGAAGTCGTCAATGAACTTCTGAAAATAGGACTTAGAAAGAACCAAAGCAGGAGAATTGCTCATAGCTAATGCACGTTTCCTAATGACTACATATATAACCATGCAATTCAAGTGCTCATAGATGCAGGTGTAAATCCACATTGCTTGATGACAGCAAATATGACTGATTCAAATGCTCACAAGTGCAAGGTAAATCCATTATATATGTAATAGGTGGCATTGGTTGGATGGACTTTTTTTTTTTATGAATGCTATTGTTATGGTTATATTGACATGAGTATTGCAAGGTGTTTATGCTATGTCTTAAACTCTTGTATTAGTGCTTAGTATCATATATTTTGCTCACAGTTGTCCCCAGCCGAAAAAAGGGAGAATGATTGTGGTTGGCTGATGGCTATTTAGATGAATCTATATTTTATTTCATGCAAGATTCAATAATTCCAGAGAAGTGCAAAAGCTTTAGCATTTTATCTTAGAATCTATCTGTAATGAACTTATTATGAGATATCAAAAGTCAGAGGTTGGCACAACTCTTTGGCATCCCCTTTAACACTGAGATATAACTAGTCATGATTTTCAATGTCCTCCCATGGATGCCTACTGACTGTTTTACCTGAACTGTACATTATTTGCTTAGCATGGCTTCAGGTTGCTCATTGTTTAATGGTAGTTATACTCCTAAATGTGTTATATCCTATCCAATTGGTATATTTGATGAAGGTTGCTCCTCACGTTTCTCATTTTCTTCCTGCATTTAAAGATTCATTGTGAGCTCACAAAATAACTGATTGAAATATTCTCATTTTCTGTTAGGCAGATCTGATGCATACAAAATAACTGATTGAAACTTTGTCTCATTTTCTGTTTGGCAGATCGGATGCATAGTTTGGCCTGTAACTTTGAGGTCCCTCCAAATATAATTTCATCTTGATGTAGAAACAACCATCAATTTATGATGGGGTGTGAAGTGGGGTATATTTGGCTTGTCATGAAGTAGCCTATGTGATGAAAGTAATTCCTTTTAGTATCACTTATGAAAGCATTTCCTATTGTGTGGAGGCCTCCAACAACCGGATTCATCAAGATTAACGTCGATGCAGCTGTATCACAGTCCAGAACAACTTTAGCAGCTGTTGCACGCAATGACAAGGGAGAGGTGCTGGGAGTCTGGGCCAAAGCGGTCTGCGTGGAGGAACATGAAGTTGCCGAAGCCAAAGCTGTTCTTTGGGCCCTTCAAATGGCTATGGAGGAAGATTATAGCAGGGTGATAGTGGAAGGTGATGCCAAAGGAATCATGGATCCTCTGCAACAGCCTCTAAACCCAGTTAACTGGACCATTTCTTCCATTTTGGGGGATGTTCACTCCATTGCTGCTTATTTTCTAAATTGTAATTCCCAATGGATTAGAAGGGGAGGAAACAATTTGGCTCTCACCATAGCTAAATTTGCATCTTCTTTAAGTTACTTTGTTTGTAATGCTGAGAATATTCCCCAGGTTATTTTGCAAGCCTGGCAGCTGGATGTATTGAGTTTTTCTATTCAGTAATGAAATCGTTTATTTACCAAAAAAAAAAATTGCCAAAAGAAGCTAATTCATTACAAAATTCATCATCTGGTGCAACATTCATTATTCTATTTGATTCTCTTTTATTGTAAAATTGAGAACTCGTTCAGGGTGAGCCACTAAATGCCACTATCATGGTATAGAGGGTGAAATGTGTACGGAGGAGTAGAGTTTATTTCCATTTTGTTGAGAATCGGTTATCTTTTATCTTCCTTTTTTTTTTTTTTCTTCATAATTACTTGATCTGGAAAGGTGTGATGAACATGCCTATATGGCTCAAGTTTTACCTGTCTTTAAAGGTCCTCCTTTCTTTCTTTTTCTTTTCCCTAATTGTATTTGAAGTTTCCAAATGCCTGGTAATAGAGGCAGGGGACAAGTTCCATTAATGGGCATAAGATCAAATAATGATTAGAGCCAGTAACATGATCAAGTAGTGGTGGGCTTTTGTCTGTAATCATAAAAGAACACACCCAGCAGAGCAGGTTTCCATTTGTGCTTATTTAAGTTGGTTTTCTTCAAAGGAATTTATTAGAGAGACCAGAGTGGCCATGGGTTAGCGTGAAAGCCCCCATGAGCAGTGAAACCTAGAAATTTATTGATTCAGCACATCCTACTGATCCCCTGCCCTCTTTTGGCAAAACCGCGAGCACCCAGTGCTTGGCTATAATTTTCTTGTTACAAAGTGAATTGTCCAGTGACATTTACTCATCCAGTAAACCAATATGCTAATCAATCTAGTAGAGTAAAACTTAGGTATAGTTCCTTAGGTTAGGTATATTAGATTCCCTAATTGAATTCAAACACATGATTGCATTAATCAATGAAACAAAAATAATGTTATCTTTTCCGAGAATATTTAAATTCAATGTATTTGAATTCAACTAGGAACCTAATTTACTTGACCTAAGGAATTGTACCTAAGTTTTACCCAATCCAAAATTGATTCGTTTTGCTCACCACAAACACACAAAACGCACTTCCATCCAGATCACTTCCTAAGCAGAAAATCATCCTGCCTTACACTGCCGTCCCCCATTAATTACTTATTGTTTAGTGTTCCACACAATACATCCTCTGTTTTTCTCGCGCAATACTTTTAACAGATATGGTGAACGTTGTTTTGAAAATGCATTTCACACCATCTCAGTTTTTTCAATAACCAAATATGATTCCGCAGGGTGTAGACTTCACAGGTCATCTCCCAGCACCCTTTAATCATACAAAAGTAAAATTTAACAGTCAAAAAACACCACCACGCAAATGTGATTCTGCTGGCAAAACTCAATTGATTCATTTGACAGAAATGTGCTGTAATTAGGAAAAAGTTCAGACCAAAATAATACAAATTAGAAACAAAACGTACTGTTATTATCAAACACATGGGTTCTATGCAGTTTTCAGTCACACATCAAACTAGTATTAATTTACTGGGTTTCTTCAAACATGTAATCATATACTATACATAAGATTAAAATTATATAGAGTGCTCGGCGGACTGGGACTGGTATGTGCGCCTCCTCAGTTGAGACTCAGATGTGGGCTGCTGCAAAAAGATTCTTGTTGGATCATTAGGATCAACATATCTGCAAAATTACAAATAGATTTTTAATCAATAATCCCTTCATGTATTCATCTTGACAACAAAAAACATACAAGCGAAACAATTTCACTTACGCATGTCTCATCATTTCATCAACAGGAGTTTGTGCTGCTTGCAGAGGATCCACACGAGGCTGTGTCTCTGAATTATAGTGTTGATTGTATTGTCTCACTGAAGAGATCAAATTGAAAAAGAGTGGAACAAAGGTTCCACAGCCTCCTTCCTTGAACAAAATCTTGAATGAATATGTGGAATAAAGAGCCCGGTTCTCATTTTCTGGGACTACCTGAATTAAATTAGAGAGATAATCAGGATCTCAGAAATAGGAAAGGGCTCACATCCAACAATTGTAGACCTCTCACTAATTACTTACAGGCTCCACATGACCAGAAATATTGTTGCAGAAAAATATAGGTTGATTAAATTTTTCACCATGAACGAAAAGCTGCAAAACGAAACCATCCATGAATTAGTAAAATGTCAAAATATGTGGTAGTATATGAACACAGCCCAGCACCTCAAATTACATGTCCAACCCCACAAGCAAAGATATTCTGTTACAAGGCTTAAAACAAAACAAAGCAGTATTTTCATGACAGCCAACAATATCATGAATGAAGTCTAAGCTGTAACCAAGCTTCATATTACATCAAAAAGGTGTTGCAAAAAATGCAACTTCCTCACTCTAACCATTTCCTAAAACAATGGTCCAATATATCTCATCAAAGAAGAGTAACTCCTTAAACTTCATATAATCCTACCAGCAATTTCATTGTCATTACTACTAACACAACCGAGATAGTGAATTATATAGCCAGGAATTGGGATCCAATGCTCTGTAGTGTTGGGCCTTTTTTTTAATAAGTACTCTGTAGAGTTGGCAATTACTGAAGTATATAGACAATTATCAAGTCACCACCACATCCATATGTCATGCATCTACTTCGTAACCCAGAAGAATAATTACAAAAGCTCTCTCCCTCTCTCTCTTCGACAATACTACTGGCTAAAACTACATCTTTTCTCCTGGTTGGCACCCCATTCAATGGAGCGTCCACAATTTTGCACCACAGAGTAATCGAAAAAAGATGAAAAGGGAGTTTAAACAAAGGCAAACTAAACCCACGGAATGTTAATATTCAGTAAACTCTGAATCAACTCCTAGAGCTAACAGCATATACAATAGGGATGACCATAAAAACTGCTATAGGAGTGCAGGTCTGAAGAGAGATAACCGGAAGGGTAAAAGACGTAGCCTGAATCAAACCAATCACCTAAATTGAAAGGGTCAAAAAAGGTAAACTCAAAGAGGCCATTAGGCCGCTCCTTTAAACTGAAAAAGCGACTTACAATAAACCGAAGGGAAGGCATAAAGCATTAAAAGCGAGGACCATGCTCATGCACTTTGGGTACTGGTTTGGGCTTACAGGCCACTAAACCTATTCCTCACTGCCCATTGACCCAGTTCATGCGCTATAGAGTTAGCATTTATTTTCAAAGAGGTCATTAGGTGCATAGCAACTTCTTTTAACTTAAAAAGAAAGAACAAAATGTTGAGACATGGCAATAAAATGAAGGGAGGAAAGGAGCACAAATGTGATAATAAGTATTACATACCAGGGGCATATCGAAAGCAGTAAAGTTCCCTACAGGCTTATTTGCAACAAAGACCATGCGTATATTTGACAAGTAAATTGTTCCCTTTGCCTTAAGGTGACCTCCATGAGATCTGATAATACAAGGTGAGAGTCAGTTAACCATTAAAAACTACCTCAGCATTTATAGTGACTGGTTGGCCAATACGGACTTGGCAAATTGTACTACAGTAGGTGAAATTACAAAACTTCACTGACTTATTGCACCCTCCCATTACATATCATGCTCAAATTTAGGCCACGATGATACGAACACCACACATCCACACCCCAACACACCCACAAATCAGTTTGTTAGGTTCTTGTATGAATGACATTTTCCAATTCCCGTGTCTCTAATTGGATTTCAACTTAGTAATTATCATAATTGTAATTCCAGTGGTCTAGTGTGTGTCTGTACTAGTTGTGTCAGCAGAAAGACTTTCCGTCAGTCATTGGATTTCAACAAAGTGAATGCCAGAAATGCCCACAATCAAGCAGGTCCACTAAACCCTCACAGAAAAGAATACCCAATACCACAATCACATAATTCAAGACCAAATAAATAAATATTCCTTTAGAAGTTCTTTTAATTAATCAATCAAATCCATCTACAGATTGAGTCCTTTCTCAAAGCTTCGAGAGTGTGATTGTTGATTGCTTAAGAAATCCAATCTGTTTATGACCTAACAAAATCCTGCATCAAATTTGAAGCCTTTTGACAATCAAGTACAAGTAATTGTGAGAGGATATATATAATTATCCAATCGACACAAGTATAGATTACATAGTTCCAAAAAAAGGAAACTGACCCGGGGATCTTATCGATCTCGAATTCGACGCCGTCTCTGGCCAAGACAAACAACTCGTTGACGAAAGCAACGGGCATCCCATTAGGGAAGAGTTGAGGGTTCAGAGCCATCGAACAAGAATATGATCTCAAACGCTCACAAGATGAAGAGGATGTTCGATCGGTACCGGCAATTTGATATTTCAAGGGTTCTGTTTCTTTTCAGAAAATGAAGCAAACACGTAATTAAACACGTGTCACGCCCGCACCACCAAAAATTCTCTTTCCACAACCTTCGCGACGCGCGAGAAAGGGCCTTGCCAAATACGATTGTAAATGAACTGTCAAGCTCGGTGAAATTCAGAACAAAATAGAATAAGTTTAAGAGTTTTTTTTTTTTTTTCTTTGGGGGTAAATTGAACTGACATTCTATGCTGTGAAACTAGACTTCTTATATCTTATTTTCAATAAATGGTATTTTACTTTAAAATTCTCAAAGTAATTTATGCTCCAAAAATGGAGTGGAGTGTCAATTATTTTAATCATTTTGGGACAGAGTGTTTTTTTTTTTTTTATTTTTAAATAGGTGTGTTGAGTGTAATTTCACTATAAACTTCGAGAGTGTCAATGTAATTTATTCATTTTTTATATTAAAAAAGAAAGTATAAATATTATTAATCTAATTTTTATAAATAAAAATCATTTAATCTAATTAATTTAAAATATATGATTTCAACTATAAATTAGTTATTAATTATTAATATGACTTTTTAAAAGGGTAAACAATTCTAGTCATAATGCTTATTATATATTCCAGCATAATGATGACCTTGAACTTAACTTTTGTTTGAAATAAAAAGCCCCACTTCTATGAGGGTGTGATAAACCAATCTTAAACTTTTAATTCTTATCTCCGATCCGACTCGTTTACAATCTTAATACCAAACAATAAATTGTTCTATAACGATACTCCATTTATTTGGAAAATGTTTATTTATTTGATTTATTTATTATATATTTGATATGGAAGAAAGCCCAACTCAATAGAAAACAAGGCTATTAAAACTAAAAAAAAAAACATTCAACAAACCACCATAAAATAAACTTCATGCCATAAAAAAATAAAAAAAAACTTTCCAGTGATGACTTCTTTATCTTCGCCTATCTCTCTTTTCGCAAACTGGCGGTTGATATGTGGATCGACCATTAACTTTTTTTTCTTCAAATGTGTTTACACATTAAATAATTTTTTGGGCCTACAAACAATATTGGGCCTGGATAAGTTATTTATTAAAAGGATTAGAATTACTGTTTGGACCTAAGTGAAACTAGTTATGTTAATTTAAATAAAAGCTCAAATGGTAAAGCCCGACTATAATTCGAGGAAACATCCAAACTTATCTAAAAAACAGTTACAAAGCAATTCGATTTCAAGAAACTACTAAATAACAATTTATAAAACAATTTGGATGCATATATGACAGGTGTTATCATCTCCAAAAAAAAGTGTGTCTTTGTATTAGATAAGGTTTACTGAAGATTTGAAATTCAAAATGAGAAAATAAATGTTCAATTGAAGAAACTGCGCTCGAGGAAGGTATAAATAAAAGAAAAGAAGACAGTTACTACCCCCGGCGTATTTTCCAGAGTTCAGGAGTCCATTTGTGATTCAAAGTGTGTTCAAGTGTGTTCGAGTGTTCAAAAGTGTGTAAAACAGTGTAATTCAATGTGTTTAAGTGCTTTAAGTGTGTTTTTAGTTCGAGTGAGAGTTAGATCTTGCAGTTCGAGTTCTTGAAGTGTGTGAGAGTAATAGGAAACTTCTCCTTTTGTAAGTTTCTGTTGTTCTTGTTTATATTCGAAGTGATTGTACTCGATTACCATTCAATATATATATTCTACAATTTATTATTATTCATAGCATTGTTAAATTTCAAGTTGTTTACATTTATAAAGAATAAACTGTGAATTGTTATTTCGAGATCAAAATCTGTGATTAGGTTTGTCTTAGAGATTATTTAATATCAACTTCTACATTAAAATCATAAGTAAATCAGTTAGTGCATGTTTACCATTTCTGGATCGAACCAAGCCCTTTATCATTAAGGCAAAATTCGGACCAAACACACCCTTTTGATTTACAGAAGTTAGATAATTAATTAAGTGATTAGTTTGGATAAAACTGATTAATGAAACTTGATTAATTATAAATTTTAGTTTTGTTCAAACAAATTGGTGACCACAGTGGGAGATATTAATCATTACATGCCAACAAAGTATTATAAGGGTGAAAGATTTTTACTTGATGAAATTTATGGCCAAATTGATGCAAATGAGGCCAAATTGGATCAACTTGAAGATCAAATTCGGTGGGATTATTACTATGCATCGGATGAAGTTTATGAAGAAAGAAACTTCATCATTCAAAAGTTGTATAAACAAAATGATGAATTATGGAGTGATTACCATGAGATATATTATCGTCTTTATGGAAATTCACCAAAACACGTCTCCCCACAACAATATAGCTATGATCATCTCATAGAGAATGATCAATATGGCTATGATCATCTCGTAGAGAATGATCAATATGACTATGATCATCTTGTAAAGAATGATCAATGTGGTCAATCCATTAATAATCAAGTCATAGATTTTAATAGACATGAAATGTCGAACGATTCTTCTATTGATTGGAATGAAGCTATAAGAATATTTGAAAGAAAAGTTTTTGCATCAAAGGTGGAATCCACGGAAAATACTGATCAATTTTCCAAAGATGAAACATTGATTGAGGAAAAATCAATTCTAACTCAAGAATTAATACTAGGGGGGCATGAAATGCCTTGTGAAGTTAATCTTGAGAAAAAAATGATTTTTCTATGGAAAATAATGATCAACTTGCCAAAGATGAAGAGTTTAGTGATGAAAAATTCACTAATGATTTAACTCAAGAATTAAAACTTGTGGGACAACAAATGTCCTATGATTTTATTCTTGAAGATTGGCAAGAAAATGCCAAAGGATCAATGGATCAATGGATATAAATAGGCCATTAGATTCGATGTTCTTGTTTGAAGATAAATCATATGAAAATTGGTGGATGTCAAACAAAATTTCTATTATTGTCTTTGAAATTGAGCACCCATTATGGATATGTGGATCTCATAATCTTAAAATTTTGTTAAAATGGTTGATCAAATTAAAAAATTTGATAATACCAACCAATTTTTGCTATATGAAGTAAATTATCTATCGTCCATTTTAGATTCCTAAACGTCATCTAAATGGACGAGGGGGGCATGTGTTTACACATAAAAATAATTTTATTATATAGTGTTATATATATAATATTGACCACCATAATATATTAGATTGATAGCCATATTATATGTGTAATTTATATAGAAATAAAATTATTTGTAACTTCCATTTACATGTGTCATTATTTACAACTTTCATGGTGGTAGTTAATGGTAGGATGTAACCACCAATAACTTCCATGATGTGGATGACATGTGTCACGATGTAACGTCCCCGGCTCTGATACCAACCGACGCACTACTCAATATTGTCCTCTTTGGGAAAGACACACAGCAGTCCCTCAAGGTTTTGTCCCGGGGATAGCTCCTCCCAGAGCCCCAGGCGCGTCCTAAAACCTTGGATAAATTGAATTCTACACATGAGTACCATTAGGCTATCAACCTTGTAATTATTGATGGATAGTTATTTGATAATTATTTTCCTAAAAATAAACCACCCAAAGTAATTATTGATGGAAAGTTATTTGATGGAAATAACCACCCTTTTGACTATTAATAAGAAGGTTTATTCTTCAAAGGCAATCTCTACAACTCAACTTCCACAACCCATGTGCAAGAGATCCATTGTGATCTAAAGTGTGTTCTTCAAGTGTGTTTTTTAAGTGTATTCAAGTGTTTTCATTAGTTGTTCTTATTGTACTTGTACTTTGTAATCTTTAATGCAAAATATCTATATATTTATCTTGTTGGATCTACAATTTTACTTCATCCTTCATACTTTGTTTGGTATTATGCGAAAAAAGACCTTTATTATTAAGGCATAATTCAGACCAAGTACGCCCTTTTGAAGTTCGAAGTTGGATTAGCAATTCTAAATTCAAGGTTTGTAACAAACTTTAAATAAGTTTGATTTTATATCAAACAAAATGATCATAAAAACATGTACTTTTTAGAGCATTTTTATTTCATACGGTAAAGTTGATGTGCTGAATGCATGAGCACATCTTTCCCACGATACTAATTTTGCATCAATTGAAGGTTTGAATCAAAAGTTAGTACCTCGCAAATTTTTTGAATTTTCGTTATACTGTAATGTAAGTTGGTGCATATGTTTTGTGGCATTCCCGAGCTTGGAATTGAGTGAGCCATACTTAATTGGAAATTTTGTGACCCCAAATTCTTGTTTGTACTTCAGGCTTGAGAGAAACAAACTTTCTTTAAACTATGCAATTATAACTCTTTATCCTTATGCGCTTTTTTATTTATTTATTTTTTTTTTCAAAATGAAGCTTAATCCTAAATTTATGAAAAAAAAATTATATGAATGATCATCTGTTCAATATTTTTTTATTGATATAACATTTTGGAATTATTATTTTTAAATAAAGGAGGTCCTTTTATTGTCCTCTCATGAAAAATTTGAGTAGAATCCTTTGATTGAATTCTTTAAGAGCATTCTCATCAGACGACTCAAACCGTATAAAAACCAAAAAAATAGCAGTAAACTTACAAAAACACACAGCATCAGCCTCAATAAACGGCCATTACTCTCTCAAGCTTTTGTAAAGTAGCTCGGCCAAACGGTGGAGCAACTGTTCATCCACAAACCCAAATCCTCCCCTTTTATATTATATTTTCTCTCTCTTCTCACCATTGGTGTTGCCTTTCTCTCTCAACGATTCGCGCCACAAACGGTTCGGGCTTGGGGTTGCTGATTAAAGTCAAGGCGAAACAAGACCAGATCAAGGCCGAGAGAGACCAGATTGAGGTCTGGTTTGTGGTTTGGGTTGATTTGGGTTTGATTTTTGGTTGATTTTGTTGATTTGTGGTTGATATTTGTTGATTTGTGACTGTGGGTGGCACTGGGTTGCCGTGGGTGAGTGGGTTGTTAATGGATTTGTTGGTGTGTTGATGAGTTGATTTGTGGGTTGCCGTGGGTGAGTTGATTTGTGGCTATGAATGGATTTGTTGGTTTGTGGGTTTGTGATCTGGTCCGGCGATGGTTGTCGTGAATGAGTGGGTTGCTGTGGGTTGTTAATGGAGGAGGTGAGTTTGTGGTTTGTTAATGGAGGAGGTCGTCTGGGCTGATTTTGTGGTGTTTGTTTGGGATTTCACGGTGGCTCCAGTGGTTTTGGATTGATTTGGGTTTTCGGTGGTTGTGGGTTGATTTGGGTTTCCGATGGCTATTTGTGGATGATTTTGTTGTTGTGTGTGTTGAATTGGGGAAGAAGGAAAGCTGGGGAAAGAAGGAAAAAAAAAAAACTGACGGAGAGGAGAGAGAAAATGGTAATGGTAAAAAATAATATTTAAATAGAATGATGAAAAAAATAAGGAGTCTGATGTAATTGATGTGAAAAAAAAGTTTGTTAAAATAGAAAAAGTGGGTGTTTTGTAATCATTTGGGCTAAAATTTTGAGGAGGCTAATGAGAATGCTTTAAGGGAGGGTCTTTAACATAATTCAACAGCTCTTATTCCGTTTGGGTTACCTTTCTTGGTGCCAATGCAAGGTTATATAAGTCAACGACAACACGTCTTCCTCTATCGTTGTTGTTGCGACCATCAAGAAGAACAAAGGGCATGGCTTTCGCAATGACTATCTCGAATTCGTCGATTGCCGATCTACTTGTGGAAGGTCGATCGCAATCGAGGAAACTATGGGGGAGAAAAAGAGAGTGAGAGATCTCTTCAAGCAAAAGAGATAGAATAAAAATAAAATAAAAATTAAAAGAAAGGACAAAAAAAAAATCTAATGCTTTTTTTAGTGGAAAAATTTAATATTGTAGTGACATGGTTTTTTTGCCATCTAAAGTGCTCACATGTCATTTTCTAATATTATTTAAATATATATATATCTATATTTTGCTAAATTAATATTATTTAAATAATTTTTTTATTGTAATTAAATGTCACGTAAACTTTTGTTGGCCACATAAGCATTCCATTAATAAGATCATTAGATTGTACAAGTGAGATGAGCCAATGACTAAAATGAATCGGTCGAGGACCAAAACGAAAGCTTTTCAAAACATAAATACCAAAATGAAAATACCCAAAAATATTAGAAGAAAAAATGTATTTTTGGTTAAAAATTGTTTTGAGTCAAAATCTGTGAATCCATCTTCAAACTGCATTGTGTATTTATTGTTATCGCATTTTGGTGGAGGGCAGGGCAGGAGCGATGAAGCAGCAGGAGTTGACGGTGGTATTGTGCGTAATATGGGCGGTGAGCCTTCTTTACGGCGAGATGTTTGCATATTGGCTGCCCTCTCTCTCCACTTGTTCTTGGCCTCATCAATCTCATCCCCATTCCCCTTCTTCCTCCAATTCCACGGTACTTCTATTTATTTCGTCTTCTTCTTTTTCTCTCTGTATTGTATTGCAAATGTGCAATGCGAAAAAGAACACCTCGAATATGTTTTTATCTGATCTGAGTTAAACCCACCATCTTTGTATGTCTAATTTGTAATTTAAAACAACATTACATGTTTGGTGCTGATCTGAAGCGTTCTAGCACCTCAAGCCTAAATTGGCTCCAAATAAACAATCACCTAATTTCCAATCTTGGTGCACTTTATACCAGGAAAACTCTTTCTTTCAGTCTTTCCTCTGGAACTCTCTATAAACAAATGCTAATTTTGAAGCTGGTATTTCATCAAGTGAGACTAAAACCCAAGCCTCCAAGTATGAATTTGAACATGTAAATATTTACTTTTTGATAACGTAGGGAACTTTTCTAAAGAATAGCCCGCCAAAACCAGTTGCCGGGTAATTCAGGGTTATTCACCCTTGACGAGTTAAACAGTTTATGCTCATGCCCAGGAGCAATGTGAACATGTAAATATTACTTATATGCATACATAAGTACATAACATATAAGTTAAAAATTCATTTATTGTAGTCTTCGTTATTTACCGATAAAAAAATAAATATATAAGCTGGTATACAAGTATGTATTCCATTGCTTATATGTTATGTACTAAGGTATGCATATAAGCAATGGTATACAAGTATGTTCTGGGTTAGGCATGCCGATATACTAACACTTTTTCTACTTGCGAGGTCAGATGGATGGAGTAGGATATCCTACTGACTACGTAAAAGTTGCAGTTCTTACTGATCCACAGGTGAATGTTTTCTATCCTTGCAAATTTACATACCTTTATGTGCAGAGATACAGAAACGCCTATATGCACAACACGGGCATGTACACATAGATATACACATATTTGATTTTAGATTTTATAGATTCTCTTGTTTAGAATGTAATTCTTCCATAATGTAATTTTTTAGGAGTAGTTTGTGTACACATCCTCTGTACATTGGGTATCTCCTCCTTATCAATAGAACTTATTATTTTCAGAGAAAAGAACACACACATATATTGATGTGAAAGGATGAATGGCTTCACCATTCATTAGTTTCTTATTATTTAATTGTCTGAGTCTTACAAAAACCTTTAATGTTTGAAATTTTATTTCACTTATCAAATTCACAGGAATAAAAGAAAGATTTCAAATTTATTGGATTACATTAGTGTTGTCGATCATGGTGCGATGCACATGCAAATCATTGTCTTGAAAACCAGATTGGACCACCTTGTTCAATTGGTTGAACTGTGAACTGGTCTGATTTCTATCAATTGGACTGGTCGGTTCGCTGGTTCAACCTGTAAACCAATGAACTTGTTCCTATTTTATCAAACAATGGTATTTTCAAAATCTCAAAAAATTCATATATTGTAAAATTTCCCCAAATGCTTAATAAATCTTGTATCTTTTTATTCTCACGCATTTAACAAATATTAAGTTATATTTGGCACCAAATAATTCCTTTATTTACGATAGTTATGGTATTTCTAATTCCCTCACTTGTTGTAACAATTGAATTATAAAAAAATAAATAGAATATTAAGTAACCATTTCAGTTGGTGGTTGATATGGTGAAGTGCTCACCTTTTCGGTTCACTTATGGGTTTTCTTTTTAAAACATTGATGTCAATTGCTTGTCTGCTTATTCACACACACAGGTAAATATGTGTATGTTATATGTTATTCTTGTGCATTATATGCTAATTTATATTTGTTACCATTAACAGCTCATGGATAAAACCTCGCTGGATCTTGCCCCAAAATCTCTTGCTCTTGAGATTGCACAATTCTTTGCCGATTTGTTCATGCGCAGAGCATTTTTCGCATCTATCATGCCTTTCAAACCTGATGTAATTTTGTTTTTGGGTGATTATTTTGATGGGGGACCTTATTTGTCAAATGAAGAGTAAGACTTGGAAATTTTTATGTCTATTTGAAATTTAATTGGCTTCTTTATAGTTAAATAAGCTATCATTTAGATAAATTACCTTAGCTGATGATGCTGCCATGGAAGATTAATTGGCTATTACTTCGCAAATTTGTCTAATTTAAGATTTATTTATGGGGCCCACATGTGAAGTCCAATTGAAGTAAAAGTTGTGTGGTTTTTAAAGGTTTAGTTATATGTGTCCTAGGGTTAAAACATTTTTTTTATTTTTTTTATTTGGGTTTCAATTTAACTAGTTATAGTCAATTTTGTATTTAGGGTCAAAACTATAATTTCCATAACTCCTGCGAATTAAGGGTGGTAGTTTAGTCTAGAATTTTCTATTAGATCCTAAGTGTGATAGGTTTTATTTTATTTGAGCCCTATATTAAGTTTTTAGTTTACTGTAACAAAAAAGAGTCCTTTTATATATTTTTGGTCAATATATTCAAAGAATTGAGGGAGTTGATCAATAACATGTTGACTATTTGAGTATTGAGGCATGTTGGCGCTATTTTTCTCCCATTCTCTTCTCTCTTTCTTATGGTACCGTTCATGAGTAGTGTTCTTACAGTCCCTAAACACCATAAACTTCTCTTCTTTCCTTCTTCCCTACACTCCAAATCATGCCATATGTTTTACCTATCAAAAACCTAAAACCCCACATACTTTCTTGTACCAAATAGCCATCAAATAACTCATCAAACCACCTTTTAATTCCTAACACAACCCCATAACCCTTTCTTCAACAATTTTAAACCTTAGATCCACAAATTCTCCTAACCCTAAACCCACCACAAGTACACGTAAACAAATTTACCAATTTGTCCTACGCCTTGTTACCATTCAACCTTCAAATTTCATGTACAATGTTATAACAAAATATGGCAAAGTACATGAGATTTTTTGGTGGATAAATGTCTGTTGTCTACTTTTGTGATATCAAATTTGTGGTGAGCTAGGTAATTTAAAATTTAGCTTATTGTTTGTCCGATTATACCTACTTTAATTGGCTTCTTCTTCCTTTTCTTTATTTGTAAACATCTACCTGGTATTTGTTGGCCTCAACATATTTACACAAATGTTTGGTTTTAAGATCTTTTTATGTTAGAGTGGCACAGTTTTTATGCTATCTCCTGCAACCTTTGTTATTAGTTTTCTGATGTGGAATGCCCTTAACATTCTTTACTTGATTAGATGGCAGGAATCTTTAAGCCGCATTAAGCATATATTTGGTCTGAATGCACAAGGAAGATATTCAGATATCCAAGTTTATTACCTTCCTGGAAACCATGATATTGGCTATGCAAGTCTTCACTATCAAAGGCCAGAGGTATTTTTAGTGGGTTATCACTAGGCATAGACTGCTCTATTTTCTAGAATTAAGCAAGTATTATCATCCAGTGTGCTTTTGTGAATTGTAAAATTGGTGGATGTTGCCATATGAAAATGAGGGAATTAAAGTAGATCCCCACAATGCAAAAGATCTAGATTGAGAATGTGACTGCAATGGGATCCAATTCATTATGAAGAGATTTGACAACATATGGAAAAGTACATTGTCATCAAAGTGATAGTATGTAAATTGACCAATTGGAATGGCTCTTGGTTTGATTTAACAAGTACATAACTAGCTCTAAGGATATCATGAATTGGAGTTGGTCTGTGTGCCTCATTATCATATTTAATTGTATCTTGAATGTGGATAAGTTCTGGTAGGGATTTTTGGAACTCAAGCTGTATGCGGCTAACTACAATTTCTTCATTCAAGTTTATCTATGAAGTTTGGCTCAAAGATTTGTTGAGCTCAGTTGTAATTTTTATGTTCTCTTAATTATTCTAATAGAAACTATCACAAGTTCTGACTTGCACTTTCTGGTAATCTCAATACTTTATTTAAACATGGTTTCCTGTTTGTTTATTTTTGTTTACTCTTACATATATACAGGTTATCAAACGTTATGAAAAAGAATTTGGGATGAGAAACTACCAATTTACAGTTGGAAAAGTGGATTTTATTGCTATTGATGCCCAAACTCTAGATGGCAAACAAGGAAGCGGTTAGTGCTTAGTCAAAAGTCAAAAGTCATATTTCTGTTGTTTTGTCCCCGTAACTTTTGATCTAATAGAGTTATTAGATTAGCATGACAATAATATTTTTAGTATATGGAACTGTGGGTAGTTTTGAAATGGTATTCTTCTCTTCCGAATCATTTTTAATAGTTGCAAATATAATCTATTAGCTTATAAACATCATTATTTGCTAAATGATTTTGTGAATACATTGAAGTTTACAAGTATGAACCTTTGTGGATTTTTAAGCTTTTCCACATGAGTATGTAAATAACTCAAAAGGATTTGTAACGGAAATGAGAACTTTATACACCAGTGGCAACAAAAAAAGAAAAAGGAATTAAATGAAACAGAATATTGCCAAGATATTTGTTGGTTGATGTTCATATTTGGAATGAGCTATTGGGTTCTTGTAACTCCGTTTTTAATTTACATTTTAGTTCCATTGCAAGTTGTCATATTTTCTGAACATTGTTGTATAGGTTGAGTCTGCTTGAAAATTGACATATATTATAAATCATTTTACAACCCTTTTGGGGCAACATGTGCCCCTCGGGTTAGACAAACTAATGTTGTCAACAACCAAAAGTTGTTATGCATAAATTTGCCAATGAATGGAAGGGCAAAGGAAAATTGTGAAGTAAAGATGGAAAAGAATGAAAGAATGTTGGAAACTTTGGCCTCACCTGTCCAAATCTTGTAAGAGTAAACTCTTTTGATAATTTAATTGTTACAAGTTGGAGAAGGGGATTTGAACCCTGGTTCTTCATATAAGGAGGCTAGTCAATGCCACTGGCTACAAGGCTCTTGGTAGATCTTATTAGAGTAAATTACCTTGAAATAGAAGTTCCTTTTCTACTTCTCACACCAACACCCGTCCCCATCCCCTCAACTCCCCCCCCCCCCTGCCCTGCGATAGGCGCCAAAAGGCCGAGTGTGTGCATTTATTTCTTTACTGAAGTATTTAAAAATTCCGCTCATATTGACGTGGCAATGATGTTGATTCTCCAAAATGTCCCATTCATCATTGACGTATTTTTTTCTCCTTGTAGCTGGAGGATATCACTATTAACCTTGATGTGTAAATGGCCACATCTAATAGTCTTGCTGCAAAATGAGAAGACTATTAATCTTTTGTTGTGTAGTTCTTTACAGCTTTATCCCCCCCTCCTCTCTTAATGTTATCAGTTTAAGTATACTTATTACTGACTACGATGTTAACTATGCATTTGTTCACTCATTCTTCTTCCAACTTTATTCATATTCTATTCCTATTCTTTTACATATATATATATATATATATATATATTTTAATGTATATCAATTTTC
The DNA here is from genome assembly GCA_907173295.1 of Fagus sylvatica. Taxonomy (NCBI): domain Eukaryota; kingdom Viridiplantae; phylum Streptophyta; class Magnoliopsida; order Fagales; family Fagaceae; genus Fagus; species Fagus sylvatica. Next base: position 17,225,153 of record OU015772.1, on the reverse strand, counting down.
ATCCATCGTAATGAATTGTTGAAGTTGATCTTCTGCATACTTCAGTAGAATTTGCACGTGTAGGACACCAGTTTCAATAATTGTGTCTTTTTGACTGGTTCGAGGTTTGGTCCGACAAATTATGTGCTAAAAAAATATATATATTTTGGACATTGAATGGGATTGGTAATCTTAAGACTAGACATATCAAGCTACCTATGTGGTATGTCCTTGCATATTTCAAGTGAAATTGTTGACCGTGTAAAATTTATTGTCTACATATCACTATGCCTGTTGTTGATCACACTATTAGCATAATACATCAAATTATGCATTCATTAATAAGCTCTTAAAGTGGCATTGGATCTCCTGCGTAACTGGGGCATTCTGCTTTATGTTGCACACATACTAATTATATGATGGATAATATTAGATGTGTTTCTATTAATTTTGTTGGAGATATGTGGCCCATGAGGCTCAAACCTAGTGTAGGCCCATGTACTTGTATGTAAACCTACTCTAGGCTTCTCTAGTATATAAATCCTGCATTAGAGACATTGTAAAATATAAGAAATATAGTAAAGATGTAACCGTCAAAGGCTTTCCCCTGTAGATGTAGGTCATTGTGATTAAACCACGTTAATACTCTTTTCTTTTGCTTTTTCTTCTCTCTACTCTTTACATTATTATTGCTTTCTATTTCACAACATGGTATCTTAGCCTAACTACTAAGCATTTGGTTTCTAAGCATTTTTCCTTCGTCGGTTTCTCTGGAACTCCATGTTTCGTGGTTCTTGGTAGTCTCTTTTGGTTATTCTTGGTGGTTGACAGTGGGTTCTTGGTCGCATCTCGGTACTCGCGGTGGTTCTCGGGTGTTTCTTGGTGGCTTCGGTCGTGTCTCTATTGTTCTTGGTGATGTGAGGCCTTTGTTGACTGTCGACGTCTCTTCCCAAGCTCTTTTGGTCCCTATTTTGTTCTCATCAGCATTTGTAGACATTGCTGGTGATTTTTCTGTCCAAATCGGTCCACTATTCTGTGTTTTTCGGCTTTCCAACAAAGAAGACAAGGTCCGTTTGGTTACAGACATACGCTATCCTTGTTCTGGGCTAAGGATTTCCTTATTCCGGAACAAGGACATCTTTACTTCAGTTCTGGTGGCCCATCGATCGTACCTGTTACTGTTTGAACGGACTTGCACTCAATTTTCTTGGGTCACCTGTTTCTCGGCCGTATCTGTTGTTTCGGCCTCTTACTCGGTCAGATCTATTGTTTTGGGGGTCCTTTTGTCAGCTCAGTATAGGTTTCTCAGTGTTTTGGCACATACCGTTGGGGCCTTGATGTTTCCAGCCACTGATGCCTCCCGTTTCGGCCACTCCGATGTATATTTTGGCCGGTTCACATTTATTTTGGACGATATCGGTCGGTTCATCTATATTTTGGCCGATACAAGGCCATTTCACCCCTATTCCGGCCGGTTTAGACCGATTACCATTTGGTTCATGTCTGTTTCAGCTAGTTCATGGTGGTTTCAGCACTTGCTCATCCGGGTCTGTTGGTTTGGGTGGTCTTTTGCTATCTCGGTAGTAGTTTCTTGGTGGCTTCAGTGTATCCCGGTGTTGTGGGTGGTGTTGTTGCTGCTTGAAGTTGTAGTTGTTGTTGTTGCTGGCAGTGTTGTGCTGCTTGTTGATATTCCAATCCCATGATAGGAATAGCCCAATTAGTCAGAGTAAGTCCTCTGTTTGTTTCTTGGTTGGTTGTTAGATTGGGTTGAATTTGTTGTAGAGAGGGTTCTCATCTTTAAAATTCTCGTCTTGTAGTTGTTGGTTCTTCATCTTCAACATTCTTGTTTCGTAGTTGTTGGTTTCTCACCTTCAACATCCTTGTCTCTTTGTCGTTATGGTGGCTGTGTTTGTTGCTTCAGTCGTCACTCTCAAAGTTGTTTTGTGGATCAGCAGCCCCACATATTGTGGTAGTTGTTTATAGTTATTGTACTTGTTGTTTATATGTTGCAAACTGGCTTATATGATATATAAGTTCCAGCTTAAGGGGGAGTTTTAGAGATATTATGTGCCAATGAAGCCTAAACTTAGTGTAGACCCATGTACTTGTATGTAAACCTACTTCAAGTTTCTCTAGTATATAATCCCTACATTGGGGACATTGTAAGATATGAGAAATATAGTAAAGATGTAGCCGTCAAAGGCTTTCCCTTGTGGACGTAGGTATTCGTGACTGAACCACGTTAAACCTTTTGCTTCCGCTTTGCTTTCCATTTCACTACTTTGTTTACTCCTTAAGGCATTATAAGTATTGAGGGAATTGAATATATAATTTACAGGGCGTACACAAGAAGATCTGGCTTCCCTAACATGGAATTTTGTCAAGAATGTCTCCATGGGTATATGATATTGACTTATACTTTTGTGTATTGATAAGTTGGGCTTTAATATAATATTAATTCACATATGTTTTGATATTTTGTAGATTTTCAATTATATCCAAGGGTTTTATTGACCCATATTCCATTGTACCGGCAGGATTGGACTTATTGTGGTCCACACCGTGGTTCCTCGGTCATTAACCAGGTATTGTTTTGTCAAAATTGGAGTAAAAAGTTCTAGTGAAATTTAATCTCCACTAATAGTCACTGTTAAGTACAATTTTTGTGGGAATTATAGTGAAGCTACCAAATTTTACTCTCCACTAATAGTTACTGTTAGTACAATTTTTGTGGCATAATAGTGTGAATATCACTATAATGTCACCGCTTTTGGATCTAAGTGCTTATATACTCCTGTTGGTTCTTGACCTTACAATATGAGTATGATTTTCATGTTCAGCGGGTCTCGCGTGCTGTTGATAGTCAAGAAATAGCGTAAGATTCTTGTCTCACTTCTCTGAAATGGACACAATGAGATTTACTTGAAGTCTTAAAGTACCCGTTGGTAATTGAGGAGTCCCACTTGATGTTGGCCCAATAATACAGGTACCAGAATTACATCACCAAAGAGTCATCAAACCGCCTGCTGGAGTTAATAAAGCCTGTAAGCCCTCTCCCCTCCTTAATGCATATTGTACGTAATAATACAGAAGTGGGATGGGGACTGGATACACATGCTAAACTTCTCCTTGATCCTCCTGTGCATGTCTCTGTGTGCCAGCTCCATGTTCCCCCTACTGTCTTGACTAGAAAGTACAAATTATAAAAGAAAAAAAAAAAAAAAAAAAAAAACCGAAAAGATAAGAAGATATATGGCTGAAAATAACTCTTTGGAAAAAAAGAGAGGAGAAATTTAGGGAGTTAATTTCACTTGTGCTTATAATATTAGGCTTTCGCAGGTGCTCATTTTATCTGGTCACGATCATGATCAGTGCACCGTCAGCCACAACTCAACATTTGGACCAATAAAAGAGGCAAGTATTGATGTTTAGTCATTTGTTATTTTTACCCATGGCATGAAATTTATTTGATGATACACTGCAGCAAACTTTAGGGACCGTAAGTTGGCAGATGGGAAACTTATACCCATCTTTCATGCTATTATCTGCTAGTAACTATGCACTTCCAAATACATCCCGTCCAGAAGAAGCAGTCCTAACTAATCTGTGCTTCCTTCCAATGCAAACACACATCTACATATGGTAACTCATCAACTTGACAGTAATAAATATATATTAGAACTTGTTAGTTGGCTTTTGTTCTTAAATTTCGGTTGCTGAAATTGTCAGGTATCTTTCACTATTTGTTCTGACTCTTCTTGCCCTCCTCCTTTGGCCAACAAGTGGCTTGAGTGTTTGGCACTGTTGTAGTAACTTAATAAGTTACAACATTTTTGGAGGTGGAACAAAGGAGAAAAATGAAGATGAAAACTGCGAATATGAGATGATGTGGGATGCAGAAGGAACAATGCATCTTGTGAAGAAAACTTTGAATTCCCCAATTACTAATTTAAGTGAAAGGGGTTTGGTAGAAAGGTGCCTTCAGCTCTAATTTCTTATTAATTGTGGTATAAATATAATAGGCTCTCAAATTATGTTCTCTTAATTGTATTTTATAAAGGATCTATAGTCACCTTAAGTTTTACTGTAGTTACTTGTGTTACCATTCTTTATATTTGTCTTTTCATATTAATATCCATCTTACTTTTTGTTGCAGAGGTAATGCTGTGATGCGGCCTACAGCTAAGAAATATTCTCAGGATATAGAAGTCTGTGTGAATGTGGACTCGAATGCAGATGTTGAATCTATGTTGAAAATACCAACTAGAACAAGCAAGACGATGACAAAGATTGTGATCCAAAGATTGGTGCGGACATTCCGAATGCTTACAATCATTGCTGCAGTGAATCTTCCCCTCTACATGATGTTACTATTTAAGGATTGGATTGACTAATGACATCAGCGCAAAAAAATTACTAGCACAGTATCATATGAACTGAAGAAAGGATGCGAATTAGATCGGTTGAATTCAAGAAGATATTCTTGTCATTGATCTTTCTATAGTTGCCTCTTGATGGCATGTGAAAATTTATAAGCTTCATACTTCGGAGTGGAGGCAACAAGTTGTAAATGCCACATTTGCTCTCTTCTTTTTTGTCACTAGTCACAATAGTTTTATTCAACAGCTGATTGCTTCCAAGCAATAGGTTTGGTTCAAAATGATTGTAAATGGCCAACATATGAGCTATGGCAACTCATACAAAAATTATAATCCTAAATTTATAAATAACTATCAATTTAAGGAATGAAACAAGCAATGGTGGGAACCTCAAATTATTGGATAGAAGAACAATGAAAGGAAAGAGAAAAACAGACCAAAACCGGCTACATATGAAAGATCAAGTGATAGATACATCATACATCTAACATAAAGCCAAATAGCGAAAGTACTAAATAAGACAATATACATAGTTGTCCAAATTCAAAAGTCCAAATACATAGTCATCATATCATTTCCCCTGTTTATCTATTAAGTCTACTTCAAATCACACCCTAATTTATAAAACAGAGCAAAATCTTATTTTATATTGAAATTATGCTGATAGTTAAATTGGGAAAGTGCAATTTGCATTCACTTTTAATAAAGTAATTAAATAAGACAATATACATAGTTGTCCAAATTCAAAAGTCCAAATACATAGTCATAATATCATTTCCCCCCTTTAACTATTAGGTCTATTTCAAACCACACCCTTAGGTCTATTTCAAACCACACCCTAATCTATAAAACTGAGCAAAGTCTCATTTTATATATTGAAATTATGCAAATAGTTAAATTGGGAAAGTGCAATTTGCCTTGTCATTTTTAATAAAGTAATTAAATGATGGAGATGGTGATTATGGAATTATATCAATTTCAACATTCTAATAAGAACACAATAAAAATGTGTTTCTACTCATCCCAAATGGTTGTGACGTTGGAGAGTACAACATACAAAAATTGTAAGCATATCAATCATGTTGAATTAGTATTATTGATGTGATACGAGTTAATCTTGTTTCCCTAAGAATGGTGGATCAATCACAATTGCATGAAATGGCCAGTCTAGCTTGAGTTTGTGTTATTTGATGAAGAGGCTATTGCTTTAAAATTTGAAGTTTCTACTTGACAAAACAAGGATAAGGATCCTCTCCATTTGAAATAAAATGGAGAGTCTCCATTTTATGGCCCAAATTAAATATCACAGATCTAACAATGTACAGACTGCCACGTCATTTAAAATTTTAAATGACAAGGCAGTCTGTATATCGTTAGATTTGTGAAATAAAATCTGAACCATGAAATGGACAAATGGAGGGATTTCCAAATGGAGAGGATCTTTATCCACAAAACAAATCTAGAAAACCAATATATATATAAAGAAGGGCAAAACTTAGATACAGTAGGTTATATCTAGTTGCTTACGTTCCCAATCTAAAAATTGGACACATGGCTAATTGAAAGCATTCACCTAACGACATTAAATCAACCGTACTTCTTCTCTCTCTCATCTCAGCTCCACATCTCTTCTCTCGTCTCAGTAATCTCTTTGTCTTTCTCATCTCAACTCCACTTCTCTCTCATCTCAGCGAACTAGTCCAACCCCTTTCTCTGCTTGTCCTCGTCGTTGTGGGTCTCTTCCCTAACTTCATGGTTTTGTTGTCCCCTTTCAAGGGTTTCCTCTCTACCCGTCACGGGTTTTGTCTCCACTGATTTGCCCTTCGTGGGCCCTTGCTCCTTGTGTGATCTGTGTGCCTCTCGTCCCATGTGGGTTTCGTCTCCGGTAATTGTTTGTGTTTGTGTATGGTTGAGGTGGTTGGCTTTTGAGATCCAATTTTGATTTTGGGGGGTTTGGACGTTTGGTGATTGGTGGCCATAGTTTTGTGGATGTGGGGGTTTTTGTTTTTGTTGGGTTGTTTTGCAGGATTAATTCTTGGGTGATTTGATATATATTGGCCTTGTTTCTGTCTGGAGTTTAAATCCTTAGCTGATGTTTTGGTTTTGGGTTGGGGTTTTGCACGAGTTCTGGGTTGGGGTCCTTTATGCTTAAGCACACTCTAGTGTCTTGTAGCTTGACTCACTTGAAGATAGAGAAAAGAGAAAAGAAAAAACTGAGTTATTATGTGGTGGTGATTTTGATATTTGTGAACATGAGAAATACAAGTCCAGTTGTACAACGAGAAAGAAAACTTGGTGATAATCAAAGTGATGTGTTGCAGACTTGTAGTCCTTAAAAGATTAAGCAAAAGTTAATTTGCAAAGGTGGTGGTTGTATTAAGAGCGTTGAGATCAAAGAGTCGCTTAAAGACCATCCCAAGCCCAAGGATAAACCAACACCACCAAAGGTTGAACCGGCACCACCAAAGCTTGTTCTAATAGTTGTTGTACCATTTTTCTCAATTTTGGATATAGCCATATAGGGAACAAGTACTGGGATGAGAGAGAGACAGAGAGAGTACCGAGATGAGAGAGATAGAGAGACGTGGAGTTGCGATGAAAGAGAAGTGCTGTTGATTAACGCCGTTAGGTGAATGTTATAATTAGCCACGTGTCTAGTTTTTAGATTGAGGACAGAAGCAACTGGACATAATCTAATGTATCTAAGTTTTGCCCTATAAAAAAACATAGAGCTAAAATGGGAATTGGGTTCCTAGATATTTTAAATATTTGGAATTTAAGTCATTAGGCTAATATGTTTGCTCCTCATGACTCATGAGCTATAATTGTTATGAAGTGGGTTTTTAAAAAGATTTGGAATCCAATTCATTGGTGAAATCGGTTTGAAACTGTAAGAAAAAATAAACATAAGAGAATTAATAAATATAGTGGATGATGGCACATGAAGCTTATTCGCAATTTCTTAAAACCACAAATAATAAAAAACTTGTTCTTGGACAATTCACAACCTGTTTTTTTGTTTTATATCACTCGCTGCTTATTGGAGATTTAATATAGATCATGAGACCAAAAATAAATAGGGAGTAGAAAAACGAAAAAAAAAAAAAAAAAAAAAGGAGCAAAAGAAAAAAGTAGGCTAATGTAGGGTGATGACGTGGATGCATAGGTTGATGACAGAATTGATTGTTGGTCTTGACTATTATAAATTGTAGTGCTAATGAGCCACGTCCAAAACCTCTAGGTTCAGATCGATTAGATAGGCAAGGGAGATAAGAAAAATCTGGCGTTTTAAAATGAGAAAGAGTTGATAAAAAATTTATAGATCTAAAGCTTGATTGATGTTTTAGATTTGTCTAGGCTTAGGCTATATATATATATATTTTCCCTCCCTTCTCCGTGTTGAGATCGTGTCCCAATTGTGCTTGAAAAATAGGAAAAGAAAAATTGTCGGACACTACACAATACACATACATGCAAGCAATCATGTCCTAGGCGTGTTTGTGTCTCACATGCAACTGACACAAATGTGCTAGGAATTTCTTCATATTGATACTTTCAAACATAGTATTCATTCATCAGTTCAACTTAAGTTAACTATATTTTTTTGTTAAATTATAGAAAAACCATATATTACCCATCGTACATAATGACACCCAGGCACAGATTAACAGTATGATAAAGATGAAGTTGCTAGAAATGGACTGAGTAAAGGCAGTATGAAATAAGTATGCTGCAAATAAAATTACAGTAACAATAATAAAATCTTGAAAAGCAATGATTGAAACTGAAATTTCTTTGATAAACTTTGAAAACTTACAGAGATGCCTTGCTAAATAATTTGAGAAATACAAGAGAAGGTTTTGTTTCTGAAAAGGGAAGGAAAATGTTTACAAGGTTTGCTTGGAATTTGCTAAGAGAAACTAAAGAGGCTAAATTGAGTCGTGCCTTCTACATGCCAGAAGGATAGCTTAAATAGAACTTGAAAAGTAAATAAACAGTAACTTAAGCAATAATTTGACTGGAGTATTTTAACAATAGTCTTGGTAATTTGAAAAGTGAAATTTTGTGGAAATCTAAAGAAATTTGTCTTGATCTTTTGCCGAAAGTGACTTTGTCAGGAATCTTGTTGCTTTTGGTCTTGTCAATCTTCTGGGAATAAAACTTGTCTGGAATCTGTCTTGGAACCTTTCTTTGAACTTATCATTTTGCATGAAAAGTAGATTTGTCTGGATTTGCACGCGCCGAAAGTAAATTTGAAAGAATCTCAAAAGTAGATTTGTCTTTGAACTTTGTAAAAAGGAGTCTTCATTGTGTCCAAATTTGAACTTCTTGAAAGAATAACTTGATTTTATACTGCCGAAAGTAAACTTGTCCTCTTCACATTTTGTAAACTTGTCAATAACTGGTCAGGAATCTCTAGTTGTTCAAATTATGAATAGCTTCTTCATCAAAGTCATAGTCTTCATCATATTCTTCATAATAAGCGTAGTCTTCATCATCTAGGATTTCATTTACATGGAGTTTCCATTCTGCAATATACTTTTTTGTATTTGAACTGTTCCATAATTGGGGTACTGGACAGAAATGATAATTTGTCTTTCTAATTTCAGAACAGATGGTCATATGGGGAGTTTGTGCTATAATTCTAGGGAGTAAACCTTCTTGGAATCGCATTTGAATTACAGTGTACATATGGGCTCTTCGTCTTTGAATGTCTATAACAGAAAACTTGTAATTTGTTGGTTCAATTTGGTTATAAAATCTTTCACTATCATTTGAGGAAGAGGTATATAAACAAAGAAAATGGTAACTTGGTAGAAGTTTGTAAGAAAAGTTATTTTCATTGACCCATTCAGGAGGAATTGAGTCAATATCGATGAAAAGGGACTTGTTTGGGAATAAGTTTAATTCACAGGACTTTCTAAGTTTGTAAGGGAAATTTGTGAGCTTGGCTTTATCTGAGAACCAAATTTGTGAAATCATACCATAATCTAAAAGGAGTTCTACGGTGATTGGAGTCATACTTTCTATAGGAATTGGTAAGGGATTAGGACAGATATCTAAATTGATGCCAACTTGGATGAATTGAAATAGCAAATTTTGTGGGTTGCCTAAATATCTACCAGTAATATGGGAGGCTAAACCTGGAATGGTGACTTTGTTGTTAAAAAAGTATTGTTGTAATTTGATCAATAAACCTTGGGACCTATCTTCTGCAATTTGAAAAATCTTATCATTGAGTTCTTGTGGTAAGCTGAAAATATGTGCTTCTACACTTTTTTCTTTATCCAGTGGGGATAAAAGCTGTCTATCAAGAGACAAGCTTAGCAACTCACACTGCTCACCTTTGTCTTTTACCAGTGGGGTAAAAGGCTCTCGGCCCAGTGGGGGCATCTCTAATAATTTTGCTGTTTGGGTGGAACTACTGGAATCTTGAAAAGTAGTTTGAACACCTGCAAAAGAGGAAAATTCACTGCTGTCTACTGAATTATTTAGCTGGCTAAAGTAATATGTTAAAGCATTAAGGCTGTCTAAAAAATTTCTTCCATCATTACGAGTATTCCAGAGAGCATCTAAAAGACACTGCTGTTCCTCGTTGATGGAGCTGGCTAAATTTTTAAGTACTCTGAATTTAAAATTTGTTCCTTTTGGATAGAGAGGGAGACTGACTTTTCCGAACTCTATCTTCTTCATCCTGAAAAATATAATTTGTTAGTACTTGATGAAATTTGGAAAGAATAATTATTCTAAATTTCTGAAATTAAATTTAATTCTTTTGAAAATGAAATTTCTTTTAACAAATTTATATCTTGTGTCATAGGTGGCATGACAAAAGGAAAAATAACTTCTTGATCTAGAATTTGTGTAGTGAGACCCTTTTTTGAAATTTCTCTAATGGGATATAATAAAGTTATAAAAGGGTTTCCTAATATTACTTTGTTTGTTATGTTCTTGACTAAAACAAAAGTTGTTTGAATAAAAATACCATCTCTATGAACATGTGCATTTGGTAATCCAAAATCTATACTTAAACTTGTTCCACTAGCTTGAGATAATCCTTCAGTGGTTTTTTCATAATATTTTGCTGGAATTAATTCTTCTTGAATACAATTTGAATCAGCTCCTGAATCTAACAAAGCAACAATAGTAAAATAATATTCTTTGTTTACTACAATTTGAACTTCAGTATACCATTTTTGAAATATTACTCTTTCTATTAAATTTATGAAAAGATCAGTGGAACTTGATTTAGGTAAGTATTCTATATCATCATTGTCTTGCAACTTGTCTTCTACCTCTGAACTGCCGGGAATTTGAACTTGTTTATTATTTCCTAATTTCAAAGCAAATAATTCTTGCCTAAATTGTTCATGAGCAGTTTGAGAATTTGTCCTGATTTCTCTAATTTCTTGTTTTATGAAATCTATTTCTAATTGAAGATCTTGAATTGTAATTTGAGCTTTTTGTTTTTTAAACATATCTGAAATATTAGTATAATTATATTTTGTTTTATCTGGTTTTGCTAATGGGGTATCTTGATGATCTATTTGGGAAATTTTCTTTAAATATTCAAATTTAATTTGTGGATCTTCTATTTTGTCAATTAATTCAAAAATAATTTGTTCTGATCTTGTTAAGATATTTATAGTTTTCTGGCATGAACAAAAATCTTTGTTATTACAATGACATAATCCTATTCCTTCTTCACTAGAGTTTTCTGAACAAGAGCTATCAGAGGAGTTTTCAATTTGAAAAATTTCATTGTCTGAGGCATTATCTTCTAAAGAGTCATTTGAATCATTTTCTGAGTCAGTTTGTAAAATTTGTAAAAACTTGTTTTTTAATTGTTCTGTACTATATTTACTAATGTCTATCTTGTTAATTTCTTTCTTTACTTTACTATTCTTTTGGAAATGACCAGTCTTACCACATCTATAACAAACAGGAGTTCTATCTTTTTGTTTTCCAATATTTTTAGCTTGTGACCTAAAATTAGAATTTTTGTAGGGCTTGTTGTTATAAAACTTGTAAGGTTTATTCTTTTTATTACTATTGTAATTTTTATAATTGTTCTTGTAAAGCTTTTGTTGTTTTCGTCTTTGTCTAGATGGAGCAATGGTTTTTAATGGAGAATAACCAAATTGTTCACAAAAATTTCCTAATTCTAATTTTGCATATTTTTTCTCTTTTTCTAATTGGTGAGTCATCCTTAAATCATTGCATAAAAATTTAACCCTACTTTTTGAATTGTGCAAATAATTTCTCCATAAGTAGTTTGTGCATAATCTGTGTGACCTTTTTCAAATAATTTTTCTCTAACCTTGTAAGCAAAATAATGAGGTAATCCACTTATAAATTTTTCTTTCCAAAAGGCTTCAGCATTATCTTGTCTAATTAAAACTTTTGAAAGGAAAACATCTTTATACCACCTAAAATCTGATAAAGTATAACATCTTAAATTTTCTAAACTATCATAAGCACTTTCTCTATAATCTGCTGGGTCTCCTACAAAATGTTTTGTTATGGCAAAAACTAAAGCATTGAACAGCATCTTGAATTTGTAAACCATTTTCATCTACTATGGGAGTTCCATTTTGAGTTCTTTTGTAAGCATATGATAACCAATTTCTATCACTATCTGTTAAAGTATTATCCCACCATCCTTTTAATTGACCAGTAAAACCTGTAATAATTATATTTGCAATTTGATGATCAGTTTTATTATTACTCTTGTAGACATTTGAGACCATAAGCATTTCATGTAATTCATTTAAAATTTCATACTGTGACATACCATCAATATTCCATTCATATAGAGATTCAGCATTATAAGCATTTCTAACAGTTAATTCTCTTTCTTCAAATTGTAAATCTGGGGGAGTTGGTCTAGGATAAAAATTTCTTGTAATTGAAACATTTCCAGGGTATCTTGTTCTTGCCATACGACTTCTTAAAGGTTTGCCATGAAAATCTCTTTCATTTGCAATTCTGTTGATGTTTAAATCTTTAAATTGATCTTGTAAATTTTCAATGTATTCTTCAAATTTTGGATGTTCTTGTTTTATCTTTTCTATAGTATTAACTCTTTTAATTTGATTATCTTGTGATGAGGAGGCTATGTTTGTTATATCTAAATTTTGGAGTCTTTTAGAGATTTCTTCTAATAAGTCAGTATTGTCTTTTTTAAAAGAAACACGTAGTTTTGGGGGTATTTCATGCGGTGTGAACAATGGTTTTTCAATATTTAATTTTGTAGTTGGCTTGATGGGATCGATCTTGTTTTCTATTCTATCAAGTTTGGCACCTATAACTTTTAAATATGTATTTGAGTAATTGTTTTGTTCAATAATTTTTTCAAAGTTTTTGATTTCATCACTTAAGCTTGCATTTTTTATGGGGGAGGCAAGTAATTGGTGGTTTCTATGACTTATGACTATAGATTCATATGGGGGAAACTCTTCATGAACAACTTCTTTATTTTCAACTTTTAACCAATTTTGTGTGATTCTATTAATAGTTTGCATTTGTTTTTTACCTAAATCTTTATTGTCTTGTTGGTTTGCATTATTGATAACCATGAGAGTTTGTTTTGTAGCTATATTGTTTTGGTGATTTGTAGCAAAAAGAATGTTCTCGGTGGATGAAGGCATTAGGCTAGTATTGTATTGTTTAGTCAATGGTCTTGGAAGAATGGTAGGTGGAATATGAGTAGTCTTGGTTCCTATGATATTGTTTTGGCTTATTAGGCTTGTTAGAAATGGTCTTGTAGATACATTGTCGGATGAAGGCAATGAAGAGTTTTTTATGATTTCTTTTTGTAGGTCTTTTTGTAAGAAAGCATTATTGGTGTTAGTTTTTTGGCTGGTATGCATGACTTCTTTTTGTGGGAGAGAATTATTGGTGTTTTTGTTTCTACCGGCTAAGATTTTTGGCTTAAAATAATGATCAAACCATGCAAAGAAATTGACTTCAGTTTGTATATCATTCATAAACTCATAATACTTGTCTCTTATATAACTTCTTAAAAATTCTGAAAAAGTTGCAAAAAATTCTTTTCTTCTATTTTCATATTTTGGGGAATTAAAATCTTGTCTTAATTTTTCTTTGTTTAATTCAAAAGGTTTCCTAATCATATTAATTTGTGGGTCATACATATTAGGTGGAAAGAATCCCATATCAGAATTTGTAGGGGAATTTGGTCTTTGTTGAGGAAAATGTGAAGACGTGGATTGATAAGTGGGAGGAACTTGTGAAACTTGTGAAGATGGGGAGTAAAAAGGAGTATTTATTACATTACCTTTAATTATTCCATCTAAATTTGGATTTGTATAATTTGAGTTATGACTTGATTTCCTAATTTTGTCTAAATCTAATTTTTGTGATCTATCTTCTACTTCAGCAAATCTTAAATTATCTAATCTATCTACGCTATGTCTTAAATCATCATCTACTCTTGAATTTTCTTGTAATTTAAGTCTACTAAAATTACATCTTGGTGGAGAAACTATTTTTTCTATGTAGGGATTGCTATATCTAGCAGAACAACAACTTGTAGATTTTCTATAGGGTTGGAAATTTATACTAACAGTACCATCTGGACATTGATCTATATAATCTAAATCATCTTCTAAAGTATTTTGAACAGGAATTGATTCAGTAACATTTTTTAGTAACCATTTATTGGGTAATTTTACATCTTTCCATTCAATTTGTGTGGGGACTTTAACATGGGAATCACTTGTATTAGCTTGTAATAATAAAGTTTTACCTTTCGGACTTTCCATCAAAGCTTGAGGTTCTAAAGTGGTTTTCATCAGCTTGTAATATATTCTATAAACAATTACTAAGGGTTGTGCACCTTCATACATATTATAACCTGAAGTTTCTATATCTAATTCTAAAGTTTTTAACACAGTTTTATCTTTTAAAGATACAGCAAAATTTGGATAACAATCAAAATAAATTGGACCTTTGTAAAGAGAAGATTCTACCATTCCTAATAAAGCATCTTGATAAATCTTAAATCTACCATCTCTTAATCCTAAGAAACACTTTCTTTCCCTTTCCAGAAACAAAACCTTTTCTTGTATTTCTCAAGCTATATCTCAAAGTCATCTGTAAGTTTGTTTTCAAAGTTTATCAAATATATTTCAGTTTCAATCATTGCTTTTCAAGATTTTATTATTGTTACTGTAATTTTATTTGCAGCATATTTATTCCATACTGCCTTTACTCTGTCCATTTCTAGCAATTTCATCTTTATCATACTGTTGATTGTGCCTGGGTGTCATTATGGTATCAGAGCCAAGTGTCTTCGTAGGTATGTTCATTGTTAGATTTGCCTGTTCTAAGCTTTTTTGTGCTAGAGTAGTGACTGTGTGCGAGTCCTAGTCCGAGAGCCGTCTGCGTTAGTAAGCGTAAGGCCGTTGGTAAGCCCGTGTTAGCCGAGGATAGGCGTTTGAGGGTGTTCCAGGCAGTGTTCCCGTAGAGCCTCTAGGACGAAAGAAAGTCTCACAATCCCTGCAATAGCTCAGAAATCCTTAGAATTGGTAAGTTTAAAAATGGATAATCCTTAGAAGTTCTAGCTCTAGATCTCAGATGTCCTCCATGAGTGATAATACAGTTAATAAAGAAGAAGTTAGCTTAACAAATGTTAGTCCAGAGAATAATTGGCAGAATTGGAAGTTACCTTTAGTTCCACAAAATAAAATTTACAAGAAAACAACTTTCTCAAAACTTTCATTTCTCTCAGATTACACAATTAAAACTGTAGAAAGAACTTTCTCTTTAAAACAAAGTTTTGAAACAATTCAATTATTAAGCCGTCAAGAAATAGACAAGAATATAGACAACTTTTCTTTTATACATATTGGTTTAGTTCAAGTTGCCGTCAAACCTCCTTAACAAGACAAGGATTGAATACAAGTGTTTTCCTAGGATTAAGAGATGGTAGATTTAAGATTTATCAAGATGCTTTATTAGGAATGGTAGAATCTTCTCTTTACAAAGGTCCAATTTATTTTGATTGTTATCCAAATTTTGCTGTATCTTTAAAAGATAAAACTGTGTTAAAAACTTTAGAATTAGATATAGAAACTTCAGGTTATAATATGTATGAAGGTGCACAACCTTTAGTAATTGTTTATAGAATATATTACAAGCTGATGAAAACCACTTTAGAACCTCAAGCTTTGATGGAAAGTCCGAAAGGTAAAACTTTATTATTACAAGCTAATACAAGTGATTCCCATGTTAAAGTCCCCACACAAATTGAATGGAAAGATGTAAAATTACCCAATAAATGGTTACTAAAAAATGTTACTGAATCAATTCCTGTTCAAAATACTTTAGAAGATGATTTAGATTATATAGATCAATGTCCAGATGGTACTGTTAGTATAAATTTCCAACCCTATAGAAAATCTACAAGTTGTTGTTCTGCTAGATATAGCAATCCCTACATAGAAAAAATAGTTTCTCCACCAAGATGTAATTTTAGTAGACTTAAATTACAAGAAAATTCAAGAGTAGATGATGATTTAAGACATAGCGTAGATAGATTAGATAATTTAAGATTTGCTGAAGTAGAAGATAGATCACAAAAATTAGATTTAGACAAAATTAGGAAATCAAGTCATAACTCAAATTATACAAATCCAAATTTAGATGGAATAATTAAAGGTAATGTAATAAATACTCCTTTTTACTCCCCATCTTCACAAGTTTCACAAGTTCCTCCCACTTATCAATCCACGTCTTCACATTTTCCTCAACAAAGACCAAATTCCCCTACAAATTCTGATATGGGATTCTTTCCACCTAATATGTATGACCCACAAATTAATATGATTAGGAAACCTTTTGAATTAAACAAAGAAAAATTAAGACAAGATTTTAATTCCCCAAAATATGAAAATAGAAGAAAAGAATTTTTTGCAACTTTTTCAGAATTTTTAAGAAGTTATATAAGAGACAAGTATTATGAGTTTATGAATGATATACAAACTGAAGTCAATTTCTTTGCATGGTTTGATCATTATTTTAAGCCAAAAATCTTAGCCGGTAGAAACAAAAACACCAATAATTCTCTCCCACAAAAAGAAGTCATGCATACCAGCCAAAAAACTAACACCAATAATGCTTTCTTACAAAAAGACCTACAAAAAGAAATGGGGAAATTACACTTTACCACCCTCAACTATCACCCATTTTTCACTTCACCCCCTAAACTTTAAAAAGTAACAATTGCCCCCCTAAACTAATTGAATTGCACGGCCGTTACCCCCTGAGGCCAAAATCGAGTTAAAATAGACGGAATAGAGCAACACGGAATAGGCCAACTTGTATCTCTGAGTTTTCTTTTGACTCTTCTTCAAGTGTGGCTCCTTCCAGTGTGGCTCCTTCCAGTGGGTAACGGCCTGCTCTATTATGTCTATTTTAACTCGATTTTGGCCTCAGGGGGTAACGGTCGTGCAATTCGATTAGTTTAGGGGGGCAATTGTTACTTTTTAAAGTTTAGGGGGTGAAGTGAAAAATGGGTGATAGTTTAGGGTGGTAAAGTGTAATTTCCCTAAAAGAAATCATAAAAAACTCTTCATTGCCTTCATCCGACAATGTATCTACAAGACCATTTCTAACAAGCCTAATAAGCCAAAACAATATCATAGGAACCAAGACTACTCATATTCCACCTACCATTCTTCCAAGACCATTGACTAAACAATACAATACTAGCCTAATGCCTTCATCCACCGAGAACATTCTTTTTGCTACAAATCACCAAAACAATATAGCTACAAAACAAACTCTCATGGTCATCAATAATGCAAACCAACAAGACAATAAAGATTTAGGTAAAAAACAAATGCAAACTATTAATAGAATCACACAAAATTGGTTAAAAGTTGAAAATAAAGAAGTTGTTCATGAAGAGTTTCCCCCATATGAATCTATAGTCATAAGTCATAGAAACCACCAATTACTTGCCTCCCCCATAAAAAATGCAAGCTTAAGTGATGAAATCAAAAACTTTGAAAAAATTATTGAACAAAACAATTACTCAAATACATATTTAAAAGTTATAGGTGCCAAACTTGATAGAATAGAAAACAAGATCGATCCCATCAAGCCAACTACAAAATTAAATATTGAAAAACCATTGTTCACACCGCATGAAATACCCCCAAAACTACGTGTTTCTTTTAAAAAAGACAATACTGACTTATTAGAAGAAATCTCTAAAAGACTCCAAAATTTAGATATAACAAACATAGCCTCCTCATCACAAGATAATCAAATTAAAAGAGTTAATACTATAGAAAAGATAAAACAAGAACATCCAAAATTTGAAGAATACATTGAAAATTTACAAGATCAATTTAAAGATTTAAACATCAACAGAATTGCAAATGAAAGAGATTTTCATGGCAAACCTTTAAGAAGTCGTATGGCAAGAACAAGATACCCTGGAAATGTTTCAATTACAAGAAATTTTTATCCTCGACCAACTCCCCCAGATTTACAATTTAAAGAAAGAGAATTAACTGTTAGAAATGCTTATAATGCTGAATCTCTATATGAATGGAATATTGATGGTATGTCACAGTATGAAATTTTAAATGAATTACATGAAATGCTTATGGTCTCAAATGTCTACAAGAGTAATAATAAAACTGATCATCAAATTGCAAATATAATTATTACAGGTTTTATTGGTCAATTAAAAGGATGGTGGGATAATACTTTAACAGATAGTGATAGAAATTGGTTATCATATGCTTACAAAAGAACTCAAAATGGAACTCCCATAGTAGATGAAAATGGTTTACAAATTCAAGATGCTGTCAATGCTTTAGTTTTTGCCATAACAAAACATTTTGTAGGAGACCCAGCAGATTATAGAGAAAGTGCTTATGATAGTTTAGAAAATTTAAGAT
This sequence comes from Fagus sylvatica, assembly GCA_907173295.1. Lineage (NCBI taxonomy): Eukaryota > Viridiplantae > Streptophyta > Magnoliopsida > Fagales > Fagaceae > Fagus > Fagus sylvatica. Next base: position 17,206,858 of record OU015772.1, on the reverse strand, counting down.
GTTATACTTTATCAGATTTTAGGTGGTATAAAGATGTTTTCCTTTCAAAAGTTTTAATTAGACAAGATAATGCTGAAGCCTTTTGGAAAGAAAAATTTATAAGTGGATTACCTCATTATTTTGCTTACAAGGTTAGAGAAAAATTATTTGAAAAAGGTCACACAGATTATGCACAAACTACTTATGGAGAAATTATTTGCACAATTCAAAAAGTAGGGTTAAATTTTTATGCAATGATTTAAGGATGACTCACCAATTAGAAAAAGAGAAAAAATATGCAAAATTAGAATTAGGAAATTTTTGTGAACAATTTGGTTATTCTCCATTAAAAACCATTGCTCCATCTAGACAAAGACGAAAACAACAAAAGCTTTACAAGAACAATTATAAAAATTACAATAGTAATAAAAAGAATAAACCTTACAAGTTTTATAACAACAAGCCCTACAAAAATTCTAATTTTAGGTCACAAGCTAAAAATATTGGAAAACAAAAAGATAGAACTCCTGTTTGTTATAGATGTGGTAAGACTGGTCATTTCCAAAAGAATAGTAAAGTAAAGAAAGAAATTAACAAGATAGACATTAGTAAATATAGTACAGAACAATTAAAAAACAAGTTTTTACAAATTTTACAAACTGACTCAGAAAATGATTCAAATGACTCTTTAGAAGATAATGCCTCAGACAATGAAATTTTTCAAATTGAAAACTCCTCTGATAGCTCTTGTTCAGAAAACTCTAGTGAAGAAGGAATAGGATTATGTCATTGTAATAACAAAGATTTTTGTTCATGCCAGAAAACTATAAATATCTTAACAAGATCAGAACAAATTATTTTTGAATTAATTGACAAAATAGAAGATCCACAAATTAAATTTGAATATTTAAAGAAAATTTCCCAAATAGATCATCAAGATACCCCATTAGCAAAACCAGATAAAACAAAATATAATTATACTAATATTTCAGATATGTTTAAAAAACAAAAAGCTCAAATTACAATTCAAGATCTTCAATTAGAAATAGATTTCATAAAACAAGAAATTAGAGAAATCAGGACAAATTCTCAAACTGCTCATGAACAATTTAGGCAAGAATTATTTGCTTTGAAATTAGGAAATAATAAACAAGTCCAAATTCCCGGCAGTTCAGAGGTAGAAGACAAGTTGCAAGACAATGATGATATATAATACTTACCTAAATCAAGTTCCACTGATCTTTTCATAAATTTAATAGAAAGAGTAATATTTCAAAAATGGTATACTGAAGTTCAAATTGTAGTAAACAAAGAATATTATTTTACTATTGTTGCTTTGTTAGATTCAGGAGCTGATTCAAACTGTATTCAAGAAGAATTAATTCCAGCAAAATATTATGAAAAAACCACTGAAGGATTATCTCAAGCTAGTGGAACAAGTTTAAGTATAGATTTTGGATTACCAAATGCACATGTTCATAGAGATGGTATTTTTATTCAAACAACTTTTGTTTTAGTCAAGAACATAACAAACAAAGTAATATTAGGAAACCCTTTTATAACTTTATTATATCCCATTAGAGAAATTTCAAAAAAGGGTCTCACTACACAAATTCTAGATCAAGAAGTTATTTTTCCTTTTGTCATGCCACCTATGACACAAGATATAAATTTGTTAAAAGAAATTTCATTTTCAAAAGAATTAAATTTAATTTCAGAAATTTAGAATAATTATTCTTTCCAAATTTCATCAAGTACTAACAAATTATATTTTTCAGGATGAAGAAGATAGAGTTCGGAAAAGTCAGTCTCCCTCTCTATCCAAAAGGAACAAATTTTAAATTCAGAGTACTTAAAAATTTAGCCAGCTCCATCAACGAGGAACAGCAGTGTCTTTTAGATGCTCTCTAGGAATACTCGTAATGATGGAAGAAATTTTTTAGACAGCCTTAATGCTTTAACATATTACTTTAGCCAGCTAAATAATTCAGTAGACAGCAGTGAATTTTCCTCTTTTGCAGGTGTTCAAACTACTTTTCAAGATTCCAGTAGTTCCACCCAAACAACAAAATTATTAGAGATGCCCCCAGTGGGCCGAGAGCCTTTTACCCCACTGGTAAAAGACAAAGGTGAGCAGTGTGAGTTGCTAAGCTTGTCTCTTGATAGACAGCTTTTATCCCCACTGGATAAAGAAAAAAGTGTAGAAGCACATATTTTCAGCTTACCACAAGAACTCAATGATAAGATTTTTCAAATTGCAGAAGATAGGTCCCAAGGTTTATTGATCAAATTACAACAATACTTTTTTAACAACAAAGTCACCATTCCAGGTTTAGCCTCCCATATTACTGGTAGATATTTAGGCAACCCACAAAATTTGCTATTTCAATTCATCCAAGTTGGCATCAATTTAGATATCTGTCCTAATCCCTTACCAATTCCTATAGAAAGTATGACTCCAATCACCGTAGAACTCCTTTTAGATTATGGTATGATTTCACAAATTTGGTTCTCAGATAAAGCCAAGCTCACAAATTTCCCTTACAAACTTAGAAAGTCCTGTGAATTAAACTTATTCCCAAACAAGTCCCTTTTCATCGATATTGACTCAATTCCTCCTGAATGGGTCAATGAAAATAACTTTTCTTACAAACTTCTACCAAGTTACCATTTTCTTTGTTTATATACCTCTTCCTCAAATGATAGTGAAAGATTTTATAACCAAATTGAACCAACAAATTACAAGCTTTCTGTTATAGACATTCAAAGACGAAGAGCCCATATGTACACTGTAATTCAAATGCGATTCCAAGAAGGTTTACTCCCTAGAATTATAGCACAAACTCCCCATATGACCATCTGTTCTGAAATTAGAAAGACAAATTATCATTTCTGTCCAGTACCCCAATTATGGAACAGTTCAAATACAAAAAAGTATATTGCAGAATGGAAACTCCATGTAAATGAAATCCTAGATGATGAAGACTACGCTTATTATGAAGAATATGATGAAGACTATGACTTTGATGAAGAAGCTATTCATAATTTGAACAACTAGAGATTCCTCACCAGTTATTGACAAGTTTACTTTTGGCAGTATAAAATCAAGTTATTCTTTCAAGAAGTTCAAATTTGGACACAATGAAGACTCCTTTTTACAAAGTTCAAAGACAAATCTACTTTTGAGATTCTTTCAAATTTACTTTCGGCGCGTGCAAATCCAGACAAATCTACTTTTCGTGCAAAATGAGAAGTTCAAAGAAAGGTTCCAAGACAGATTCCAGACAAGTTTTATTCCCAGAAGATTGACAAGACCAAAAGCAACAAGATTCCTGACAAAATCACTTTCGGCAAAAGATCAAGACAAATTTCTTCAGATTTCCACAAGATTTCACTTTTCAAATTACCAAGACTACTGTTAAAATACTCCAGTCAAATTATTGCTTAAGTTACTGTTTATTTACTTTTCAAGTTCTATTTAAGCTATCCTTCTGGCATGTAGAAGGCACGACTTAATTTAGCCTCTTTAGTTTCTCTTAGCAAATTCCAAGCAAACCTTGTAAACACTTTCCTTCCCTTTTCAGAAACAAAACCTTCTCTTGTATTTCTCAAGTTATTTAGCAAGGCATCTCTGTAAGTTTTCAAAGTTTATCAAAGAAATTTCAGTTTCAATCATTGCTTTTCAAGATTTTATTATTGTTACTGTAATTTTATTTGCAGCATATTTATTCCATACTACCTTTACTCTGTCCATTTCTAGCAATTTCATCTTTATCATACTGTTAATATGTGCCTGGGTGTCATTATGGTATATATATCTATTTATAATTCAATAATTAGTGGAGGGGAGATTTGAACCCTATATATCTCTTTTGGATTAAATAAAATTTTGAAACTTCAGAACCATAAAAGGTCAAATACCCTAAGAATATCCCAAAAAGAATGGTCTAGACTCTATAGACCCAATTATATCAAATCCATCCAGACACTACCTATAGAACTTTAATCCACCATACAGAGAATGAAGAGCACATGAAAAAGAAATAGAGGAAAGACCAAGAGAGGAAAAAAAATGGTAAATTACATTAATCTCCCTTGAAGTTTAGTAAAATGACACTTCGGCCTAAAAGTGAACCAAAATGATAGTCCCACTCTTAGGGTTTAAATGTCTATTATTAGTCATTGTCATTTTATTACTATTCTTAATAGAATATTTTGTTTTTTAAAAAGTTGCTGGTTTAGTGGAAAAGATTGAACTCACTATTTGCAAATTAAAATTTTGGTATTCGGTGTATTCGTATCCTTGAGAGTTTGCATCTCGCATCATCATCTCAAGAAAATAGATTTACGATGGCCACTGTTTCACTTCTGCATTTTGCTCTGGAGCCATACTGCTTGAGCAAACCCACATCCCCTCAATAATTGAAACAAGCAACCAATGATTACAAACAACTCTTTTTTGTAAATCCAAAATCTCAAAGTCTTCCCTTTGTAGTCCCTAAAACTTGGATTAGAAAACAAACAATCTATTTGCCCAGGTTCATGCTCCTATAATTCTATTCCCAATTTGCGCAAACCATTTACCCCAAAAAATGATAATAATAAAATAACCAAGATTAGATTGGAAATAAAGAGAAGAAAAAAAAAAAAAAGAGCAAAGGGAGTCAAATTTAAAGAAAATAACGACCCAATATTTTATGTGAAAACTTGGGCAATCTTTCTCATTAATGTAGTAGCCTTTAAATAAAAGTTTGTACTTATTGAACTAATACAAGATAAGCTAAAGTTGAGATAAGATAAGATAAATGCAAGTTACTTAAAAAACAAATGCAATTGGATGTTTTAAAATACAAATACATCTAGTTGTTACAAATACAAATACATCTAGTTGTTACAAAGTAAAACTAATCTAACTTCTTATGTACTCTATTAAGATTTTCCCATCAACGAATCTTGATTGCGTGGAAGAGAAAAGTGCTCCTGAGCAAAATAACTTGGATAATTCAACTCCAAAATATGTGCATGATCCACGATTACAATAAATACCCATGAAACACAGACCCTCCAGAATCAACTAGGCTTGACAGCCTCTCCTCAACCCATTGTTTCATTGACCCCAATGCCATCATTATAGAAGAGCATTTTTGGAGTAGTGGCAGCAGAAAGGGAAGGCTATAACAGTGACTAGAAGACGGAAAGAAAAAGAAACGAGAGACTTAAGAGAGAGAGAAAAAGAAAAAAGAAAAACGAAAGTTTGGAAAGTTTGGTTTGTAGTCACCTTGTTGCAACCCACTACTTAGCAACTTATAAGACCATCCACGTATACTTCTAAGGTGACTTGTTTACATAATACATGTGGATGGTCACGTAGTGGGTTATAGCAAGATGGTTACAACCCAGTTTGTAGTGAAACTCTGTTCTTTTAATAATACTCAAAGAGTAATATTAGAATTTTATTGTCTTTTTAGAGATAAAATAGTAATTTTATAGTGAGTTGAAAAAAAAGTAAAGATGAAAGACTTATTTTCACAAAAAGTAAGGGTAAAATAGGTCTCATAAAAAAAGGGTAAAATAGGAAACTGATACTTAACCGACAGCAACAGCAAGTTCCCAAGTAAACACATCTTTATATTCATGCAGCAGATCAATCAAACATTTTCTTTCTTTGGCAGACAAAGACATGCTAATTGATATAGGCTTGCTAACATCAGGATTATCACTTAAATTAATTACCTCAAGTTCTTCTTTGGCAGTCATCTTTGGTTTGGCTGTGGTAGACTTTTTTGTCTTCACTGCCGTAGACTCTGCCTGACTCATCATAACTTCTTCAGAATTTCCAATCTGCTGCATCAAGTGGCATGAGGGTTGTAGACCACCCTTTTTAGGTGTGGGATCCTCTTGCAATGGGCAATCAGGTCCCGCGTACCTTCATAAGCGATAAACAACACGGCCATTAGGGAGTTGGACGTGTACACATTGCGGTGGACTCCTATGCTCAACTTCACGTTCCTTCCTTTTCTTTTTCCGTTCAAGCAGCTCTCGTAGATTGACCTCAGGATCATCTTTAATGTCTTCCCAGCTAGGGAGTGGTGTTCCGCATGGTTTCACAATTGAGGGATCTTCCGTAGATGAAAGCTCATCATAAAGGGCTGCTTCGACGAAGTGAGCTTCAGTTTGATCAAAAGGAGAGGAGTTCGCAGCTATATAGATTGGCTTCCCATTAAGTCTTCCCTTGACACACTGATGGTAAGTGGATGACACCAATTTGTGCTTATGCAGCCAAGGTCTACCAAGGAGCACATGATATGAAGCTTCGCATTCACGACATGAAATCGTGTGAGTGCTACAATTGGCCCAACCCTCAAGACGAGTTGTACGTGCCCCATTGTGTATTCAGTCACTCCTCCAAACCCAGTCACTTCCATGGGAGACCCTTGGATTTTCTGTTGCAACACATTGGCGGCTTGGAGAGTGCTCAATGGGATAAGGTTTAGACATGAACCAGTATCTATCAGAGCACGTCTAACTTGAACATCTTTCATTACAACAGACAAATAAAGTGGGCGTCTATGGTCCGGGTACTGAACTTCCATATTCTCATCTGTGAAAGTTATGGCATTCGTGGTTTCCAAGAAGGCACGGCTAGCATGCGCTTCTGCCGTAAAACAAGTGGCCCTAGACTCCGCCGCTATTGTAATGAGTGCCTCCGTTGTAGCGTTTCTAGCTTCAGGTCCGAATCCCAGCTGATTGAACAATGACATGAATTTTGGACTTTTCTGTAAAGTCCTAACAGCTACGGGTACCAAAGAAGAGCTTGCTGCGGCAGACTCATCCACTTCCATGTCGCTTACATTTCCGTAGATTACCACCGAGACCACAACCTTGTTCTTATCTTTCTTGTAATTAGGGAAGGGCGTCTTGTGAACCCTTTGTTGTTCTTCTGAGAGTTGTAAAGTGTCATCTTGAATCTTACGGTTGACTTCCCATCGAGAGTCCGACAATCTACTTAGGATGATGCACATATCTGTGGTAACGGAAATACTTGGGATCTTTCTTTTCTTCAATTGTAGGTTGCTTAGTGATTTGTGGAAGCCTAATCACTTCATCCTTGACCCATTTATCAAAGATAGCCATCATTTCTTCAGCCGTGAAAGGCAATGGAGGTGGCTCCTCGTAAACCTTCTCTATCGAGTTCTTTCGTTTGGTGCCACTGGCTGTAGTTGCGGTAGACACAGTAAGAGCTTGTGGTGGACCCTTCTTATCTCTACCTTTCTTAACTTGGGGTCTAACAGAGACAATTGTTTTTCTAGCCTTTTGGAGTAGAGGGGCAAACCGTGAAATATCTAAGTTCTCTAAATGAGCACGGAACTCAGGCAGCATGTTGTCAATGCACACTTCAACTAGCTCCCCCTCATGGTACTTGACATGACAATCTAAGGACACATCGCAAAAGCGGTGAATGTACTTCACCAAGTCCTCCCCAATCAGCTGTTTGGTGTTGTGCAAATTAACAAGAGTAATCTTCTCTTCAACATGAAATACTTGCTGTAGAAACTCTCTACCATATCTTCCTAGGTCTTGATAGACCCAGCAGACAGCACTGTATACCAAGTGTATGCTCTATCTACTAGGGACTTTGAGAACTCCCGTAGACAGAGTTCACCATGTGCAGCGAAGGGGCCCATGGAATCTAAGAATTTGCTGATATGTTTCATAACACTTTCCCTTCTACCATCAAAGAGAGCAAATGTGGGTGTATCATACTTCTCTGGGTAGGGCTCTTTCAAGAGCTCTATGGGATAGGGGGTTTCCTCACAAAGTGTCTAGGCTCCTTCGGGGGCCTTTCTCTCTCTTGTTTGAGTAGATCTGCCACATCAGACATAGTGACAAATGGTGCATCATTTTTGTTGTGAGATTCCCTCTCTTCATGGTTGCGGTTGTCATTCTTGTTTTGGTGGTTTTCTTTGTTGCTATTGTCATTCTTGTCATTCTTGTTTTGGTGGTTCTATTTCAATTGTTTCAAGGACTCAGCGAGCTCCACTTGGGCTTGCTGCATTCCTTTGATCATTTCAAACATTAGTGCCATTTGCTGCGGTCCACCAACAGGGATGTCCTCACCACCAAGAACGTGTCCGCCACCAAAAGGATTCTCACCCCCAAGAATGTGTCCACCACCAGGAGCGCGTGTCTCTCCCATAGTATGGCTATGACCATGGGATTTCGTTTCAACATGAGAGTTAACTACTGAATTCTGTCTGGTAGATTTTTTAGGCGGCATGGTTGCAGCTCAAAGAATAACAGATCTTTTTCAGAAAAATGAAGGAAAATTGCAACTCAACTCCCCAATGGAGTCGCCAAAATATGGATGCACAAATTTTCTTGCTTACCACGTGTTGCCTCGTGAGTGGGCTGAACGTGGGCTAGGATCTGTTTGAAGGAGATGTTGAGCCCAAAACTTTACACTAGGCTTGTTGGGCCGCTTGATAGGCTGATGGTGCTTCCCTCTGAAGTTCCTGATCTGTTGGGCAACAATACTCACAAAGGAGGTCGCGATAGACAAACAGAGTCAGTGCCACAGATTAAAACTAATCACAATGAACTTTGCTTTCACCAGGACTTACAATGATGATAACACGTAGGAAATATATAGTAAACAGTAGAACTCAGGAGGTTCGTGAGCAGGAAGAGGATTAATTACTGTAAAAATGTGTATGAATCAACATCATTAAGTGGTGTAAGTGTTTGGTGGTTGAAGATAGGTTTTTTGGTTGTGGCAGATTGAAACAGACAGAAAGTGTTTCAGTCTGCCATGATTCTCCGGAAGGTGTTCTGAAGATTTGGTTGTCTTTTGATCTTAAGCTTGATGAGTTAGCTATTGAGAGCAGACCAGTTCCATATCAAAATCAACCAACCCCCATTTCCTATTTCTAACCCCTCTTTATAGTGGTGTTAATATCTTGGGGTCTCACCCATTATTCTCTTAATTATGATGTTTACTGTTTATCTGAGAGATAAAAGAGTTGGGATTTGACTAAATCTTAACTGGGTTAAGAAGATAATCTTTATCTCTTGCAGACCTGATTTGGGCTGCGGCAGACAGATAATCTCTCTTTTTTGGTGTTGGGGTTGGTGAGCATTAAATGCTTGACAAGAAGAGTTGGAGTAATTGAGTTGACCCATACATGTTTTGTATAATTTAGTATGATCTTACCGTTGCATTGTACCCTCAGCAGATGTAATGCTTTCATGTTATGGCAGACAAACGAAATTCAGTAAATTAATCCCTCTACCTCCAAACCGTCCTTCCTGAATTCTATGTTGAAGATGAACAAGGACCACTGGAGTGCTGGGCTACGGTGGTCGCTGCTCTTGAGTGGTGGCAGCTCCTTTGGCTTCATCTGTTCTTACTTTGTCTTCTCCATCACTTCACCCATCATAGCTTGTGTTGCAGCAGACATTTTTGTGAAATATCTACCGCATCTGATAGTTAATGAGAAGAACCAGTTGCTTTATGTAATCATGATAGCATGGAGACTTGTGTTTTTGCATTGGAAAAGCACCCTATGAGTGCCTCGAGCGCTGCACCAAAGGGAGGGAAAAGAGCCTCACACGAGTGGTGATCTTGGCTCTTAATTTTGAACTATTCTGACGGGTCCCACGACATCTTTGTTGGTGTGTGTTTGAATTGAGTGGGCTGGCTTGCATTGGGGCTTTAAGTGATGGCCCAATGCCATGACCCTTTGTTTCTGTCGCCGTAGACTACTGGGCTTCGTTTGTCTTGGACTCTCAAAAAAAAGTTTGATGTTTTGGGTTTGGGCTGGTGTGGCAAAAAATGGGCCTCTACATTGATTAATATTGAACTCACATGCTTTATTATTAATATTATTGTTTTCTAATAACACTTGCTTTATTCAATATTTTCTATTTTGGGACACCAAAACATGCGCTAGTAATTCAAATTCCCGGCTGTTATTGTTGCTGCGCTAGCTCCTTGATTGCCCAGTGATAGCCTTGGGCATACGCACAAAAGCTTGACACAAGTGCATTTTTGCTTGCATTGGGGACAGTTTTTTGTGCAGTCCTCATTTACAACGCAGTTGCCTTTAGCAATGTAATCTGGTGTCATGCTTCCTTCAGCGGCCATCTTCCCATCTGCAACCAATTTTACTCAATTAGTCAAAATCCTACGTATCTAATTTTATTACAAAGTTACTCTCTCAAGTTACAGAAGGAAGAGAGATAGAATATTATTATTATTATTAAGAAATGAGGTATCATTTTATCTAAAATAAATTAAGCAAAGCTGCACATAGATATTAGCCGGAACATCGTGGACATCTGTTCTGAATGTAAAGTACTAGCTGTTGATTTCGTTTCTTGCAATTTCCTTTGGGTAATGAGGGATGCAAATTTGGTTGCCCATGATCTTACCAAATATGCTGCCACCCCAACCTAGTTTTTTATATATAATAATAAAATACAGTCTCTCTTCCTCCCTCAGTTGTTGAGGCTTGGCAAAGAGATGTTATGAGTTTGGCTCGTTTTTAATATATTTGATCTTCTCATTTAGCAAAAAAAAAGAACACCATTATTATTATTATTGTTGTTATGGTCACAAATAATTCAAATCCATAAAGTAGTCTTGCAAGTACCCAAAAAAACATGCATAATGTGTGAAGGAGAAGAGAGGGACTAACATGACACAATGATGAAAAGGACAACCAAAAAAACCATCTTGTGTGATGCCTTCTCCATATTGTTTTCGTTTTGCTTCACCTGGAAACTTACACTACAGTGGTAGTTTTTTCTTAATATTTATAGCTGATGACATTTATAATTTTAAGGCTAAAGAAAGACATAAATGGTAGGTGCATTTAATTTCAAATATACTAAGGTATACATAATCTGGAATTTAAATGACATTTTGACTACAAATAAGTCTTGTAAGCCACCACGTACGTTTTCTCACAAAATCAGCCAATGTATTTTCACGAATTACTTTTTTTTTTTTTTGGTAATATATATATATGGGAATCGTTTTCTCATGAATTACGTGCCATGTAGATGTTTTCTTATACGGTGCGCCATAATATTCCTGTCGTCGCAAGAAATTATAGGTCTATTGTTGGGATGGGTCCAACTAATTTTAATTACACTTCCTAATATAATCATATACCTTTCAGATTTTAATGAGGAAAGCATTTTTTTTTTTTTTATAAATATTGGAGGAGGGAGAATTTGAATACAAGTTCACTCCATGTGAGAGATCAGTTAGTGTTATTGAACCACAGGGTTCTTGACCATGGTTTTAAAAACTGGACCGGAGAGAGAACCGGAAAAGGGAGTGGTTCCCGTACTAGTGGTCCGACTACCGGTGACGTCATAAATAATTTAATTAATAATTTTAAAATTATATAAATAATTAAATAAATACAAAAAAATTTGTAACTAATAATATAGGGAATTTAATACAGCATTATGCTTTCTAAACTTCCAAACCTAAAAACTAAATTTTTTCTAACTTCTATCCATTTCAAATTTACTAAATTCTCTAATTTTATAGAGAGCATACCGAGACAGAGTGAAGCCACCACGACAGAGTGAAGCCACCACAACAGTCTCTACGAAATGTGCCTGAAAAAAACCCAAATCAAACATTCCAACACAATGAGAATACATTTCAAAGTTAAGAAAGAAAGAGAAAGATATACATTTCAAAATCAAACATTTCATACCGTTTCTTGTCGTTTCGTTGTGGACTTGAATGACTGACTGAGCTTTTTTAAAAAAAGGACTTGAAGCTTGGAAGTCTGTGAGCAGTGAACAGAGAGAGAGAGAGCAACCGTGAGACCATGAGTCTGCGAGGGTAAATCCGTGAGAGTGATGGCGACGGTGACACCGTGAGTTTTTGTGATTGATAGAGATCCTGATAGTGAGACTGTGAGATTGAGATCGTGAGTCCGTGAGATTGAGTCTGAGAGTGAGAGATCGAGACCGTGAGACAGTGAGAGGAGATCGTTAGCTGGTGAGAGGAGATTGTGAGCCGAGAGAGAGACGGCGTGCGTGAGAATGAGAGGGAGAAGCGGCATGAGGAGGGAAAAAGAGAGAGAGAGAGAGAGACTGAATGTTTAGGTTTAGGTTAGGAAAAAAAAAAAGAATAAAACGACATAGTTTTGGAAGTTAGTGAACCGGGCCAAAACCGGTTCAACCGTGACGGTTTGCGGTTTTCACGGTTGAACCGGCGATTTTCGGTTTTTGGTTACTTTTTCCAGATTTCCGGTTTTTTAAGAGAACCGGACCGGATGAGACACCGGTCCCCGGTTTTTAAAACCATGTTATTGACATGGAGCAGCCTTACTTATGCTCTGTTTGTTACAACAAAAAACATCTTCTGAAAACTAACTCATTTTCTAGTATTTGTTTATAACCTTTAAAATAGTTGCAATATATTTTCTTGTATTTTGTACACATAAATAGTAATATTTCCTATAATTTCAATTAGTTATATTAATCAAAATAACATGAATATAATATATACAAAAAGTAAAATCAGCTTTAGTGTGAGAACCACATTCCTTTACGACCCCCATTTTAAGGTTGTTCTCTTTTTAGGAAGTGAGTCTCAATGTGTAACTACATCGGTGATTTTAATCAATCCTTGAGATGGAGGGTCGATGTGCCATATTATTTGCGGAGTCGCCACTTAATTTATTTTATGGATAAAATAAGAAACTCTAAAAAGAATGCATTTCTTCTTTATTTTATCTTTCAATTTGTACAGTTGAAAATGAAATAAAGAAGAAAGATTTACATGTGAAAATTCCCTAAGAATACAATTTAAGAAAATTACATTGTATAAATTTCCTAGTTACAATCTATGTAAAAAAAAAAAACTCATTTTTTTTTGTAAGACAATTTGTACGCGAACCTTTAATGTTGGTTTAGAGGCTTGGTTACAAAGCGTGAAGGTTTTAGACACCTCGGTTTGCCTGATTAAAATCAACCTTCTCTAGTTTCAATGTTCCTTTGTTAGTCATCAGTTATTTTCTTATTTTTATTTATGAGGTGGCAGACATCACTTATGTCAGAATAGGTTCCTTATATGGCGTGATTTCATTGGTCGGGACTACAAAGTCAACTTGATGATATGGTGGTCTGAGATCACTAAATAATTTCCTTTTAGCTTGATGACGTGGTGGTCCGGGACTACTGAATAATTTCCTTTGTTTTTATGGCTAATCTCTAAATGGTAAAAACCAAAGTTGTATATTCCGTTTCGGCACCCGTTTCAGTTTGGCCATTGGAATGGGATATTTCGGTACCAGTCAATACCGGCGTTCCGTTTCGGGTTTACCGCAAATATATATATATATATATATATATATGATTTACTCCTCTATACATTTATTCATCAAAATTTATAATTTGTTGGTTAAAAATCTTTCAAATTATAAACACATATCAATCCTAATATTAATAATAATAATAAGCTTACACTTGTATTTTGAATAATAAATAATAGAAATATGAAACCTAAAGAAAAGTGAATCACATCAGCAGTTTTAAAAAAAAAAAATTGAAGTGACCAAATTACCCATAGTGTACTAAACTAAAAATTCACTATACACCCCTATCCTAATTAAATCTCCTCCACCACTAGAAAAATGACAAGTCACCCTTACTTTTAACCAACCAATCACGTCCTTCTCTTTCTTCTTTCCTTCTTCTCCATCTTCACCCACGGAAATTTCTTTCTTCTTTAAACTCCATGTCCAAACTCCAAAGTCCCATGACCAAACTCCATTGTTGAGGATGCACTATAAAGGATGAAGCCTCCACCATGGAAGTAAACTTTGAGAAGCAGTTTGGAAGATGAGGAATTGGCCGGAGACAACGAGGGAGGAGCTGGAGGCGAGCTGGTCGAAGATGTGGGGGAGCTGGAGGCGGTTGTGATGTGGTTGAAGGCTTGAAGCTGGAGGCAGTTGCTGGAGGCGGACTGGTGGAGAGATCAAAAGAGAGAGGAAAGAGAAGTCGAGAGGTGGAGAGATCAAAAGAGACCCAGAAAAGAGAGAAAAAAATAAAAATAAAAACCCAGAAAAGTATTCCGGCCGAAATATACATACCGGCCGAAACACACCGAAATCCACCGAAACGGCCGAAACACACTGAAACACCCCGAAATTTTACCCGAGGTGGAATGGGGGGGGGGGTCTCTTACCGGTTTGCATACCGGTACGAGATTTTCCGTCCGTTCCGGCCGAAACGGAACGGAATATACAACTATGGTAAAAACTCATAAAAAAAAAATTGAATTGTTAGGTAGGATCAATTATTTTAAATTGGACAGTTCTCATTGTAATGGGTATGTTACCCACACAACGGAACTTGGGGTAAGCCCCACAAGCCTTTGGCTTGGGCAACCAATGAAAAAAAAAAAGTTCAATAGTCTACAAAAAATAATTTTTTTTATTAGTATACGTTAAAAAAAAATATTCATAGGACAACAGACCAACATATCTATATATGGACTAACAGATAACAAAAAAATTAAACCCAAAACAAAATTACAAATAAAACCCCAAGCAAATTTTTACTAATTCAGCAACACAAAGTCGCAAACACATAATTAGGTCTTAACAAAACAAAAATCTACTGCTACCAAAAGTGCAAAAAAAAAAAGTCCCTAATACCTAATCACAATCCTAGAAATCACCTAGCATCGTGAAAGGGGGCAAGGGTAGGCTCAATCCATCACCAAATCTGTTCAACGAACCCTCCGGCCACAACAGGGCAAACCATTGTTTTGTGTTGTTTAGTGTGTTCCCGTGTTTATTTAATGATTTTTAGGACTTTTAATTTATTATTAGTATTAATTTTGTTGTGGTTTGTAGGAACGTGATATATATATATATATTGTTACTAACATTAAGGAATTTTTTAGTTAAAAAACTATTAGACATATAATAATATTAAATAGATATTAGTTTGGATTTTTTTATTGAATTTGTTTTAAAAAATGTAAGGAGAAGTTGTTTTCTTTGAGTCGGATCATGCTAATTATAAAGTACCATAATTGGGGTTACATTTTGCTTTTATTTATTATTTATTTATGTAATTTAAGCTAAAAGCACAATATAATGTTGATTTTGCATAACTTTTTTTGGACTTTTATTTTATTTTATATATATGTATAGATATTTAATAGTAAGTGGGCAACCAAAATTGTAACGAATTTGAACAATTCAAATCTTAGGCGGATCATGGGTACCTAGAAAAATATATGTGGGTAAGGACTAAGGAGCTGGAATCCACCTTCTCATGAACCTACACTTTTGTTTGTCATCTATTGGATCCAATAAATAATCTCAACAATCCGACAACCACCTAGCAATTGCCAACAACCCAAATATATATATATATATTACTTAGGTATATCTATTAAAAAATTGAGATTTTTAGCATTTGACCCCACTAAAAAATGAAAAAAAACACTAAGAATGGGGTCAATATTACTAAAATTATCATCAAATCCTTTTTATTTCCCTTTAAACTAACAAAAAAAAAAAAAAAGTAACACAAAAAATAGCTCAAATAACATCAACAAAAATTAACTCAAAATATTTAATTAGTTTACATACTTCAACAAAAATCACAAATAGGTTCATAAAACCCTAAAAAATTTGCTAATTTGACCCATTGAAAAAAAATTCTGGCTATGCCATTGCAAATACCCAATAATAATCTCCAACAGTCCAACAACTCCGTGTCACCCATCTCCTAAGTCCTACAACTTCACTCTACTTTCTCTGTGTCGCCCATCTCCTAAGTCCCATTACTTCACTCTCCTTTCTCTGTGTTGCCCATCTAAGTCCTTGTAATTGATTTTATTATCAACACAGTTCTACCTATTTACATAAAAAGAAAAAGGAAAAAGGCAACCTCTTCACCACGTCTGGATCTCCAGTGACTGCCTAGCTGCTGATCCACACGCACATGCAGGCTTGAAATTTAGAGGTGAGCAAACTCTCTCTCTCTCTCTCTCTCTCTCTCTCTCTCTCTCTCTCTCTCTCTCTCTCTCTTTATTCTAACAAACCATAATATTCTTTGCTTGCACATCTATGAGAATGAGATGAAGGGTTTTGAAAGAACTTATCTCCAACCTGGTTTGGAGAAATTTTTCATCAACTTTCTATGTGTCAATTAAATAGATTATCTACATCTAGTATTTTAGAAGTCACATGATTCATTAAAAATGTGACTAAAAATATACGTGGATGATTTATTTATTTGTCATGTAGTGGGTTGGAGGTAAATTATATCTGTTTTAAAAACAGAGAAGTATGTAAAGGTGGAAAGATGAAAATGATCTTGACTGATTTGCTCGAGAACAATACAGAATTTTATTTATACACAGCTTTAAGCTTATAGAAGCTAATCAGACTATTATACTGTAACACTAATATCAATATGCGGTAACTCACTAACTGAAGACACACCATTCCCATCTCTTCTTTCCCAGCTCATGAGTTTGCTGAAGTTGCAGAAGGATCTGGTTCCCCAGCTTTCTATTAGTTTCTTGTTTTTCTCTCCTTAATATAAAGAGGTAATTCAGCAACCAAAAAAAAAAAAGTGATGGTGGTTTAAGTAATTAAGTTACAGCCTGAAGACTATAGGTCATTGAGTTAGCTTAGCTAAGTCCATGAAGCTACGACCTGTCGTTAGTCTTATCATCAGGGCTAGCCCTGAGAACTATAAAGCCTGGGGCAATACAAAAAAATAAATAAAAAATGAGACTTTCTATCTTAAAAAAAAACAAAAAAATTATTGAAAAATTAATTTACATGCGGTATCTGCTATAAAATTACTAATTAAACTTTTATATTCAATATTTTCTAACAAATCTTGTTCAATAGATAATATGGCTAATTCATTTAATCTTTCTTGTGACCTAGTTGATCGCAAGTAAGATTTTTATAATTTTAACTTTGAAAAGTTTCTTTCAACAGATGCGATTGTGACAAGTATAATCAATAATATTCTATATGCAATATATGCATTTGGAACAATTCAATTCCTTAATAAAATTAAGTATATTTGTCGCTTGTCTTTTTTTCTTTTGGTAAAATCTCTTGTAAGACTTTTAAGTCTGAAAATAAATCAATACCATTAAGATCAAAAAAATTATCAGGTTTTAAAAAACCTTCAAGATTAACATAATACTTTTTCAAATTATCATAATTTAATGAAGTTAGCTTCTTCACATCAAATAAATACAAAAAATTGTTCTCATACATATTTGGGTTAGAGAAATAAATTATTATTAAGCTTAATTTAAAGGCTTGTTTTAAATATATGAGCCTTTTTAATTTTTGTATATATAAATATATTGAGGCCTTTCAATAAGGGCCTTAAAAAATTTTGAGATGAGATCTAATTTTAAGGTGAGGCTTAGGGCGGTCGCCCACCTTGCCCTTACCTAGGGCCACCCCTGCTTATCATGAGATTCATTTTGTACGCTATTCGGGGGGTTTTTTTAGTTATCTCTTTATGTTAAGAAAAGAAAAAGCTTGGAAAACGAAGTAAAGTGCAATAAAATGGGCATCTGCTTTTGTTTGACAGATCATCGGATGAGGAATTTTGGGTTGCCAGTGACGAGCTCAAGCAGTATGTGTATCAGAGTTGTCATCAAATTCGTGTCTCAACTAAGAAGGATGGAACAATGGACACAATCATTCCTTTGGAATGGGTGGACTTGGCAAAAAGGTATTAGAATTTTCAATTTCTCATTTTTTAATGCTCTTGGATTGTGTGAGAGCAGTTTTCAAAATCTGTTTTAAAAATTTCCTGGGTAATGTTTTCACACCATGGATGTGGCAACTCCTCATTGTTACACATAACAAAAGGGTCCCACAGGTCTCATAAATAAAAAACAAGCCAAACCAGTAAATTATCCAAGAATTGAGTTAAGTTTATAACCAAATAGTGCAATAACTGTAGGGTATATATCATGTGATTTTGTAAAAATAAACAACAATAAGAAGAAATCTGTCACAGTTAATAAACAATAAAAAATCATAATGAATGCAGAATGAATAGATCAAGTCTAGCGTTTGATGCTATTTCCTTAAAACAGATTTCGCCCCTCATTCTATAATCTTAGTAGGTGCTTTGAGACTTACAGAGGTCTGTCTCCCAGGATAAAATGATCTTCACACGCAAAAGAAGTACAAGCAATCTTCGTGCACAACAAACATAACTAGTATCTCTTTCTCTCTCTTTATGTAAATGAGACTTTCAAAATTGTAGGAAATAACTAACTCAAAGCAATTTCAAAAGTAATTTTTTAAAATGAATGAGGAGACACTCTATTTATAGATATAGTCACACCTCTTCGGAAAATGTGCGAGATGAAGAGTCACAACTATTCAGAAAAAAACACAACATTTGGGGAAAAATAATGTATTTATAAATACATAAATTGGATGGACTAGGCCTAACCCACATGGACCCACTTGGCCCACCTTTAGGAGACAATTTCTCATTCACTCCTAATCATTTTTCCAACAATCCCCCACATGAATAGAAATTGACAAACACAATGCAAATGACAATGCAGACACACAGAGAGTAGAAGAAAAGTTACTGTATTGGGAAAGGAAGCTTTTGGCTTTGAACCTTCCTTTGTGAAAAACTATCGGTTATACTGGCTAACCGGTGAACATGATGTCTTGAACCGTTTAGTCGTTTGTGTATACCAAGACAATATAATTCACACAGCTCCTTTTCAAATACAGTTAGTTCTCATTATTGTGCTAATTTTGGCCATTAACACCTTCCTGGTTTCATGAGTGCTTTAGAGAATTCAGCCTTAAAATTCTCATTGAAGCGGCCACATTTCACACTCACATAGGTGATTTCTTATTAAGAGTATCCTGTTGCTACCCCACTTGGATTTTCAAGGTATAAGAATCATTAAAAGCATAGCTTATCCTAAACTTTTACAGACATCACTATTTCATCATAGGAATGGATAAGAGAAGTTATGTCCATAGTGATACTACAAGTCCAACACAATTCGATTGTCCCTTTGAACCTAGATCTTGGGATCTCCAGTCAGCTAGGTAGGGTTGCCATTATGAGACTTAAATTATAGGCTTTAAAACCATTCCCCTCAATGAGCAGTTTACATGCTCTTCACTCAAACCTTTGGTTAACGGATCCGTTATATTATCTTTCGACTTTTATGTAGTCAATGGAGATAATGCCATTTGAGAACAACTGCCTAACGGTATTGAGTTTACTACGAAAATGTCGAGACTTACCG
Organism: Fagus sylvatica; assembly: GCA_907173295.1. Lineage (NCBI taxonomy): Eukaryota > Viridiplantae > Streptophyta > Magnoliopsida > Fagales > Fagaceae > Fagus > Fagus sylvatica. The sequence continues at coordinate 17,187,555 of OU015772.1, read as the reverse complement.
TAACTCTATGCCATACCAATCATTTATTGGCTATCACAATGTACATAAATATGAGACACTGGTTCCATCCACATAGGCATATCCTATAGGAAATAACAAAGCCACTCTTCTTCTTCTCCTGCTTAATCCAAATTGATAAGCATTACTTCCATTGTGGACCTCGTAATGCATGTTTGTTTAGAAGATTTCCAAGATACATCTATACCACCAAACATAAAGACATATCTTTTGTGGATTTTGTGTCTTTTGTAACGAATATTTAGTTCACATCATTATACTTTCCCAGTACAAATGGATATCTTGTGTAGTGCAACCCATAGTTTAGGGTGTATTTCAAATACCTCATTACCCTAACCATTGCCTTCAGTGGTTCTCCACTGGGTTACTTGTATAGCTACTCATGCCATTGCTTAGGAGTTTATCATATTCTAGTGAATATGTCTCAAGATCATCCATACCTCTCTTTTGTTTATAGCCTTCTACAACAAGTTTTGCCTTATCATTATCAATAAATCTATCTTTCAAATTCCTCTTAAATATCATTTTATATTCTAGAGATTCACAACTGGGTGGCCACCAATTACCATGTATGGATTTGTAAGATAGATTAATTGACAACCTCTATACAGAAAGGCGCATCAGGTTTGGAGGACATTTTTTTTTTTTCAAAACCAATCACCCCCCACATTTTCAAGAATTCCTAAGAAGACATTTGACCTTTCCTAGATTCATAGGGTATCTTAATGGTTTTATTTTTTAGGCAACTCGTTGAGAATATTATTGGTGGAAAGAATAGCTTCTCCCCCATAAGTTCTGAGGTAAACTATAACTTATCAACATAACACTTTATTCTCAACCTCATTCTTATAATGAATGACCAATTTGTATGCCTCATCCTTGCCTTTTAGCAGGCACACATAAGAGTATCTTATGTAATTCCAATATTAAAATACTCAAACAAGCATATAAATAATGACATGTCAACGCATATTCATAAAAAAGGAAATATTATAAACAAGTATTGGAATAACACCCTTAATATCCGATTAATTTTACACATGTCAAGCAAGTTTAATATAAATAGGATAGTCATTTCATAACATTCATAGTAATAATAATCATTACAATACACTCATAGAAATAAAAGTCATTACAACACACTCATGAATATAAGTCATTATAACACACTCATAGGAATAATAGTTACTACATTACATTCATTTTGAAGAGCCCATTGCTTAAATATCCTTTGGCCACATATGTCCCACTTTTAGTGAGTATGAACTTATCAAATTCAAGTACCAACTTAAACCCATTCTTGCTCAATAAAGAACCCGAAGCAAGGTTCTTGCGAATGTCTAGTACATGCAGCACATCATTGAGGATTAGTTCCTTTCCAGAAGTCATCTTTAGGATCACCTTTCCCTTTACTTCAACCCTAGCAGTAGAGGAGTTTCCCATAAAAAGTTGTTCTCCATGTTCAACAGAATGATATGTAGAGAACATCTTCTTGTCTGAACAGATATGACTAGTGGCCCCAGTGTCCACCCACCATTCCTTGGTATCTCCCACCAAGTTCACTTTAGACACAACAACATAAAGGTTTATATCAGAGACATCTTTAGAAAAAGTCCTTACTTCAGAAATGTTGGCTTGAAAAGTTTTCTTATTCCCTTGATCATTACGTTTGCGACAATTCTTTGCACGATGGCCTGGTTTGTCACAGATGAAGCATTTGCCTTTGAACCTCTTAGCATCACCACCTTTGGTGTCTTGGTTCGAGCCTTGACCAATGCTTCCTCTTCTTGTTCTTATTGTTGTGCTCCACCACATTTGCCTTGGACTCTATAGTTTGATTCCACATAGCTTTCTTAGAAGTACGATTATCTTCCTTAATCCTCAATCTCACGATCAAGTCTTCAAGCTTCATCTCCTTACGCTTATGCTTCAAGTGATTCTTGAATTCTTTCCAAGATTATGGCAATTTTTCAATAATAGTAGCAACTTGAAAAGATTCACTCAAAGTCATATCTTCCGCATGAATTTCATGCAAGATCAATTGGAGTTCTTGCACTTGGCTGATTACAATCTTGGAATCCAGCATTTTGTAATCCAGAAATCTGCTTACAATGAACTTTTTGGTTCCAGCATCTTTTGTTTTGTAATTTTTGTCCAAGGAGTCCCACAGCTCTCTTGCGGTCTTAATTTGACTATACACATTGTACAATGTGTTGTCTAGTCCATTAAGAATATAATTCTTACACAGAAAATCTGCATGTTTCCATGCATCTATAGCAGCAACTACTTGCCTATCACTCTCATTCTCATTGAGAGTAGTAGCATCTTCATATAAGAATTTTGCCAGATTCAATGTAGTGAGATAAAAAGCATCTTTTGTTGCCATCTTTTAAACTCAGTTCTATTGAATTTTTTAGGCTTCTCTCCATGATTAATGGGAACAGTAACATGGGTAGCGACTAGCGCCACAACAATGTTTTGAACAATTTCGGTAAACATTTATGTTTCACAAATTTATCTTCAAGATCGGCAAACAGTTATAATCAAAGACAAACGGTTTTCTTTAATTCAAAAAACATTGTTTCTGAACTAATGAGATTAAAGAACTCAGAACAAAACCGTTTAACATCAAATCAATTTAAAAAGGCAAACCATGTATATATGTATTCGCACAGTACAAATAGAATATATAAAGACTTAATATTATACCATAATAATCACACTGTTTGATATATTCTAAAATTTCTTTTGTAAATATATATCTTCAAAACCAAATTATTAACAAAACAAACCGTTAAAGAAGGAAACTAATATATTCAACTTCAACAGTACACAACGATTAAAAATTTCATAAACAATATCTTCAGACTTTATAAACAATATAGAGAATCGTTGCATTCACATTCACTATAACATGAAATTTGGGTTTACGGAATAAATCTCGATTTATGCATCCAACTTATTCAAACACAGAAAGTCAATATGTTCAAACAAATTTCTAGAAAGTGTGGACAATATTGTCAGACTTAAACAAAATTGTTCCCTTTTTCTGGGTAGACTCAAATGTGTTCATATTAATTTCCAAAAAGTATGGATAATATTGTCCAGATTTAAACTAAATTGTCTACATTTTCTAGGTAAAATCAAATGTTCATACTAATTTCCAGAAAGTGTAGACAATATTATCCAGACTTAAATAAAATTGTTCACATTTTCTGGTAGAATCAGATGTTCATACTAATTTCCAGAAAGTGTAGACAATATTATCCAGACTTAAATAAAATTGTTCACATTTTCTGGTAGAATCAGATGTTCATACTAATTTTCACAAAGTATGGACAATATTGTCCAAACTTAAATAAAATTATCCACCTTTTGTAGGTAGACTCAAATGTGTTCATACTAATTTCTAAAAAGTGTGGATAATATTGTCTAGACTTAAATAACATTGTCCACATTTTTTGGGTAGAATAAAATATTCATACTACTTTCTAGAAAGTGTGGACAATATTGTCAAGACTTAAGTAAAATTGTCCATATTTTTTTAGTAGACTCAAATGTTGTTCATACTAAATTTTCAGAAGGTGTGGACAATATTATCCAGACTTAAATAAAATTGTCTACATTTTTTTGGGTAGAATCAAATGTTCATACAACTTTCCAAAAAGTGTGGGCAATATTGTCCAGATGATGAGCCTAATTCAAATCTCAAACCCAACAAATCCCATACCCATGGCCTTAACTCAAGTTGGTGAGCCTCGACGAGGACCTAAGTGGGTCTTGGTGCAAATGGTTATGGGAAATTTTATGTTTCCCATTCAATCGCATGAATTTTCTCAGGAAAAAATGGAGGTTGAGAGAGAGAGAGATGTGAATTGACAACTTTAGAAAGGAGAGAGAAATGAAAGAGAAAAGTAACATGTAAAAAGACATATTTAGCTTTGTTTTTAACGGAAAATGAGTGAGGTGGGTACCCGGTGTCTAACGGAGCCCACCTAAGGTGGATAAAGTGGTAAAGTCCAAACCACAAGTAGACACTGTTAAAATGGGCATAATCACATGTGGACAAAGTGTAATTAATTTTTTCTTTTTTCTTTTTTCTTTCTTGATAAACAACTCAATATCTTCAACATTGATGAAACTGATAAAGGATACACTTTTATTCCATTTGATAGCGACTCATTTTAGACCTTACACCACCTACCCTTGGTTAAATTTTTTGAATTTACACCTAAGACTGATAGAACTTCTTGTAATCATTAATTAAAAAAAAAAAAACTTGTTCTAATCACTGCCTAGGGCAAATGCTTAATCTTAAATGAGATGGCATCGCTAGTTTTTGGGGCAATTGCCTTCAACAGTAGCTTGTTCTCCGGTTGCTTTGCAGGTGCAGGTGCAGGTGCAAGTGCAGGTGCTAAAAGCTCTGTACCTACTCTAGAATAATAACGTAAGAATAATTTGCTTCCCGTGTAAATCCATCAGGAGCTGTATTGTATTTATAAAAGAGATGTACAGAAGATGGTTATTGAGATAACTATTCTATTTGATATAGAAAACAATTTAATAATAATCTCCTAACTATTTGGTGACTTATCTTCCAGTATCAGTTGGCTTTTGTTGCTTATCAGTAACTTGAGGTTTATCAGATGAGGTTGTCTTAATAGGCCCCTGCAATCGCAACGGGAGTTCATAGGCCCCGCAATCGCAACGGGAGTTCACATACATTGAGAGTGTCACGTAAGACATTGAATTTAGCCGTAGGGAGTGGCTTGGTGAATGTTTCTGCTACTTGATCTTTGGAAGAGATGAAGCGTACACAAAGAGCTTTGTTAGACACCAAGTCACGGACAAAGGGAACATCTATTTCAATGTGCTTAGTGCAAGCATGGAAGAGAGGGTTGGCTATAAGATATGTGGCACCAATGTTGTCACACCAAAGCACAAGTGGTGTGGTGGACTTCATGCCCAATTCAGTTAACACTGACTGAAGCCATAATATTTCCGTGGAGACATGAGCAATGGCTCTATACTCGGGTTATGTACTTGAACGAGATATAGTGCGTTGTTTGCGAGTAGACCATTAGATCAAATTACGGCCAAGGTAGATGCAGTAATCGGTTGTAGAGCGACGATCATCACGACAAATGGCCCAATCAGCATCAGAGAATGCTTGTAGGGAAAATGTGGTGTTGCAGTGAAGAAGTAAACTGTGATTGATGGTGTGTTTAAGATAGCGTAAAATATGCTTGACAGCACTCCAATGATCATTAGTAGGATGAGACATGTATTGACATATCTTATTGACTGCAAAAGCGAGATCAAGCCATGTGAGAGAGAGGTATTGGAGAGAACCAATGACACATCGATAAGTGGTAGGATCCGAGAGAGCAGTGCCACCAAATTTGCTAAGAACTATGCTTGAGGACATGGGAGAAGAGACGGGCTTGGCCTCGTGCATGTTGGTCTTCTTCAAGAGGTTAGAGATATACCGTCTTTGAGAGAGATAAAGACCGGCCTCAGTGGTGTAAGCTTGAACTCCTAAGAGAAAATGAAGTGGTCCAAGGTCCTTCAAGGCAAAGTCAGCTTGGAGAGCTTGAATTAACCAAGCAATGGAGCTTCTATTGTTCCTAGTCACTATGATGTCATCCACATAAATTAAGAAGAAGAAAATATCAATACCTGAGTTTTGGATGAAGAGAGACGTATCTGATGCAAACCAAGGAGCTGGACATGTTGATCATACACTTGGGAATGGAGCTGAATTTGCACAAGACCCTTTGTCACTTCCAAGTGGTCCAATTACAAGACTTAGAGCCAAACGTTTCAAGGAAGCACTAAATGGGCTAATCCAAGAGAATTGGGCTAATTCTAAAAAGACCAAGATGGGCTCAAATAATAATCAAAGCTTAGTCCACGTCATCAAAGCAATTGAAGAGGCTAATTAGCATACAAAAACGTGACCAGCATGGTCTGACCATCAAAGGGCGTGAATTTGTTGAGTTTCAAGGATATTAAATAGGGGAATGAACTTGGTCTTGGCTGGTTATGTTAAATACATTGAATTTAGTCAATGTATGTTGATGTTTGTGTTGCTTTTAAAGCTTTAGTTATGACTTTTCCTATTCTTGGAGGGTTGTTCCAAGTATATAGATGGGTATTTCGAATTTGAATGGACAGATTATGTTTTCAGAAAATTATCATCATTGTGAGGTCTTGTGTTCCTCTTCGTTCTTAAAAGAACTCTTTGAACTTATCAAGTTAATCTTGTGGCGTTCAAACAACCAAACTTATCACCTTGATTGTTGAGGGATTCTCAGGTTTTCTTGGTGTGGCGTTTCAATCCTTCGTAGTCTTGGTTTTCATCTGGTTAGGTGACGGGTCAAGGCTCAACCAATCTTGTCTACACGATCTTGGGGTTCTAAACCATCATTGTTATCGGGTTTCATCACAATTGTTGGTGGAGTTCATATCAGTATCAATATTAAGACAACCTCATCTGATAAACCTCAAGTTACTAATAAGCAACAAAAGCCAACTGTGATACTGGAAGATAAGTCACCAAATAGTTAGGAGATTATTATTAAATTGTTGTCTATATCAAATAGAATAGTTATCTCAATAACCATCTTTTGCACATTTCTTTTATAAATACAATACAACTCCTGATGGATTTACACAAGAAGCAAATTATTCTTACGTTATTATTCTAGAATAGGTACAGAGCTTTTATTTGAAGATAAGTGGAGGGAGACAGAGAGGGTGGTGGTGGGTTTGGGAAGAGGAACCAGAATCAATGGTAGTAGATGAGGAAGACATGATTTTGGCTTGAGTTTTGACGTGAGTCTATTTGTGCTCTGATACCATAAAAGCTTTGTACCTATTCTAGAATAATAACGTAAGAATAATTTGCTTCCTGTGTAAATCCATCAAGAGCTGTATTGTATTTATAAAAGAGATGTACAGAAGATAGTTATTGAGATAACTATTCTATTTGATATACACAACAATTTAATAATAATCTCCTAACTATTTGGTGAACTTATCTTCCAGTATCACAGTTGGCTTTTGTTGCTTATCAGTTACTTGAGATTTATCAAATGAGGTTGTCTTAATAGGTGCCATTGTCACAAAGGCTGATGCATCCGACATAACATTGAATTTTGAATGCGCAATCAACATCGCGGGTGCAATGATTTTCCAACATCATCCTTGCTTCAGCTCTTGAGAATGATAAACCTGAAATTAATATTTTATTAGCCACAATCATGTAAACAATCAAAGCTTATGTATGTTATGGTAAAAAAAATAAATAAATAAATAAAAAATCTTATGTATGAATGAGACTGAGAGCCTAACAAGCTGCAACAGCCAATAAGACGACCAAGAAAGCCATTTTGAAAGAAGTCTTCATTATTTTCTGATTGTTGTAGCTGAAGACTTTGTTATAACTACGCAATATGATCTATCTAATGATGGTGTTAGTACAAAATTCAAAAATTATGACATGGCAGGTGAGCTGGCAAAAGCTACAATAAAAAGCCAACACATGGATTAAATAATGGTCAAAGCAAGAACCAATTAGAGGAAGGCATGTAAACCAATCAAGGAGCGACATGTGTTTATTAATTTCTATAACCACACAGATGACATCTGGCAATTAGAATTATGCATGTTGGAGTCTAAAGCACGTTCTTGAAATTTCTAACGGAGAGGCCACGATCGAAGCAGTTATCAAGTAATAGAAGCTATTTTCATGGGATTTGAAAAGAAGATCAAGGTATAAAATGTAAATATTGGAGTTAGCTTATAAGGCATAAAATGTAACCGTTGGAGTTAGCTTATAAATAGTGGACTTAGGTACACGTTCCTGGAATTTTTTTTTTTTTTTTTTTTTGCATACTTGCATTGCAGGTGGAAAGTATGCATCTTTATTTTATTTTATTTTTTTACATATTTTTCTTATGAAGACACTTCTTAGAGTTGCGGTTGGAGCTTCAGAATTCACCAGTGGCGGATGACACGTCTGTGATTTTATGGTATAAAACATGTTACTGAACTACCACACGATGTTGAAAATTATTCTGCAACTGAATTTGCGCTTTCTGACCTCGTCTTAATCCAAAAATAAGACACGAGGACACAAATTTGATGTTCATCTTCACATTACTTTATGAGAAGTACCAAATGTACAAATTAGATGCACATGCCTACGAATCCATGACTGGTATGAGAAATGTATCAGTGATCTAATTTTCTGTCCCACTTCAATACTCGCAAGATTTTCAAGGGCCTTCTCTCGTTGGGATCTAATGCTGTGTTTGGATGGAGGGGAATGAGGGGGGAGGGGAGGGGTTTAATCACCTTTGTTTGGGAGTTTTTTTTCAGTGGGAGGGTGAAGGATTTTAGGGGATTTGAGGGGTAAAATTAGAGTCATTTGGAGGGGCAAGAGACTGACTAAAATTAACAAAACTTGAATGGTCAAATTTATCCTTTAAAAATGATTTAAATTACAAATCATACCTAGGTTTTAAATTGATCAAAATCTCAACTCAGTTTTCTCGATAAATAAATAGAGATTCAAACAGTAGCAATATATAACAGACTTGAGGAAATTAGGGAGAAATTAATCAGTAAAATGAACTGAATAGATTGTGTTTGGTTAGATAGAAAATTGAGTGAAAGAAAGCGTGAGAAAGAGAGAACCTTTCTTGTTTATCTTTATCCTGTGAGAGTTGAAGGCTAAGATATATCTCTCATGTGCTTGGCCATTTTCTTGCTTTTTCCTTGACTTTCTGCCATTTTCTCTCTCACCAAGCGGCAATTGGGTGGGAAATTTGTGTCTGAAAGAATGAGATAGGGCAAAACAAAAAGAAAGGCATTTTACCCATTTTTAAGCCTGACTGCCAGGGCGGATATTATCCAAAAAACCAAAACAAAATAATTCATTTTTTTATTGAATTGAAAGAGTTTTAAAAAAAAAATTATTAACGTTTTTGAAATGGAAAAACGTTAGAAAGATTAAAACAAAAACAAAAAATATTCTTTTTTTCTATTAATGTTTTTTATTTGAAAAAACATTAGGAAAAAAAAAAAAAAAAAGAAGTTTTTTTAGGTATTTGATAACGCTGTCTGTTTATTTATATTGACAAAGTATATAATAACAAAGCAAAGAGCTTTTTTAAATTGAACACAATAAGAGTGTATAATTGTCAATTTAAATGATATCTTTTAATTCCTTCCCCTTCCACTTTAATTTTTAAAATATCCAAACAAGGAGAATGGATATTTATTCCCCTTCCCCTTACTCAATTTTTTTAAACATCTAAACAAGAGGAAAGGATAATCATTCCCTTCTCTCCTCTCCATACTTCCAAACATAGCATAAGATACTGATATTATAGAAGTGGCAAGCATAAAGTCCTTTATACGAATTTAAGAATTCTTAAAAACTTTGTTTACACTGCAAAGCCTCACATAGCTTGTGTTCTGTCAGATTAAGTTATTAACTGCTATGATAATAAAGCATCTATAGCGTAGTTGCTTACTCTAGGCATGAGAAAAAACTAGACCTACAAGCTAGACAGTATATGCTACCAATTTAACGTGAGTTCCTTCAGATGATTTGTCGGCTGTATCATCAGCTGTAACATTGGATCTTGCTATAAGACGGTTTCAGCTCTCTATACGTCTCTTTGGATTGGAAACGAACTCTCTCTTGCCCAACCTGCTCAGAAATTGTCTCAATGCACTGATTAATGGAAGGGGGTTTTCCAGATGGGCAGCATGGCCAGAGTTGGGAATCTCAACTATCTCATGGATCTCATTCCAAAGATTATCTCCACTCTTCAAACCATGGCAAACTTCATCAAACATTTCCTGAGCAATTGTCTTGAACTTCGTATCCTTCTCCCCGGTAACAAGCAAAAGGGGTGTTTTGCAATGCTTCAAATCTTCCCACAATGGCCTAAATGCAAACAAAAACAAAATGACACTGCTTGGTAAAATTGACTTTTGAAAGTAGGATATCAAACTCCTATAACATTGAGAAAGTATATCAATGTAAGAGATCAAAATTAAAGTTGATATGAAAGAACATATTGACAACTTATGAAGGCAACAGAAATTATGTTGTTTAGTTCTACTGGGTCACTATCTTCAGATGGGCTAAATGTATCCTAACATGCAAATGGCAATGTGCCTAGAGAAAAGGTGAAGGTACAAATTGTCTGGAATGTACACAAAGGTGTCTAAACATGTCACTCAGATAATTCAATGAGGTTACACTTTTTTATAAAAAGCCATTTACCAACATCCTCCAACAATCCTATAAGAACTTATTAGATGTTGAGTATTCACTACATTGCTTAAGCTCAGGCTGATGGTTGCGTAACAACAGGCTGTGGTTGCAACATCATCTTGACAATGGCCCACTGTGTTTTGGCTGGCAGGATGAGTGCTGTTAGTGACTAGTGATGCAAAGACAAAGGAACTCTTGACTGAGGATTTTGTTGGGTTGTTTTGGTAGCTTGGATAGCAACAATTTCTTACGATCAGTGACTGGGTCACCGATGGTTGGCATGAGGGGATGCTTTGACAATGGCTGCGACTTTCCTATGTGCAAAGAAACATGATGGAAAATGCGCTTTTTATTTTTATTTTTATTGTTTGGGGTGTTAGCGGTGGAGCGATTTGGATTGTTTTGGCTATACACAGGTAGCTTGACAAAATTGGGATTTTTTTTGTAATTTTATCTTTTTGATGGGTGATTGTGTGGTTTAAAGTTTTGTGTAGTTGTTGTGTTGTTGTTCAGGGATTGGATACTGTGAACTGTGAAGGGTAGTGGTTTGTGGTGGTTTCCATGGCTTTGCTGGAAAAAACCTAGACCAGGCTTTGCTCTGAAACTAAAATTTTGATGCATGACAACCAAATCTTATGCAACACCAAAATTAAATAGAAGTAACACAGGAATTAGCATCTAGGCTTGTTTGGAATTGGCACCAACCAAGAGAAACAAAACCTAGGAATCAGCACTTAGGGTTGGTTGGAATCAACACCAAGCTATTGTGGAAAATTTCAAAGGAAATTTTATTAATCAAGCAAACTGTAAACTGCCTCCATTGGAGTAGAATAGTGTGCTTACAAGACTATTATGACTTAACCCTAATTCTAATTGACTTAGGAAATCCCAATTATTTAATTACAAAAATACCATTGACTCTAGGAAATTAAATAAAATACTAATTAACTAATAAGACCTAAAATAAAATTTAAAAGGAGCAATTTAAAAAAAAAAAAAAATACAATTGACTTCTTAAGCTAAACAAAACTAAATTAAAATAAAATTGTCTTCGCACTTCCTGGATCAAATAGTCTACATAAAGGCTTTATTGTAATTAATAACATTCACAGAAAGATTGAATTTTATAAAAATTCCAGTAACTTCTTTTAAGCTTTGAGGATGAGATTTCCCTTTCCATCCTACGTGTGATTACTTGGGAGACCTATGTGTGTGATTTTCTAGGGTTTATCTTTCTTTATTTCTCGTTCCATTCACTGTTTTAACACCAAACAGCCATCAACCTCATTCAAGATCCAATATTTTTTATAACCTAACCCTACTTAAACGGTATAACCCTTAAACATCAAAGCCTTTTCAAGAACCCTTTAGACCTTATCAAGAACCCTAATTTAGTAATGAAGTCATAAAGATCCTACATGTTGTTTCCTCCGTTCTTCCCCACACACCCCCCCCCCCCCCCCCCCCCCCCCCCCCCCCCCCCCCCCCCCTTTTTTTTCCATGAGCAACACTAAATTGAAGCATTACCTAAATGTCCTGACTTTTGGGCTTAAATACATTATATGCTCTGACACATGCAAGTGTCAGAAACAAAATTACCCTCCATATGACAGCCAAAAATATGTCAAACATGATCTATGTACAGTGTATGACTCCCTGTATGACTTTCTGCATTAGAAAATTAGGAATGAAATAAATCATTACCAATAACATAGAAATTTCAAAATTGAGGATATCAGTTATTTTATCAGTGGATGTAAAAGAATGAAGAATATTAACTTGTTAGAGTGATCCCAAAGGCTACCTCAATCTATCAAGAATCATGGTTCAAGAATTAGGTAACTAATTCAAATCTCACCATCCCCACCCTTTGGGGCTAAATTCAATCATCCAAAAAAAGCTTGTTTACAGCAAGTTGTTTAATAACATCTTGTCCTTGAGGAAAGTTTAGAAGTAAACAAAACGTGAAATTCTTCGTAAATATCCAAAGAAGTATTCAAATGCAAGTGCATGTATATTTTATTTGAACAGGCTGAAGTGTCCTATATGTTATAGTAGTCCTACATGCATCAAATGGTCCCATCCCAAAAACCTAAACCTCCCAGTTTTAAAATTTGAAGAAACCTGAGTTTCCAATTTCATAAATTTCTGGCACAATATGCAAATTTAGAAGGTGAAAAAGATATTTAAAGATCCTTTGTGCTTCCCTGATCATATAGTGGGAAAAACAAAACTTAACACGCTGGAATTCGAAACAAGGAACATTTGGAATGCTAGATAAAGCTTACTGCTGCCTCCCAACACTTAAGTCAGACAGAGATTGTGCAAGACTCTGCACATCATCATGCTGCAAGCGACTGGTGACTATTTGAGCGAAATGGGGATGGCCTCTTAAGCTGTTCATATGCAGAAATTTATTAGACCATCAATAACCCAGGATTTGTGACTACAGTGAAGGCAATCACAGAAGTCTGACCCTCGGAAAGAAAAGAACCTAGAAATCACCTCTTCCACAGATCTCCAGCATACCAGTTCTCCATGAAGAGTTGTAAGCCATGAGCAACAAGGGAGTGTGCTCTGGAATCATCTTTGGCCTTACGAACTTCTCTTGCTTCTTTATCTTTTAAACCAGGGCTTCCAGCAATAACAACAGCTCCTTTGATCTTCATGATTAATATTTATTTCTATTAACTACATAAAATAAATATGAAGCTCAGAACAATCATCAAAATCTTAAACATTACCAATTTACCTTATCACTAAATCTCAGGGCCATGTGTAATGCGATCCTTGCTCCCATTGAGTATCCCACACAAATAACTTTCACAGGAGTAATTTGATTAATCATTTTATCTAATATGTCTGCAACCACCTCAATTGACAAACTTGGGTCTTGTGCCGCATCCTTGGCACCATGGTTTCGTATTTTTGATTCCCCATGACAAGGAAGATCAATTGAAATGCATCTTGCTGAACCTGAGATGGCCTTCATGACAGTAATCCAGTCTTCACCAGTCCCAAGAAATCCATGAAGAAATAAAATTATATTATCCTGCGTCAACTTAATCATGGTGGAGTGAGAATTCAATTAGGAAAAATAACTATGGAAAGAGTGTTTAACAAGTAAAATTATAGTCATGGAAATTTTCCAGCTACAAAGTAATAATACAGACACACAGTGAAGAAATAATTTGATGTCCAAGTCTCAAGACTGAAGATGCCATGCAAACTTGTGATCAAGAGATCACCCCTTCATATTCATAATGAGCATTTCACTTGATTTTTAAAAATAAACTACAAGAGGCCAAATATCAACAAAATATACTATTTACAAGTTATGGTAAACCTATTCCTGTTGTTGATACATTTTTGCTAACAAACCAATGTCAAGTTAGCATTAATAAATCAACCAACTTTTCTTGAAAGAAGAAACTGATCACCAAAACTATACTTCCCTAGTACCATGTAATACTGTGTCGAGTAATTGCGCAGAGATTATGAGCCCAAAGAAAGCGGAGTATCTGGGTGTGTTAAATTAGTAAAAATTTGGGGGGATGGGTGGGAAAGATGAGTACATGAATCATGATAAATTCTTCTACTTACATTGGTTCTTTGTCCAACCTCATAAACTTTGAGGAAACAAGAGAAATTCTTTGTATCTACAGTCAACTGGTATCTACTAACTTGTTCCCCTGTAAGCTTGCTACAAATACTCTTGTGGTTAATTTGAAATCTCTGCAGATATCGATTAGCGTCAGAAACAGAAGCTTCTATGAAACCACTATTTGGATCACGATCAACCCTAAGAGGATCAGTTGCAACATCTTCTTCAAGCCAACGGTACGTTCCTAGACCATGGGCTATAGATGGGACCAGTTCACTTTTTATCACCTTGCATATGTCTGCGTTCTGCAGCTCAATATAACAAGAAAACTGAATATATGCTGACAAACCTAGGCCACTTTCAAATGCAGCACTGACAACAGCCATCTTTCCCTGGTTTTGTGCCCAGCGTGCAACCAATGCTGCATTTTCAAATCCACCAATGACACTTGGTTTGATAACCTGAAACAGCCAACATAATAAACCCAAATCAGGATAACACCAATTAAATAATAATGATGATGTTTTTCGCAAATGAGAGATTTTTCAGCACTTCCTCTATTTTGTAGGGTTTTTTCTTTACCTGCTGTTATGGTTTTATTTCTTACAACAATTTTGTTCAGAAAAATAAATAAATAAATAACAATGATGAGAATTAGCACAGTAATGCTTGTAGACATCACCAATGCTCTTTCCAGCAACAAGACCTTGGCCAATCGTAGGCCAATCGTAAACAAACTTTACTAATAATTGGCCCACTAGGTGCGTGTAACTTACCAATAAAATAAATAAATACACACTCCCTCTATCTCTCAATGTATGCACGTCAGAAATAACACGATTATTTATGAATAAGTAAAATTATGGTGATCTTTCTAAAATTTCCTATATGTCATATCAGAAGTTACACGACTTCTTATATGAATCTTATTTTCTTTTTTAAAAAACGTGAGGCCAGGGGTGCAGCCAGGGGGAGCAGGGGGAGCTCACCCTGGCTTTTTAAGATTTTCCCTAACAGGCTAATAAAAACATAAAAAATAAATAAAAAATTACCTCTAAATTGAGTAACCAGATCCCCTTGGATTTTGAGGAAAAAAGAAACTCCCACTAAGATTTTTTGAAAAAATTACTAGTTTGTGTCCCCTCTCAAAATTATTTGGCTCCCTCAACAACAAATTAACCCAAATTAAAACCAAAATTTTCCCAAATATTACATCAACCAAAATTAAACTAAATAACAAAAATTAGTCCACAACAACAAATTACTACTTGGTTACTGGCCCATTTTTTAACCATTCAAAAGACAAACAAACAAAAAAACCCTATAATCAGATCTGTTGATTGGTTCCTTCTATTAAAATAAATAAAACCCCAAATTTTCGCTGAGCTATCAAATAGAGAGAGAGAGAGACAGAGACAGAGAGAGTTGTTCCTTAAGCCAACAACATCACCCCTGAGGAAACCCTTGCTCCTCCTCCGCCGCACTCGCCTCAGCGCCTCGCATCACACTTGCAGATTCGCAAGTCAATCGGATCCACAACAGCCAGCCACCAGCAGTAATCTCTCTTCTCTCTCTCTCTCTTAAACTACTGATAGTCTTTTTTCTTTTCTTGTTTTGCTAGAGAAAACTACTGATAGTCTGATACACTGAATTGATTTTCAACGTTTTAACTTTTAATACCTTTTTCTTTAACTTTAACTGTGTTACCGTGAATGTGTTTTGTTTGTCTATTATTATTATTTTAGCTAAAATTTTGTTTATATATATTTTGAGTAAATGTTTATATTAAGTTAAATGTGTATATTATAATATAATTTGTTTGTAAATTAACTACTAATCTACTATAAATTATTCCTAGCAAAAATTAAAAAATCTACTATTAGTTCTATTGTGTTTCAAAGTGTAAGTAATTTATGGGGAAACCATTCACAATTGATGCATAATTTAAGAGAAAATTTCAAAATTGGGATGATGCATATTTTAAGAGAAAAAATGTGTAAGATTGGGAGGCTAATGCTCAATTTTTCTACCGCAAATGCTGAAACTTTAGATGTTATACCCCTAGAAAGGCTCAAAGATGTGAACCTATAAACCCATTTGATGTTTGCTTAGGAATTAGAAGAAAGTTTTTATTTTTTATTTTTTAATTTTATTATATTCCGCTACGCCCCCCCCTGAAAAAATCTCCTGGCTCTGCCATTACGTGAGGCCATTAATCCTTGAGAGACAAGGGCAATAAAGAAATAAATAATTGACCTCATAGTTGGAATAAGGCCTAGTTGAGTTGAGCTACTACTAATCCTTGTAGAGTGGAAGTATGTTGATGCTGATATGTATGAAGTAAATGAACATGTATTTGCAGCATGAAGGTCATTACCACCAGTAAAAGTATGAAACTAACATCCAAAACAAGCTTATTATAATGAAAATTCAGTGTCACTTACAACAGCAACTATTCCTGGGTGAGAATACTTCGCAAGCTTTTCAAGAATATTTTCCTGAATACTGCCAATAGTTTCATCCAGTGCAACAGGCAGTCCAGTTTCTTCACAAAACTTGATAATATCATTTTCATCCTGAACAGGTTCCTGAAATAAAGGAAAATTAGATGCTTAGCAATTACTTGACAAAAAATACCACAAAGATCATATCCACATCATCATATAATACAAGCATGAAGTTTCTTGACAATCATTGGAGATCTTAATACAATTAGATATAGTAAAGAACACCATGTGTGATTCATTTAGGACCAACAACGGGTAGAACAGTCATACTCACTGATTATCCAGAGTATACCTCAATGTACTGCAAGTTACAATCCTTTATGAAAGAACCAAATTGTACAGCTTCTTCAAAGGTCCAGTTACGATTTGCATCTGCACGGAGTTCTATCTGATATCCAACCATCTTCCTTACTTCCTGTATTACAGCAGCATCATGTATAGGATTCCCCCTACGTGCTACCTGGAGGAGGAGAATAATTGTGAAGCTAACAAACATCTCCAATAAATGCAAGCCTTTAGAAAAATCAGCTGAGGTGAGAAAAGCACCAGCATGTGAAACAAATGTTAAGCAGTGAAATTTTAGCAGTATGATTAGTATGATTGCAGTCAGATCAACTTACTTTAAGCTTTATTGCAGTAAATCCTTCTTCAACAAGAGTTGTAGCAGCATAAGCTACTTCCAAAGGAGTTCCATTGGAATCAATAAGGGCAGAAATCTTAACTTTTGATGACCTTCCAGATTTATCTCCCTCATCAATCTGGGGCCGCAGTATGTTTAATAAACTGGAACTCTGTCTCGCTGCTATGGCATTAAGGATAGCCATTTCTAAGCCACATCTGACACTTGGAAAGATTGAACATGGCTGTATTACCGGGAAATCACATTTCATTTAAATTATTAATCCATCAAATATGTATGAAGAAGTGCTATAACTAACAACAATTTTTTCTTTTTTCTTTTTAAGAATATATTGATATTGTATTTGCAGAATAATGTCACAAAGGACCTACTGGGACTCCCAAGTTGTTCCATATCCAAGAAGAAAATGAGCCATTTAGAAGAGGAAGGAAGCAACTAATCTTAGCTCCTTTTATAACATGAAGAAGAAATCTGAGTTGCTGTTCAATTTCAAGCAGGCTTTCTCTGTGCATTTCAAAAGGTGCTACCTGTTAAACAAAAGCAATGCACAATCAAATTATCTTTGAGATCTTAGTTTTTTTTTTCTTTTTTCTTTTTTCTTTTTTTTTCGCAGATATTAAGAATACATTCAAGAATTAGAGACAGAGATATGTAGTACTACTACTAGTAGAAGAAGAAGATGATGATGAACAGATAAACATCAGCCATGCTTGTTACATAAAACCTTACATCTTCATTCGCACTAAATACAAGTGGATGAAGAGGGAAAAATCTTCCAGAGCTTTACCTCACCAAGCCCGACACTTCCATCTTCAAGATATAAAGACAAAATATAACCTTCTCTATAAAACTTGGTACTTTCACGATCAACCAAGGTCAAAGTAGGTGGAGCGCATAGCGGAATTCTGCTACAACAAAAAATTTAAAGATTTATGCCAAATTTCCTCAAATTTGCATAGTTACTGATCCATGTTTTATTACATAAATGAAATACCCAAACCCACCTAAACCGTGAGCACTCCATTGTAAGGATCTTGCAAAGAAAGCCCTCATGTGAAATGGAATCTTGAACAGAAAGTCTAGAGAGGATGCTTACAGCATGATTTGCAGCCTGGCTTGCAAATTTTCTCAAAATACTGAGATGAAAGGCACAATACATCAGCAGACAGGTGACAAAACAATAGACTTAGGAAGAGATATTAACAAGGAGCATTGAAGCCTAATAACCTGTGGAAGGTGGCATTGGCGTCAATGGAGCTCTCAACTTCAATTACACAATCTATCTTATCATATTGGGATGCCAATAACGCATCTTGAAGCTCCCTCTTTGTCTGCACTAGTAAATGCTTCACACTGCACATTCCATGATTTCCAAAGTCATTAAAGCAAGAATTGATTCATCAATATAGATGATTCATATATTAAGTTGCCTGTCTAAGCTCTTTCAATAATCAAATTTCCATGGTTATCTCATACACAAATGCTTGGGAAAAAATAAACAATAACAACATTTTTATACTCAGTTTTCACAATATCTAATGTGTGTAGATGTTACCCTTCTGAAAATTCATTCTTCTAACCCCCAAGGTTGTTCATTGGCAGTCAAATATCTCAGAGGGAGTTCGCTTCTCCTACATCTTCAAAATCTATTCCTGATTTTTAGAGTTTTGTTGGGTGGGTAGATTGACCTTGCTCAAAAGTACTCTCTCTAACCTTCCAACATATTATCTCTCACTTTTTACAATTCCTGTTATTGTTGCCAACAGGATAGAGAAGCTCCAATGTAACTTTCTGTGGGGAGGTAAAGGAGATGGGGTCAACCATCACTTGCTGAATTGGGACATTGTAAGTTCCCCAATTGCCTATGGTGGTTTGGGTGCCAAGAAGCTTGTTGCCTTTAACAAAGCATTACTAGGGAAGTCACTATCGGAGTTTGGTAGGGAGGAGACACATTTATGGAGTCGGGTAATTGCAACGAAGTATGGGACTATTTCAGGCAGATGGTCAACCAAGAGATCTCTGGGAGCCCATGGATGTGGGTTGTGGAGGAGTATTAGCTCTAGTTGGACTGATTTTGTTCAATATGTGGATTTTGTAGTTGGTGTTGGGGATCGCATCCACTTTTGGGTTGATAGGTGGTGCGGTGATCATCCTCTGAAGGAAGTTTTTCCAGATTTGTATGCGTGTGCGTCAAATCAGCATGCCACTATTGCTTCTCTGTTGATCCAATCTGCTTCTGGTTCTCAGTCAGATTGGAATGTTACTTTCGTTCGCAATTTCAATGATAGAGAGATGGAGGGGGTTGTGTCCTCTTCTTCGAGCTTCTTCATTCCCATACTTCTTTCAAAGCAGGTAGCGATGGTTTACGTTGGTGATTGAAAGGTAATGGGGTTTTTGACATTAGATCTTATTACAGTGCTTTGAGGGGCTCTCAACCAGTGACTTTCTATTGGAAAGCTATTTGGTGGTGCTCATACTCTGAGGCGGGTTTCTTCTTTGCTTGGTCTGCGACTTAGGGTAGAATCTTTACTGCAGATAATCTCATGCGGAGAGGGTACCAGTTAGCAGGATGGTGCTGCATGTGTCGTTTTGATGGGGAAACGATTAGTCATCTGCTGTTACAGTGTCTGGCAACATATGGATTGTGGATGTTTGTCTTCCGGAGTTTTGATATTTTATGGGTTCTGTCAGGGTGTGTTTCTGATTTATTTTTTGGATGGCGAAACTGGTTGGGGAAGAATCAGTCTAAGGTTTGGAATTTGGTTCCTTCTTGCCTTATTTGGTCTTTGTGGCGGGAACGGAATACCCATATTTTTGAGAATGTGGAGCGCACGGATTCACAGCTTTTTGAACTATTTTATAATACGTTGTACGACTGGGCCACAGTCTAGCGTTATTCTAGCTCCACTTCTGTCATGTCTTTCTTAGATTCTTTACATATCCCTACATATTACCTTCAATGTAATTATTCACCATTTTTGTGTTCATACTTTATGCACACAAAGTGGTTTTCATCAATAAATTGCATTATTAATTATCAAAATCAAAATCAAAATCAAAAAAGACTCTTGTTACTCCCATCACTTCTGACTAAATAGGTATATTTCCGTGCCAATCTAAATCATTTTAGTATCAAAATTTTGTATCCCTATTTGTCTGCACTAGTAAATGCTTCACACTGCACATTCCATGATTTCCAAAACATTTAAAGCAAGAATTGATTCATCAATATAGCTTATTCATATATAATTAAGTTGCCTGCCTAATCACTTTCCATAATCAAATTTCCATGGTTATCTCATACACAAATTCTTGGGAAAAAATAAACAATAAAAAAGTTTTTATACTCATTTCACAATATCTAATGTGTGTAGATGTTAGTGTTACCCTTCGAAAAATTCATTCTTCTTACTCTCAAGGTTGTTCATTGGCAGTCAAATATCTCAGAGGGAGATCGCTTCTCCTACATCTTCAAAATCTATTCCTGATTTTTAGAGTTATGTTGACTCTTGTTACTTTCCATCACTTCTAACTAAACAGGTATATTTCCATGCCAATCAAAATCCTTGTAGTATCAAAATTTTGTATCCTATGTGAGCTTTTGATGGTTTGTAGAATAACAATGGAAACATCGAGACCCAGTTCCTAGACAATTGTTTTAACAAATTTTACAAAATAGTTGGTTTCCATAATTAAATAATGCCTTTTCTAGTATAACTCACATTATTAGGTGGAATTCTGGTTTTCAATCAAGACACTAGAATTATATAATTATCTAATTTAAATGTATGGCAGTAACAACCACATCAAAGCAACATATAAGGGGGAAAAAGTGCAAGTTGCAGGCAGTAATAGACAAAAGCAAGTCATACATGTAATCATTCGATAGAGATAGAAGGAAAAATTACACATTGTAACTATATATCTAGGATTTTACCCATGTGCCTTACACAGCCCGCAGATCGAAACATTGTGAGAGGTGTAAAAGTATTGCTGCAGTATTCTTGGATCAATTGTCTCTGCAATAGGGAAGAAGACTGAAGATTGCACCACCTTGATTGTTTATCACAACTACCGTCATTGGTTTCCGTGATTTCCTTCAATTAAATTTATTAAACATTGGAGCAACAAGTTCGTTACATCAGTTAGAACATAGGAAAGTTTAGAAATTTCTAAGGGTTTGTAATTACCAATACCATGTAACTGGTATGAAACAGGATGATAGGAAATTAAAGAAAAAAAATGCATGAACACAAGGTGACACAAGTCTGCAAAACTAACAGATAAATTTCCTACCTTTGATTCATAAGTGCCAAGCCGTTTGTATCATGGAGGAAAGAAACATCTCCAATCACACAAAGTACCTGAACATTATTATGGAAATATGAAACAATATTATTTTGTCTAAAGTGGAAAGAAACATATAATAGAGAGAGAGTGAGGAGAAAAAAAAAGCAACATGCAAAGAGACTCCTCCAACTTTGGGTTGGTTTACAACTAACCCCTCGTCACTCCCTAAAATTAGCAAAACAGTAAAATTACACATTCCATCCAAATTCTGTTAAGTGAGTGGGTGGAATCCAATTCACACGCATAACCTGTGACCATTTGGCTGGAAAGGGTAATCTTACTATGGTGATAAGTTTAGGGAGTTTATTTCTTAAATTGAAACTGTGAGGGGTCATTTTACCGCTAATCCAAAGTTGGAGGGGTTCTAATCCTCATGATCACCAAACCGTGACAACATCTTCCATGAGAAGTAATTACACCACCAATAGTCAAACTAACAAGAAACATCACTAAACTGAGTTTAAATTTCTGCTGGAGCAATTTACTCAAATTCCAATCAAACTACAATACATTAGTAATAATATTAGGAGTCACTGGCCAAATGAGTTCCAGTGGTCAAATGTACCAAAAACATGTCCTTGTGATAATGTCAACAAGCCAATCAAGTTCTTGGATGATAACCCCTTTAAGAATATCACACTGCCACAGGACATACATTTCCCTTTATTTCCTGTTACTCTTAGAAGAAAAAAATAACCTAATTTATAGATGAATTGTGCCACGGGACTCTAGGGATCTCTCTCTCTCTCTCTCTCTCTCTCTCTCTCTCTCTCTCTCTCTCTCTCTCTCTCTCTCTCTCTCTCTCTCTCTCTATATATATATATATATATATATAGTGTGTGTGTCTGTGAGTGTGCATTCATTTGTTCAAAGTAGCTTTTGTTAAGATACACAAGCGGCAAAATGAGGATAGATAGAAATGGGAATGAGGACATTAGTTTTAAGGTTGGATTGGCACCAATATTTAGTGAGGGAGAGTCACCTCAAGTGGTTTTGTCATGGCAACCAATACATAAATATGCCCAGGTATGAACGAGTGACCTTATTAAAGTTAGACGAGCAAAAATGAATAAAAAGAGGCCATAAATGATGTTGATAGAAGTGCTGAGGAAGGACATAGTAATTAAAATAGGGTAGTTACATAATAAATCCTAGAGTTTGATCTTGTTTTCAAATTAAACCCTAAAGTTTTCAATTGCATCCATGTCCAACCTCAGATTATCTATCATTACAATCTGGACCCTTAGTGAATGCCAAACGGTACTTTAGTGCAAACAAAACCCACAACACAATGACATTTTCATTAAACCATGTTTATCTATTAAGTCCTTTTTACACATGAGTAAGCCGTTCTGCTATATTTTTCTATGTCAAAATACTACCTAGAGTTCAAAAGATTATTAGTGTCTAAATAGGTTCCATGTATGGCTTACTTGGGATTTTCTTACTTTTGGTTAACATAGAATCACTAGGAACAAGATCCTCTCCATTTTCTTGAAAACAAAGAGCACCCATTTCATGATGAAGACTTAGTTTGAATTTAAAGGGGTACATGATAACTTATCATTTAAAATCCAACAAATAAGGTATGATGATTGTTTTTAAATGATCAGGCATAATATTCAGCTTTAAATTTGAGAACTACTAAATCTTCACCATTCAATGAATCCATTTCAAAAGCAAACGGAAATGATCCTTTTCTCTGACTGACAAAGGGTCAAATTATAACATTTTTAAAATAGTAAGATGGAAATTTAAGTAAATGTAACTTCAAGGTTGAATTAAAACCAAGGACAAACTTCGGGGTTTATTATGTAGTTACCCTTTAATGATGTAACTGGATAATCCAAATAAATGGTGAAAAATAATTCGTGTAGCAAGCCCTATTAGATTATGAACTAATTGTTTTGAGTTGTTGAAATTCAATGATATGGAACTTGGATGTTGTAAACAATCTAGCTGTTGATAATTGATAAATCAATTTCTCATTCTACTTCAAAACAAAATTTCCATATATTGGTTAAACATCAATATCTTGGGTAAGGAACCATAAATTGGCAGTCTTCACAAGCATGACAAAGAACAAAAAGAGCAGTTGTATTTATGGCAATAAGAAAATAACTACTGCTTTACAAACAAAAGACACTTTATGTGTAACTGCAAAATAAAATTCCATTCACAATTTGCGTCAACCATTCAAACTTGTACCTTTCTCCTTTAAGGATTTTTTTTTTTTTTTTTTTAAAAAAAAAAAAAAAAAAAAAAAAAAGAAGTCACCTTATAGGAAATTCACCAACAAAAAGAAATATAAAGGACAGAACATCCAATCTATGTCAATAAGCCATCTACAGTTTACATGCAGCAACAAAAAAGTCCCCCAACTAAAGACTAATAGTAGCAACCAGCACTTAATGCTCATAAAATAGTTCACTTTAGAAAGAAAGACAAATCTTAAGAACTTACTTGTTTGTTGCAACCCACAGCAAAGCCAACAGCTGTGCTGAGCAACCCATCAATACCACTAGCTCCCCTATTCCCTGCCACCCGCATCCAGTGAAATGGTAGTTCTGTGTTAAACATTGTAGCTGAAGTACTATGAATACATTCTGACCAATTGTGTCCATACATATCTACATCACGTATTGCCATGCTATTCCCTACGAAAAGAGCAGACTCGGGAGATAGTGTTTCTGAAATTGTGCGGGCAACTTGAGGTTCAGTCAATGAGTAGTGGGTGCTAATTTGAAATGATATCTCCCATGCAACCTACAAATTAGGTAAAGGAAACTAACAAAGACGCAAAGAAAGAAGCAGAAAAGACTCTCAAAAGCACTACTTATTTAATAATATGAGAACTAATAATTATATCGCAAACTAAGCTTGTTGAGCCTTGTTGTGGTTCAATGTGTGACTGTGTCTAGAAATTAGTCATGCGATCTAACATTGTTTTGACGGGAATGACTAAAAAATCCTTAGAGAAAGCTATAAATAACCATCTCACCACTAGTGACCATCTCAAAATACTCTTTTGCTAAAAAAAATTTTAACCCCCTCCAAGTGCAGGGAACTAAGGCACAATAGATCACACTAAACAAAAGCATTTACTTCATTCCAACAACATATGTATGTTAGGTCAAACCTAAGGAAAAACTTTTTAGAAAAAAGGTACTATTTAGTTCTCTTTCCAGAGAGAAGAGAAAACTGCAAAACAAGCAAGCTACTATGGAGTTTTCCCTACAGGGACAATAAACCATCAAATTTAAATCCCAAAATGATGTCCTAAACTGGTACTTGTCATTCAAACTCTCATTGAAACTGTACAACTCTTCATTCCAAGGAGTATGCTCCTCATAAACTTGGCCACAAATAGAAAGGCTGGCAATTTTCCTCAGGTCCCACTAGGTTTTTTTCCCCTTCATATGTAGGGTATTATTCAAGAACACTAATGAAATCCATAATTGAATTCAAGAAGTGATTAAAGTATTTCAAACTCATTTGCAGCTTAGTCCAGTGGCATTTTAATGTTTAGTAGGGCTTAAGTTGACACCAGTCAAGCTGGATCAAACCATATCCAGCTTTATTGGCAAGGATGTTGCCATAGAAACACATCAAAATGGAAGAAAAACAAGATAAGCACAGAGCAGCATATAATAAATTCTGCCTCACTGCATGGAATCAATTACCATCATATTCAATATTTGTAAAAAAGAGCTCCACTTGCTATTTTTATTTGGAGATCTAGCTTTAAGCAAACAATTGGCAAATTCCACAACAGTACTCTGAATCCTGTGAGTTACAATATGTGAAGGATCATGACGACATGGATGCTTGTCAACCATAATATATGAGCATGGAGAGCACTTCTCCAGCATCTGAGAAATTCGCTTGCTTGTTATCCTACTCCCAACCTGTTTATAGTTCAAAGTGAGGCAATCAACAAACTTCACACAGATAGCATAATCATAAGAATGTATCCACTACAACAAACATATCCCATGTTCAGCTATTCTTAACATGGTACCAGAAAGAATTTTTTTTTTTTGTATAAGTTTTGATCCTAGGGGGAGGGGGAAAGGTACCCCATTCCAAACTATGGAAACATCTTTCTAACGAAGGACAGAACCAAAACATGCAGCAATAAAATTGAAAAACAGAAAAATAGAGGATAGGCAATCTACGAGTCAGCACCAAGCAAGAGAGAACAAACCTCTAGGAGTCAACAACTAGGGTTGGCTGAAGTCAGCACCAGACCATTGGAAGAAAAATTCTAAGAGAAGTTTTATTAATCAATCAAACTATAATCGATTTCAATAGGAGTACAATATTGTGTTTATATAGGCTACAAGGACAAAACCCTAATTCTAGTTGACTTCTGAAACCCTAATTCTAATTGCATCCAAAGTCGGATTTGTGAAAATGAACCCAACTTGTCAGGGAGGACCTTGAACGAAACCTTATTGAAAAAGTACAAACTTGCCATTACTGATTGGGAACAAATGAAAGAATTTTTTGAGATGAAATCTATCCCAACCCTTTAGAAGAAACATTTGCCCCAATTTCATCATGGTAATTTTCTAAATCGAAGAGACAATTTGAGACAATTAACACAACAACACTACAATTAACCTATAACGCTTGACCCTTGGACTCCTTGTGTCCTTCTACAAATCCCCATGTCACCCCCATGCCACATCATCACTCTCCATATATGCATCACCAGATAGGGTTGATCAACAACAGGTGCATCTAAATCATTTTCCATGTGCACCCTTTAAGTGTTTGCTCTCTAGTTGAACTTTCTCCTCATCAAGTAGGGAGGAATCTTCCGTCTCAAAGATAAGCAATATATCTGACTCTTCAACAAGTTGCACATATGTGCTAAGGCGAAGGATTGATTAATGTTGCCCTAAACCTTTTTTTCAAATCTTTGTCGCTATTTTTCTTTTCTCCTTTTCTCTCTTTTAACCCGAATCCCTAATATCCATATTTTACAACTCTAACTTGTAGAGTTTGGTGGATGATTTTGTGGATTTTCGGAATTTTGGCAGATTCGGCCCTTCCTAATGTTTTATTTTGGAAATTTTCTCTTTTTTGTTTTGTTAAGGTTGATTTGTTTTATGGCTTTGGGAATTTTGGCCAGCCTTGGAGACTTAATTTTTTAAGGTTTGTAGCAATTTTACTCTGTGGTAATGTTGGTTAACTTTGTGAAGATGCTATTTGTTCTGGCTTGCTTTATGCGTGTGCAAGAATTTGCTACTTTTCCTCCTTTGTTTTAGGTTGATCTGGTTTAGTTGATTGACTATTAGCTTACTGAATTTCGCTATTGCTATACCTTTTATTAGTTGTTGTCTGATATGACTATAAGAAAATCTATCATCATGGCTCATAGATGATGATAACAAAAAATCTATTACCTCATAAAAGTTTAATAGCATAAATTATTTGACCTGGCACATGTCGTGAAAATCATTCTACAGGGGAAACAAATGTAAAAATATTTGACGAATAACTCTCATGATAACAAAGATCCAAGTTGTGAGGACTGGATGAGTAAGGTTTCAATTGTTATGGGACCCCATATTGCAACTATAATTGAATTTTGTGACTCTTCTAAGACGAATTGGGATTCTATTGCATTTTTTTTTTCACTTCAGAGTAGTGTTTCTTGAGTTTATGAGATATATGAAAAGATTCACTGCTAAGCAATCTAGAAAACCGCTGTTTGAGTACTATAGTAATCTTTAGAATTAGTGGATTCAATTAATACAGTACCAACATTTCAAAATTTGAGTATTAGAAGTGACATTTGGATGAATTTATGATCTCTTCTTCCTTATCTGGTTTAAACTCCGAATCTTCATGGGTTCAAAGATCAAATTCCTTCTACTGAGACCTTACCTATGGTTGCTAATGCTGACCATTGATAATCCCCAGCGGAGACATGTGATGGTGATGGATTGGTGTTGCATGTGTAAGAATGGAGGGGAGACAGTAGATCATCTTTTCTGTTGTAAAATAGAAAGGCAAGAATAATGTAAAAGGTAGAGAGCAGAGAAAGCGGAAACAAAGAAATACCGTAGTTTGGTCATGAAGACTTACGTCCACACACAAAAGCCTTTGACAGCTACATTTTTACTATCTTCTCTTAGTGTGTTACAATACACCCAATGTAGGGTTTATATAGAAACCTAAAACTAGGTTTAGGTACAAGTACATAGGCCTACACTAGATTTGGGCCTCATGGGCCACACATAATATATCCAACACTCCCCTTCAAGCTGGAACTTATATATAGTATATAAGTCCAGCTTGAAACACATAAACAACGAGTAAAGATGACCGAGATGTTCGAGAGAACTCCAAGTGCTTCAAAAACTGAGATCGTTGAAGGCGGTGAGCCAACAACAGAGACGAGATTGTTGAAGGCGGTGAACCAACAACCGAGACGAGATTGTTGAAGACGATGAACCAACAACCGAGACTAGATTGTTGAAGGCGATGAACCAACAACCAAGACGAGGGTGTCGAAGGCGATGAACCAACAACCGAGGGTGTCGAAGGCGACCAACAACCGAGTGTCGAAGGCAATGAACCAACAACCGAGAGTGTTGAAGGCGATGAACCAACAACTACGAGACGAGAATGTTAAAGGTGATGAACCAACAACAACAACAACAAGCTGGCAGCAATGCAGCAAAAAGTAGTAACAACACCTTAGTAGTAACATCAATGACAAAAGACCATCAAAAAACCAACATATCCGGATGAGAAAGTGCTAAAACCACCAAGAACTAGTTGAAACTAGAAGCGCCAACGGAGGAAGAAAGCTTTTCCGGTCAGAAAATTGCCGAGAAACGATCGGCTGAAAAAGAAAGGTCCCGTGATGTTTGGAATGCGGGATAGTGAAGCCTTAATTTGGAATTGAAATATCCAGAAACCAGGTTAGGGTTAATATTAAACTCATAGCCAAACAGATCTAGAAGCTAGAGCATATCCGAAATAAGGATATCCGAGAGGTGGAATAAAGAAATCCTTATCCCAAAATAGAGACAGCAAACCCATGCAACCAAACATAGGTGTAACAACAAAGAACCACAAAAAAAATGCCGAGAACCACATCTACACATCCATGGTGATGAAATAGCGCAGCCAAGAAACAATCAAACAAGAAGACAGCCAACGAGATGAGGCCGAGAAGCCACCAAAACGCAGCAGCCATGAACTTCAACAAATCACAGCAACCAAGATCGAAAATGCTCTGATACCATGTTGTAAAATAGAAAAGCAAGAATAATGTAAAAGGTCGAGAGAAGAGAAAGCGGAAACAAAGAGATACAGTGGTTTGGTCATGAAGACCTACGTCCACACACGAAAGCCCTTGACGGCTACATTTTTACTATCTTCTCTTAGTGTGTTACAATACACCCAATGTAGGGTTTATATAGACACCTAAAACTAGGTTTAGGTACAAGTACATAGGCCTACACTAGATTTGGGCCTCATGGGCCACACATAATATATCCAACATTTTCCTTCACTGCTCTTTTGCACGAGAGATTTGGTCCATGGTCTTTGGTCTTTTTGGAGTCTATTGGGTTATGCCGAATAGTATTGTAGAGCTGATTGAGTGCTGGCAGGGCAGTTTTGGAAAGCATAGGAACTATTCAATTTGGCATGCTGTTCCACATTGTTTGATGTGGAGTATTTGGAGAGAACGTTATGGGCGTTGCTTCGAGGATTGTGAACGGTCTTATGTTGAGATCAAGTTACTCTTTTTACGTTCTTTATTTGATTGGGTAGCTGGGTGGGAGTCCCACTTTGTTTCTTCTCTTTTCCATTTTTTTAGAGCTCTGTTCGTTAAGGGTTCATTAATTTTGTATTTCTTAGTATACTTCCAGTATACTACTCTTCTTTTTTATTGAAATCCTATTATTCATCAAAAAAGAAAAAAAAAAAAACCTATGGTTGCTAATGCTTATTCTTAATTATTGTGCGCATCCTTGGGATAGACCATTGAGAATGGCTCCACTATCACTTATTTAGAGTCTTCTATTTTAGTTTGGAGCAACAGAGGTCATGGTGGTCATGGAAGCGATGGCTTTCGTGGTGGTTCCGTGGTAGTGGTCATTCTACTGGATGTGATGACAGAAAGTGTGATCACTGTGGTGGTACCAATCATAATGAGTCTTATTGGGTCAAATATGGCAAGCCATATTATGTGAGGTCATTGATGGTACTGCACAGCCACCGCCTACTTCTACTCCATCTGGGTATGCAACTCCTAATTCTGATTCTCATGATGCACTCTCTACTCAACTTAGCGAGCTTGTTCAACAATTACACACAACACTTACCTCTTCTTCCATTGCTACATTGGTTGATTCGAGTAATGTTTGCATGTGTGCCCCATTCAATCCACATCCTAGGTCATTGATTTCAAAGCTTACAAATATATATCTGGTACATCATCCTCCTCTGATTTGATTCCTGTTAAAACACTATATCGTTTTAGCTGATGGTTATTCTTGACCTATCCTTGGGAAAGGTATTCGTCATCCTACTAAGTCATTATCTTTACCGTCTAATCTTTATGTTCCTAATTTTCCTTTTAATTTTCTTTTTATTAGTCAATTGACTAAGGTCTTGCAATGTTCTATAGCCTTTGATCTCATTTCTTGTATCTTTCAAGACCTCAAGACAAAGAAGATGATAAGTTTGGGGCATGAGAAGGATGGACTGTGCTATCTGGATCTTGATGGTTCTTTCTCCTTCACCTTCTCTAGTTTGAGTGCTACATTGTCTCCACTTCAATGGAATTTTTGTTTGGGTCACCCATCTTTAGCCATACCAAAGGTCTGTCATTCCTACATTGAATCGTGTCTAGTCTAGAATGTGAAGCATCTTAGTTAGGAAAACATCAACCGTGGTCCTACATTGAATCGTGTCTAGTCATAGTTGTCAGTCTAAGTCCTTTGACGTAGTCCACACATCCATTTTAACCAACCGTGGTTCAGATGAAACATATAACTTGATGCTGGAGGGATTGAAATCAAGTTTAAGAGATTATCAATGTCAGGTTCCAAGCTATGTCAACAAAGTCAATCGTAGGTGGTCACAATGAGGAGTAAATTACCCCAAATACTACAATATAACTCATAACAGTACTAACTAAAGGGCTCATTTACATCAGAAATTGCTGCTATTATGGGCACTAGGCAGCAAATACAAACTAGCTGCTAAAATGTTAACTTTGTAACACAAGCAGCCACTGATATGGTTCCTTTGGGTCTAATTTAAAGAACTTAAGATTTCATTATTTGCAGCTGTTATGAGTAATATTGTTTAACTTGTAAGGGTAATTGGGTCATATTGTATTGTGGTGTAAGCATTGTTTAACTAGTAAGGGTAATTGGGTCATATTGTATTGTGGTGTAAGCCTATAAATAGTACATGTTCATCAGGGTTAATTAGCTTTGAACCCTAAGAATTATTATCATATTGTGGTTTACACGAACATTATCGACTTATCAATACTCTTCCACATACATCATAGTCCTTTAATTCACAATTTTATTCTTAATAGCTTAAATCAAGAAATGTCATATGTCTACAAAAAACTACTAAGAACTAACACAAAAGGCAATAAAATTACCCAAAAAAGAACAAGGGTGAAGGTATACCTGAATAATCACATCAGCCTGCAACCAACCCCTAACAGAATCCGAAAGCAGAGCATGATCAAGATGATCAATAAAAATAAATTTTTCTTCAAGTTTTGATAAAGCCAAAAGCCTTCTCAATCGTAACCCTGACAAGATGTCAGGTATAGTAGGCCATGAAAGGTGTTTCACCATGAGAAGAGCTGCCCATATGTCATCCTCTGTATGCAACTCACCAATAAGTAGAAGCCCATTCTTAGCCCTTTGAATTACATTTAAAACCTCCGCCATTTGGCCATGAGTATCATTACAAGCATGAGAATGCCACACGTGAATATATTTAGTAAATGGTTGAGTGCTAGACATCCAAAAGTCTAATCCCTTCAAACAGCTTGGCATCCATATGCTTGGACTATTTTCCAGTGGCTCCCTGAAAGGGCAGTTAATATGAACAGGACCACGAGGTGAAGAGGTTGCCCAATGTACAGCAGAGTCAAGGGTGGTAAGTAACACACGTGCAGGAATCTGATCAGTGGCTGCAGGAAGACTGAAGAAAAACCTCACAAAAGAACCAAAATGGTTCACCTAATTAAAATTCAAAAAATTTGATTTATTAATATGGTAATAAATTTTTTTGGAGCAAACTAAATAATCCATAGTCTCATTGCAATAACTAATCCACTCCCCCATGCAACTATGCCCTGATATAAAATCAGAATTTCCAATTGCTTCAATAAGTTAAGACTTCTAAAATAAATGAAGCAGTGAGAAAAAGATAAAGGTTATACATGATGTCACAATAACAAAGAGTTAACATAACCACGGTGAACCAACCCAAAATCCAGCATCACCAGCCAAATTACAAACATCTTTTAAGTAATGACATACTTATGAATTATCAGAGAGGAATAGGTCCCTAGATACGTATCCCATCACACGACAGAAGCATACAGCTACATGCACTTTTGGCCATTATCAATTGATGATGCAACTACAGGAGTGGCTCTCATGCATTTGGGAACACAAAATAGAAGAAAACTTTATTGTACTTTGCAGCTCTCTTCCTTTTCTTTTTTTTTTTTTTCTTTTTTTTTTTTCTCTGCAAAAAGTAAGATAGACTTTCATACCTAACAGGCAAGAGAAAAAGAGGGAGACCAAATAAGTTGGCAGGTGACGCCAGGGGAGAGGCAAAAGAAGGTCAGGTCCTCTGTTAAAGGCATCCGTGAGCTTGAGGGGTTTGGAGTGCACAATCAATTATGATGCACATAAGGAAGGGATGGGATGCAGAGGTGGTCAAACTATTGGGCTTCGTAGTATCCAAAATGAAGATGCCAATGATTTTGTGGAATGTCAGAGGGTTGAATATTGTATGGAAGCAAGCTATTGTGAGGAATATGCTCAAAGATTGGAAGGGAGATATTATTTGCCTCCAGAAAGCGAAAATAGTGGAGATGGATCAGTGCGTGGTAAGGAGTCTTTGGAGGAGTCCATTTGGAGATTGGGTTACGCTAGATGCGGTTGGCACTGCTAGGGGGGGTGGTGCTTCTTTGGGATAAGAGACTGGTTGAGAAGATTGATGTACAGGTGGGGGGCTATTTTCAGTTTCGTGTTTGTTTTCTAATGTTGAGGATGGTTTCCAGTGGATTTTTTCACAGGTGTATGGGCCAACTGACAATACTATGAGAAGTAGGTTGTGGAAGGAGTTGAAATTGGTTCATGACAAATAAAATAAGGCATGGTGTATTGCAGGAGATTTTAATGTAGTCAGGTTTCCAAATGAGAGATTAGAGAGCTGTTTGGTACACCGGATTCAAATCATGATTTTGTGATTTGAATCCAAAATCAGTGTGTCCCACACAAAAAAAATTCTATTTGGTACACCAGATTTGAATCAATTCTGAAAAACAAACTCATATCCAATGTGGGTCCCACGCCTAATTCAAATACACCCTTTAGGTTGTTTTGAGAATTTTTGAGTTGCAACTCAACTCAATTATTACCATTGACAATGCATGAATATTACAAAAATGCCATTCTCTCCCTTCCATTACTATTACTGCTTCACCTCTCTCTCACCAGAACAAATCAACCAAAAATTCCATTACACAAAAAACAATAGTAGAAACCAAGATCCAACCAACCAGATTTAAATTAAATTCCGAAACAAAAATACAAAAAAGATGAGTCTGAACTAAAACAAAACTAAAGTAACAGGTGGTTGGCAAAGGGGGTTCTTGAACCGAGTCTAAGGTGTTACCTCAACCATTGGCTAAGATGATGTGGGTGACTGGCTTTCTGCAGAGGATCATGTGCATCGGAGTGAAAATTCCAATGTCACCACCTCTGGTCAAATAGTTAGCAGTCTTGAAAAGCATCTCGTGCTCATCAACAGGAAGAGTGTGAAAAAATAGAAAGAGAGTGAAAAAATGGAGAAGATGAGGAAAAAAAAAGAGAGAGAGACGGGAAGAGAGTGAAAAAATGAGAAGAGTAAAAAGATGAGAAAAAATAAAATAAAGAAGAGATGGATTAGGGGGGAGGGGGGTTGTGTACGTGTAAAAGAGAGGAAGAGTTTGGGGATTTGTGGAGAGAGAAAAGAAGATAAGAGTATAAAAAAGATAGAAAAAATATTTATTTATTTTGTATTTTTATTATTTTAAAAAATTAATTAATAATGTAATGATAAAATTATAATAAAATTTTAATTTTGTATTGATAGTAGATTAATTTTTCAGCAAGTACATTTTATCAAAACACATTTAAGATGAAAATATTTTTTATCCCCTACAATTGTTTTGGGTGCAACCAAAAATATAAACGGAAAACTATGTACCAAACAAAAAAATTTATCTAAGTCATGTTTCAAATTGTGATTTCAAAATTATGTACCAAACAGAAATTTTTTTACAAAATTGAATTCAAATCAGGATTAAAGTTCCAACTTGAATACTGAAAAAAGTCACGAAACCGAAACAGAAAACGAAAACACGTACCAAACAGGCCCTAGGTTGTGACCAGTTTTCCCAACCTATGATGGAATTTTCAGATTTCATTCGGGATCTAAACTTGGTTGATCTACTTTTAGAAGGAGGACTCTTTACTTGGTCTAATACTCACACCCCACCCTCTATGTCTGTACTAGACAGATCCTTAATATCTTTAGGGTGGGAAGAAGATTTTCCAGAATCGGTTCAGAGGTTGCTGCCACGACCAGTTTCAGATCATTTTCCAGTTTTGCTTGACAGTGGCGGTATTAAGACGGGGAGGGCTCCGTTCAGATTTGAGAACATGTGGCTCAAGAAGGAGGATTTCAAGGATAAAGTGAAAACATGGTGGGAGGACTATAGTTTTGAAGGAAGACCCAGTTTCATCATTGCCTGCAAGCTGACAGCTCTTAAGGAAGACCTTAGGGCATGGAATAGACAAGAATTTGGTGATGTGGGGATAAGGAAAAAAAAATCTCATCGCTGATATCATGAGGTTGGATTTGAAACAAGGTAGTGAGGGTCTTTCAATTGAAGAGAGGAGTTGAAGACGGAGTTGGGTAAGGTTTCACAGTTGGAAGAGATCTCTTGTAGGCAGAAGTACCGCATTTTATGGCTGCAAGAGGGTGATAATAATACTAGATTTTTTCGTAGCATGGCTAATTCACATAAAAGAACAAATTTCATTGGGGAGTTGGAGGTGGACGGAACGCCCTTGACAGAGGAGGAGGATATCAGGGGTGCTATTGTAGATTTTTATATAAAAACATGTACAAAGAGGATGTAGAATGGAGGCCAAGGATGGAAGGGCTGAATTTCCCATCTATAGATGATGGTGAACGATGTTAGCTGAAGAGGGCTTTTGAGAAAGAAGAAGTACTAGAAGCCGTAAAGGATTTTTTTTTTTTTTTTTTTTTGATAAGTGGAAGCCGTAAAGGATATGAGAGGGGACAATGCACTCGAGCCTGATGCTTTCACCATGGCGTTCTTCCAACAGTGTTGGGACATTGTGGAGGATGATATGTTGGCTTTCTTTCAGGAGGTATACTCTCTTTGTGGTTTTGAGAAATCGCTGAATGCTTCATTTATTTCCTTGATTCCAAAAAAATCTGGTGCTCAAAGCTTGAGAGATTTTTCTTCCCATTAGCCTGATAAGAAGCCTGTATAAGATTTTATCTAAAGTGCTTGCTAACAAGCTGAAAACGGTCATAGGGAAGAACACCAAGTGTGGTAGTCAAATTGGATATTGAGAAGGCATATGACCATGTAAATTGGGGCTACTTATTGTATTTGTTAGATCGGTATGGTTTTGGGGAGAGGTGGAGGAAATGAATAGCCTTTTGTATTTCTACAGTACGGTTTTTGTATGGGTTAATGGTTCTCCATCGGGCTTTTTAGCAGTTCGAGAGGCTTAAGACACAGGGATCCTTTATCTCCGTTATTATTCATCTTAGTATCCCAGGGGTACCAAAAAAAAAAAGTTGAACACCTAATCACATAAGCATGACATAGCTAATATATTTCACTAGTCTTTTTTTTTTATCAATAAAGACAAATATTATTAAAAAAACTGCATGTGTGCATAAAATATGAACACAAAGCAACCAAGAAAATTACATCATAAAGAATGACTCAAAGATTCAAGAAAACCCCCAACAATCAACGAGGTTGTAAAGCCCCGAGCCCTAGACCACTCAAACAAAGAGCACATACAAGACTCGATAAGCTTATCAACTGATATCTCTAAATCTTCAAAAGTACGATTGTTTCTCTCCCTCCATAAGGACCACATCACATAGGCAGGGACTAGGTTCCAGACCTCCGAATAATGCTTGCCAAACCAGTTCTTCCAACCAGCCACATGATCCAAGACGGATCCCGAAATCACCCAATCAACACCAAACAACCGAAAAACATAACTCCAAAGCTCCCTCGCCACCGGACAATGAAGCAAAAGATGCGTCACCGTCTCTCCATTACATCTACATAAACAACACCAACCAACCATAACAATACCTCGACGACGAAGATTATCACAAGTTAGAATGTTGCCCCAAGCCGCCATCCAAACAAAGAAAGCAACCCTTCGTGGAACCTTAACTCTCCAAATACCTTTCCAAGGGAACCCTCTACTCCTACTACCGCGAATGGCATGATAGAAGGATCTAATATTGAAAGTCCCGTTTTTCTTCAAGCTCTACTTAAGAACATCATCCGACTCATGAACCGGAGACTTGGAATGAATGAGGTTAAAAAAGGCAGCCACCGTATCCACCTCCCAATCATTAAAATTCCTCACAAACTGAAGCTGCCACTCCCTTGTCTCCACCCCACTAGAGCACGTGTATAAGGAATCAATAAAAGCCTCACGATCCCTAGAACACTCACATAAGAGAGGGAATTCGTCCTTCAACGGACGATCCCCACACCATTTGTCATACTAGAAGCGCACCTTATCACCTTTTCCCACCTCAAACACAAAATAACTCTGAAAAACATCCCAATTTGCAATAATCCCTTTCCAGAGACTACAGCCATGAGAACCACGAACCGGCCTAGTACACCAACCTCGCCCTGTCACCCCATATTTGGCCGCTAACACACATCTCCAAAATTTCGAATCCTCCACCCCAAACCTCCACAACCACTTCCCCAACAAAGCCTTATTGAAAACAATAAGGTCTCTAACCCCCAAACCACCTTGAGCAATGGGAGTACAAACCTTATTCCAACTCACCAAAGGCATTTTGAACTCATCCCCCACTCCACCCCATAGGAAGTTGTGTTGAAGCTTTACAATTCGCTTGGCCACACTCACCGGAATCTTGAAAAGAGACATAAAATAAGTCGGAAGACTGGACAGAGTACTCTTCAGGAGCGTTAAACGCCCCCCCTTAGACAGATACAACTTCTTCCACCTTGCCAACCAGCGTTCAACCTTTTCAACAATAGGATTCCACACTCCCAAAGCCTTAAAGAAGATCCCAAAGGCATACCAAGATAAGTCATTGGAAGTGTACCCATACGACAAGACAAGATATCAGCTAGGTAGGAGAGATTAGTCACCTCCCCTATAGGCACCATCTTACTCTTGCTCATATTCACCCGAAGACCTGTCACAGCCTCAAAACACGTCAGAACCCGCCGAAGATATGTCACTTGCTCAAGACAAGCATCACAGAACAGAATGGTATCATCAGCATACAACAGATGAGAGACCTCCAATCAATCCCCAACAGCAACCCCCACCTGAAAACCACGGATAAAACCCCCTTCTTCCATCTTTTTCAGCATACGGCTTAACACCTCCATAACCAGCAAGAACAACAATGGTGATAAAGGATCACCTTGCCGAATACCTCTCGAACTAGGAAAGAAACCTGCAAGAGTACCATTAATCAAAACCGAAAAACGAATCGTAGTAATACACATATGCATCCATCAGATCCATCTACTCCCAAAGCCCATGCGCCTCAACACATACAGCAAACTATCCCAATTAACATGATCATAAGCCTTCTCAATATCCAGTTTGCAAATGAGACCAGGCAAACCACTTCTAACCCGACTATCCAGACACTCATTGGCAATAAGAACTAAATCCACCATCTGGCGACCCCCCACAAAAGCGTTTTGCGACTCAAAAATCAGGCCACCCAACACTACTCTGAATCTGTTAGCTATCACCTTTGCTAAAAGCTTATACATACTCCCAATTAGGCTAATAGGACAAAAGTCCCTAATATTTGAAACATTAACCTTCTTGGGGATAAGAGTGATAAAAGAAGCATTAAGAGAACACTCGAATTGGCATTGAACATAAACCTCCTCAAAGAAGTCCATAATATCCTTCTCCATAACCCGCCAACATTTCTGGAAAAAAACCATAGTAAACCCATCAAGGCTGGAAGCTTTATCCCCTTAAAAATCCTTCAAAACTTGCATAATTTCTTCTTTTTCAAATCGTCTTTCCAAAACATCCCGCTCCTCACCACTAATCGAAGCAAAATGTAGCCCATCCACATGTGGCCTCCACTCCTCGGTTTCACAAAACATGTTTTGATAAAACTGGACCACATGATCTCTCATCTCCACCTCCTCCTCATAATAAACACCATCGACCTCCAACCCACCAATATAATTGCGTCAACGATTAGAGTTGGCCATTTTATGAAAAAACTTAGTATTATTGTCGCCCTCTTTAAGCCACAAAACCCGAGATTTTTGATGCCAAGAACATTCCTCCAATTGAGCCAAACGATTCACCTCAGTTTTGAGCACCTCTCTAAGCTGAAAATCTGCCGGAGAAAGGCCACCACACCCTTCTTTCACATCCAACTCCAGCACCTCTCCCATATGCCTTCTCTTCTTAAACCGGATGTCCCCAACCACCTCTCGGTTCCAAAGCTTTAAATCCGCCTTCAAAGCTTTCAACTTATTGGCTAACACAAAGTTGGGAGAACCAGTAAATGAGTAACTGGACCACCACCCCTGAACTCTCTCCACAAAACCCTCCTCTTTAAGCCACATATTCTCAAATTTGAAGGAGCTTTTACCCCTCATC
Organism: Fagus sylvatica; assembly: GCA_907173295.1. Classification (NCBI taxonomy): domain Eukaryota; kingdom Viridiplantae; phylum Streptophyta; class Magnoliopsida; order Fagales; family Fagaceae; genus Fagus; species Fagus sylvatica. Next base: position 17,148,935 of record OU015772.1, on the reverse strand, counting down.
AGACCTCCTGCTTCCACCAAGATTGGGCAATGATCTGAAATAGGGCGAGGAAGCAATTTTGGATGACATCCGAAAAATGCTCTTCCCAATCCGAGGAAACCAAAGCCCGATCGATTCGAGACATCGCAAGAGGTGTCGCCCCGCTACTCCAAGTGAAAGACCCCCCAACAAGAGGTAAATCCACCAAGTTATGCTGGTCAATCCAATTCGAAAACTCCATCATAGCAGAACTAAAGCTAGTACAGCCCAAACGTTCACTTGGGAAACGAACCACATTGAAATCCCCAATAGCACACCAAGGAACATTCCAACGCTGCCGCACACCCAACAACTCCACCCACGAACTAGCTCTTATATTATCCACATTTGGACCATAATACCAATACAGGCCCACACAAACCCATCTGTAATACCTTTCCAGCAACAAGACACAGAAAATGTTCCAACCACTGAGTCAGTCATCTCAAGCCTCCTCTTATCCCACATAAGTAAAATTCCCCCAGCTGTGTTAACCGCATCAAGAGCCACCCAACCAAAATACAGATTACTCCATAAGCTGCGGATTACCCCCCAATCAACTCTAGAAAGTTTGGTTTCCTACAAGCACACTACATCACACTTCCAATCCTGAAAGAGATTTTTGACCACATTCCTTACCTCCAAAAAAGCCTCTTGAACAATATTTTATTTTGGTTTCAATGTTGAATACTTTTTTTAGACTGAAATGCATTATACACCCTTTTAAGTCTGAACAGTTTTGATCTGCTCCCTCTTAGTTTGGTTCCGTATGAATTTTGGCCCTCCCATTCTGACCGTTAAGTGCCACCTAAGCCTAACAAATGTGCTAGGTGGTCCAATCAGTTAATGCCACGTGTTAAGTGTATTATAAAAATTTAAAAATAATAAAATAATTTCTTTAAAATATAAAAATACCATAAAATAAAAAATTTAATTTAAAATTTGTGATTTTTTTCTTTTCTTTTTTAAAAAATTTTCAAAAAATGTTTATTTTTTGTTTTTAAATTAAATTAAATTATTTTTTATTTTTTGTAATTTTTATATTTCAAAATATTTTTTAGGTTTAAATACCATTTTGGTCCTCAACCTTTGGCCTTTGTGTTAAATTGGTCCCTAAACTTTTAACTATGTCAAATTGATCCTCAACCTTTCAACCTTGTGTCAAAATGGTTCTTGCTGTTAAGTGTTGGATGAAAAAAGCTGACGTGACTAACGGTTTATTTTTAATTTTAAAAATATCTGACGTGGAATGCCAACTCAAATTTTAATAAGAATATAAATGCCAACTCACATTAAAATTAAAAAAAAATCTAAATATCATGTGAGTTTTTTTTTTCATCATAACATCTAAGGTACCGATATACTTAAAAAAAAAAAATCAAATCCCTAACCCCTCCCTCTCGCACAGCCGCCGCCCATTGCGCCACTCACCAGAACACTCGTGCCACTCATCGAAATTCCATTCACTGTTTTACCATAAATCTACTTACGCTTTAACTCTGGCACCTGTACAAGGCCACAAGATACGAGAATATTGAGCATCAAAATAAATGGCACCGTTAGAACAACTAGCCAAAGCCATTGAAAACAAAAACAGACCCTCATTTGATCCAAAACAAGGTTTGTCCCAAGCCATTGAAAAGTGCCGATACGCATTGTAACATTCTTGTTGTAGACTCCACCACATCAAGACCACTAAAACCAACATTAACTATGTGTGCACCATGTACCAATTTACGATTCTTGAAGAAATCAATGCAACGCAATGATTTATCTTCAAGATTAACAGCATAAACAATTGTATCCACAATCCCCAACTTTTCATCAAATTGATCAGAAACTTTCCTTGAAGAATAAAATATTCTCGTGCTGTCTTCAGTTTCCCCCAGACCCCCCCACATTATCGTCCCCTCCAGAAATACCTATACGACAAATATTCTTTTGGTCAGGGTCAGTGTCCGTCATTCTGACGCGCTACCGTGAAATGATTTTGCAACCGAAACAGTATCTTCCGTATGTGCGAGAAGGAAGGGGTTAGGGATTTGAATTTTTTTTTTTTTTGAGTATATCGGTACCTTAGATGTTACGATGAATAAAATAAATAAATAAATAAAAGAATTTTTTTTTTAATGTGAGTTGGCATTTATTTTTTTATTAAAATTTGAGTTGGCATACCATGTCAGATATTTTTTAAATTAAAAATAAACTGTTAGCCACGTTAACTTTTTCCATCCAACACTTAACGACAATGACTATTTTAACATAAGGTTGAAAGGTTGAGGAACAATTTGACACAGTTGAAAGGTTAGGGACCAATTTAACACAAAGGCCAAAGGTTGAGGACCAAAACTATTTAAACCTATTTTTTATTTCATTATTTTTTTATTTTTTTATTTTTATAATACACATGACACGTGGCATGAACTGATTGGACCACCTAGCATATGTGTCAGACCTAGGTGGCATTTGAGGGTCAGGGGCTGACCTTTTTTGGACAGGAGAGGCAAAAGCCAAACAGAACCAAACTAAGAGAGAATGGATCAAAACTTTCAAATATCAGAGAACAAAATTAAAATTGGTCAAACTTAGAAAGTGTACAGGGCATTTCAGTCCTTTTTTTATTTACTTTTTTAGATTTTGGTTGTACTCTAAAGACCATTTGCTTATTCATTGTCCACTAGAGCATTTGCTTATTCATTGTCAACATACCAGTACCGGTACCTGTACCCGTACCCAAAAACATACCCACATTCCTCCACTAGAGCATTTGCTTATTCATTGTCAAGTTGCTCAAGAGTTGTGGTTATTTGCACTCAGAGCCTTTGATGTTTTCTTGGAGGGGAGTGTCCGGTAAACATCGAAACCATATCATTTGGCAAGCTACTCCTCATTGTATTATGTGGACTCTTTGGAGAGAGAGGAATCGCTGGAATTTTGAAGATGAAGAGAAATCGATTCAAGATATCAAGAATACGTTTTGGAGAAACTTGTTTGAATATCGTACTACGTTAGGGGGTTTCTTTTTCTTTTTTCTTTTTTGATAGATAAAAGAGTATTATTGAAAAAGAACTCCAAGTGCATAAAGCATGCACTCAAAGAAAGTATTAAAATGGAAAAGCAGAATTATCAAAAGCTAATGATTCTAAAACTTCTCCTACTGAAAAAGATGAGGTTAGTCCCCAAACACGAGACCAATCAAACAAGGAACCAAAGAAATCTTCAATAATTTTGCCCATAGAGTGCTCAATATTCTCGAAAGTTCGACTATTTCTCTCCCGCTATATTGTCCACATCAAACAAGAGGGAACCAAGTTACACGCACCCGAAGAAGTCTATCCAAACCAATTCCACCACCCAAAAAGAAGCTCCATAACTCAATTCAGAAGCACCCAATCTATACCAAAAGATCGGAAAACAAAACTCCATAACTCTCTCACCACCCTGCAATAAAGGAATGGATGATCCACAGTTTCCCCCGCACTCCTGCACATACAATACCAACCAGCCATCACATGACCCCATTTCATCAAGTTATCACAAGTGAGAATCCGATCCCAATCCGTGGTCCAAACAAAGAAAGCTATCCTCCTGGGGTCCTTCACCGCCCAGATGCTTTTCCAAGGAAAAAGAACCTCCCTAGGGGCTCTCGATGCGTGATAGAAGGAACGGGACTCAAAAGAACTATTCCGGTTCAGATTCCATCTCAACTTATCCACATCCTCCCTCCGAGGGGTATGAGAGTAAAGGAGGGAAAAGAAAGACATCACCCAGCCAACTCCCAATCATTAAAACTAATCCCAAATACAACGTTCCATTCCCTAAGGCAACCAAGACCCTGGGAACTAAGCACTACATTAGGGGGTTTCTTGTTTCTCTATAGTGGTTTTTTTGGATGTTCGTTTGTAATTCTTTAGAGAAGCTCAGCTTTTTGAGCTTTCCTTCTCTTTAATAAAACATTTACTTTTCATATATATATATATGTTAGCGTAGATATGCAAAATACATTTTTGAGCAATACATTTCATATCAAGTCAGCACTACGTTAGGGGGTTTCTTGTTTCTCTATAGTGGTTTTTTTGGATGTTCGTTTGTAATTCTTTAGAGAAGCTCAGCTTTTTGAGCTTTCCTTCTCTTTAATAAAACATTTACTTTTCATATATATATATATATGTTAGTGTAGATATGCAAAATACATTTTTGAGCAATACATTTCATATCAAGTCAGCATCAAATCCTATGCTAAATTTTTTGTATGTGCATGCATTAATAGTAATTGGCAAAGAAAAGAAATTCACCAACTCTCCATCATCAAAATCAGATGCTAAAAAGAGGTTAATCACCATGAAAGACAAAATTGTTCAATATATAAAAATAAATATTTATTGAAACAGTTAGTTTTATGAGGCATATAATATACAATAAAATAAAATTCAAAAATACAATAATGGACTGAATTGATTGTCCCATACCTGATTAATAGACTGGTTTGCTCCAGCATCCTGCAACTCTGGAGGACGATCTGCGGTGAGCAACAGAAGTGGTACAAAATCTTGACTAGCCTCCACAACCTGCACATTGTCTTTTATATTGTATTATAATAAATCCAAACTAACCTATGTGTATTATAAGCAATGCAATGTGCAAAATCCAAGTTTCAGGACAAAACATAAATGAGGAATGAAAAATAAAGCAGAATAATTAAGATGAGAAAACCTGTGACAGCGAACAATGGTCGAAGTCATAAGAAAAAATGTTATGGTTGAAGTTATGTACCATAATCATGAATCCACAAGATCAAGCCCACCAAAATTATAATAGTAAATTGAAATTTATTTCGTCATTGCTAAATTTTCATTTATAGCTAATAGATGCTCTCCATAATTGTAATTTAACCTATAAGTATTCAATGAAACTCACAGCAGGAAGAAGATTTGAAACTGCAGTGCCTGATGATGTTATGACTACTGCTGGGTTGTGAGATCCTCTTGCATAACCAACAGCATGAAACGCAAGTGAGCGCTCATCAAAACATACAATGCATGTTATTAGGGGATGAGTGGAAGCGGCAACAGCAAGGGGGGATGATCTTGATCCTGGAGCTACACAAAAATACTACAACGAAGAATAAATCAGACACATGTACCTCAATAGTGGTAGAACAGATTTATAATACTTAATCTCACCGTTAAACCAAGTCGAGAGCATTCTTCAATTATAAGTGATGCCCAAACAGTGTTGATATTGGCCCAGTCTCGTGTTGTGTAACACTCTTCACTGGTATGGTCCAACTGATAGTACAAAGAGACATACAACCTCAACAATCTTCAACCATGTTTGTTCCTTCTAAAATGATTAAGCTAAAATCTCTATATAATTAACAATAGAAGTATAAAATGCTTGATACCATCGGTCGGCCAAAAGACAGAAACAACTAGACCAATGTGTAATATAGAATTGATGAGATGGAGTAGCAATCTTCCTAATAGAGAAAATTTGTTATTCTGGATGCAATATTAAACTCCCCTCCCCCTGACACCCCCCCCCCCCCCCCAACAAAAAAAAAAAAAAGGAGTTTTAAATGAAAGAAATTTTATATTTCAACAATTGTATCCAACAAATCACATTGGCATTGAGTCAAAGAACAAGAAATAAAACTAAAAATACCAATTATATGAAATTTTGTCAGCCAAATACATTTTGAACAAATAATAAGATCATGTTTTACTCAGTAGACTATTTGTCGATTTTATTTAACCATACTAAACTTTACTATCCACAGTATCTTACCCAGTTAATTGAAGGCTTATGCGAATGCTCTCAGTATGATAATAGCAATGATAATGATGATATTAAATTAATGCCAAACACACCCCCAGAAGCTCACATGTCCCATCAAAGTTTTAATCAATTTTTAGTGATTGCTCATGTCTTGTATTCCAGCAATATACAGAGTATACATTATGCTGCAAAAGTCTGAAACCTATTGACCAAATTAGATAATTTTGAATCTTTTAGTTGCCTAAAACAAAAGATTTTTCACTAAATTCATCCTGCATATGCACAAGGCGAAAGCAACCCTGAAAAAATGCCACATAATGCTTTATTACTTTACTTCTGACTCCAAGTATGTGGTATTTGACCAAGCCCACTTGTGTATCCACTTTCCACTGCTGGTGGACGAACAAAATATTTAGAAAGATATGCTTTCTATAACAAACAAAACAAAACCATACCATGTTATTGGAAATAGCAATGGTTGGTGAAAGCCTGATACAGAATTGAAAAAAACATGGTCCCTCTTTCTGCAATATAACAGCATGAAATTAGAAAACAATCAGCTTACAAATGGTTATAATTAATGAGACTCAAAGAATAATAGCAGTGTTCACAATGGTGCAAAAATTGTGAGCCAAAACTCACCTTTGAAAATTGAGAGAAAAAATAAAGGATGAAAATTACCAGGAAAAAGAGGATACCAGTACCGTAATGTCAGCCATGACTTTTCTTCCTCCTAGTGAAAGAAGGTTCATGTATACCTACAAAATCATCTTGATCAACGACAGAACACCAAACAAATCAACTTAACTGGATGTCTCATACTAAACTCAAGTTAATTCAATTCTTAAGAGAAGTACAAAAGATGCTTAAAGTAAAGGACTCTCAGAAAAGCTAGGATGCAACGGTACAGATACCAGATATGCATACCATATGATACAGACACAATGATATGAATCAATTCCTGATGCAGGATAGATCAAATAGGAATAAGAAGGGGCGAGAGAAAAGGAATTTAGGAAAACAATTGATAGGCCTAAGAATCAGCACTTAGGGTTTGCTTGGAATCAGAACCAAGCAGAAAAACTTAGGAATCAACACCTAAGTTTCTAGGAATCAGTACCCAGCAATTAGAAAAATTCTAATATAGAATTGCATTCCTCAATAAGCTGTCTTTTATGTTTATTAGAGCCATTTTAAATAGGCTTTCAAGGAGTACATCAATAAGGAAAAAGGGGGAGAAGAGTAGAACTTCTTGCCCACACTGTACCATAATGGTGTTGCTGTTCGTTTTTTGTAAGGTATTTTATTGAAAACTTAATTAAGGAGTTGAAGTACTTCTTGAAAGCCTATAAGGCATTTTTCTTTTAAAATTGCTATTCATTATTGAAAATATATAATATGAAATATCTTCATGGTTTACACATAAACAATTTTTTTTTATCGGTAAATAAAAATTTATCGAAAGAAAAGAATCCCCAAGTACACAGGAAGTGAACTTAAGGACACAAGAAATTAACATAATGTACAACTGTCAATAAACTCCTCGAAGGAAGAAAAGACTAGCCCAGAGGATGCACTTGACCACTCAAATATTGATCTTAACAAGATCAACTTAAGCTTCAAAGGCGTCAGTTCAAGATCCTCAATATGTTACACTCAAAACTTCAAGCAGTTCTGTGTTTTATGGGAAAACCACAAGGGGGTTTTGTGTTTTTTTCCCAAAATTAGAAATCTAAATGTGTAATATTCGTTTGAATAATGTATTGGTGTGCCAACTAATGTTGGCATTTCACACAAAAATGAATCACCAATGATAGAATCAATCTGAAAACTTAAAATCCATACCATTGTAACAGTTTTATCCTCCACGACATTAAGCTTTCTGAGAGTAGACCTTATGCTTTCAGAGTGGCAATTATCTGTAGCTGACCAAGAAATACTACTGGCCTGAACAGAAAATCATAATAAAGATGTTATACAAGAAAGTAGACAGAGATTACGTTTGATGACCAAACTTCTTGTAATAGAAGTCTTTGACTTAGCCCCCTGACCCACCACACATCATGAAGAAAATATTTAAATCTTCTTTTAGCTTAAAATTAGGTTTAAACTTTCAAATGCACAAGAATGGTACAAACCGCACTTCACATAGAATATTGTGTGAAAAATCAAACATGCCCAAGAAATTCCAAAATAGTAGTTAAAATATAATCCAAGTATAAAGAGATCATCAAAATATTAGCAATAAAAATAACTCGATTAGGTAAATATTGCACTCATCCCTCAACCCAATATAAAAATATAATAAATCAATCAAATATGATTTATAGGGAATTATAGAAACAAGAGCAGGGAAATGCATCCTAGAATACCTGTTTGAGAGATAATTCATAAGAACGAACAGCTTCTTCAAATGAACAAAGGCAAGAATTATTCCAAGCAAGTGTTGCTGCTAAAAAAGAAACACCCTCGTACTCATCTATCTCAATCTGTTAAAATCCATATTGTTATTTTCAGCTTACACCTTTGAACTAACACATTGTCTTCTAAACCTAGAGGACAACAATAAGCATGAGTTGGGGAGAGGGGGGGGATATAAAATTAAAAATAAAAATAAATAAACAAATAAACAAACAAATAGAAGTTTACCTGAGGAATGAAAAAGTAAGAACCAGCCTCATGAATCATGGAAGATGACTCAATGTTGGAATTTATATCCATAAAACCATAAACTATTATAAACGTTGAATCCGTTGAGAGATATCTGCAGAGACATTAAACATAAATGCTTTAGTTTATTGAACGAAGTCACATTCTATCTTTAAGGGAGTACTTTTATAGAAGGGGAGGACACACAGGGTGGGAGGGAGGGGGGAGGCAAAAGGAAATAGAAAAAAAAAAAAAAAAAGGGAAAAGTAGAAAAGGAATTGTATCAAAAGATTCAGGCTAATTTTCGACAATGGAGCATCACTTCAACAGAAGTGAAACACATCCACACCAACAACCATTTCCTTGGTCTTGAACCTCATTCGAAAAACTTGCTCAAACTATATAAAGAGGACATAAACCCAAACCTCATAAGGTTTAGGCTTATAGCATACATTAGAACCTCTCATTGTAATTACCTAATCAATACCAAGACAACTATTTTCTGAATAACCCTATGAACTTAGTGAACCTATATTTTGTCCAATAAACGCAACGTGAGGTAAAAGCCTTGCTAGGCCGGTAATAGATAATAATGGAAAGTAAGTATTAGTTCTTTAGTACTGTTAGTGCAATGCAGTAACCAGTAACAAACTACAAGCATTGGCAATGATGGCAGTTGTTAATTTGGGGACTTCGCAATTATACATATGTTAGATACGAGATAGTGATTAGTGTATTTAATTTAATTAATTATAAATTCATAGTTTAATTAAACTTAGTTTTTCTTTTATCCTTTACTCTTTTGGTATTACTATGGGCAAATTTTTTATAAGGAAATCACTTATACAGCACGATTCTTTTGCATTTTTTTTTTTAATTTTTATGATGTCAATATATTCAAGTTTTTTAATGAACCTACTAAAATAATTTCCTAGAACCGCCACTGAATACAGGAACAAAACAAAAAGGGACATGAGTTAGGAAGTTTGCTAATATGATGTGAATAATATACCCCAGCATGTCACCAGATAATTTTCCTATGTCCTTTTTCCTAACCATAATCTGAACAATGGTCTTCTTCCTACGGAAAAAGTTTGTGAGTCAGGAAGTTTGCCAACATGATGTGAACAATACTCCAACATACTCCAGCGTGTTTGGAAAACATAATGTGAATAATATTTCCACAGTGATATATTTCCAGAGTGATATAGTATATGCATGCTCCCCAGCGTCCTCACTATGAAGCTATTTGCCATATCTTGCATCCTCTGAAGGGTGCTCTAGAAAAGAATAATTGTACAAACCCTCTACTTCTTTGTATCGAGCTATTGCTCATACTACTTCATACATGTTATGGGTTCAATCTCTCCTATGCAAGTTGGGTATAGATGTTCCTACTCCTACGCAAATGCAATGGAACAACTAGGTTATTATCCTTAATTTAGCTAGGAACCTAAAAAAGAAGTATAAAGTGAATAGCATCATTTAATTCCCTAAAGGCACAAATGGAAGAAACAAAATTAACCTTTTGGTCAAACTCCGCTCTCCTGAAGTACGGGAAGAAGAATCCGTAAAGTAAATTGCAGCACCAAATCCGAAAACCCCACGGCTTCCATTCAAATACAGCGACTTATATGTTGGATTATCAGTATTCTTGGACACAAAAAACAGAGGATACACTGACGACTCCAGTTGACGACAAAACAAATTCAAAGCTTTTGGACTGGGAGGCACAGCCACCTACAGATTCACAGTCACATTGCATGGTCCATAGGACATCCTATCAGTGACAGAAACTTGTACAACTTGCCACATTTCAAATTCTTCATATCCAGATTTTAAAAGCTACGAAAATTTAAGAATCAAAGAAGAGTTATTACCTGAAACCTGAAAACTCCACTCGCAGAAGAAGGAGGGTCCAATTTCAACTTCTCAACAGCCTCTTTGATACTCTGGAGACCCTGCTCAAGTGTCAACGCCGGAGACAGTGTACGCGTAATGCACGTCTCCAACACCAAATCTCCGTTCACGATTTCCGACGATTCCCCAATTTCAATCACTGGTCCGTCGAATCTCACCGCTTCAACAACCTAAAAAAAAAACATTTGATTGTGAGAATTGCGACGTGTGAACGAGGAAATGAAGGAGATTCAGAATGAGAAGGACCATTGAGTTAGGGTTTTGAGGAGGGACACGGAGAAAGTCGAAGTGACGGGAATTTCGAGTGAGAAATGTGAGAGTAGTTGCGCGCGGGAGAGAGCGTTTGGTGCGGAAGTGGAGGTTTGAGAGTGGGGGAGAAAGCGTGTGGGAGAGTAAAAGTTGGGGTTTCATTGTTGATAATGAGGATAAAGAGACAAAGAAATGTATAAATAGTCCTGCATTGGAATGGGAATGTATGTATGGATGTGGTGGTGGCGCTATCCGTCTCTGACAGTACGAAATGCAGCAAGCAAGTCTGCTACTTTCAGTTCCGCTTCCCGCTTCTTATCAGATATTTAGGCCCATATGCTTATACGGTTTAAACTTTGGACACTGAAGTTGTAGCCTGGCCCATACAGATGCAGCTTAAATGCTTGAAAATTGTACTCTCCTTTGGTTTGAAAACCAGGTGGTTAAAGATTGAAGTTTATTCAACTAGGGAAAATGATTGAATTTTTTTGAAGAAAAGTCATTGCATTAATTTTTATTTAATTATTTGTTTAGTCAATTAATAAATAAATAAATAAATAGTTTCTTCAAATGCGCTACCTAGAGACTTATTTTAAGGAAATTATATTTTCACATCAAGATTTGTTATTTCCACACCCTAACAAATCTTTGTGTGGAAATAGTACTACACTTATTTTGTATGAGTAGTTATGAGTATTTCTTCACGTTTATCTTCGGTGCGGAAATAACAAATCTTTTTGTGAAAATAGTACTGCACTTATTTTATCATAAAAGTATAAGCAATTATGAATATTTCTTCACGTTTATCTTCCATCTAAAATATAGGTAATTATAAATAAATAAAAAAATTCTAGTGCCAAAAGTGGGGGAATCTGTGCTTTTTTAAATTACAATTATAATTCCATCTTCTAGTTATAGTTTAGCTTGGATTGAGTTTTAAAATTATTATGATTAAGGTGTAAGGGTTTTTTGTACCATTTAGAAGAAGTGAACACCAAATAGTCTATTCTCTTAATAATAATAGTATAGAATATCAAATTTTTCATTTCATTAAAATTCGAATTTTTGAATTTACCCCATTAAGTTCTAAAACTAAATAAAAATATTGAAAATTAAAATCCAAATTACATCCCACGTGTGTAATTCAAGCCCTAAAGCTAAAATGGAGATATCAAGAACCCAGCGTGTGGAAAACAAAAGTATTAAAATCTTTAGAAATTCTAAAAGTATTTTCCCTTGAACTTTCAATGGTCTTTTGCTCTTGAAAGAAGTTTTCAAATGGATCAAATCTTTCATATTCATATCAGAAAATCAAACAAATATTTTCTATTTGATTGGTGCATTTCTTCATTTTGTTTGATGTTTCAAATCTTTTCATCTTTTCTGGGGCACCTAGCCAACGTCATGTCAAGGGGCACCTAGCTTATTCTTTCACTCTTCTTTGGGCCTTGAACCTATGTTCATTATGTTTAAGGGCTTTGGGCCCATTCCATTTTCTACTTAAGCTTGGAACCCATCCTTATTTCACTTAGAAACTTTAGACTCTTTCATCTCTTCTTTGAGTCCATTTATTCTAGGGGCATTATTTGCTTCCTTCCTCTTGGCCCACGGGCCTCTCTTTCAGTTATTTGCTTTTTCTCTTGGACCTTGAGTCAATTCCTTCTAGGGGCACCGTTTGCTTTCTTCCCTTAGGCCCATAGGCCTCTCCTTTGGTTGTTCATCTTTTTCTTTTGGATCTTACCTTGAAGATATGGTTAAGTGAGAATCAACATGAATTTCTTATGGATAATCCTTTTATGGAATGGTTGCTCATAAAGAACCAACATCTTTTGTAGATAAGACATCATAGCTCCACCAAAGGCCCAATTGAACGCCTCTAGCTTTGTTTGGATCCGCTTACCCATTTCAAGTCGATTAAAGAAATATGATATTCCAATACAAGAAGAAATAGGAGAAAGTTCTGATGTTGGGATCGCTGAGATGATAGCCCAACTTATGACTCGTCAAAAAGAGTTCATGAAAGAAATAGGAGCTCGTATGGACCCGTTGGAAGTAGAAAAGGTCAAGAAGACACAAGTTGAAAACTTAGATGATGAAGATAAGCCTATTTGGGATAAGGACGATCGAATTGACCATGAGAGAAAGAAGAACACCATTGCTGACAAGATTGTTGCTGTGACCTTAAAGATGAAGAGAAAATGGTCGCACGTCAAGATGGTATTATTCCCTTGACATAAGAAAGACTGGTGTATGGGGAGAACTCATAAAAGCTTTTGTGATGCAATTCTCCTACAACACTATGAGTGATGTGACGCTGAGAGATCTAGAGACTACTAAGCAGAAAAATGATGAAACATTCTCTTAGTTCCTAGTCCAATGGTGAGGAAAGGCATCGAAGATGATCAATTGACCTATTGAAAAAGACCAAGTTAATATGATTTTGAAGAATTTGTTGCTGGTGTCATGAATTTTCGAACAACTGTGTGATTGCAGGATAAAAATAGAAGATGCTATTAATAGCAATCACCTGGACCTCAATGCAGGAAAACCCCAATAAAAGAAAACATTTGAGGGTACCAATGCTAGCTTAAAGTCGTTTAATCCTGCAAGTGTAAGTGCAGTCACTCCTCAATGTTGTCGGTCAAGCTCTTAAGCCCAAAAGAAAATTCTCTAACCTAAGGGCATCTCTGTTTCAAGTTTATGATCATCTTGCAAAGAGAGGACATTTGAAACCTTTGGATCCAACCCCAATGCCAGACCCCGTCTATAGCAATTTGAACTATTTGTTTCCAAACTATAAATTTATAAAGGAACGGTCATCAATTTGTTTAAATGGAGCAAATAACTATTTTTTTATTTTTATTTTTAACTTGCAGAGGGTCTAGTACCTTAAAGCAAGTTTTAGAATCACAATATGACTTCGATCTAAAAGGCTTGTAGGCTCGATAATTGCCTTTGCCCAAAGAACTTTTCCAAAGTGCAAGTAAAAGATAAGGTTCTAGAATTAAAATGCAGGAAAAATAAAGTACAAGAATGTAAATGACAAAAAGTAAATGGGCAGATTGCCAAATCAACAGGTCAACTTCTAAGTTAACATCGCATTTGAGCAAGCAAATGGGCTTTCCAAGCCAATAATCTAATCAACAATAATCAAATTGAACCTTAGTGTTATCAAAAGGCCTTGCATTGAGGCAAAATATGTTAACAGTGCAACAATGTGTAATAATAACGAGAGTAAACAGTTAACAATTTCAAAGAGCAAATCAAAGCTATTCAACATCTCAATTTAAAGGCATCCAAGAGTACACTGACCATCTCCTAAATCTATTAGTAGGCAAATCGAGGGTATTCATGAACACAATAAATAAATCGAAGGCATCCAATAACACATTGGCAACATTAGTATGCAAATCGACGCAGTAATCAAATAAACTTTCAAATAATTACATATGCATAAGCATTCACAATCTCATAAGAGTAACTACAAATCAAACTTACTAGCATGTAAGCTAATAACTCAATGAACAAGCTCTCACTTCACATTAACAAATCTCTCAAATGGGCTAAGGCCCAGAATCTCAGGGACTCATTATCTCAAATGGTCTCTATGTTCTTTTAAATGTTCTATTTAGGGGGGGAGGGGGTTCTCTAGGGAGTTTGTGATGTCCTTTTCTGTATGCTTTATCCTTTTATTTATAGCTTGAATTCTCACAATTATCTTTGGCCTTGATTTGCTCCTCTGATGCTACGTGATCGGTCACCATTACTTGGCAACTGCTTTGATCATGATCCATCACTTTGGCAGTTATGGATACTGGGAAAGTGCTTCTAATTCCACAACGTGCTTCAAACCCAAATTGACAAATGTCATATGTGTGGCTACTGGAATTAATTCATGCATGTCTCCTTCTAATTAGTGATTCTTTTCCTTGTTGACTTCTAACGTGTTTCTTTTTTATTGGCTCTTGATTTGACCATTATTTGGTCCCACGTGTTTGTTGTTGATTGGTATCATTTCCAGCTCATTCGCCACGTATGAAAATTTGAATTCCATACAACACATGCCCCTAGCACGCGGTTGGTAAAGATTCATTTGCCAATCGTGTGGAAAATTTGGCTGCGGGATACGCTAAGCTTTTTGACAATTACACCAGCTTTAATGGGGCTCTTAATTAGCAAAAGACTACTTAAGTAGGTGTTTCGTTGCTCAGTTGTCATTTCACTTATTTGCTTTAAATTTCTGGCGCTTTGTCTTTCCTTGCCAAATCTTTTCTTCTTTCTTCACACAAACTCTTCTTCCATGGCAAAACCTTCAAAGAAATCTCCAGTTACCAGTAATACCCTTTGCGACGATGTTGTTCGCATTATTGAGAGCCTTCCTACTGGCCAGAGCTTAAAGGACATTTTTATCCTTCTAATTGATGAAAGGAAGGCTTCTTCTGCTTCAACTTATTTTTCATCTTCTCCTTCCCCTTGATATGGCCTTGGCCCTAGTCTCAGGACCTATCCTAATGATTTAACCCATATATTCCCTTTCCACACTGATGTTGGTCCCCCTTATCAAAGAAAGGCATGAAATGGGGGGAATGGGACAGCTTCACCTCCTCTACCACCTGGTACTAGGTACCCAAAGGTTAGGCTGCCTGGGTGATGAGACTGGCACCTGTTTGAACGGAAAAGTGGCATTGATTAGGTATTGCTGAGGCGATTTATGCTTCCAAGTTTGATTTGCCTATGAATCCGGCCCTTATAGCGGCCTTGATAGTGTTCTGGTCCCCTGTGACCGATACTTTTTCTTTTTTTAAGAGATTCATTACCCCTACATTGGTAGATGTGTTTTCTCTGACCTGCCTTCCTCTTGACAACGTGATTTGTTAAAACTATATGACTTGTGGTAATGGTCTAGAGGAGATGATCATTGCTAAAGGCGACGTCATCTTTTATGTGGGCTTTATCGAGGCATGGAGAGGAAAAGGAAATGTCGTGCTTACTGATGTTGGGTCAATTTTGATGAGGGATGGATAGTATAGTAGTGTAGATGGTTGTCAAACCACAGGGAGATTGGAATTCAATTGACACTTTTAAAAGAGTAAAAGTAAAGAAAATAATGTTTTGAGGTTTGTAGAAAACTAATAATTAAGATTAAGAAAAATGCGATGGATAAAAATGCATAGACTTTAGGTTCATCCACTTTATAAGAATACTATTAATTCAATTTTACCATATGATAACTCAATTGATGGTTTCTCATCACAAACCATCAATCAAAAGATTTGCAATAAAGATTTTGTAAAATAATTCTAATATAAATTTCTCTAAAGATTGTCCATTGATTAAAGTATGAAATCAATAACTACATTAGAAAAATCATAAGACGAACGATATACTCTCAAATAATAACGCAGCAAACAATCATATCTAATACAATTAAGGTTTTGTATTTGATAAATTTAGGGTTCTTACATAATTATAAGAAAAGCTTGACTGAACTTATGAAACGGTTCAAACCCTAAAAGTTTCAAATCAAAGATAATATAATAGGTATGAACAATCAATAGAAGAAATTATAAAATTTGAAACACATTCATGGTATTAAAAGAATCAATAGTACCTTACAAAGGGGAATCCCCCTTAGTCTAAGCTAAGGTTTTAGCCTTCTATGAAAAATACTAAACAAAAATCTAAGGAAAACAATGGGGAAGAGAGAGAGGCTAAAAGAGGTAAATAGAGACCCCTTAAATTTGACCTAATGAACTTTTAAATTGAGTTGTGCTTTTATCTCTGACTTTTTATTTATTCTAGGTTTTGTTTTAGTTTTGGGACATTTGTCTATGTGATTTGGTAAAAAAAAAGGGGGAAGTGATGATTGACTCTATTTGGGGATTTATGAAGTGGGTCAGCTGCATGGGTTAGGAGGGATCCGAGTTAACCAAAGAATATTTTGCTTAGGTGTAATTTTTAATTATAAAATATTATGTCACATAATATTAAAATATGACACATTATCCCCTGTTAGCCATGTAGGAAAAAAACTAACAAAATTAGATGGAATGACTAATAGTGCTCATTTTGGAAACTTTAGGGACTCATAGTGCTCATTTCAAACTTTAGAAACCGATAACGCTCAATGAGTAAATTTTAGGGATTAACAATGTATTTTGGCCAAAAATAATAATAGCAGCAACTTTTTTTTTTTTTTTTTTTTTTTTTTTTAAGAAGCAATAAGCAACTTGAAAATATAAAAAGTAGCTTTTTCATTGAACGAATCAACTTTACATCTCGGCTTTACACGTATAATTGCTCTCCCGATCTCAATCCCCATTCCACTACCTCATGAACAATTTCATTTTGTCCTTGGGTAGTGGGCACAAAGAGGAATGGTGTCAAAGTGCAACAGTTGAAGAAAAAAAAATACAAGATTTGATCGGGTGCCCCTCTTATGTCGTCCATCTCATAATTTCCAGTCATGCAAATCATAGATAGTAGCCAGTGGAATTTAGCAACCCGCTTGAACATGGACTTCAAAATCCAATTTCTTAAACAGCTTTGGGCTTACCTGTATTCATGAAGATTGACAAATTGCAAAGAGTTATAAGTAAATTTGCAATTATTCCTGAGTGCAAGACATTATCCTGGTCATTTCCCAGTTACTTATACTAGAACCAGAAACCTCAAAAGCTAACCAATATTGATGGAGAGAATTGTTGGAAGCTGCATCAGATGCAGATTTCTTTAGAGCTGAGGCTTGTACTTGTAACTACAGGGTAACAGGACAACTTGTTGCAAGAATGTCTGAATGAGTGCATGGCTATTTAGATAAGGATGATTATGGCGCACATCACATGGACATCCCATAATCAGCTTCAGCTCATAGGCTTTTAAATAGAGTTCAAATTGGCTACATATGTTTGTGTACTTGTCCAAGAAAGGACATCCACCATATATAATTACACGTATTTCTCAGATGTTTGCTTTCGCGGAGGACGCCAAGAAAATTTCCACTTCCGTAATCTGCCACGTGCTTGATCTATAATTTTGTTGTCACATAATCATGTTTATTAACTAACCTTTCACATGAACCAATAACTAGTTTTGGGTTCTTTAATTTTACTTTTTAGGAAGCAACACTATTTTTTTTTTTTAAAGGTGGACAATCATAGGAGGCCACTCATGTTTTATAAGTGACTATTACCTATTTACCTAAAACAACAATGTTAATAAGAATACCCTTTGAATACATTCCTCTTAATAATTAAATTCATGATGGGACCCATTATTTATGTGAGAGGAGAGAGTATGCCATTAATATACTCCAGAAGTATTTTATATTTTTCTGCTACATGTAGAATAAATTTCATAACTTTTTTTACAATTAGGGCCGACTCGATCCCTTGGGCAGAGAGGCAATCGCCTAAGGCCCCCAAATGAAAAAAGGCCCCTAATTTTTTTTAACCAATAAGACCCTTTTATTTGTAAAAATTTTAGTTAAAACTCAATTATTAGACGATAGATAAAAAAAATAATAAAAAAATGAAAAATATAAATCTCTTCGTGGGTTGTGGTGTCTGTCTTTTCGTTTCCTCTCTAAGTAGGAGTTCTAGAGTCTAGAACTCATAAATTTTAATCTCCCACACACACAAAATCCGGGAAAAAAAATCTCTTTCCCTTTCTCTTTATCTCTACAACCAAAAGCAAAATGAAATTTATATTTTAATATTATGATATAAAAAATAATATTAATTAATATTTTAATATAAAAAATCTCATTTTAATTATAAAAGGCTTCATTTTAATAGTCGCCTTAGGCCCTAAAATACATTGAGCCGGCCTTGTTTACAATTCATTGAAGTGAAAGATTGTGATTACTGCAACATCATTTTTACTCGGTCTATCATTTAAAAAGAAAAAAAAAAATTTATTGTAATAAGTGTGGGAGGAGAGATTTGAATTTTGGTTTTTATCATAAGGGAAATCAAACAATGTTACTAAGTTACAAAACTCTGCACAACGTGATATCGGTATAAGTATTAACAATACTTTTCTAATTCTCCTAGAATTTTTAACATGCCTATCACAATTCAATTGCCTCACTCTCCCTCTGTTCCCATTTAAGAAAGTTGTGGATGGGCCATGTCATTAATACTACTGACCACACATCACAAGACTACAACCATGTCATTAACACTACTGACCACACATTACAAGACTACAAGTTTGAAAGGAAAAAAAAAAACCGGTAGAATTATAGACAGGCCTCATAATGTGGTGATACTTTGTTCAATGCGTCACAGAGAGAGAGAGAGAGTTGTCCATTAAAAAATGGACAACTCTATATGCAATCAAAAGGACACTGATTGTCACTCAAGACCTTAAAATGCTTTGGCTTTAATGAGTGGCTTTGGTTTGCCCTGTGATTTAGCACTTTGCTCTCTTATGATATTTTCCTAAGAGGGTAGGGGACTAAAATTCACGCCCTGTTTTTTTGGATCTAACCCAAACCACTTGTCAATTGATCAATACATCTAGAAAACGATTCCAAAAACTTCCCACTACTTTTGTGAAGCAAAACATTACGGACAGTTTTTTGAAGACAAGTATGGTAGTTGGCCAAAATGAAAGAAAATGAGTAATTATAACAAAAAAATCACCTTGTTGGCTCTTACCTAGCTACATTTATATTACCATGCACTGAAAATCATTTCATCTTTCGTTTTGGATTACTTTAATGGTAACAAAACCACAAACATGAAAGTAATGAAAATATTTGAATAAAAAAACACTTCTCGGAATGATCTATGTAGTAGTAGTATCTTGACTCTAGTACTAACAAAGCATTGTGTACAGTCACAATGCTTAACAAAGCATTGTGACTGTACACAATGCTTTGTATTTAGGTTTGCTATTGAGCTTTTGCCATATAGAGATTTAATTTAACTAAAAAGTTTTTAATGTTTTGATTGTTTGGTAAATTAAATAAATAGAGTTTTAAACTTTTTAGATTTATAAAACATAAACAGTAAATTTTTGAGTTTTTTTTTTTTATGCATTTTAGCCAAAAGTAAAAAGCTCAAATTTTCAACTTTTTCTAAAAGCTTACATAAGAGATTTATGGGCCTCAAAAGCTCTTTCCTTTCTTGCTACTAGACACCCAGTATTATCCAAAAAGAACCTTAGAGCTATTAAAAAGAGCTTTATGTTTATGGGGCGTAAAAGCTCTTTTCTTTCTTGCTACTACTAGATTTTTCTCTCTTAAAGCACTTTTTCCACAAGCTCATTATATCTCAAAAGAAAAGAAGTCTCATTACTCTATTGCATAAGCAAGGCCTTGTTTGCTTCCCATATATATATTTTTTTTCATTCAATGCTTGGGATGGAGGTCATAGTTGTATCAAGTGGTGTACAATAGCTATAGTCGTAAATTTACAACCATGGTTTAACTAACCCAAATCCAAAGTTTTTTTTTTTTAACCATTTGAAACTGATGGAGCAATTAAGTTACTAATGGAGACACCTGAAGCTTTGAAGTTGATGTGCTTACGCCACTCTTCCAGTTAGGTTCAAAGATGACGATGATAACCACAGCATTGCAAATTTCCACATCATGCCGGTGTCGAGTTTATGCTTATTATGTATTTGATGTAATCAAGTAGTTGGCTAAGTTTTTGGTGGGAGAGCTCTTGTGGTTCTCTGTACTTGGAGAATCCTTTTAATGATTCCTTGGAAACTCAAATAATATTTAAACATTATTTGCTCGTATTGAACTCTTAATTAAGCTCCATACGTTTTCAATTAACATGGGTTACTATTTGGCTATATAATTAAGCTTCAAATTATATTGGGTTACTATTTGGCTATATGAATTTACTGAAGATGTGGACGTTCACGGTTCATCATCTATAAATATTTAAAAGTGATAGAGATTGGTCACTGTGGCACGTCTACTTGTTGTGAGTTTGGCATAACTGTGACTTTAGGATAGTACTAGGAAGCATATGATTGTGATTTGTGACCAATCGAGAAATATTCTATGGGCTATAATGAATGAGCGGCTCATATAATCACTCTTGGAGATGTTGTATCTGGACACGTGGCACTATGAAATAGTGGCTAAGAGGATAATGAAGATGTATTTCGTAAAAATTAAAAGGAAAAAGAAAAATTGAATCAATGATTAAATTACGCATCTCTTTAAAAGTTAAAACACCTAATCAACTTTAACATCCACATTGTTAGTGGGCTACGACCTTAATTAAGTTACGTAAGCAAGAACAAAGATGCGTGCAAGTTAGTATTATTCTAAGATGCACCATCCCACCATGATTATTATAAGACAAAATACACACCACATACAGCAATGGTTTGAGAAGATTTGGAGAATTTTAATAGTAAAGACATGTAAAATAAACGAATTGATTTATAATAATAAAAATATTGAGATCATGAATTAAAGCAAAAGAAGAGAAAAGATGGAAAGGATGATGATGAGCTTGAACCTATCGCTACAAAATTTGATGACCTCACAAAGGATTCTTGGAGGGGAAGAAAGGAAAAAAAGTTTAAAGTTGCGTAGTTTAGTGGAGGGGAAAGTGGAGAAAGTTCATGGAAATCCAAAAAAACTTATAAGCCCATGATGGGCAAGCCCAAAAGAGGCTTCAAAATAGATGTTGAGGCCGGTGGTCTTATGGAATTTTCAAGATACTCGTGTCAAGTGGTGACACGTGGAAGGAGAAAATTGAGCTACTTTAGATTTTACAGAAAAATTCACTCAATCTTTTTTAGACTTGTCTTTGCATTTGTGTTATGATGGGTCCAAGTGAGTTGAAAATACATGTGGATGTGAAAAATTGGAAGAATCTTTTTGTGTCGGTTGACTTTTTGAAAAAATCATTGGTAAAAAAAGAAAAAAAAAAGAAATTGCTAGAACAAATATTATTGATAATTTTATTTTCAGTCGAGAAGAATTTATCGATGGTTTAACTCAAAAGGAAAATTAATAATCTCGTGTTATTTCCTCTTCCTCCTTAGGAATTTTTGGTTCTATTCATGTACATTTGAAACTTATGAATAAACGTTATTATATTATTTGCAAAAAATAGAAAAAAAATAGTATGAATTTCTATGTAGAAATTAGCCTATTCAAAATTAGGGATAAGATGGTTTATTAAGCATTTCTCTTAAACCCCAGCGGGAATACCACCTTTATAGATATAAAATATTATGATACATATGTAACAATTAAATAGGTTGGTGTTCATTTAAAAAAAATGAAATTCATGTGCATTTGATTGAGTAGTTTTTTATTTTATTTTTAGTTTATTAGTTTATTTGCTTATATACAATTTTTTAAAATTTCAATACTTTTCAAAGTGTAAAAATTAAAAAATATATTTGTCCACTTTCAACAAATAAACAAAATTTTGAAATCCAAAGAATTGAGTTTTTAAAAATTTCAATACTTTTCAAAGTGTAAAAATTAAAAAATATATTTGTCCACTTTCAAAAAATAAACAAAATTTTGAAATCCAAAGAATAGAGAGAGAGAGAGAGAGAGAGAGAGAGAGAGGTGGGTTGGCTTTTTTGGGTTGAATTGACGGGCTGAGCAATTGGGTGAGAGGCTGGTGCACCCGACACCCACGCGGGCGTGTGGAAATGGACCCACTAGGCATAACCATCAAACGACCGAAAATAGGCCTCCATTGATGTTTGGTACCAAAATGGGTAGCCGTTAAATCCAGTCCCCCTCCGTACCTGGCACTCAAGCTTCTTTTGTGGTGCCCTCTCCTCCTCTGTCTGCATTTTATCTTGTAATCTTGACCTACAATTAGGCTAGGAATATATAAAGCATAGGAAACAAATATAGCCATGGATCCTCATCTCTTGTACTCTTTATTCTTTATTCTTTTGTTGTTTTCTGTACTATTTGGTAGGACCCAAGTTTACCTCTCTTCCAAATTCCAATGATCTAATAATTTATGAAGGCAAATTCATGGTCTTTCTTTTTTCTTTTTGTTTTTTTCAATGTAATTGGCGTATGGTTCATAGAGGACCAAATTTTGGCAGGATTATTCATGCATAGTGTATGATGAATGCATGTCGAAGTTGAGTGGCGCGTCCCCATTCATGGTCTGGTTTTTTCAAGGCAATGGGAAGTGATCTATGATAACACGGTTGTGATATTTGGATTATTGGTTTAGCTCAGCTAATAAATAGTATTGTCATTATAGAAGTTTTTAATGGAATTTCTTTCACATCAAAGAAGAGGAATTACACACAAAAAAGAAAAAAGAAAAAAAATTTCTGTTGTGTAGAGAGGATTGTTGCATGGAAAGGAAATTGGAACTTGTTTTTTTTTTTTGAAAAAATCAAACAATACTATTGAAAAAACAAAACTATTAACACATAGAGTTGACTTTACAAATAAGAAACGATCATATGCATAGAGTTTCGAGGACTAACTTAAACTTAGCTAGAGCCATAAACACAAATACAAACATTATTTTTAGTAAACTTGTAAATAATGCAAATACAAACTTGTGATTATATGAAGCACATTCTACCCACACCTTTCACAGCCTTTTGGCTAAGATCAAATGAAGCACATACTACCCTTTTCCTGCCAATCAGATGCGCATGACAATAATGCATTTGATCGAAAGAGCACCAGTATTGTTTAAGGCAAATCCAACGTATGGTTAATAAATTGATAATTTTTTGTTTGCCCTTCTAATTATTTAGCTTGAAATATTTATATAAGTTCTTTTTACCTGTTTTGTGTTGACTTTTTCCTTCTTTTTTCCCCCTCTTCTTAATAATGTTTCATTTGTCTGGACAGAAAATGTGGTCCAACATATTTTGGGAGTATATAGGTATTACTCCAAAGTTTTTTCCTTTCTTTCTTCTTCCTTTTTTTGCCCCCTAAAGTTCGAAGGTTATGCATAGAGGATTTAATTGATTCCCTTATTCCAATTCATAAAAATTTGTTCGTTTGGAATTGTTGTAGGAAGTATAGTTTTAGCTATAAATTTTTAGTGATAAAGAGTTTAATTAAAAAGTTGTTAACATTTGGTAGATTTAATGAAAATTTCGTATTCATACGTTTGGTTGTAAAATAGAAATAAAACTTCATATCTAAAGCTCTCCATCCACCACTCGACCCTGCACCCCAGTCGAAAACCTTCCAATCGTGTTGGATCAGGTGATGAATTGGGTTGGACGGTTGGTTGATCATCCCTAATTCATAATCATATTAAGGGATTTTATGCAAATTGTGCCGTAGTGACCTCCAAATTCTTGGGTGGTAATATATATGATTCCCCGGCCTCCCGGCCCCAGCACCAAACCTTACACAAGTTGATGGGGGAAAATGGCAATTAGGACGTCCATTGAAAATATAATTTTCTTATCAAGAAGATAAAACTTATCACCAACATGATGGCATCCAATTAACCTTAAGCTGATGACTGCCTGTCCATAGTGGCTCGTGCACAATGACTGATATATGCCAAAATAATACATAAGGCACGATGGAGCCAAACATATTCATGAAGTCCCAACACGAATTCAGCTTGCCGTTTGAGGATCAGTTTCGTGCAATCTTGTTCTTTAATCCTCCCAAAATTCCTATCCCATTTTTCTTTAGAATTAGAAGGCCGTAGGGAAATTCTATAGTGGGGAATCACCTAAACTGTGTATTTTTAATTGTGAAAACAATATAGTTTGGAATAGAATATTGAAATCTGTTTAAAAAATTAAAGAATAAAACCTTGGCGTTTGCAAGTTGCTTCCTCTGAGATTTTCCAAGACCTGATCTATAATCATCTTTAATCGTTTATCTATTGCATGTGGGTCTCGAGGACAATGTATTAAAAAAATAAATTAAATAAATGAACAAGAATAATTGATTATGCTCTTAGTGAGACGCTGCGACTTTTAGTTCTAATATAATATCGTAGACTATTTGATAAGGTAGTTCAGGCAATCAGATTAGTAGAACATGAAATATTTCTATATTTTTCGTTGATGGAGAGAAAGATGCCAAATGCTGATGCGCCCTGAAAGAACAACAAAAATTGTTAACTTAAAAAGGCACTGAACCTTCAAATCATGATGATGCATATGAACTATTCATAGTGATCTCGAGTAATGTATTTTCTCTTTTTTGAGATGAGTATGTCTATTACTTCAACATGGTTAGCATCAAATTCACTGGCGGGTAAAATTGGATTTTCATTAATTTGACTTTTTTTAAAATAATAAAATGTAACATGATAAATGTGATTCAATTAATATACCTAAGATTCCATTTGTATATCCTATTCAGTTGTGTGGCTTAATTGGTATACCTGATTTCTATAGGTTTTGTGTCTTTCAGATAGTGTGTAAGGTTTTAAACTTGATCCGTGCACTGTGAATATTAAGACTAAATTCCTTCTCCACTATTGAATGTTAAACAAACCCTAGGTTTCATTTTGTTTAGAGACTAGGGTGGTTGTGTCATCGAAAGTCGTCTTGAAAGTAGGAACACAAAGGGGAAGGCTTGTTGGGTTGTGTGTCTAGTGTGTATGTGTGCGCGCGCGCGCAATTAGGGGTGGAAACAAGGTTGGATAGGGTCAGATTATGGGTGTCCCGTCTCGTCCTAGTCTCATCCTCTCTTTGGGGCGATAGTGGGGCAGGTCATGACAGAAGCAATGCAGAGAGTGTTGAGAGAGAGAAAGAGACAAATCTTTTGGGCATAGTAATAGAATATGTATAAAAATTATAATAAATGGGCTAAATTACAAATTACAATTTTTAAGTTTGGTCAAATTTCAATTCAGTTCTCTAAGTTTTGACTGTTTCGATTTAATCCTCTAAGTTTGGTTTCGTTTTAATTTAAACCTCTAAGTTTTGACCATTTCAATTTAGTCCTCTAAGTTTGGTTTCATTTCAAACTGCGTGAGGGAAATGATCCCACTTTAACATGTTTTTTAAACAAAACCAAATTTAGAGGACTAAATTGGAACGAAAGTAAACTTAGAAGGCTAAATTGAAATAGTCAAAATTTAGAGGACTAAGGTGGGGCGCGCAAAACTTGTACCCATCCCATCCCCTCTTGGGCATGGGGAAAAGCCTACGACGGGTAAAGCTGGGCATGACAGGACATTTTTGCCATCCCAACATACAATTTCACTATTGTTAATAATTTATTCAGGTTTGTTCATTGTATCTAGAGACTAGAGGTAAATGTCTAAATCTTGATGGTGTGTCTTCTAATATCTCGTGTGTGTTCCTTTCAATCTAACATTAACTTCATGCCACTGGCATTTTCAGCTCCCTTCCAATCAGGAAAGAGAGTGAGATGTTTCTTAATTGAAATAGTTGGTTTTGATAATTTGATCTAATTCTATCAAGGAACTTTTTGGCTGGACAGGCAATTCTCTGTTAAGGGAAAACAAAGGGGACAAGGCTAAGTAGTATGTTCACAAGCTCACACAGTGGATATGCATAAACACAAGTTTCAGAAGAATGAGATGACTGGAATTTAGGTACTTGATCTTAACTATTTAGATAATTGCATCATGATATGGGTCCCTCCAATCCAAATTGAAGTGCTTAGTGAGTCATCAAAATTGTAACAAAAAGTATCATCAAAACTAAACACTATTTTAATAATTTGCCTTTTTAACTGACCTTCATTGCGTCATCAATCATAAGGAGTCACTGGCTATTAGGAGTTTTGAAGTTCCAATATCCTTCTGAAATTGGCTAGGGGGTCCTCAGGGAAAACTCTCCTGGGATTGACTTTAACACCAATTCTTAAGTCTTTTTAAATTCTTTGTCCAAACTTCCCTTAATCGTTACCTAAATTATTGCACCCCAACATCACAAACTGCTCTCTTTTTGTAAGCATTATACCTGATACCGAATGATTATCCAAATCCTAAATTTCTATAGATGCATGTACACTCATTATTGCATACATATATATGCAGACATACATATATACATGGACAGAAATTCACCAACTCATGATATGAACTCAAAACAGCATCAATATTATGTACCTCATGCATACATTATACAGACATCTACAGTTGCATTCGAACAAATGTTTAACTTCTGCTCATGTAAGCATCTGACACTGTTACACTTTGTTGCTCAAACTGGCCCACTTCTTTTAGCCTTTTCCCACCTATAAAATCATTACATTCTCATGCTGTCCTCCCCTGCCTTCTTCAACAATCTCTGCAAATACATCCTTTCAAGTGTATATCCTCTTCAAAGTTTGAGCCATGCTTCCAGGGGAGATGACAGGAATCCACTACCTAGCACCTGAAACCCAGATTTCAATTCCATCTAACTTTGGCATGATGAAGAGCAACACACCAAACCAACTTTATTTCAATAGATTCTTAACCGACTTACCCAATTTTCACTTCCCTTCACCAGGCCATGAATTCACTCCACAGTCCTCTTGTATAAGCAATAACTCTACTTCTGATGAAGCTGAGGAACATCAACTCAGCATCATTGATGAAAGGAAGCAGCGGAGAATGATTTCTAATAGAGAATCTGCTCGCAGGTCAAGGATGAGGAAACAAAAGCACCTAGATGAACTTTGGTCACAAGTGCTTAGGCTTCGAACAGAGAATCACACTCTCATAGACAAGTTGAATCATGTAACCGAATCCCACGACCAGGTTGTTCAGGAGAATGCACGGCTCAAGGAGGAAGCTTCAGATCTTCGCCAAATGCTTACAGACCTACAAATTGGCAGTCCTTACACTACTAGTTTGAGAGATTTGGAATAGTCTTTGTTCATTAAGATGAGTGATCATGAGGACACTTTTTTTTTTTTTTTACCATAATAATTGGTCTATGTTGCTTATGTCTACTATGGTTGTTAGTCAGTCTTTGTCATCACCTTGAGCTGTGTGTGTGCAAAAAAAAAGACCTTCCAATAACATCTATAGGCCAATTTTATCTTAAAATGGTTAAATTCCCTTACATTTACGTTATAATCAACACTTTAATGTAACTGTTTTAACTTTTAAGTACTTCTCGCCGCATATATATTTCTGTTTTCATCAAATGAAAAAAAAAAAAAAAACTATCAACTTTGATCACAGAATTCCATGGGATTTATCAATCAGGATAAGGAACATGAAACAGCACAGTTGAAGGAAAATAGAAAATGTTTATTGGGTAACACAAAATCTTTCTGTCCATACTAAAAGAGGAAGTAACAATTTTTTTTTCAAATGCCAAAAATTAAGGGGGGAAGAAGAAGCAGAGAGTGGGTGACCCATGTGGGAATACAAGCTTAAGTCACACTGAAAGGAGGCCATGGGGCCAGTTTAGTGTTGCACAGAATAAGAGGGCCAACAGGACAAATGATGGTGGAGGTGCTGGTGCTAGTGGCTCATCATACAAAAAACTACTATAACGAGCAAAACATTTGAAAAGGCTATCCACTAAAAACACTCAACAACTGTTTTTAGCTTTTTGTGAGAGCATCAATTCCTGCCTGACCGACTTGGTTTAGCCAAGCTTACACACTGTTTTCTCCAACTTGGATCATGTCATAGCCTACGTTTCAGGTGTTTCTTGAACAGTAACTTCTTCCACAATTCCATATGCTACTGCATCAGCGAGTCCAACCATGCCTCTTCAATTCCCCCTCCCCCGCTCCCACACCACAAAACCCCTATTCCATATTTTCCAAATGTTGAAAATTGTCTCAAAATACTGTTTAGACTTGGTTACCTAGGTTTTTTTGGGGTGAAATGAATGTTGACTTAGTTAATTTTTTTAGGTTTTCTTCATCAAAGAAGTAATGTATCCCTAAAAAAAAGAAAAGAAAAAGTAATGTCTTCTTTGTAAAAGAAGTAATTAATATTATTGTCCACCAAGTTAGAATTTGAAGGCTTATATATGGACAATACAATAAAGGGTTCAGTGGTCTTCGTCCAAGGGTCATTCTATACTCTTAGAAGTTAGAATAAGAGTTTCTCTCCATAGAGGAGGAGAGTAATTTGGTACTTCTATTAGGTTTGATAGGATACCTATAAGTAATAGTTATGGAAAAAAAAAATTGTAATTTTTATTGAGTATATTAGATTTAATATCTGTCTCTGTAGACATAGGCTGTTTACCGTAAAAATTCTTTAATTCTCTACCTATGTGCCTGTTTATTTTTTTATTTTTTTGCCTTGTTATTTTTTCAAAGCCACGAGTGTTATCGTACAAGTAATAAGAGCTTCCGCTATCGCACCATAAGTGCTATCATAGCTCAAGGTTGATCCTAGTACAAAATTTGCTCTAATTTTGTACGAGTTTGTAATTTGTCAATATAGGCGTGCATGACTTTGGTTATGCAAATTAAGATTTGCTAAAAAAATAAAATTGCACAACACAGAGTAAATTTTGTACGAGTTTGTAATTTGTCAATATAGGCGTGCATGACTTTGGTTATGCAAATTAAGATTTGCTAAAAAAATAAAATTGCACAACACAGAATTTTGTCTTTTATGCCCGTGTATCCGTCAATCCGTGTGTCTATGTCGTAGACATATATATGTGTTCAAGATATTTACTCATTTCTGTAACCAGTTTCGGGTAAAGATTAGAAATCTGTCTGTTCCAAGAGGCAAATAGATCAAACAAAGAATAAACATATTCGAATTCATGTTGATGAGCCATGTGACATCATATCCGTGTGTCTATGTAGTAGACATATATATATGTTCAAGATATTTACTCATTTCTGGAACCAGTTTCGGGTAAAGATTAGAAATCTGTCTGTTCCAAGAGGCAAATAGATCAAACAAAGGATAAACATATTCTAATTCATGTTGATGAGCCATGTGACATCATAGTTATATGGTTGACAAGCTCTACATGACATGATTCAAGTTGTAAATCCTGCCGGAACAGATTCCACAGCATTTTGACAAACTATCTGTCACACGAGATTTTGTTTCAATCCCAGCCAAACCCAAAGAAAAGTCAATCAATATTTTCAAAAAATTATTGATTGCTTCAACATGATATTTCCTTGATAATCAAAATCATTTAACGTCTCCTTGATAATCAAAATCATTTAACGTCATAGAAACTCTATTTTAACCTTATCTTTATCTTTATCTATATCAATATTTATATAATAATATAAAATAAATCTTTTTGACATTTTATTTACTTCTTCTAATATTACCTAATAAAAATTTGAAATTCCATATTTTTAGGTAAATATATTCTAACTAAATTAGGTAATTAAGTTATTTTCTACAAATTCTATAGTTATGACTATTTATATATATATATATATATATATATATATATATATATATATTTGTCATACTTTTTCATGCATAGCATGGGTTAGCAATGATGCAAACCAAGGAGCTGGACATGTTGATCATACACTTAGGAATGGAGCTGAATTTGTACAAGATCCTTTGTCACTTCCAAGTGGTCCAATTACAAGACTTAAAGCCAAACGTTTCAAGGAAGCACTAAATGGGCAATCCAAGAGAATTGGGCTGATTCTAAAAAGACCAAGATGGGCTCAAATAATAATCAAGGCTTAGTGCACGTCATCAAAGCAATTGAAGAGGTTAATTAGCATGCAAAAATGTGACCAGCATGGTCTGACCATCAAAGGGCGTGAATTTGTTGAGTTTCAAGGATATTAAATAGGGGAATGAATTTAGTCAATGTATGTTGATGTTTATGTTGATGTTTGTGTTGTTTTTAAAGTTTTAGTTATGACTTTTCCTATTCTTGGAGGGTTGTTCCAAGTATATAGATGGGTATTTCGAATTTGAATAGACATATTATGTTTTCAAAAAATTATCATCATTGTGAGGTCTTGTGTTCCTCTTTGTTCTTAAAAGAACTCTTTGAACTTATCAAGTTAATCTTGTGGCGTTCAAACAACCAAACTTATCACCTTGATTGTTGAGGGATTCTCGGGTTTTCTTGGTGTGGCGTTTCAATCCTTCGTAGTCTTGGTTTTCATCTAGTTAGGTGACGGGTCAAGGCTCAACCAATCTTGTCTACACGATCTTGGGGTTCTAAACCATCATTGTTATCGGGTTTCATCACAATTGTTGGTGGAGTTCATATCATTTGGTATCAGAGCTTTGGTTCTAAGATAAGTTTGACTATCTTTTATTTTCGTTTTTTTTTTATTTCCTGTTCCCTGCTGTAAAAAAAAAAAAAAAAAAAAAAAAAAGGAGAAGAAGAAGAAGAAAAGTATACGATTCCAATAAGAAAATTTCTTCTTTTCAATCTTGCTTCTCACCTTATTCAAGTTCTTGACCTTTTGATGAGTTTTGGTTGTTTCTCATTTTTGAATTGCTGTTGGATTATTTTGAATTAGTTTCTTGAAGTTCGATTAAGAACTAAAGAAGACACAAAAGAGTGGAAAAAGGCAAGAGTGTGTGAGACCATAAGAGGGTAAAAGCCGTTTAGAGTGAAAACACGAGTGCAAGTGTATCAATTCTTGAGTGAAACACGTGAGGGAGTGCTTGTGAGGATTCTAACCTTGTTTTGCAGATTTTAAATATGTCCAATAATCAAGAAGAAGATACAACCGAAGAATTTCGACAACCTGCAGTTCCGAACCTCCAAATGCAAGCGTTGTTAGGGGAGATGAGGCGTATGTTGAGGGTTGAATTAGAACCTATTCACAAGAGGTTGGATAGGGTAGAAGCGGGAACTCCTAGGGGACAGCAACTAGACATCCCCAATAGGCAGCAAGGTGGGCGTGTTCCGTGGCGCAATGTTGAGGAAGAGGCGGAGTCAGAGGAGTTTGATGAGCCATATTTGAACCGGGGCAGGTTTGAGCGTGGAAATGGGAATTGAGAAGCTAGGATGCGTAGGCCTAGAAGGGATAATGATTTAGGAAACATAAAGATTAAAATCCCATCTTTTCAAAGTAAAAATGATCCTGAAGTTTATTTGGAGTGGGAAACTAAAATGGATATGGTGTTTGATTGTCACAACTACTCGGAGATAAAGAAGGTTAAATTGGCTGCAATTGAATTCACCGATTACGCCATTGTTTGGTGGGATCAATTACTGATTAATAGGAGGAGGAATAGAGAGCCACCCGTGGACACTTAGGAGGAGATGAAAATGCTTATGAGGAAGCGTTTTGTACCCAGCCAATATTATAGGGGATTGTATCAAAAGTTGCAGAGGTTAATTCAAGGTTCCAAGAGTGTGGATGAGTATTACAAGGAGATGGAGGTAGCTATGATCTGGGCTAATATAGAAGAGGACTGGGAAGCCACCATGGCTAGGTTTTTGCACGGTTTAAATCGTGAGATTGCGGATATAGTCGAGATGCAACACTATGTTGAGTTGACAGATATGGTGCATCAAGCCATAAAGGTGGAGAAACAATTCAAACGAAAGGGATTGGCTAGGAGGGGACAACCTATGGCTACTACCAACCCGTGGAAGACAACTCCAAAAAGGGACGAGCAACTACAAAATAAGCCAAAATTTGAACCCTCTAAGAATGCCAAACCAACGACCGCCGCTACTTTAGGTAACACCAAAGCTTTAAGTTCTAAAACACGTGATATTAAGTGTTTTAAATGTCAGGGGCGGGGACACATAGCCAACCAGTGTGTAAACAAAAGGGTGATAGTGATAAACGCCCAAGGAGAGCTTGAGTCGGCGAATGAGGAAGAAGTAGAGGATGATGACATGTCACCTTTGGAGGATGCCGATGATGAGCAAAATGCTGTGGTTGGAGATTTATTGGTAGCAAGGCGAGTTCTCAATGTGCAGGTTAAGGAGGAAGAAAGTAACCAAAGGGAGAACTTGTTTCATACTTGGTGCTTTGTAAATAACAAAGTTTGCAGTGTCATTATCGATGAAGGGAGTTGCACAAACGTAGCCAACACTTATTTGGTGGAGAAATTGGCCTTAACTACCTTGAAACATCCTCACCCTTATCGGCTTCAGTGGCTGAATGAATGTGGCGAAATCAAGGTGACAAGGCAAGTGTTGGTGGTATTATCCATTGGTAAATATAAGGATGAGGTGCTTTGTGATGTGGTTCCTATGCATGCATGCCATTTATTGTTAGGAAGACCATGGCAGTATGATAAGAGGGTTACGCATGATGGATTCACAAATAGGTATTCTTTCACTCATAAAAAGCAACCTATTATTCTTGTGCCATTAACTCCAAAACAGGTCAGGGAGGACCAATTAAAGTTACAAAGATCAAATGAAAAAAATAAATAAATAAATAAATAAATGAAGGCCGAAATTGAAAAAAAGGAGTTTCAAAAAAAAGAAAGAAAGAAAAACATTGATTAGAGAGAAAAAGAAAGAGAGAGGATTTCGGCCATAGTGAGAGCAAGAGAGGAAAAATTCAATTACATTGCAAAAAAAAAGTGAGATCAAGAGAGTATTATTTTCACACTAGCCCCTTATTGTACTCATATACAAGGAGGCTCTTTTATGTACTAATGATCTCGTTGGTGCTTTGCCGAGTGATATTGTTTCTCTTTTGCAAGAGTTTGAAGATGTCCTTCCCGAAGAGGTACCTTATGGATTACCTCCAATCCGAGGGATTGAGCATCAAATTGATTTCATACCAGGTGCATCAATTCCAAACCGACCTGCTTATAGGAGTAAAATCCCGAGGAGACCAAGGAACTTCAGAGGCAAGTAGGTGAATTATTGGAGAAGGGGTATGTGTGTGAAAGCATGAGTCCTTGTGCGGTTCCGGTGTTATTAGTTCTTAAAAAGGATGGAACATGGAAGATGTGTGTTGACTGCCGAGCCATCAACATCATAACGGTAAAGTATCGTTGATAAGTTATGAAATATGACTTATTTACATGTATTTTGAAGAGATTTTATTGGGTTTGTGTTGCATTTCATGTCTAATTACACTTAAATGGATGTTTGTTGTTCAATTCATTGAATTACATGATTTATACATTTAAGTGTATTAATTTAATCTTTTATATGTTAATTTGGGCCATGTTTGATTGTAGGCACAAGCTAGTTCAGATTGAAGTTAAATATCACAAGTTGAAAGGAGCAAAAGAGAAGAAAAGAGGTGCAAATTAATGTTTGAAAAGAAAAAGAAAAACAAAGCCCACAAGCCCAAAAGGCCAACATGGCCACTAAAGCCCACAAGCTCACATTATCCATTGTACTCGCATCACACTAGATTATTTTCCAATGGAGCCCTAAATGAAAGAAGCGTGGTAGCCGCCAAGGAGCATTATTATTATTTTTTAGTTTTCTTTCTAGTTTTCTCTCTTGATATTATTTTCTCTAGTTTTCTTTTTCCTTAGCCATGATTGGCTAAGCCTCTTGCTAGGGCTAGGGGCTATGTTTTCTGTATAAAGGTATGAATACTTGTAGTCCCTTTTATTTTTAATGCTAAATTACAGTTGATTGTTAATTTATAAATTCCTAATTGATGTATATTTTATTCCATACTTTCTATAAGTTCAATCATGTTTTTCTTATGATTAAGGAGGAATATTACATGGTTTTAATTAGGTATTGTGATTTATAAATTGAAAGGTCTTTCTAATTATTACTCTAGCCACTTTATTTTCTCCGGTAATATAGTGTTCCTGAGTTTTATTAGTTCAACCATGTCAAGAGCTTTTTAAAAGGAAAATAATCAACTTGTAAACTGTTATTAGAACAAGGTTTTTTAACCGGGATTACAAGGAATCATACTGATATACAGAAACACCCTGAAACCTTAGTGCCTTTTTTACATATATTCTTTACAAAATTTCCACAAACCAAATTTATTTTACTCTTCTTGCATATTGAATTACATTATCTATTGAAAACACAAACTCCCTGAGGATCGACAACCCCTTACACGTACTACAAAGTACTGCTTATTATTGAGTGACATCAATCGTCATCCCATTCCTAGATTAGATGATATGCTGGATGAATTGCATGGTTCTTGTGTCTTTACAAAAATTGATCTTAAGAGTGGATATCATCAGATTAGGATGAAGGAAGGTGATGAATGGAAAACTGCTTTTAAGACTAAATATGGTTTGTATAAGTGGTTAGTGATGCCTTTTGGTTTAACTAATGCTCCGAGCACATTTATGCATTTGATGAACCATGTTTTGCGTGCATTTATTGGCAGATTTGTCGTTGTGTATTTTGATGATATCCTAATTTATAGCAAAAACTTAGAAAAACATGTAATGCATTTGAAATCTGTTTTGGAAATTCTAAGGAAAGAAAAGTTGTTTGCTAATCTCAAGAAGTGCACCTTTTGCATGGATAAACTTGTGTTTCTTGGTTTTGTTGTTAGTAAGAGAGGAATTAAGGTGGACAAGGAAAAGGTTAAGGCAATCCAAGAGTGGTCAACGCCTACAACAATCAGCCAAGTGAGGAGTTTCCACGGCTTAGCTAGCTTCTATAGACGGTTTGAGCGTGACTTTAGTAGCTTAGCCACACCTCTTACTGAAGTCATCAAGAAAAATGTGTCGTTTAAGTGGGGGAAAGAACAAGAAAAGGCATTTAATCTGATCAAAGAAAAGTTAACTAATGCACCTTTGCTTGTTTTACCTAACTTTGCTAAAACTTTTGAAATTGAGTGTGATGCTTCAGGAATAGGTATTGGAGCTGTTTTGATGCAATAAGGCCGTCCAGTTGCTTATTTCAGTGAAAAGTTGAGTGGGGCAGCCCTAAATTACCCTACTTATGATAAGGAGATGTATGCCTTGGTAAGGGCTTTGGAAAATTGGCAGCACTATCTATGGCCAAAGGAATTTGTGATTCACACAGATCATGAATCTTTGAAGCATTTGAATAGACATCAAAGGTTGAACAAACGCCATGCCAAGTGGGTGGAATTCATTGAAACATTGGGTGGAATTCATTGAAACTTTTCCTTATGTGATCAGAGACAAGCAAGGTAAGGAAAATGTGGTGGCTGATGCATTGTCCCGAAGGTATGCTTTACTTTCCATTTTATGATACTTTACTTTCCATTTTAGAAAAAATTGCTTGACTTTGAATACATTAAGGATTTTTATGCACAAGATTCTGATTTTGGTGATGTGTTCAATGCATGTGAAAAAGTGGCGTTAGTGGTTTGGTAAGTTTTTATAGGCATGATGGATTTTTGTTTCGGGAAAATAAAATGTGTGTGCCTATGTGTTCTTTACGTGAATTTCTTGTTAGAGAAACTCATGGTGGTGGTTTGATGGGTTTGATGGGTCATTTTGGTGTAGCTAAGACATTAGGAATTTTGCATGATCATTTTTTTTGGCCTCATATGAAACGTGATGTGGAAAGAATCTATGAGAAGTGTATCACGTGTAAACAGGCCAAGTCCGAAGTTGAAACCCCATGGTTTGTACACCCCTTTGCCAATACCTAGTGAACCTTGGACTGATATTTCTATGGATTTTGTTTTGGGATTACCTAGGACTAAGAGGGAGGAGAGATTCAGTTTTTGTGGTGGTAGATAGATTTTCCAAGATGGCACACTTCATTGCATGTCATAAAACTGATGATGCATCACATATAGCTGATTTGTTCTTCAAAGAAATTGTTAGGTTACACGGCATGCCTAGGACCATTGTTTCTGATAGGGATGCAAAGTTTTTGAGTTACTTTTGGAAGACTTTGTGGGGAAAGTTGGAAACCAAGTTGTTGTTTTCTACTACTTATCATCCACAAACGGATGGGTCAAACTGAAGTAGTGAATAGAACTTTGTCTTCTTTGTTACGTGCTATCATTAAAAAGAACTTGAAAACATGGGAAGATTGTTTGCCACATGTTGAATTTGCTTATAATAGAAGTATACATTCTGCAACTAAGTTTTCACCATTTGAAATGGTTTATGGTTTTAACCCATTGTCACCTTTGGATTTAACTTCTTTACCTTTGAGTGAATGTGTGAACTTAGATGGCAAAAAGAAGGCAGAATTTGTAAAGATGAATTCATGAAAAGGCACGGCTGAACATTGAAAGGAGGACTAAACAATATGTCCATCAAGCCAACAAGGGACGCAAGAAGGTAGTGTTTGAACCAGGAGATTGGGTTTGGTTGCACTTAAGGAATGACCGCTTTCCGGAGAAACGGCGTTCAAAACTCCTACCTCGGGGTGACGGACCATTTCAAGTAGTGGAATGCATCAATGATAATGCCTATAAGCTTGACTTACCAGGTGAGTATGGTGTCAGTGCAAGCTTTAATGTTGCTAATTTGTCTCCTTTTGATGTAGGTGATGATTTGAGGACAAATCCTTCTCAAGAGGGGGAGAATGATGCAAACCAAGGAGCTGGACATGTTGATCATACACTTGGGCATAGAGCTGAATTTGCACAAGACCCTTTGTCACTTCCAAGTGGTCCAATTACAAGATTTAGAGCCAAATGTTTCAAGGAAGCACTAAATGGGCTAATCCAAAAGAATTGGACTGATTCTAAAAAGACAAAGATGGGCTCAAATAATAATACATGCATAGTCCACGTCATCAAAGCAATTAAAGAGGCTAATTAGCATGCAAAAACGTGACCAGCATGGTCTGACCATTAAAGGGCGTGAATTTGTTGAGTTTCAAGGATATTAAATAGGGGAATGAATTTAGTCAATGTATGTTGATGTTTATGTTGATGTTTGTGTTGCTTTTAAAGCTTTAGTTATGACTTTTCCTATTCTTGGAGGGTTGTTCCAAGTATATAGATGGGTATTTCGAATTTGAATAGACATATTATGTTTTCAGAAAATTATCATCATTGTGAGGTCTTGTGTTCCTCTTCGTTCTTAAAAGAACTCTTTGAACTTATCAAGTTAATCTTGTGGCGTTCAAACAACCAAACTTATCACCTTGATTGTTGAGGGATTCTCAGGTTTTCTTGGTGTGGCGTTTCAATCCAATTCGTAGTCTTGGTTTTCATCTGGTTTTCATCTGGTTAGGTGACGGGTCAAGGCTCAACCAATCTTGTCTACACAATCTTAGGGGTTCTAAACCATCATTGTTATCGGGTTTCATCACAATTGTTGGTGGAGTTCATATCAAGCAATTAGCCATATACTATATAATAAAAGTTGGGTCTTAGAAATTGTGACGCTCCGTTTGTTTTGGTGGAAACGTTTTTTGGAAATTGTTTTTCCCCACTTTTTGGTGTTTGGTACAACGCAAAATATTTGTCATTGGAAAACACTTTTTGTGATCAACAAAAAACAAGCCCCAAAAAGGGAAAAATATTTTCCGCTTTTTAAGAGTAGAAACCGTATTTCAAGACATTGTGCTCAACAAACCACCACATGATAAAAGAAAAAAAAAGCTCTACTAATAGTAACTTCTCTCTCTTCAATAGAACAATCGTTGAATTTTTTTCCCAAATGACATTTTTTGTTTAATCTTAGCTCTTTTCCACTTAATTTTGCACATAGGCATCGAATTTGGGAATTTGGGGTCTATTTTCCAAATTGAGGCGTTTTCCTATTTGAGCCCCTTTTCTTGAATGGAAGCTTTTGTTAATATAATTATTTCAAGGTTACAAAAAATATTAATAATTTTTCGTGCGAACCAAATAACAATAAATGTTTTCTGGCTCATTTTTAGGGTCATAAGCAACCATAGAATAACAAGTCAGTTTTCCCTAAAAAAAAAAAATGTTATCCAGAGTCATTTTCCATAAAACATTTTCATTAAGCAAATGGAGCGTCAAACTCAATAAATACATTAAAAAACATTGACTTAAGTGAAACTCTTTACCAAAGTATTAGAAAAATTAAAATACTTCTTTAACTAAAACTCAATCATCAAAAGTTTCAGGAAATTTAAAAGGGGTGCCATTACTTATTTTAAATTATTTTATAATACATTATGATCTTTAATTTTGTATAAAATTATTTTTTTACACGATATGCATCCGTATGTAATTTAAAGTATTTTTTTCTTTTCTTTTTGCATTCTTTATATTTATTTTATTATTCAATTTTAATTATATTATATTTTTTTATTAAGTTGTCACATCACACAGCCATAATATTTTATAGGGTTAATTACAGTAAACCTACCTGTGGTTTGGCCCATTTTAACATTGCCTACCCATGGTTTAAAACGTGTCACTTTACCTACCTGAGGTTTAAAACGTTAGCGGCCGTTACCCACCTAGCCCATTTCCGTTAAAAAAAACAAATACAGACACAAAACATAAAAAAATTTGGATTCAAAACAACTTTTTCTCAGAAAATTGAAGAACATATGAAGAACATAAATTTCAAATAAAACTCAAAAAGGGCAAACCAAATAAAACTAAAAGGCTCAAATTTCTACAATGGCTTTTTGAGTTTAAGTGGAGTTTTTGAGTAATTAAATTCTCAATTCTCAAACAACACAGCAAAGAAAAAAAAAAAAAAAATTAACACCAACACCAACAAGAAATTGAAGAAATTTTCCTGAAAACTCAAACCCCAACAGCAAAAATACTCAAACCCCAACACCAGAAAACTCAAACCCCAACACCAAAATCTAGAACTAGTGTACTTACAATCCATTCACAGTCAAAGCTCCACCATCCTGAACCTGAACCTGAACCCACCACCACCACCCCCGTTGACTTTTCTCAAAACCCCTCATCCTCCTCCAAAATCACATTCCGACCCTAAAAAATCCGAAAACTTACTTCAAACAACAATA
This sequence comes from Fagus sylvatica, assembly GCA_907173295.1. NCBI lineage: Eukaryota > Viridiplantae > Streptophyta > Magnoliopsida > Fagales > Fagaceae > Fagus > Fagus sylvatica. The sequence continues at coordinate 17,109,653 of OU015772.1, read as the reverse complement.
AGAAGCCCGAACCTGATCACCCAAACCCATCTCAGCTTGTTACCGTTTTGCCCATACCTGTTAACCCATTAACACTCGAAGGCGAAATCAATCTCGCGCTTAACCATTTACGCAGCTCCGATCCACTTCTCACGGCGTTAATCGATTCGTATAAACCTCCTACTTTTGAATCTCAAAGCTCACCACCTGAAAGCGACCCGATCTGGAGAGAGCAACCTGATCTGAGGAGAGAGAAGGCGCGGTAGCAGCGAAGACCACCGGCGACCACCATCATCGACTCCAACGCGTTCGACTACCCATGATTTAATTATGGTTCAGTTTGTGCAGAAACGGATTGGGATTGGAGAGAACATCAGAGGAGAGATGGGATCAAAAATGGAAACTGCAAATGAAAATGGGTTTTTGAGTTAGAACCCTAAAAATCATTTAGAACCCTAAAAATCAATTGAAAATGTTGCTTTTATACTCGACTAGTTTTTCTAACGGAATTGGGCTAGGTGAGTAACAGCCGCTAACGTTTTAACCCTCAGATAGATAAAGTGACACGTTTTAAACACGGGTAGACAATGTTAAAATGGGCCAAACCACATGTACGTTTACTGTAATTAACCCTATTTTATAATATTTTTGAGCTACCACTAAAGGCGAACACATAAGAATACATTATTTTTGAGTTGCCGCCAAAGGCGAACACGTAGGCATACATGTAAGGGAAAACTTAGGTATAATTCTTTAGAGACAGTGTTTTTGGTTCCACATCCATGTGTTTGGGATGAGGAAATTATTAAGATTAAAATTTATTTTTGGCCCCCTAACTTAGGGGGTGTTTTTATTTTGACCTCCTAACTTTAAAAGTTTTCGTTTGAGCCCTATAGGTTTGAGTAGTTTTCGAACAGACCCTTCTGTTCATCTCAGTTAGAGCCTTCTCTGTTAAGTGCCAACTAAACACCCAATCACGTGTCCACGTCACCATTTTATATAAAAAAATTAATAATAATAATAATATGAAAAAAAAAAAAATTTTTTCAGAAAATTTGTTCGACTTTCTCTCTTATTTTGCCAAAAACTCTCTTTCTCTCTCACATACTGATGCCAAACGAAACCCACAGATCGGATCTGTTCCTTGTGCAGTCTCAGTGAACGACATGACGATGGGTGAGGAGGGAGGCTTGCAGTGGGATCTTGTATGAGTGGCTGTGGAATTTGTAAACGACGAAGATGATGGCGTTGGGTTCGCCAGTCTCATCCCATCTTTCTCAAGACCCTCTTTCTCTATCATCTAATCTCTCTATAATTCCTTTAGAAATTGAAATCACCGAATCCCTAACCTAGAACAAGCCTCAACCACCCCGATCTAATCTCGGAATCCCTTTAGAAATTGTTGTAATGGTTGGTTAGATGGTTACTGAAAGTTCTTTGTTTAGATGAAAGTCTAGTTTGGGATTTTGACTTTAGTGTGTTGGGTTATGCTATAGACTAGAAAAGCAAAACAATGTTATTTGGTTTTCGGCTAATTTTAATTCTTTTATCTATTGCTTGGATTGGGGATGATGGAATTGGCGAAATTGTGGTGTGCTCGGAGCTCTTGATGAAAACTCTATATAAAACTATACTTTCAGATTTTTCTTTTTGGATAATATTTCAAGAAAATGAAAACTCTATATATTTTTGCGGAGATAAGAGCAATGAAGTTTGAATCTTATTTTTTTCTTGATCTATTCAACTGTTTTTTCCTTTTTGTTATTTTCCCTCGTTTTCTCAGCAACCAAACAAAGGGCTGCTGAATTTTGTGTGTACTGCCTTCTTTAATTTTTTTATTAAAGAATTTAATTTCTGTGTTTTTTTTTACCAAATCAAATTTATGTTCTTCCTCAAATCAATTTCACAAAAAAAACATATTGAAATTTTATTTTATTTTTTAGTAATTTTTGGATTTTTTAATAAAAAATATATTTGATTAATTTTTAATATAAAAAATTCTGAATTGAATTAAATATTAATAAAAAATGCTGACATGGATGGGTTAGGTGGCATTTAACAGAATTTTGGTAATAGAGTTTGACGGAATGATTCTTTTGAAAACTACTCAAATCTATAGGACTCAAACGAAAAGTTTTGAAGTTAGAGAGGTCAAAATGAAAACACCTCCTTAAGTTAGGGAGCCAAAAGTTGACTTTAGTCAATTATTAAATACACAAAAATTAATAAATTTTGAGATTTAGAATTCCTTTATTTAAAATCCCATTAATTTTAAATTCCGCTGTTTGGTTGTAATATTTATAGAAAATTTAAAATGATTCAACTTGTAAATTTGAAGTTTTGATGTAAACAGAATTTGTAAAATCATTCTCTGGTACATGTCCATTTTATTGAATCTAATCTCTGGTTAAGGTTTAAGAGGAAAAAAAAAAATTTACACTTTAATAAAAAGTTGCAAAAAAACAAGATACTCTCTACCCTTCCATTTTGAATCTCATACTACCAGGGCCGGCCCTGGGGTAAGCCCAGCAAGCCCTTGGGCTAGGGCAACCCCCCACCCCAGGGCAACCAATTGGGAAAAAAAAATTTATACTATACATTAAAAAAAAAATTGTATTCATAAAATAAAATTTTTATTAGAGGGCAAAAAAAATATATATTTAGAGGGAAAAAAAAAAATTTAGAGCTCTCCTTTCTTCTTGCCTTGTTGCCATCTCTCTTTGCCTTCTTGTTTCCTTGCCATTGCACAACCACAGTTGTCCTTAAAGGTTTTTCATGCATTGAATCTGCTAAAAATTCATGAGCACGTGTTCAATGATCTAAGTAAAAAGCTTATGGGGGAAGCTTCAGGAACCTATTAGAAAAAGCTTATGGGGAAGCTTCAAGAACAAAGCTTATGGGGGAAGCTTCAAGAACAAAGCTTATGGGGAAGCTTCAAGAACAAAGCTTGTGGGGGAAGCTTCAGGAACCTTTTAGAAAAAGCTTATGGGGAATGGGGAACTATTGGATTTTATTTTTATCTTTATTATAAGTTACTGTGTTGGTTTTGTTTTTATGCACAGTTTTTTTTTTTTTGGATAAGTTATGCACAGCAGCACAGATGCCATTACTTTAATGGCTTTTACTTGGGGCTGGGTCCGAAGTGGTGGTGCACTGACCTGTTTGTTTTAATATTTTTTTTTATTGTTTTTTATACTTTGATAGTATATATTGTGATTTGTGTGAGTGTTGTACTGTAGTGTTTGTGTTTGTGAGTATTCATTTTATATTTATTTGAGATTTTGAATATTATGTTATTGAATTATTTGAGATTTTGAATGTTGTCTTGTTGAGTATTTATTTGAAATCTTAAATGTTATGTTGTTGTATGTGAATATTGTGTGGTTGAGTATTTATTT
>OU015772.1:16796788-17106176 GCA_907173295.1 Fagus sylvatica | reverse complement strand
GTGGTTAGTGATGCCTTTTGGTTTAACTAATGCTCCGAGCACATTTATGCATTTGATGAACCATGTTTTGCGTGCATTTATTGGCAGATTTGTCGTTGTGTATTTTGATGATATCCTAATTTATAGCAAAAACTTAGAAAAACATGTAATGCATTTGAAATCTGTTTTGGAAATTCTAAGGAAAGAAAAGTTGTTTGCTAATCTCAAGAAGTGCACCTTTTGCATGGATAAACTTGTGTTTCTTGGTTTTGTTGTTAGTAAGAAAGGAATTAAGGTGGACAAGGAAAAGGTTAAGGCAATCCAAGAGTGGTCAACGCCTACAACAATCAGCCAAGTGAGGAGTTTCCACGGCTTAGCTAGCTTCTATAGACGGTTTGAGCGTGACTTTAGTAGCTTAGCCACACCTCTTACTGAAGTCATCAAGAAAAATGTGTCGTTTAAGTGGGGGAAAGAACAAGAAAAGACATTTAATCTGATCAAAGAAAAGTTAACTAATGCACCTTTGCTTGTTTTACCTAACTTTGCTAAAACTTTTGAAATTGAGTGTGATGCTTCAGGAATAGGTATTGGAGCTGTTTTGATGCAATAAGGCCGTCTAGTTGCTTATTTCAGTGAAAAGTTGAGTGGGGCAGCCCTAAATTACCCTACTTATGATAAGGAGATGTATGCCTTGGTAAGGGCTTTGGAAAATTGGCAGCACTATCTATGGCCAAAGGAATTTGTGATTCACACATCATGAATCTTTGAAGCATTTGAATAGACATCAAAGGTTGAACAAACACCATGCCAAGTGGGTGGAATTCATTGAAACATTTCCTTATGTGATCAGAGACAAGCAAGGTAAGGAAAATGTGGTGGCTGATGCATTGTCCCGAAGGTATGCTTTACTTTCCATTTTAGATGCAAAATTGCTTGACTTTGAATACATTAAGGATTTTTATGCACAAGATTCTGATTTTGGTGATGTGTTCAATGCATGTGAAAAAGTGGCGTTTGGTAAGTTTTATAGGCATGATGGATTTTTGTTTCGGGAAAATAAAATGTGTGTGCCTATGTGTTCTTTACGTGAATTTCTTGTTAGAGAAACTCATGGTGGTGGTTTGATGGGTCATTTTGGTGTAGCTAAGACATTAGGAATTTTGCATGATCATTTTTTTTGGCCTCATATGAAACGTGATGTGGAAAGAATCTATGAGAAGTGTATCACGTGTAAACAGGCCAAGCCGAAGTTGAAACCCCATGGTTTGTACACCCCTTTGCCAATACCTAGTGAACCTTGGACTGATATTTCTATGGATTTTGTTTTGGGATTACCTAGGACTAAGAGGGAGAGAGATTCAGTTTTTGTGATGGTAGATAGATTTTCCTAGATGGCACACTTCATTGTATGTCATAAAACTGATGATGCATCACATATAGCTGATTTGTTCTTTAAAGAAATTGTTAGGTTACACGGCATGCCTAGGACCATTGTTTCTGATAGGGATGCAAAGTTTTTGAGTTACTTTTGGAAGACTTTGTGGGGAAAGTTGGAAACCAAGTTGTTGTTTTCTACTACTTATCATCCACAAACGGATGGTCAAACTGAAGTAGTGAATAGAACTTTGTCTTCTTTGTTACGTGCTATCATTAAAAAGAACTTGAAAACATGGGAAGATTGTTTGCCACATGTTGAATTTGCTTATAATAGAAGTATACATTCTGCAACTAAGTTTTCACCATTTGAAATGGTTTATGGTTTTAACCCATTGTCACCTTTGGATTTAACTTCTTTACCTTTGAGTGAATGTGTGAACTTAGATGGCAAAAAGAAGGCAGAATTTGTAAAGATAATTCATGAAAAGGCACGGCTGAACATTGAAAGGAGGACTAAACAATATGTCCATCAAGCCAACAAGGGACGCAAGAAGGTAGTGTTTGAACCAGGAGATTGGGTTTGGTTGCACTTAAGGAATGACCGCTTTCCGGAGAAACGGCGTTCAAAACTCCTACCTCGGGGTGACGGACCATTTCAAGTAGTGGAATGCATCAATGATAATGCCTATAAGCTTGACTTACCAGGTGAGTATGGTGTCAGTGCAAGCTTTAATGTTGCTAATTTGTCTCCTTTTGATGTAGGTGATGATTTGAGGACAAATCCTTCTCAAGAGGGGGAGAATGATGCAAACCAAGGAGCTGGACATGTTGATCATACACTTGGGCATAGAGCTGAATTTGCACAAGACCCTTTGTCACTTCCAAGTGGTCCAATTACAAGATTTAGAGCCAAATGTTTCAAGGAAGCACTAAATGGGCTAATCCAAAAGAATTGGACTGATTCTAAAAAGACAAAGATGGGCTCAAATAATAATACATGCATAGTCCACGTCATCAAAGCAATTAAAGAGGCTAATTAGCATGCAAAAACGTGACCAGCATGGTCTGACCATTAAAGGGCGTGAATTTGTTGAGTTTCAAGGATATTAAATAGGGGAATGAATTTAGTCAATGTATGTTGATGTTTATGTTGATGTTTGTGTTGCTTTTAAAGCTTTAGTTATGACTTTTCCTATTCTTGGAGGGTTGTTCCAAGTATATAGATGGGTATTTCGAATTTGAATAGACATATTATGTTTTCAGAAAATTATCATCATTGTGAGGTCTTGTGTTCCTCTTCGTTCTTAAAAGAACTCTTTGAACTTATCAAGTTAATCTTGTGGCGTTCAAACAACCAAACTTATCACCTTGATTGTTGAGGGATTCTCAGGTTTTCTTGGTGTGGCGTTTCAATCCTTCGTAGTCTTGGTTTTCATCTGGTTAGGTGACGGGTCAAGGCTCAACCAATCTTGTCTACACAATCTTAGGGGTTCTAAACCATCATTGTTATCGGGTTTCATCACAATTGTTGGTGGAGTTCATATCAAGCAATTAGCCATATACTATATAATAAAAGTTGGGTCTTAGAAATTGTGACGCTCCGTTTGTTTTGGTGGAAACGTTTTTTGGAAATTGTTTTTCCCCACTTTTTGGTGTTTGGTACAACGCAAAATATTTGTCATTGGAAAACACTTTTTGTGATCAACAAAAAACAAGCCCCAAAAAGGGAAAAATATTTTCCGCTTTTTAAGAGTAGAAACCGTATTTCAAGACATTGTGCTCAACAAACCACCACATGATAAAAGAAAAAAAGCTCTACTAATAGTAACTTCTCTCTCTTCAATAGAACAATCGTTGAATTTTTTTCCCAAATGACATTTTTTGTTTAATCTTAGCTCTTTTCCACTTAATTTTGCACATAGGCATCGAATTTGGGAATTTGGGGTCTATTTTCCAAATTGAGGCGTTTTCCTATTTGAGCCCCTTTTCTTGAATGGAAGCTTTTGTTAATATAATTATTTCAAGTTACAGAAAATATTAATAATTTTTCGTGCGAACCAAATAACAATAAATGTTTTCTGGCTCATTTTTAGGGTCATAAGCAACCATAGAATAACAAGTCAGTTTTCCCTAAAAAAAAAAAATGTTATCCAGAGTCATTTTCCATAAAACATTTTCATTAAGCAAATGGAGCGTCAAACTCAATAAATACATTAAAAAACATTGACTTAAGTGAAACTCTTTACCAAAGTATTAGAAAAATTAAAATACTTCTTTAACTAAAACTCAATCATCAAAAGTTTCAGGAAATTTAAAAGGGGTGCCATTACTTATTTTAAATTATTTTATAATACATTATGATCTTTAATTTTGAATAACATTATTTTTTTTACACGATATGCATCCATATGTAATTTAAAGTATTTTTTTCCTTCATTTTTTATCTATATCTATTTTATTATTCAATTTTAATTATATTATTATTTTTTTATTAAGTTGTGCATCACACAGCCATAATATTTTATAGGGTTAATTACAGTAAACCTACCTGTGGTTTGGCCCATTTTAACATTGCCTACCCATGGTTTAAAACGTGTCACTTTACCTACCTGAGGTTTAAAACGTTAGCGGCCGTTACCCACCTAACCCATTTCCGTTAAAAAAAACAAATACAGACACAAAAATAAAAAAATTTGGATTCAAAACAACTTTTTCTCAGAAAATTGAAGAACATATGAAGAACATAAATTTCAAATAAAACTCAAAAAGGGCAAACCAAATAAAACTAAAAGGCTCAAATTTCTACAATGGCTTTTTGAGTTTAAGTGGAGTTTTTGAGTAATTAAATTCTCAATTCTCAAACAACACAGCAAAGAAAAAAAAAAAAAATTAACACCAACACCAACAAGAAATTGAAGAAATTTTCCTGAAAACTCAAACCCCAACAACAAAAATACTCAAACCCCAACACCAGAAAACTCAAACCCCAACACCAAAATCTAGAACTAGTGTACTTACAATCCATTCACAGTCAAAGCTCCACCATCCTGAACCTGAACCTGAACCCACCACCACCACCCCCGTTGACTTTTCTCAAAACCCCTCATCCTCCTCCAAAATCACATTCCGACCCTAAAAAATCCGAAAACTTACTTCAAACAACAATAAGAAGCCCGAACCTGATCACCCAAACCCATCTCAGCTTGTTACCGTTTTGCCCATACCTGTTAACCCATTAACACTCGAAGGCGAAATCAATCTCGCGCTTAACCATTTACGCAGCTCCGATCCACTTCTCACGGCGTTAATCGATTCGTATAAACCTCCTACTTTTGAATCTCAAAGCTCACCACCTGAAAGCGACCCGATCTGGAGAGAGCAACCTGATCTGAGGAGAGAGAAGGCGCGGTAGCAGCGAAGACCACCGGCGACCACCATCATCGACTCCAACGCGTTCGAGCTACCCATGATTTAATTATGGTTCAGTTTGTGCAGAAACGGATTGGGATTGGAGAGAACATCAGAGGAGAGATGGGATCAAAAATGGAAACTGCAAATGAAAATGGGTTTTTGAGTTAGAACCCTAAAAATCATTTAGAACCCTAAAAATCAATTGAAAATGTTGCTTTTATACTCGACTAGTTTTTCTAACGGAATTGGGCTAGGTGAGTAACAGCCGCTAACGTTTTAACCCTCAGATAGATAAAGTGACACGTTTTAAACACGGGTAGACAATGTTAAAATGGGCCAAACCACATGTACGTTTACTGTAATTAACCCTATTTTATAATATTTTTGAGCTACCACTAAAGGCGAACACATAAGAATACATTATTTTTGAGTTGCCGCCAAAGGCGAACACGTAGGCATACATGTAAGGGAAAACTTAGGTATAATTCTTTAGAGACAGTGTTTTTGGTTCCACATCCATGTGTTTGGGATGAGGAAATTATTAAGATTAAAATTTATTTTTGGCCCCCTAACTTAGGGGGTGTTTTTATTTTGACCTCCTAACTTCAAAAGTTTTCGTTTGAGCCTTATAGGTTTGAGTAGTTTTCGAACAGGACCCTTCTGTTCATCTCAGTTAGAGCCTTCTCTGTTAAGTGCCAACTAAACACCCAATCACGTGTCCACGTCACCATTTTATATAAAAAAATTAATAATAATAATAATATGAAAAAAAAAAAAAAAATTCAGAAAATTTGTTCGACTTTCTCTCTTATTTTGCCAAAAACTCTCTTTCTCTCTCACATACTGATGCCAAACGAAACCCACAGATCGGATCTGTTCCTTATGCAGTCTCAGTGACGACATGACGATGGGTGTGGAGGGAGGCTTGCAGTGGGATCTTGTATGAGTGGCTGTGGAATTCGTAAACGACGAAAATGATGGCGTTGGGTTTGCCAGTCTCATCCCATCTTTCTCAAGACCCTCTTTCTCTATCATCTAATCTCTCTATAATTCTTTAGAAATTGAAATCACCAAATCCCTAACCTAGACAAGCCTCAACCACCCTGATCTAATCTCGGAATCCCTTTAGAAATTGTTGTAATGGTTGGTTAGATGGTTACTGAAAGTTCTTTGTTTAGATGAAAGTCTAGTTTGGGAATTTGACTTTAGTGTGTTGGGTTATGCTATAGACTAGAAAAGCAAAACAATGTTATTTGGTTTTCGGCTAATTTTAATTCTTTTATCTATTGCTTGGATTGGGGATGATGGAATTGGCGAAATTGTGGTGTGCTGGGAGCTCTGATGAAAACTCTATATAAAACTATACTTTCAGATTTTTCTTTTGGATAATATTTCAAGAAAATGAAAACTCTATATATTTTTGCGGAGATAAGAGCAATGAAGTTTCGAATCTTATTTTTTTCTTGATCTATTCAACTGTTTTTTCCTTTTTGTTATTTTCCCTCGTTTTCTCAGCAACCAAACAAAGGGCTGCTGAATTTTGTGTGTACTACCTTCTTTAATTTTTTATTAAAGAATTTAATTTCTGTGTTTTTTTTTACCAAATCAAATTTATGTTCTTCCTCAAATCAATTTCACAAAAAAAACATATTGAAATTTTATTTTATTTTTTAGTAATTTTCGGATTTTTTAATAAAAAATATATTTGATTAATTTTTAATATAAAAATTCTGAATTGAATTAAATATTAATAAAAAATGCTGACATGGATGGGTTAGGTGGCATTTAACAGAATTTTGGTAATAGAGTTTGATGGAATGATTTTTTTGAAAACTACTCAAATCTATAGGGCTCAAACGAAAAGTTTTGAAGTTAGAGAGTCAAAATGAAAACACCTCTTAAGTTAGGGAGCCAAAAGTTGACTTTAGTCAATTATTAAATACACAAAAATTAATAAATTTTGGGATTTACAATTCCTTCATTTAAAATCCCATTTATTTTAAATTCCGCTGTTTGGTTGTAATATTTATAGAAAATTTAAAATGATTCAACTTGTAAATTTGAAGTTTTGATGTAAACAGAATTTGTAAAATCATTCTTTGGTACATGTCCATTTTATTGAATCTAATCTCTGGTTAAGGTTTAAGAGGAAAAAAAAAAATTTACACTTTAATAAAAAGTTGCAAAAAAACAAGATACTCTCTACCCTTCCATTTTGAATCTCATACTACCAGGGCCGGCCCTGGGGTAAGCCCAGCAAGCCCTTGGGCTAGGGCAACCCCCCACCCCAGGGCAACCAATTGGGAAAAAAAAAATTTATACTATACATTTAAAAAAAAAAAATTGTATTCATAAAATAAAATTTTTATTAGAGGGCAAAAAAAATATATATTTAGAGGGAAAAAAAAAAATTTAGAGCTCTCCTTTCTTCTTGCCTTGTTGCCATCTCTCTTTGCCTTCTTGTTTCCTTGCCATTGCACAACCACAGTTGTCCTTAAAGGTTTTTCATGCATTGAATCTGCTAAAAGTTCATGAGCACGTGTTCAATGATCTAAGTAAAAAGCTTATGGGGGAAGCTTCAGGAACCTATTAGAAAAAGCTTATGGGGAAGCTTCAAGAACAAAGCTTATGGGGGAAGCTTCAGGAGCCTATTAGAAAAAGCTTATGGGGAAGCTTCAAGAACAAAGCTTGTGGGGGAAGCTTCAGGAACCTTTTAGAAAAAGCTTATGGGGAATGGGGAACTATTGGATTTTATTTTTATCTTTATTATAAGTTACTGTGTTGGTTTTGTTTTTATGCACAGTTTTTTTTTTTTTGGATAAGTTATGCACAGCAGCACAGATGCCATTACTTTAATGGCTTTTACTTGGGGCTGGGTCCGAAGTGGTGGTGCACTGACCTGTTTGTTTTAATATTTTTGTTTTATTGTTTTTTATACTTTGATAGTATATATTGTGATTTGTGTGAGTGTTGTACTGTAGTATTTGTGTTTGTGAGTATTCATTTTATATTTATTTGTGATTTTGAATATTATGTTATTGAATTATTTGAGATTTTGAATGTTGTCTTGTTGAGTATTTATTTGAAATCTTAAATGTTATGTTGTTGTATGTGAATATTGTGTGGTTGAGTATTTATTTAAAACTTTAAATGTTGGTATGTGTGATGTGATTGTGTTTGTATTGACTAAATATTGTAGTGTTATTTTTATTCTTTGTATGGGAGTGCTGCGCATTAAATTTTTTTTTTATTTTTTTTTATGGGAGTGTAATAGTGTTATTAACTGGTTAAAAGTACAATGTAATCTTAATTTTGTATAAAAAAAAATTTTTGGATTTTATATTATTTTTTTAATATTAAATAATCGGTAGCAAGTAGGGTAACCAAAATTAGGCCGGGCTAGGGCAACCCAACTCTCGGGGCCGCCCCTGCATACTACTATTTAACATATATATCACAATATTTTTTAGGTTGACTTAGTTAATTTTTTTTAGGTTTTCTTCATCAAAGAAGTAATGTATCCCTAAAAAAAAAAAGAAAAGTAAAAGTAATGTCTTCTTTGTAAAAGAAGTAATTAATATTATTGTCCACCAAGTTAGAATTTGAAGGCTTATATATGGACAATACAATAAAGGGTTCAGTGGTCTTCGTCCAAGGGTCATTCTATACTTTTAGAACAGGGGCGAAGCCAGGAATTTATTTTAGGGTGGGCTGGAATATCAAGTAAATTTCGACGGTACGAAAAAATTTCATTAAATAGAAAGAAAAATACACCTAGTTAGGGGGACATAATGAACCTTACTCTTAAATGCATATTCTATATAAAAAAAAAAAAAAGAAGAAAAGAAGAAGAAGAAGAAGAAGAAGATAATGCACATAAATCAATAAATAATACATAAATTAATAAACCAAGTCTAACCCACTCCCCACTAGCAAACCTCATCCACAAATCACAAAACCAATAAACATTGAATTAACAAATGCTGTCACACTGTTTACCACTATTTTAATTATTCTCAATTTCCCAATCACAAGGTCACAGGACCATAAAATAAAATCAATAAATCAGACCAATCACAATTCAACACAACACACACTGACACACAGTAATACCAAATAGCTAAAATACAACACTTAAAACAGTAGTATACTAGTGTAGGTGTAGTTATAACTTAAGACTAAAGTGATGTACTGATGTGTACTCACTAGTCAGTATAAGTAGTTTGCGTGAAAACTGAAAAAATCAAAGAAAAAGAGAAGAAAAAGGAAAGGAAGATGAGAGAAAGAAAGAAACAGAAAAATGAGAAAAAGAAAGAGGGGTGACCGGACAGTGTGGGGGGTAGGGGCAGGGGTGGTCGGTGGAGATAGGAGAGAAAGAGAGAAAGGGAGAGGGAGTACCAGATCAGGCCGTGGGCCCGTGAGGGCCATGAGGCGGCGAGCAGCGGAGCAGGCAACACCGATGAGGGCCGTGACGCGGCGAGCAGGCGACGCCGGTGTGTGGTGAGAGCTTGAGGCGAGTCAAGACTTAGGCGACGCCGATTGCGTGAGGATTTGGTGTTGCCGCTGTGTTAGTACAGTGAGGGTTTTGTAACTTTGTTTGATTTTTTATTGTTTTTTATTTTGAATTTTAGATCAGATTTGTGATTTGAGTTGGGTTCAAATTGGAATTGAAATGGATTGGTGGGCTAGGCTGTGTTTGCGATTGTAATTTAGACTGGGCTTGGAGTGGGTTATTTTTATTTTTTTTTTTTAAATTTACCTAAAAAAAAAAAAAAACTGGACTGGGCTATAGCCCAGTCCACGTTACACATAGCTCCGCCACTCTTAGAAGTTAGAATAAGAGTTTCTCTCCATAGAGGAGAAGGAGAGTAATTTGGTACTTCTATTAGGGTTGATAGGATACCTTTAAATCATAGTTATGGAAAAAAAAAAAAAAGAATTGTAATTTTTATTGAGTATAGTAGATTTGATATCTGTCCCTGTAGACATAGGTTGTTTGCCGTAAAAATTCTTTAATTCTCTACCTGTGCCTGTTTATTTTTTTTATTTTTTTGCCTTGTTATTTTTTCAAAGCCACGAGTGTTATCGTACAAGTAATAAGAGCTTCCGCTATCCCACCATAAGTGTTATCATAGCTCAAGGTTGATCCTAGTACAAAATTTGCTCTAATTTTGTACGAGTTTGTAATTTGTCAATATAGGCGTGCATGACTTCGGTTATGCAAACTAAGATTTGCTAAAAAAATAAAATTGCACAACACAGAGCAAATTTTGTACGAGTTTGTAATTTGTCAATATAGGCGTGCATGACTTTGGTTATGCAAATTAAGATTTGCTAAAAAATTAAAATTGCACAACACAGAGCAAATTTTGTACGAGTTTGTAATTTGTCAATATAGGCGTGCATGACTTTGGTTATGCAAATTAAGATTTGCTAAAAAAATAAAATTGCACAACACAGAATTTTGTCTTTTATGCCCGTGTATCCGTCAATCCGTGTGTCTATGTCGTAGACATATATATATGTTCAAGATATTTACTCATTTCTGGAACCAGTTTCGGGTAAAGATTAGAAATCTGTCTGTTCCAAGAGGCAAATAGATCAAACAAAGGATAAACATATTCTAATTCATGTTGATGAGCCATGTGACATCATAGTTATATGACATATATATATGTTGATATTTACATTTCTGGAGCTAAAGATTAGAAATCTGTCTGTTCCACATGACAAACAAAGGATAAACATATTCTAATTCATGATGAGCCATCAAGTTGTAAATCCTGCATGATTCGGAACCTGCCGGAGATTCCACAGCATTTTGACAAACTATCTGTCACACGAGATTTTGTTTCAATCCCAGCCAAACCCAAAGAAAAGTCAATCAATATTTTCAAAAAATTATTGATTGCTTCAACATGATATTTCCTTGATAATCAAAATCATTTAACGTCATAGAAACTCTATTTTAACCTTATCTTTATCTTTATCTATATCAATATTTATATAATAATATAAAATAAATCTTTTTGACATTTTATTTACTTCTTCTAATATTACCTAATAAAAATTTGAAATTCCATATTTTTAGGTAAATATATTCTAACTAAATTAGGTAATTAAGTTATATTTTCTACAAATTCTATAAGTTTGACTTTTTATTTATTAATTAATATATATATATATTTTTTATATTTTTTTTTGGTCATACTTTTTCGTGCATAGCAAGGGTTAGCAATTAGCCATATACTTTATAATAAAAGTTGGATCTAAGAAATTGTGACGTTCGGTTTGTTTTGGTGGAAACGTTTTTTGGAAATTGTTTTTTCCCACTTTTTGGTGTTTGGTATAACGCAAAATATTTGTCATTGGAAAACACTTTTTGTGATCAACAAAAAACAAGCCCCCCAAAGGGAAAAATATTTTCCGCTTTTTAAGAGTAGAAACCGTTTTTCAAGACATTGTGCTCAACAAACCACCACATGATAAAAGAAAAAAAAAGCTCTACTAATAGTAACTTCTCTCTCTTCAATAGAACAATGTTGAATTTTTTCCCAAATGACATTTTTTGTTTAATCTTAGCTCTTTTCCACTTAATTTTGCACATAGGCATCGAATTTGGGAATTTGGGGTCTATTTTCCAAATTGAGTCGTTTTCCTATTTGAGCCCCTTTTCTTGAATGGAAGCTTTTGTTAATATAATTATTTCAGGTTACAAAAAATATTAATAATTTTTCGTGCGAACCAAATAACAATAAATGTTTTCTGGCTCATTTTTAGGGTCATAAGCAACCATAGAATAACAAGTCAGTTTTCCCTAAAAAAAAAAAATGTTATCCAGAGTCATTTTCCATAAAACATTTTCATTAAGCAAATGGAGCGTCAAACTCAATAAATACATTAAAAAACATTGACTTAAGTGAAACTCTTTACCAAAGTATTAGAAAAATTAAAATACTTCTTTAACTAAAACTCAATCATCAAAAGTTTCAGGAAATTTAAAAGGGGTGCCATTACTTATTTTAAATTATTTTATAATACATTATGATCTTTAATTTTGTATAAAATTATTTTTTTACACGATATGCATCCGTATGTAATTTAAAGTATTTTTTTCCTTCATTTTTGGTATCTATATCTATTTTATTATTCAATTTTAATTATATTATTATTATTTTTATTAAGTTGTGCATCACACAGCCATAATATTTTATAATATTTTTGAGCTACCACCAAAGGCGAACACGTAAGAATACATTATTTTTGAGTTATACATGTAAGCGAAAACTTAGGTACAATTCTTTTGGGACAGTGTATTTGGTTCCACATCCATGTGTTTGGGATAAGGAAATTATTAAGATTAAAATTTATTTTTTGCCCCTTAACTTAGGGGGTGTTTTTATTTTGACCTCCTAACTTTAAAAGTTTTCGTTTGAGCCCTATAGGTTTGAGTAGTTTTCGAACGGACCCTTCTGTTCATCTCAGTTAGAGCCCTCTCCATTAAGTGCCAACTAAACACCCAATCACGTGTCCATGTCACCATTTTATATACCCAAAACTCTCTTTCTGTCTCACATACTGATGCCAAACGAAACCCACAGATCGGATCTGTTCCTTGTGCAGTCTCAGCAACGACATGACGATGGGTGAGGAGGGAGGCTTGCAGTGGGATCTTGTATGAGTGGCTATGGAATTTGTAAACAGCGAAGATGATGGCGTTGGGTTCGCCAGTCTCATCCCATCTTTCTCAAGACCCTCTTTCTCTATCATCTAATCTCTCTATAATCCTTTAGAAATTGAAATCACCGAATCCCTAACCTAAACAAGCCTCAACCACCCCGATCTAATCTCGGAATCCCTTTAGAAATTGTTGTAATGGTTGGTTAGATGGTTACTGAAAGTTCATTGTTTAGATGAAAGTCTAGTTTGGGATTTTGACTTTAGTGTGTTGGGTTATGCTATAGACTAGAAAAGAAAAACAATGTTATTTGGTTTTCGGCTAATTTTAATTCTTTTATCTATTGCTTGGATTGGGGATGATGGAATTGGTGAAATTGTGGTGTGCTCGGAGCTTTGATGAAAACTCTATATAAAACTATACTTTCAGATTTTTCTTTTTGGATAATATTTCAAGAAAATGAAAACTCTATATATTTTTGCGGAGTTAAGAGCAATGAAGTTTTGAATCTTATTTTTTTCTTGATCTATTCAACTGTTTTTTCCTTTTTGTTATTTTCCCTCGTTTTCTCAGCAACCAAACAAAGGGCTGCTGAATTTTGTGTGTACTGCCTTCTTTAATTTTTTTATTAAAGAATTTAATTTCTGCGTTTTTTTTTACCAAATCAAATTTATGTTCTTCCTCAAATCAATTTCACAAAAAAAACATATTGAAATTTTATTTTATTTTTTAGTAATTTTTGGATTTTTTAATAAAAAATATATTTGATTAATTTTTAATATAAAAATTATGAATTGAATTAAATATTAATAAAAAATGCTGACATGGATGGGTTAGGTGGCATTTAACAGAATTTTGGTAATAGAGTTTGACGGAATGATTCTTTTGAAAACTACTCAAATCTATAGGACCCAAACGAAAAGTTTTGAAGTTAGAGGGTCAAAATGAAAACACCCCTTAAGTTAGGGAGCCAAAAGTTGACTTTAGTCAATTATTAAATACACAAAAATTAATAAATTTTGAGATTTAGAATTCCTTTATTTAAAATCCCATTAATTTTAAATTCCGCTGTTTGGTTGTAATATTTATAGAAAATTTAAAATGATTCAACTTGTAAATTTGAAGTTTTGATGTAAACAGAATTTGTAAAATCATTCTCTGGTACATGTCCATTTTATTGAATCTAATCTCTGGTTAAGGTTTAAGAGGAAAAAAAAAAATTTACACTTTAATAAAAAGTTGCAAAAAAACAAGATACTCTCTACCCTTCCATTTTGAATCTCATACTACTATTTAACATATATATCACAGTATTAAAAACCCAAGATTGAATTAGATGCTCTTATGACTTATCTATGTTTCAACAAAGTATGATGCGCTACTGAATCTACGTACATAAATTTCATATCTACGTTCCTCAAATGTTTTATAAGATTGTTATACTGTAAAACAAAAAAAATGGAAATTATGATTCTGAACCACGTTAAAAAAAGAAAGAAAGGAAAATTAGTAGTATAAACCTCCCGCAATAGGTGGCTAAGCAAAAGGCAATTTGGAGATGCAAAGCCCAATACCATAAACAAAAACCAAGATGAAGGGCTTCCGCCAGTCATGGGTTGGCTTAAAATTCTGTAAAAGATGTGAACATATATTGAAGCGGAGGCAGATTCCTTAATAAGTATTCGAGGATTAAGGGGAGTGTCGTGAAACATACCCATGGGAGAATTTTAGGCGGGGGCAAATTTCTAAATAAGAATATTGAAAATGGCAGATTCCTAATCCATGTTAGAACTTGCATGATGGTTTTGAGAGAGAGAGAGAGAAAGATAAGTGTGTATATGAGAGAAACAAAAAGAAAGAGAGAGGGAAAAAAAGATCTCACCTTAAATCTAAAGATGACTTAGTACGTAAAGATGGGTCAGAATAAAAAGAAGAAAAAATGAAAGGAGAGTGAATGAGAATAAAGTAAGACCAAAAAACGAGTGGAGTAAGATAAATTTAAAAAACTCTATATGTTTAGATGAGATTTAGAGATAGTAGTGGGTCGCAAATCCCAACAATAAATTCTACAAGTGAATTGGAAATCTCCTCACTTGTGGTGCTAAACCAAATAATTAACAAATTTACATTTTAATTACACGATTTAAACGTATCATTGCATTGCTTTTATTGGTCCATCCAACCATTGTATCACAATTTTATCTTTACATGTAATAATATGTAACATGAACAAACTCTACTTAAATATATGCCATGAGCCCAATTCGTGAGCTCAACTCTTGAAGTGGCAAGATGTGAGCCTTGAACACATCCCGTAAAGTGAAAGATGTAGGCTATGAATGAGCCCAATTGTCATGAGTACGAGACGTAGAAATGGTACCGATCATGAGTCCAATTCGTAAGATGACGAAATAACGTGGGCCATGAGTCCATTTTGTGATGTTAGGAAAAATATGATCCTTGAGCCAGTCCTATGAAGTAAAGAACGTCATGGACCATGGATCTACTCTAAAAAACATGAGAAATCTTTGGGCAAAAGCCCAACTTGCGTGGTTAGATGGACTTATGGGACTTTTTTGGGTTCCAAAACCCATTAACTTCTTCATGGGAAAAAAATCTAGGTGGCACGGATTGTCTAATAAAAAAGTGTCATAAGAGCAGAGGAGATAAGTGGGCATGAACAATATCTCAATTCCATTTGAAATTTAGGTTTCATTAGAAGATATTTCAAAGTTTAATACAATTTGAAGTCAAGAAAGAAATACACAATCATGGTCGACCGACATCTTGAGTGTAGATATAGTCTGTATGAGCAAGCGTGGACCTTCTAATCAAACACTCTTCACTTCCTAATCCCCTGCACTCATCATCATCCATGCTTGATTCCTCCTACCAGAAAATAAATAAATAAATAAATTATAAATACATCTAATATATGAATGTCAACCAACAGTACAAGTCAAGCCAAATCAGCATTTCTTATTTGAGCTAGAGATAACTAATTAAGGCTAAAATATTTTTTCATCTCTAAAATATTCTATTTACATTTCGTCCTTTCATTCATTCCTGTTTATTTCATGGACAAAAATAGAATCAAAATTATTATTTTTACCTAAACTATAGTTTAGGTTCTATTTTCGTCCTTTAAAATATATATTTTGTTAGACAAGTAACAAAAAAAATGTTACGAAGTAGATTAAAGAATGAGTTTGATGACATTTTAATTTTCAAGAACCATGGAACTTTTTAAATTTTAATGATTAAAATAAATTAGTATTATATTTCGGGACAAAAAATATATTTTTAGTGAAAACCAACTTACCGGTGATGAAGTAGGTGGTACATGCAGGTTAGATTCCGGCCAAGTGGTTGTTGGGAAGGAGAGTGGTCTAGCTCTTGCACTTGATAGAAGGAGTAAAACCAAGAGGACGGAAGCGAAGCACCTTGCCATATTTTCACTACTCTTCAGTCCCAAGATTGAACGTACTCAACATATAAGAGTAAGAGAGTTATGGAAAAAGAAAGGCTATAAATGGAGAAAGATGAAAGGCTGTGGGCACTACTAGTAGCGGTGTGATTCTCTCTGACTCTGACTCTTTGGATTGAGAGTTAAGTTCCATGAATGAGCATTGAAATTATGCAACACAAAAGTCAAAACATTGGCAATACCCATTTAAAAGGTCAATGCTTAATTTCTAGGAAACATCACCTATTCAAGGACATCATTGAGAACCGTTTTTTTTTACATCCTCTAGCTTCGTTGATGATGACGATGCAGTTTGTGTGTTGTGTGATGGGAAGCTAGCTGTAAGTGCAGATGTAGATAAAGTAACATGCTCAGTTGCATGTGGTGGACAACTGTTGATGTTGGGGACATATTTGGTTACATGTAATTTAAGAAATCATTAATGGCTCTTGTTAATTCACAGGCGGCAAGCAATTAAATAGAGCTGATGTATGCAATTCTGCATAAATTGGTCAAGCTGGATTTTAGCTATTGGAGCAAGCTAGCAGCATGCAAAGGAAGCACGATATATATTGTCACTCTTTTACCCTCTCCCCCCACTTCAATTTTTTCTCATATTTCCTTTCTTTTCTTAGTAAAAATAATACTATGAGAATTGAGATGCCATAATTCCACTCTAAATTTGATTTCTCTTTGAAGTCATGTGTTAGAAGGGCACAGGGCACCACCTGAATAGGTTCACTAACACGCACGCCCAGTGTCTGCAAGTGATGGCCTCTACTCTAGACTCTTTAGTCTCTACCTTTTAAAGCTTCTTTGGGAGAATGAATGAAATTAAATGGGGTTTAAAAAAAAAAGTTTGAGAATTTAGTAAGTGACTAAGCACTCATTTAACTTTTGTTAAATATGAAGCAATAATGCTTTGATAGCATGTTGAGATTATTGGTGCTTTGATACCTTAATGTTTATCTTTAGTAATTAATTAATTATAAGAAAACTTTTTAACGACTACATTTTTACTCTATATTTTTCTTCCTGATGTTCTAATAAATCCAATGTAATGTTTATATAGTAGAGATTCTTAATTAGAACTATGTTTGTTTGTTTAACAAGTATTGGGTTTACACTAGATTTAGGTCTTATGCACCAATATATCTCTAACAAATTTATTCTTTTTCTTTTAATAAAATAAAGATGAAATGTTAATTTTATCATTATTTTAAACAAAAGAAAATAAAGATAGAAGTATATAATAATAAAATTATATATCTCTTCCCATTCGTTATTTTTATAAACTATCAAACACATTACAAGAAAGACATTATATTCCATTCATATTTCATTGAAATATATAATTATAAAATTATATATCTTTTTCCGTTCATTATTTTTATAAACTATCAATCTCATTACAAATAAGACATTATATTAATATATTCCATTCCTATTTCATTATTTTATAAATCCCCACGGTAGTGATAGGGTTATACCAAATACCAATCCATAAGCCTCTTATTAATTAAACATGAAAATGAAACTGGAAAGAAGAAACAGGTAAAGAAAATATCAAATGATTGGACAAACAGAGAATCAAATGGTTAATTGAAAAAACTGCCATGAGTACCTTTCAAATGAGAATTGCACCCCGCGAAAGCCAAAAAATGATAATTTTTTTTTTCATGTCTTATTTGTAATGTGAATTACATCACTCACGGACCGGTCCTGGAGCTTCTAATCTATATATACAATTTATTAAGGCAAGAGTAGACAAGGCTATACGATTGGGAACCCTAGAAAATTCTGAATAAATAGGCATTTAAAGACCATAAACTTAAGTAGAAGACATCAAACTTCTTTAAATTAATAATTAAATCATCATTTAAAGATCGTGCTTCATTTTGTTGTATATATATATTATTATTATTATTTTTTTGATAACAATTGTATATATATATATTATGTTATCGAGGCTTATTGACTATTTTGCAACGTTTGACCATAAAACGGATTAATTTTTTTTAAGATTCGGTTTGGGTTCAGGCGTATAGCAAGTAGCAAGAGATACATCTACAATAAAGATTAACACTTCAATGTCGGTATTGGAAATCGTAAACTTAATTTATCGAAGTATTGCACATTTCTCAAAAAAAAAAAGAAAAAAAAAAGAGGAAGTATTCCTAGCATTTTGTCTCTCCTGACATGGATCTGGTGGACCTGAGTTTATTTATACTGTACACGGCTGGCCTGAGTTTAGAGAGGGGTAGCTTGCACTGGTGGTCCACTTGCACCGACAATCATTTCTCTTTCTATCATTTTTAGGTTTAAATATCATTTTGTCCTCAACCTTTGGCCTTTGTGTCAAATTGGTCTCTAACCTTTCAACTTTATCAAATTGGTCTTCAACCTTTTAATCTTGTGTCAAAATGGTCCTTATCGTTAAGTGTTAGATAAAAAATATTGACATGACTAACGGTTTATTTTTAATTTTAAAAATGTCTGACATGCTATATCAACTCAAATTTTAATAAAAAAAAAAATGCCAATTCAAATTAAAAAAAAAAAAAAAAAATCTGAAAATTAAACTCACGTGTTTCTTTTTCTTCTTTCTTCTATCTTAATTTCTAAGGGAACCGATACTCCAATTCAAAATTTCAAATCCCTAACTCCCTTGCAAAATCCCCTTGTCCCTTTACTGTCATTTTACACTCTCATTTCCATGAAAATTTTTTATAATTGCACTGTCATTTTCAATTGCATCTGAAGAATTTTTTGAAAACTAAAAACTCTTCTTACTAACACATGATCCTTATTATGCTGGACTGACTTTACTATGAAACTAAGCAGTATCTGCCTTGCAAGCTTCCGACTTCTCAGACTCGGAAAACTTCTTTTTAGAAGCACCGTCTTTAACATCATTATTGGATTCGTCATCCACCTTCTCCTCTTCTGCCGTACTCATTTCAAACACATAATTTGCATTACCAGGATTTGATTGCCAAGCTCTCCCAGGTACAAACTTGGGTGCACGTGGGTTCATGATTCTTGGAGGCCCAAATCCACTTCTTTCCTTGCTAGGGGTATGATATCTCAAATAGCCATGTTTCATGCGGAAAGAATAATTGTTGTTCCTATAACATAGAGGTGATATAGAACAAGGAATCCTGGTAGCAACTGGAGTAACAACTATGAGAAGCGTGAGGGGAGGTGGGGAATGGTTGTGCGAGAGGTCGGGGCAGGGGATTTTGCAAAGGGGTTAGGGATTTGAAATTTGGAGTTGGAGTATTGGATTCGCTTAGAAATTAAGATGGAAGAAAGAAAAAAAGAAACACGTGAGTTTGATTTTCAGATTTTTTTTTTTTTTAATTTGAATTGGCATTTTTTTATTATATTAAAATTTGAGTTGGTATGCCACGTTAGACGTTTTTAAAATTAAAAATAAACCATTACCCACGTCAGTATTTTCCATCTAACACTTAACGACAAAGACCATTTTGACACACGGTTGAAAGGTTGAGGACCAATTTGACACAGTTGAAAGATTAGAGACCAATTTGATATAAAAGCTAAAGGTTGAGGACCAAAACGGTATTTAAACCAATTTTTTATTGGACAAACATCTCTTTTACTTTCCTACAAATATAAGAAATTTGAATTAAAATAATTCAATTGTTCAAGAATTTATCCGTTTGCATGGTTTTGCCAAATGAATGACAGAATAAGTGTGAATTTTTATATCATTCAAGATTTTATTTTAATTTTTTTAAGACTAAGTTGGAATTTACTTTTATTTATTTTTTTTTAATGACTAAAGTAAGCATTTTCCGTTTTTCTTACATAAAGTTTCACATGGTTTCCCTTCACAAACTATAGAAAATATATAAGTTCCAAAATTTAATTCTCAAAATTCAAGGACTTAAAAAAAGACTAAAGTCCATTTTTTGTCCCATAACTTTGAAAGTGTTTTCATTTTTACCCTCAAAATTTCAAAAGTTTTCATTTGAACCTTATAAGTTTGTTTAACTGTCAAATGGATCTTTCCGTTTATCTATGTTAGAATCCCGCCTGCTAAGTGCCTTGCTGGACAACTATAATACTGAACAAGCATCGTAGGTGATCCATTCCCTTTTTCAACATCACTTTTTTCACACTATCATATCACGGTCACGATTTCACCTTTACTATGCTCAATTAAAACCTTAAAGTTCTGGATCACCAAAAACAAAAACAAGAAAAACCTAGGTCCACAACAACCATGGCTTCCTCACGCACTGTACAAACCACAAATTGCACCATCACACCAACCAGAACCCCTCATTTCTTTTCACGAAATTCAAATGCTTAAAGCTTCAACAACAACCCAAAAATCAGAAATTTTGAAGTCGAACAAAAGACATCAGTTCGAAAAATTATTTTAGTGGAATGAAGACCTCACAGCCTACACATTAACCTGAAGGAACTCGCTGACAAACTTAAAGGAATTTCTGAGAACCCACATGTTTTTTTTGGTTCCATGGAGATCGTCACTCTCTGGTACAGGGCTCCTGAGGTTCTCCTTGGATCCACCCATATCCACCGCCGTCGACATCTGGTCTGTCGGTTTCGAGTTCCAGCAATTGTAGGCCATTCAGATTTAGATCTGGGGTTGTGTCTTTCAAGGAGAGGCGAGTAAATTTGTTGGACTCGACTTTTGTCCACCACGATGTTGCTAGAGCAAACTGAGCCACATGATTTGCTCGACGCCATTGAAGCGGAATCAGTGCTCCAATCGACTCCGAGTGGCCTCGACGCTATGATTGGCGTTGGGGAAATGGAAAAGTGATTTTAATAAAATGAATATGCGTGATCTGATCTAAACGAGTGAAACTGCACCGTTTTGTTGAATGAGAATAAGTAATAAGTGTGAAATAGTGTAATGTCTAATTACTTGAGATGACACATTTAAGGATTAAGATCCTCTAGAGTTCTTAGGGTATTCTACCACATAGAATTCTCTAAATTTTGACAATTTATTTTAAAATAAAAGGTTAGGATGATGTCATATCATTATTTCACTAACATAATAATAAAATAATAATTTATAAACTAAACTAAAACACTCCAAGGTTAATCCATCCAAACCAAAATAAAATAATTATTATTTTATTGTTATGTTAGTGGAATAATGATATAGAATCATCCTAGTCTTTTATTTTAAAATGAATGGTCAAGATTTAGAGAACTCTATGTGATAGAGTACTCTAAGAACTCTAGAGGATCTTGATCCCACATTTAATGTCTTTATTTTATCTTTTTTATTTTGCTTATGCTCTGACGTGTCAAAGAAAGCCACATAGGATGCTTGGTCAACATTATAGTTGTCTAGCTAGGCACTTAACGGAGGACACTCTAATTGAAGATGAACGGAAGGGCCTATTTGACAGCTAAACAGACTTATAGAACCGAATTGAAAACTTTTAAAGTTAGGGGGTCAAAATAAAAATACCCCTAAGTTAAGAGGTCAAAAGTGGACTTTGGTTTAAAAAAAATAAAAGTTCAAGGACATCTAATTTCAAATGGGCAAAACTTAGGTACAGTTCCTTAAGTCAAATACATTAGGTTCCTAGTTGAATTCAAATACATTGAATTTAAATATTCTTAGAAAAGATAATATTGTTTGTGTTTAATTGGTTAATGCAACCACATGTTTGAATTCAATTGAAAAACCTAATATACCTAACCTAAGGAACTGTTCTAAAGTTTTACCAATTTCAAATCAAATTAGAAGATAAATTGTTTGTGTTTCAAATCCATTTGATTTTGGGGAACCTCCAAAATTTTAAATTTCAAATTAGGATAAAAAATCCATTTGATTTTGTCCAAAATTTTAAGGGGTGTATTTTGTATTTTTCCTATATATATAATCCAATTCTGAAAATACAAATTGAGAGATTGGTTTAAACTTTAAACAAACCCCCCAAATTTAATCATTAACCCAGTGCATAAAAAAACACCTTCTGAATTGACAAATACATAGTAAAAACAAATTAGATTGACATATGTGCAAGCGCCCTAATCAAAATCCTTGAGAATGAACAATTCTCAAACAACCTGAACCAAATTGACTTCAAGTAACAAGAATCATATAAAGTTCCGCAAGTATACTTCATGAAGGTGCACTAAGAGCATTCGTAGTAGCCTCCCTAAACCGTATAAAAAACCCAAATTTAGCAAAAAATTCACCAAAACTCCTCCATCGCAGTCTCCCTATTTCCCGAAATAACGAAGCTGATGAACAGTAGCTCCTCAAGTTGGAGGAGCAACTGTTCATCCGCTTAAGGATTAAATAATAATTTTTTCTCTCTCTTGTAGTCCGTCTTTCTCTCTATTTCATAACAAACAAACCGTGATGAAGAAAGAACAAACAAAGTGAAAATAAATAAATAAATAAATAAAGGGGGAAAGAGAGACGTGAGGGGGGTTGAGGCCTGAGGGGATCGATGTGAGGTCTGAAGAGTAAAAAAAAAGAAATGGAGGTGGGGGATGTATGCAGTAAAAAGAAAGGGAAGGGGTACGTGGGTGGTTCGTGGGTTTGCAGTGTGGTGTGCTTTAGCCAAATTTGATAAAGTGGGTTTTTTAGAACAAATTTGGCAAAAATTTAGAGGAGGCTACTGTGAATGCTCTAACCTACAAGTACAACTACCACCATCCTCAACCTAATTTTGAGCATTTAAATAAACCTAGATTATGTAACTTCAAAATCATGAAAGCAGTCTTTTCTTTTGCACCCATATTGCACTCAAATTCAAACAATCAAGCACCCGATACACTCCACTCCAAACACCTAACAAACTAAGCTGTAATTAACATAAACAAATCTTGAACACCAAAAGTGATCAACAATTGAACCACAACAAAATCAAAAACTTCAGAAAAAGCTAAAATATCAAATCTTACTCACAGAAGTATACTCATGCCCAAGAACAAAATTGAAGTCCATTACATACCTCACAACCCCATTGTTAGAGACCAAAATCTCTCAAAACCCACCACCTAAAAACACCGAAACCCATCAGTGAAAGCCTACTCAAGTTGAGACACAACTCAAATTGGCCACCTAGAATCGTCGATAACCTATAGTAGAGAAGAGAGAGATGAGAAGGGCTTCAGGAAAAAAAGAAAAGGAGAGGGGAAAAGGAGAGGATGACCTAGCCCTGGAAACCACGATGACATGGTTCATCTTCTCCCTTTTTTATTTTTTTTAGAATGAGTGTATCCAAAATTCTTTGAATCCTTGATTATTCTTTTTAGTATATGTAGTCTCATGTCCTACATACACTAGATATTAAATGGAGGAATCCCTTGGAGGTGGCCCAAGATACTCGTTAGAAGTTTTAAATCTAAAACCTCATGGATCTTATGAAACTTTAGGAATCACTAGGTCAACTTTTGAGGTTTTTTTACATTAGTTTTGATATGGTTTTCTCACAATTATTGGAGAAAAATTGAAGAATCGATGATTTTTTATTTATTATTATTACAAAATTTAATTATTTGATATAAGAATTTATTTTATTATTATTATTTTTTATCTAACCTTATATGAGTCGACCATGCTAACTATAATGGTCTATAAGACTTATAGGCAATGATAGGCTCACATAAGGGTGATATCGGTCCGGTCCGGTCTAGTTCGGTTTTCAACTGTTTTTAGGATTGGGCTAGTTTTGTCAGTCTTTAAAAACTGTGGACTAGGATCAATAGGTTATGTAGAATCATCGGTCAAATCCAGTTTGTTTGGACGGTCCAGTTCTGTCCAAACTAGACAACCCAAAGGGTAATCAACAAGATGAAAGAGAACACACATAGGGGTGATATCGGCCCGGTTTAATTTAAGCGCTCACATCATCCTTATATCACTTTTTCACATTATTAAAAAAAGTGTGGACATTAATGTGGTGTGTGGGATGTAATTTTTTATTCTATTTTAATTTAGACCTATATTAAAAAAAATAAAAAATGTAGTTCACCCAAATTAGCTTACCCCAAAAAATTCTATCACAATGTGTGGTGTAGCTAATGTGAAGTAATATATTCCTCAATAATAACTATATGGTATAGGAATAAAAAAAAAAATAGGAAGGAATAGCGCCAAAACATGTTCTAAGATTTTTTTCCGTTACAACCTCTCTCTCTCTCTCTTATCCTCCGAACGATATATCAACTATGTTTCAAGATATTTGTTACTCTCACCAGTACACCAAACTGAACCAAGTCATGGCATGTTCTCCAACCCCTATCTCTGTTCTTTATTTCACCAACCCAATACTGCCCAAAAGGCCTTCTTCACCTTCCACATTAAACCCGAGAGCCATGGCCAAAGAGCTTTACTTCAACCAAGATGGTTCAACCACAAAGAAGCTTCAGGTTACAGTCCAAGGCACTAGTTCTTCAAAACACACAATTGTATTTTGCTTGACAAGATTTTGAATGGTTGGTTTGGTGATGCAGGCAGGGGTGGACATGGTGGCTGACCTTGTTGGGGTGACTTTGGGTCCAAAGGGAAGGAATGTGGTTTTGCAGAACAAGTATGGACCTCCGAAAATTGTAAATGATGGTGAAACTGTTCTCAAAGAGGTATTGCACACTTACCCATTTGTCCATTACCCTTTGCTAGTTCTCTTTTATCTTGTTCATTTCATACAAACTTGCTTACAAATTTTAATTTGACAATTATGGCATATGTGGCTGGAAATTTAAATTAGTATTAGTTCAATTTTTCATACAGAGTTGACTATTTATTATTTGTCTTCCTAGTCTTACAAGTTTACAATAATTGTAGACTTGTAGTTTTGCTTTGAGCTCATGGCATTTGACATAGTACCATTGAAGCTGTGTTTCAAATTGTGCAATTGTGGGAGCCAAGTTTTCAACTTGAGAAATGGTTGCCCACTTATAAATTATCTACCTTGAAGTTATGGCCATGATTTAATGTTCAATTTTATTTTATTTTTTAGGGGTTTGTCACAATGACTCTTTTAAAAACCCTCTATAAGATTACCTACAGTTCATCCCCACATTCCCTCTTGAATCTTGCTATTGTTTTACTTCAATTCATTTTTCTATGAGAGTTGCTTACATTCACAAGAAACACTTTCTCTCATGATGGGATAAAGTTTCATTCCAAGTTGGGTCACTCAAGATTAAATTAGTGAGACTATAACACAATGGTGGAGTAACATGATTAGCAAAAGGAAAAATCTAATTATTCAATAATAACTTTTTTTTCTTTCGCCACGTGCTTTCCCCTTAACTGGCTCTAAATTGTTTTATTTAGATTGAATTGGAGGACCCTTTGGAGAATGTTGGAGTTAAATTGGTGAGACAGGCTGGTGCCAAAACAAATGACCTTGCTGGCGATGGTTCCACTACGTCAATAATTCTTGCTCAGGGTCTAATTGCCGAGGGTTTGAAGGTATGAATTGGATGCTGTACATGAGTAGCTTGTCTATTACTTACAACAAAAGAAGTGTTTCTTTTGATGGTTTAAGGATCACTGCATATTCTACCATTGTGATAGAATGCAGCGTCTCTAAACTAATATAGGCAATAGCTAGAAGGCAGGACTTTCTAAGAGACTAGGCAACAGATGGTAGGGCTTTCTAACATTGTAAAAGTGCTCTTTCTCAATTAGGCAATACTTAGATAATTAGTGATTTAACAAGAAGACTAGTTTTGAGCGCAGGTTCCATGCCAATAAGGCCTTATTGTGTCTTCAAAAAATCATACGGAAGGCAGGGCCTGTCAAGTACCTCGTGAAATGGCTTATATGGAGTTAATATCTCTTACAGCTTTATCAGTGCTTTCTTTGTATGAAAATAACTTCTTTTGCCAAAAATATTTTTTATATATAAATTATAAAGGCACTTCCACTTTGAATGGATAAGGAATTTATATTGAGCTCTGCCCGTATTTTGTTCTTAATGTTGAACTTTTCCTAGGTTATTGCCGCTGGTATGAATCCTGTCCAAATTGCTCGTGGGATTGAGAAGACTGCAAAGGCCCTTGTTTCTGAACTGAAATTAATGTCCAGAGAGGTAAACAAGTTTATCTTTCTTATTTTGGTTTCTCCAAGAAGTATTTTCTCATTTTAGCTGAAATAAACTGCAATACATTTCACATTTTGCAGGTTAAAGATCATGAGCTTGCAGATGTTGCTGCAGTTAGTGCAGGGAATGATCATACGGTAGGAAATATGATTGCTGATGCTATTCATCAAGTGGGTAGGAAGGGTGTAGTAACAATTGAAAAAGGGAACTATACCGAGAGCAGTCTACAAATTGTAGAAGGAATGCAATTTGATCGTGGATATTTGTCTCCTTACTTTGTAACTGATCGACAAAACAGGACAGTGGAATTCCATAATTGCAAGGTAGGAATGGTACAATTTACATAGTCTGGCATTTTCTCCCATGAAGTAATTAGAAGTTGCAAAATTTTTTGTTTGCAGTTACTTTTGGTCGACAAAAAAATCACAAATCCAAAGGAGATGTTTAAAATATTGGACAGTGCAGTTAAAGAGAAGTATCCAATTGTGATAGTTGCAGAGGGCATTGAGCAGGAAGCTCTGGCTCCAGTAATTAGAAATAAACTCAGGGGTGTACTGAAGGCAGCTGCTATTAAGGCTCCTGCCTTTGGTGAGCGCAAGAGCCACTACTTAGATGACATCGCCATCTTGACTGGAGGTAGATTAAGCACTGAAACTTAGATATTATAGCGTCCATTTTGATAGTGCTTATATGACAATTACAACAGATAGAAAGATATATTCCCTTTCATTGGATGAAAAAAAAAAAAAAAATTAACTGTTACTTTATTGGGTATTGCAGATACCCAAATTCTATGCCTATGCACTTGAGTTGTTGAAACACCAAATATTAACATGCTGTATTTCAGTAGCTTTTTGAGGTAAATGGTAAAAAACTCATCCTTCCTTTGGGGTGGATCTTAGTGATGATAATATAACAAAAGAGTAGTATTAGTAGTAATAGCAATACTACTAGTATTACTAATACTAACAGACAATACACTAAATCAATCTAGGTCTGCAAATGAAGTTTCTCTATGATTTTATAAGATCCTTTATATGTAACTAAATAATTACAATTTCATATAAATTTAAATTATTAAAATTTTTCTTATGTTTCTCTTTAGCCCATCTTGAATATATTTACAGAGTGGGTACCTAGCCCAGAAAAATGAGGGGGTTGTTGTAGGTTAAGGCAAACTTAGTCACATCTCAATGATCTCATAAACACAAATCCTTTAGAAAAATGGATATGAGCTTAAATGGGATTGAATGGCATGAAATTCATGTAACCGAACCCAAGTAGTTGGGATTAAGACTTCGTTGAGTTTTTTTTTTTGCTAAATTAGTTGAGTTGTTCTTTTGTCCCTTTAACATTTTTCTTCTTTACAATTCTTCATGCTCTTGAATCCTTGGATCTTGATAATATTGGCAGGTACTGTAATCAGAGATGAGATGGGGTTGAGCCTTGAAAAGGCTGGCAAGGAGGTATTGGGCTCTGCTACAAAGGTTGTGATAACCAAGGATTCTACATTAATAGTTACGGATGGGAGCACTTGCGAAGCTGTTGAAAAGAGGGTTTCTCAAATCCAGGGGCTTGTTGAGGTGAAACTAACATCTCTAGCTGCATTGGTGTAACATCTGCTTTGAAGTCCCATATTCAGTGTCAATTGCAAGATGAAATAACCCCACATTAACACTAGAGTGCTGCTGAGTTGTAGAAGGATTATATATTGTTAGCAATAGCATTCCCCAAGAATACCAATGGGATGGTTTCTTGTTTTGCAGAACACTGAAGAAAATTTTCAAAAGAAGATACTGAATGAAAGAATAGCTAGGTTATCAGGGGGAATTGCCATTCTTCAGGTAATAGAAGTAATATTACAGTCAGCATCTTGCTAATCTGGGAGTCTGGAGGCCATAGCTCACTGTCATACCGATAGACTGAGTTTTATCAATTTAATCCTAGGTAGGAGCACAAACACAAGTTGAGTTGAAGGATAAACAACTCAGGATTGAAGATGCTTTGAATGCAACCAAGGTAGGTGATTTCTGTTTTGGTCTCATTAGAAGCTGGTTTTCCAATCATTAAAGTAACCTTCTAACATGGAATATTTCAGGCAGCAATTGAGGAAGGCATTGTAGTTGGTGGGGGCTGTAGCCTTTTGAGGCTATCTACAAAGGTAGATGGCATCAAACAACTCTTGGACAATGAAGAACAGAAGGTACATTCTTTCTTTATATCTGACAAAGTTTTCTCCTTGTCACTTTTTCTAGATTAGATATCTCAATCAGTGGCCTTAATATTTGTAGTCCACTTATGTTCATTTCTAAATTTCTAAATCAAGTGTATGTCATTTTACATCCACATGGTTTTGTAGTAGTGCAATTAGTTTCCACTGACTGTACATAAAAAGATTTTGATGTGATAAATAAAAGCGCATTGCAGATTGGAGCTGAGATCTTCAGAAGAGCTTTGCATTATCCTGCAAGACTGATTGCCAAAAATGCAGGCGTAAATGGCAATGTGGTTATAGAAAAGGTCTCTGCAGAATAAGCCTCATTTTCTTTGATAAGTAAATTGAGGTTTAAAAAAAAAAAAAAAAAAAACGATTCTAGTTTTTGAACAAGTTATGCTGTTTGTTATAGATCTAGAATCCTTCAAACTGCCCTGTTAAATATTTTTGCAGGTTCTTTCTAATGATAATATTACGTATGGATACAATGCTGCAAGAGACTGTTATGAGGATTTGATGAAGGCTGGAATCATGGATCCCTCAAAGGTATCTTCAATTGAATGGTTTTATCGCTAATGAGCTCAAGCTCAAAGGGCACCTCCTCCCCCCATAAGAAAGGGTGAAGGGTAATTAAGTTCATGGGTACAAAACTCACTGAGTGCGTATGTAATTTACCCATAAAAAATGAATGGTTTTATTAGAAGATGCACATAGCACTAGCCTAATGACATAGACATGTAAGCATTGGGCATACCATGTGCCAATATATTTCAACCCTTGAGAAAGCTACCAGATGATCTCGAAAGATGTAATCTATCATGAAGAAAACATCATGAATGGATATAGCTATCAGATTAAGATTTCAATCAGGAACATATATATAATTGAACATTTCAGTTTTAAGTCAGAAAATCTAGGCTTTGAACTAACCAATATTGAGGAGAAATAATAGCAGATAAAATTATTGTTGTTAAAGTCCAATGGGCCTAACTCAATCTCAAAAGACGTCTTGAGAGATGAGGGATGCCCATGGCTTATAAATTGCACAACCCAAGAATACTTGGTCAATGTGGGACAAGACTCTCACTTTAATAATTATCTCCCTGATCAAACATTGGAGCAGGTAGTTAGATGCTGTTTGGAGCATGCAGCATCTGTAGCCAAGAGTTTTTTGACATCTGATGCTGTTGTAGTTGACATTAAGGAACTAGAGCCCATCCCAAGGAGACCACAAATGCCAACCTCAGGTGATTTCTGCATTCCCAAAGAAGTTTTCATTCCTCCATCTTTGACATATTATATCAAGTTAAGTGACGATAAATTTCAATATGTTATTATTCAGGTATCAACCCGATCAACCTCTAGTTCGGGGGATGGACTTATACAGCAATCCGGCTCTTAAAACACTGCATTCATCCACAGAAACATTAACGGACTCTTACAGGATTTATCAAATAAACAAGAGTTACCTAAAAATTCCAATATTTGCCTATGCAATGGTGCTGATGTTCAATACATGCTAGACTTGCCGGTGTGTGGTACCTACAATTCAGTTCCTTCACAACAAGCCGATATTGCAGGGGGAAAAGAATGCTACTCTGAAGATGGAATTTGGCAATAGAATCTCAAAGGATCATGACAGAATTTACCCTGAAATTGATTACCTCCATAACATATGATACATTCAGCTAGCTATAATATTGTTGTAAGCTTGCTCTAACCTGTGCACAATATTTGGTGTAAAAGAAATCCAGGAATTATCAATTTTGAATTTAAGAGCTTGTAACTCCCATTCAAAACGAAACAATAACAAAATTTTCTAATCATTTGTGTATGTGAATCCTAGATAAAAACTCACGCCAGTATTTATGTGAATTTTCAAGAATTGAAGGGTTTAGATTTATAAATTTTTTATGGGCAAGAAATTAGTTCCGATATATATAAGTTTGTTTAAAAATAAGAAGTGAGCGCATTTGCGAGCAAAACAAAATAGTTTGGTTACGGGATAAGGATCCTCTCCATTTGAAATAAAATGGAGAGTCTCCATTTTATGGTCTAGATTAAATATCATAGATCTAACAGTGTACAGATTGCCATGTCATTTAAAATTTTAAATGACAAGGTAGTTTATATATCGTGGTTAAAATCTGTGAAATGGACAAATAGAGATTTCTGGAGAGGATTAAAATATGGACTTATATGGACCTTTTCTTTTTTCTTTTTTCTTTTTTCTTTTTTTTTGCACTTAACTCAATGTGATAGGCTGACTCTGAAATATAATTTTAACGGAATTTGATAATATAATAAATATTAACATTAGTATCAAAAAAAAAATTAACATCTTTTACTAATAAATAATTGAATAAAAAGACTTTCTTATCCCAATTTCCAAGGTTGGGAAAGAACATCAATCATCTAAGGCGACAAAACTTATACCTATCACAAACAATCACTTGGGCTGCAATGCACATACTAATTTGAGTTCGGTGGGTGAGATTATTATGTGTTGATGCGTGGATTTTGCATCTCCAACAGTTGCAAACCCAACTATTGGAATAGAACGCTTGCAAATATCAAAGAAAAATGCATCAAGAGAACCATTGGGGTGAGTTCCTGATGGAAGATACTCCGATGTTAAAGTCAGTTTCAATATTTATGAAAGACCATAGTATTTTTTTTAGGGTTGTTTTTGTCATACTTCAGGATTGGAGACAATATATGCATGGTTTTAAAAATCGTACTGGGGAGATAACCGGAAAGGGGAGTGGTTCAATTTAAAATATATATAACAAATTTTAGGTAATAATATTTACGTAAAAAAATATATATAACAAATTTTAAAACATTTGACATATTTGAAGATTTAAAAACTATGTATACGTTTGAAATTTGAATGCTTTGATTTAAATTTATGTCTTCAAATTTTAATATACTAATTAGTTTTGTATTTTGATGTAATTATAAATAGTATTTGCTATGTTGAACCTGCTAAATTAATCATAGGTGAGGTTAAAACATATCTTTGAAGCCTCTTTGGACTACCCTCTCACTATCCTAGCCACAACCTCAAAATTATTATAGCACTTCCGGTATTTTAACATCTATGGTGCATATTTAGTTAGTCTAACCCAGTATACCTTTTCGTCTTTATTGTTATGGTTTTACACAAACAATGTACTTTGATTTCCTCCCTTTCAATAAACTCTTATCTTTTATAAATAAATAAATAAAAAAGATTGAGTAAGAAATTGCGTGAGAGATAGAATGAATAAGAAGGCAAGAAAAGGAAAAAAAAAAAAAATCAAAGTAACCTTCATGGGCTTGAATTTTTATTAGAGTCATCTTTATGTATTTGGGCTTGAAATGGGATATTAAATACAGAAGAACCAGAAAGTGGCCCACAATGCAAATACAGAAGAAAATGGAATGGGGCAAATGGCGATAATTATCCAATGCTTGGCCAGAGTCAGAAAGTGAAAAGAATGAATCACGATATAGCGTGTCAACTGTTAAACCAAAGCCTTTTCGAAATCCCAAAATCGTTGTTGCTTTTCGCCTCGGCCTGCCTTGGATTCTTTCTCGTAGTGAGAGATCCAATTCTTCCTTGCACAGAATTCTTTCAAAACATTGAAAATTAATCCAAAGATGATGTTGACGATGATGATGAGGAGTTTAGGTGTGCAGTGTGTATTAGACTTAGTGGTAGCAGGTTTTTCTTTGATTATTGGACTCGGAATTTTTGTCTTTACTGCCTCCATCCTTTGCTCTGCTGCTTTCTTCCACAATGCCAAGGCCGTCTCTTAATTCTATTTTCAGGTATTTATTTTTAGCCTCCAATTTCACCTTCATCTTCATCAAAAAATGGATGCTTTCAAGTTAAGGTTTTAATACTTCTACTTGTATTTATGATGATTAATTAGCAATTTGTATATAAAAGACCCAATAGAACATTGAAATGCTCATTAATCCAACAAATGAGGTACTACCTCATTAGATCTTGAAGCTTCCATTGCAATGATTGATGGAGGTGTAACTGAAGAAGAAGAAATCTCCCAGGATGACATGCTAAATATAACTACAAATAGGTGTGTGTTTCCCTTCATACAGTCATACAAAACTTTAAGGGGAATGCCAATTGAATCATTGTGTTATTGTTTTAATTTAGGATGTTTCAAGGCATGACAATCTAAGAAAAAGCTCAATATGATCAAAATTCATTAGTACAAAAAAGATATTAGAAGTCCTACTTATCAATATATATATATATATATATATATATATATATATATAGATGTTCTTTTAAGTTTGATTTGGGTATTAGATTTTTCTTTTTTAAGCATAGGCTAACTTCAAAAAAGATCATACGCTAACTTCTTTGGTACTACTTTGATCAATTCTCTGTTTCTCTATGGAAGCCCAAACTTGTTAGATACTTGTTTATAGGCTAATGTGATGTATCTCTTCCTTTAAAATGTTAAGTTTATAGGATAATAACATATATATCTATCTATATCTCTCTCTCTCTCTCTATATATATATATATGTTAGGTCAAAATGCAGTATTGGTCCTTAAAGTTTACCAATTAAGCATTTTTGGATCCTAAAGTTTGAAATAAAAGCTATTGGTCTTTCAAGTTTCCAAAATGTGCACAATTAGTTCCTATGTCCATTTCTGTTAGTTTGATTGCTTACGTGATTAATGGAAATGATGTGACATAATTTTATATTATGTGGCACATTATTTTAAATCATAAATTTGCACCTAAGTAAAATACTCATAGGTTGACCCAGATCCATTCCTAACCCATATGCCCAACCTGATTGGAGACAAAAAAGAGAGAGAACCCCAACCCCACTGTTGCCACCTCCAGCTCCCCCACCACCGACGCAACCTTAACTCTAGTGACACTTCCGTTCCCCCATTTGCGGAGAGCCAAATACCTCGGAATTCTTCACGGTATTTCAACGAGACACACACCACCCATAAGTAGAATTCAGCCAAACAAAACACAAGATTAGAGCCATGGTAGAAAAGCGTAAAAGATGATTCTCCACTGCTATAAACGCTGTGTCCTGCAGAACAATCTCCACCATCGTGTTGTACTTCAATTTCTTGACTTTGGTTGATTTTGGCGCAAATATGAGTGATTGATCAAAGTTGATGGTCAGATTGTTGTAGTCAAACTCCACTGGAGGGTTGTCAGGAAAATCATGAATGTGTATTGGATGATTCTACAAGGACATACAAAGCGTTAGTCCATTCACCAACAGGCAGAAAAAAAAACAACCAAATCATTGTTCAGGTTCACAAACATTCAAAATTACTTGCTCAATCAACAAATCAAGAACAAGAAGCACCAGACTTGATAAAGATACATTACATTCGAAACTACTATAACCCAAATCCACTGAGAGAGAGAAAGTATCAAATTAGTGGTGTAGTTCCCATTGGAGGGTAGTCAAACTCCGTTGTGGGTGTCGTTGAAACACTAGAATACCCATGAGTTTTGATGTTTGAGACTTCCATTGATCGAGGCTTCTCACTTGCCATGTGTGGGTGGTGCCGGAAATGGGGGAACATAGGGGTCGTCAGGGGTTGAGGTTGTGCCAATAGTGGGTGAACTGAAGGTGGCACTAGTGGGGTTGGGGTTCTTTCTTTCTTTTTTCTCCAATCGGGTCAGGTATATGGGTTAGAAATGGATTTGGGTCAGCCCATGGGTATTTTGCTTAAGCATAATTTATAATAAAAAAAATAATGTGCCAAAATACATATCATCTCTCTGTTAGTCACCTAGGCAATCAAACTAATGGAGGTACCCAATAACACTCATTTTTGAAACTTTAGGGATCAATAGCGTTCATTCCAAACTTTAGAGACCAAAAGCACTCAATAAGTAGACTTTAGGGATTAACGATGCATTTTGCCCTATTTTTTACTTCTGTAAAGGTTGCTTATAATTAATATCCTCCAACGTTAAATTTTTTTTGTTTCCACCTTAAGTATGATATGTCAAGTGCATAAAGACGTAGGGTGCCCAAACTAGTGCTATGAATCATTTATGTTGGAAATTCAAATATAGATAATCATCTATGTAATCATTCGTTATCAAAAAAAATCTATGTAATCATTCGTGTAACAGAATCTACAAGATGGATGCAAGCAAAGTATAAGTTTATTAATCTCATGGTCTACTAGTTAGTTGTTTCAGCCTATAATCTTTAGTATGTTGATTGTAAGCAGGTTTACAATCAGCACTTCTTAGATATCTCTTTGAGGCCGGTCACCTTTACAATTTCATTACGATTTGTTCTTGTGGTTTTGTGGTTGTCTGCTTTGTTGTAAATCATTGTGAAATGCAGCTATTCAATTACTACCAGGCTTCAACATATGATATGACTGTATGTCTGTATCACAGAAATCCGATCCACTACAGTGTTCAAGTAGAATGGGAATGTAATTTTCTATTTGACTACACCCCTTTTAGGTTTTCACAGACTAAATTGGGTATAATAACTTGTGTATTGGATTAACTTTTTCAGGTGTTCCAGTACAGAAGGAAGTTTGAAAATGTAGCTTGTTGTTTCTGTGGAATTTCTAACTGTTATAGGAGTGACAATAAGTGGACTATGTGCCCACTCGCCTGTATGTACCCAAAGAATGTAGCATTTCTCCCAGTATTGAGCAATAAAATCCATTGGCAATTTTGACCTTTACTAGACTTTTTGCAGCCTTCGATTTATTTTATTTTGGTGTTTGTTTAATATTCTTTTGTATCTTTGAGTTTTTCCTTCCATATGCAGTCTAGAGGGCTACAAATTATACAGTAGTTTGTAGAATAATTGCTCAATGCTCTTTGCTTATGTCCTAGTAGTTGAAGCTTCAAGGTGACTGTTTTTTCCCTTATGTTTAAGTGCACCTCAAGCTGACTGCTGACCCAGATTTATAGTTTGTGTTCATGAAAGAAACAAAGGTGGGTGTAGGTTACTGAAAGAAGGGGAGTGGGAGTGTGAAACAGTGAATGGGAAATGTCGACCACTAAGAACAGAAAGTGCATGGAGCACTCTAGAATCATATATGTATAATGTTTTATTATTAAATTATACCAAAATAAATAGGTAGTCAGAGTCAGACAGTAAAAAGAATGAATCACGATGTAGCGTGTCAACTGCTAAACCAAAGCCTTTTCGAAATCCCAAAACCGTTTTCAGTTCTAGTAATCAAATCTTTGTTGCTTTTCACCTTGGCCTGCCTTGGATTCTTTCTCTCCTTGTCTTTATAAATGGCAGTGAGTAGTGAGTAGTGAGAGATCCAATTCCTAGCCCCTTCCTTCCACAGAATTCTTTCATCCGGTCCAGAGATGATGAGGAGTTTAGGTGTGCAGTGTGTATTAGACGTAGCGGTAGCAAGTATATCTTGATAATTGGATTTGGAATTTTTGCCTTTATTGCCTACGTTCTTTGCTCTGCTGCCTTCTTCCACAATGCCAAGGCCTTCTCTTAATTCAATTTTCAGGTATTTGTATTCTCCCCCTTCAAACTCCGATTTCAGCTTCATCTTCATCAAATTTAGGCTCTTCATTTCACTGCTCATTCATTTTTAGTGCTTGATTGCCCTATTTTTAAAATGAAAAAATTTTGGGTTTCTTTGGGTGATTGTCCTCAAAAAAAAAAAACGAGAGAAAGAAATAATGCTTTCAAGTTAAGGTTTTAGTACTATTTATGTTGTGTGTTTCAGATAGCTCAATTGGTAAAGTAAAATCTCTTGTATTCGAATAAAGGACTTGAAAACAATTGGTGTCTAAGAGCAATCATTTCATGAGCAACCAGCTTCTTTCCATATGTTATAACACATTTATTGGCTACTGTTTGTTAATACATAATTTTTGGAAATATTACTTATCAAGACATATGTATATGATTTGCCTCATGAAGGGGAGATCACTAGTTCAAATCTTCCTTCTCCCTCCCTTTGGGGCTAAAACTTACTTGTAAAAGAAGAATATATTTATATGATCTCTTTATTCATTGCAGTTAATGATATACATCCATTGGGGAAGTATAACTCTGATGAAAATGTTACTAGTCCTTGCTATCTGATTCAATAGCAATTTTTTAAAGACTCAATGAACATTGAAATGCTCATTAATCCAACAAATGAGGAACTACCTCATGAGATCTTCTCAGATGAAGCTCCCCTTGCATGATTGATGGAGGTGTAGTTGCAGAAGAAGAAATAGCCCGGATGACAAGCTAAACATAACTACAAATAGGTGTTTGTTTCCCTTCATACGGTCATATAAAATTTTTAGGAAAATGTCAAATGAAGCATTGTCTTCTTGTTTAATTAAAGATGTTTCAAGGCATGATATCTATGAAAAATCTCAATATTACCAAAATTCATTAGTACAAAGAAGATATTAGAAGTTCTTTTAAGCTTTGATTTGGGTACTATTCTTTTCTTTTTTTCTTTTTATGCACAGGCTAACTTAGATCAGATCACTTCTCTGTTTAGCTAAGTTTTCTTTTTTGGAAGCCCAAACTTATTAGATACCTGTTTGTAGGCTAATATGATATATCTCTTCCTTGTAAATGTTAAGTTTGCTTTTGTGTAACCAGTGCTAACTTTTGCAAAACAAACACATTAGACCGAAGTCAAGGATAATAACATATATATATATATATGTTTTACTTATGAAAAGATTCTTATAAATAATATTCTCCAACATTAAAATATTTTTTGTTTCCACCGTATGTATGATATGTCAAGTGCAGTCTTAGTCAAACTACTTCGAGTTCTCTAAGTGTGTAATAGTTGCTGATATATCAGAGATGTAGGGTGCCCAAACTAGTGCTATTTTCTTTTTGATAGGTAAAATGATTTTATTCATAGAAAAACTTCAATGAAGTGCATAAAGTATGCACTTAGGAGAAGAAAGATTACACGGGGTCTGAAATAGGAGAATGAAGAGATCCTAAAGAAATGACAAAATCAGCAAGAGAGCTAGTAGTAGTATAACCCCAAACTCTAGACCAATCAAATAATAACCCATAAAATAATTCGCGGAGTTTTGATCTCGAGTGCCCTGCGTCCTCAAAAGTGCACCTATTTCTTTCTCAGCAAACAGTCCACATTAAACACAGCGGCACCAGGTTCTACACCTTAGAGTTATGTTTTCCAAACCAATTATTCCAGCCAAACAGCAAGTCCACTACCTTCTCAGGCAGCACCCAAATAATCCCAAAAGAAGTCAGAATAGAATACCATTACTCCCTAGCTAGAGCACCAGGTTTCACACTTTAGTGTGTTTGTAAACTACTTTACATGTGGTCGACCCTGACTAGTCTGGTGAGAATATGTAGATTTTTGGGACTAAGGGCCTAAGGCTTGGTTGATGTTGTTGTAATGATCAGCACTTATTAGATATCCCTTTGAGGCTGGTCACCTTTATATTTTCATTACGATTTGTTCTTGTGGCTTTGTGGATGTCTGCTTTGTTATAAATAAATCATTGTGAAAAATGGCGATTCAGTTACTACTAGGCTTTGACATATAATGACTGTATCACAGTGAAAATGCATTCCTCTACAGAATTTAAGTTGAATGGGAATGTGATTTTCTTTTTAACTACACCCATTTTAGGATTTTACCTGTTTTAACTGTCATTTTAGTGCTTTCACAGACTAAAAAGTGTATAATAACTTGTGCATTGGATTAACTTTTTTAGGTGTTCCTGGAAGTACAGAAGGAAGTTTGAAAATGTAGCTGTTTCTGTGCAATTTCTAACTATTATAGGAGTGACACTAAGTGGACTATGTGCCCACTAGCCTGTATGTACCCAAAGAATGTAGCATTTGTTTTGTCCCAGTATTGAGCAATAAAATCCATTGGCAATTTTGACCTTTACTAGACTTTTTGCAGCCATTGATTTTTTTTTTTTTGGTTTCGGTGTGTGTTTACTATTCTTATGCATCTTTGAGGTTTGCCTTCCATATGCAATCTAGAGGTTGAACATTTTGGGCTGCAAATTATACAATAGCTTGTAGAATAATCGCTCAGCCCTCTCTGCTTATGTCCTAGTAATTGAAGCTTCAAGGTGACTGCTTTTCCCTTGTTAAAGTGTGCCTTAAATCTATTAGTTTGTGTTCATGAAAGAAAGGAAGGTGGGGTGGGGTTACTCAAAGAAGGGGAGCGGGAGCGTGAAAAAATATATTTTATCATCACTTTTGTTCCGCTTTTATGCTTAAAAAATGACAAACTGATACTTCAAATAGCATAAATGTTCAATTAATAGAAATGATATATTCTTTTAAGTAAAATACAAGGATTAGCAAGACTTGAAAAATATTCAAATTGCTCCCTAAGCACAAACACCAAATTTCACCATTTTTACAACAATGTTATTGACAACAAATTTTACAATTGTTAAGATGGTAGATTGTGATTACTGTAACATCACATTCACACGTGACTACCACTAATATCATTTTTAATGTATACTAATAACAATATGTCACTTCAATAATTGAGAAACTTGTCATTTTAGGCTTACTTCTGCTAACACATCCAAATTCACTCATTTTCACAACTTGTTGAAGTGGCAAGTTGTGATGGTGGAAAAATTCACAAAATCAAGGCAATACCAGCATTGAATCATGTGATAGTGATATTTAACTACTCACGACCTGTCGTTTCATAAGGTTGTGGAAATAGCTATGAATTTGGTGTGTTCATAGGCTCGTTGTTATTTTTATGGGTGATATTTTGAACAACTCTACGTAACAAATTTTACAATTTCTTTTTCACAATTTGTTGAGGTAATAAACTGTAAATAGTGTAACATCACTTTTATTGGAACCGCAATTGACATCACTTTTATTGTATACCAATCACAACATTCACCTTAGTAGTTCTGAAAATATTGTAAAATTTATTATATCTTTGAGAAAAAGTACACAAATGGTGCTAAGTGGCATTTATGCTTAATGATCAAATTGAATATTTTGAAAAGTGCCCAGCATTAGCCCAAACCTCATGGGTGGTTTTATATTTTACCCAATTCTTTTTTACCGCTTTTACCAAATAATTAATTGATTTTTCAAAATATCACTTCATAAATCACCAATTATTCAAATCACCATTTGAAAAAAAAAAAAAAAAAAATCAAGCAGTTGTATCAAACGGACCTTTGTCAAATGGTAAAGACCCCTTAAGGAACTTTTTTTATTGGTTCGATTTTAAAACTATTGTATTTACAATACAAACATTGCATTACACACACAATAAGAAAGAGGGAGTGGGGTTAAGGCAAGGGGAAGGGTAACTACAATGAACAGTGCATATGAAACACCTTATGAAAGCATACTTTCTTTTTTCCCCTTATAAGTTATAACAAGTGGGACTGTGCCACTGTGGGAGATGGATGAGGTTTGAACTCAAGGCCTCTTCGTAGAGAAGACTAAACGATATTATTGAATTACAAGACTCTTTACACCTTATTACTAACGGACATAAACTCTCGCATCATTTCACTCTTATTGAAGCATAAGGAAACACCTTTATTGTATATGCTCAAATATGGCACATTACGGTACAAGGTAGGTTAAAGCTCTCCATCCCACAGCTCTTCAATGGACTTGTATGGTCCATGAGCGGAAATAAGCTCCTCTTTAAGCATCATTCGGTGCTGCTTGATTTGACCAATCTTGTCATAGTCATCCTCTGATAGTGCCCAGTCAAAGATCTGCAGGTTCTCCTTCAACCTCTCCTTGTTGTAGCTCTTGACTATAGGAGCCACCCCTTGTTCATAAACCCATCTGAGACAAACCTGCCAATAAACCGAAGAATTGTTTGTTGAACATATTGGAACACACACACATATATATAATCGTGTATAAAACTATGGTTCCTGTATATATAATTGGCTGTCTAGGTGAAATTATGTCCATGACAATTGACACATGATCTGTTTTCGAACTTTGTTGGTATGCTTTATTTTCTCTCTTATATGTATAAGTATAATGTTTTCTGTGAGTGCCTCGTATATATACTTCTTTTCATAACAGTCATATGCCATATCTTTTCTATTTGATATTCTTTGCAATCTTCAAAACTACATAGTAAGTAGAACCTGCGCAACAGTCTTCCCTCGAGCCTTGGCAATCTCCTTGAGCGCTTCATTG
Source organism: Fagus sylvatica (assembly GCA_907173295.1). Taxonomy (NCBI): domain Eukaryota; kingdom Viridiplantae; phylum Streptophyta; class Magnoliopsida; order Fagales; family Fagaceae; genus Fagus; species Fagus sylvatica. The sequence goes on along the minus strand of OU015772.1, from coordinate 17,065,785 downwards.
TCCATAACATCGTTGGTGCCCCAACTAGACCCTTTTGCTCCCAAAGGGGAGAAAGCAGTGACAATGATACCATTTGCCTTGCAAAACTCTATTAGCTTCTTCTGTTGCCAGACTGGATTCATCTCCACCTATACAAATCATCATCTTCCAATCATTATTGTTTGTCCATAACACTTATGGACAAGCACGCTTTCACAAAGAGACCAAATTAAATTAGTGAAAATCATTGTCTAGAAGTTTCAAGCTGCTGCAATGGACTCACTTGATTCACTGAAGGCGGGATAGTGGCGAAGGAGAGCAAGTTTTCAAGCTTCTTGCAAGAGAAGTTGCTGACTCCAATGGACTTGGTAAGGCCAAGTCTCTGGCACTCTTCCATGGCTGCCCACACAGACTTGAAGTCCATTGGCATAAGGTCCTGTTTATCAAAAGGGAATTCCCACTTTCCAGGAGTAATACTGATGGGCCAGTGGATCAGATAGAGGTCTAGGTATTCCAGCCGAAGAGTCCTATACACATTAGTCACTCAATAACATGATTCCCTTTGAACAGGTATTTAATTAGTTGATTTTCCATCTATGATTGTCAATTATTCCTAGGAAGTTAAGTATGCAATTGTGATATAAATTCCCCAAAATATTTTAATCTTTGACCATGGCCAAGAATAACTTTGCAATTGCCCACATGTTACACCAGAAAAGGAAATTAATCAATCTCATTTAAAATGCATGATTAAACCCTGACCTTAATTATCTTTCCAACAGATATGATAGATCATAGATGCATGAAAATTGTACTTTTATCATTCAGGAAAGGCCATTTTCGGCAAGTGCTAGATGTTACATATCTCAAGTGAATGGATGTTAGCTAGTTGGTGTGATTTTTTGTTTTTGTTGTATTGTACATATCTCAAAGAAAATTTTGTAAGTAAAAGGGAAAAAAATATAAACAAACATGAGATTGTAACCCAAATCGTGATCACCTAAATACTAATAATTAATCTAAACGAGGAGCTATAAGAGGACGCAAACAATTAATTTGATAAGGAATAGTCAAAGACTGACCGAAGTGATTTCTGTAAAGAAGGAAGAACAAGATGAGCATGAGCATCACAAGGCCAAAGCTTGGAAGTGATGAAGAGGTCGTCCCGTGAGGTGACAAGGCCATGTGTAAGTGCTTGATCAATAGCTTCTCCTAAAGCTTGCTCTGACCCATATGCCGAAGCCGTATCAAAGTGGGTGTAACCCAGCTTGATTGACTCCTGCACTGCCGATATCAAGGTGGAACCATCGTTGGAATCAGCTGCAGTGCCAAAGCCAATCATGGGCATGGCCACTGGGCCGGAGGAGGAGGTCAGCTCCACCTTTGGGATGTTAGTCACAGCAATTAGTGGAGCACCGGCCATTTGTGTCGTCAAACTGAAACTAAATATGCTGCAGCTGAACCTTAAATGTTAGTTTGGGGTGTTTTTATACAGCCGGGGCCGGCTCAACCCCTTAGACAAGAGACTTCTCTTTCACAATATAATGTGGATCCCACTTGCTTGTGAAAGAGAAGTCGACAATATACATTTGTCGACTTCTCTTTCACAAGCAAGTGAGATCCACATTATCTTATATTTCGGATTTATATTGCCGGCTCAACCCCTTAGACAATAGCTGTGATCTTATATTTTGGATGTATATGACTTCTCTCTCACAAACAAAAAGGACATAATGAGATAGATGTGGATACCTTTTGCTTGTGAGAGAGAAGACATATATCGAAACATTAAATCTTTTCCTTAGGCAATTAGTGGCATTTTGGAGTTTTCCTTAGGCAATTAGGCAAATGTATATTGTCGACTTCTCTTTCACAAGCAAGTGGGATCCACATTATCTTATATTTCGGATTTATATTGCCGGCTCAACCCCTTAGACAATAGCTGTGATCTTATATTTTGGATGTATATGACTTCTCTCTCACAAACAAAAAGGACATAATGAGATAGATGTGGATACCTTTTGCTTGTGAGAGAGAAGACATATACCGAAACATTAAATCTTTTCCTTAGGCAATTAGTGGCATTTTGGAGTTTTCCTTAGGCAATTAGGCAAATGTATATTGTCGACTTCTCTTTCACAAGCAAGTGGGATCCACATTATCTTATATTTCGGATTTATATTGCCGGCTCAACCCCTTAGACAATAGCTGTGATCTTATATTTTGGATGTATATGACTTCTCTCTCACAAACAAAAAGGACATAATGAGATAGATGTGGATACCTTTTGCTTGTGAGAGAGAAGACATATACCGAAACATTAAATCTTTTCCTTAGGCAATTAGTGGCATTTTGGAGTTTTCCTTAGGCAATTAGGCAAATGTATATTGTCGACTTCTCTTTCACAAGCAAGTGGGATCCATATTATCTTATATTTCAGATTTATATTGCCGGCTCAACCCCTTAGACAATAGCTGTGATCTTATATTTTGGATGTATATGACTTCTCTCTCACAAACAAAAAGGACATAATGAGATAGATGTGGATACCTTTTGCTTGTGAGAGAGAAGACATATACCGAAACATTAAATCTTCCCCATTCAAGCCTACTTTTGGAGTTTCTTGTCGGTACATACAGTGGTGTACGATCAGATAATATAAAACCAAAAACGAAAAGATTAAAACAAAGCCTACTTTTGGAGTTTCTTGTCAGTACATACAGTGGTGTACGATCAAATAATATAAAACCAAAAACGAAAAGATGAAAACAAAGTCATAATTAATAAGACCCTTTTATTTGTGGGAAATTATATAGTAGTCCGGGGGCATAAGGTCCGCTTGCTGACCTTGTACTCTCGTCCTGTTAAAATAAACCATTTGGCAAAACAATCTGACATCAATTAAAAGGTAAGCAACTCATTAAAGAAAGCTAAATGATGTTAGAGCAACTCCAGCAGTGCTCTCTATTTTATCTCTATATGTGCACTATTCAGTAACTCTCTATTTATTTTTTCAGACAAACTCTCCAGCAGTACTCTCTATTCTATTTTAATATACTTTTTTATTCTTTTATCCCATTTAAATATTATATTTTTTATTCATTCTTTATTATTTCTTTTTCAATATTTAAAGATCCCAACGGTCATATTTTCCAATAGTCATATTTTTCCAACGGTCATATTTTCCAACGGTCATATTCTTTTAGTATAAATAGGACTATTTCATATCTCTAATTTCCATTCACCTCAAACCAAATTTTTTCTTTCATTAATCTCAAACTCAGTTTACTCACTCACTATCAAACCCAATTTGCTCTTTCATTATCAAACCCAAATTTCTCTTTCATATACTATGGCTCATGATTATCAAATGAAGGCTCGTGATTATCAAATGAAGGAAATGGAAATGGCTCTTCTTGAATCCGACTCTGATGATGATGAAATTGAGATACTTTCAATTTTTGCAATGGAAGAAGAACGATTGAAAAGAGAGCGAGCATCAACATCACGTCGTGGTTCAATTGTAGGCCGCAAGGTCATCAAGCGCGAAATTGGAGATAGAGAGTGAATTTAGAGGACTGTTGGAGCAATTATCTTTATTTTACTGTCTATTAATAGAGACAGAGAGTGGATTTACATGACTGCTGGAATTGCTCTTAGTGTTGAAATTGTTCCGTCAAGTTTCATTTGAAAATAGTGTGGACCCCACGTCAATTAAAAAATTTGAAAAAAAGAGAGACACAAACAAAATATCAGCAGAGCTATCTGAGTAGCTGTTAGTCTAGGAAAAAAAGAAGGTGATCTGACTACTGGTCTCTGTGTTAAATCTTACACATATAAGGAGGAGATTTTCAATATAATATAGATACATTTTCCGTATCAAGTTTTAAAAAGGAAAAAAGAAGAAGAAATGTTAATATTAATTGAAGTACAAAAGAACTATACCTTGAAAGTTCAAAGGTAAAAACCCTCACTCTAGTCTTTCTCTCTCTCTGTATATGGTTTCCTAGTAGACCTGTGCTCTCTTTCTCAACCATTTTCAACAATTTTAGTTCTAAAAAAGCTCCCTTTAGTCTCATAATAATATATATGTAACTCCACAGTGTTATGCGTGTTTGTGTATATATATATATTTATATATAATTTCTTAATCTCTGTTTTTTTAATTAATTTTTTATCTGGTTCTAGGAATTGGGTTTTACTGGGTATTTGGGGTTTGGAATTGAAAATTTTCTTGTGGGGTTTTGGGATTTCAAAAGCTTTTGGGAGTTTTGGATGGCAAACCCATCTGAGATTCATCTTCTTATTTGTTCAACGGACACATGGCAGCAGCCGGAGAAAACCCAAACAACTGGAACTTAGGAGCAGCGCCGGAGAGCTCAGCCTTGAAGCACAAATCGGGTATCTCCTTGGACTGGACTTGGAGGAGCAAGCCATACTTGAAGATGGGCTAGCCAAGTGAGTAAAGAATTGAGTGTCTAAATTTTTAATTGATATCTATTTTCAAATGTTACTGCTTAACGGAACATCTTCTACACTAACGCCATTTAGCTTTCTTTAAAGAGTTGCTTACCTTTTAAATGATGTTAGATTGTTTTGCCAAATGGTTTGTTTTAATAGGACGGAAGCTGACCTTGTGCTCCCGGACTACTATATAATTTCCCTTTTATTTGTAGAAATTTTAGTTAAGACTCAATTATTAGTCAATAGATAAAATATATATATATAAATAAATATATATAAATAAATGAAAAATATAAATCTCTTTGTGGGTTGTGCTGTCTGACTATTCGTTTCCTCTCTAAGTAGGAGTTCTAGAGTCTAAAACTCATAAATTTTAATCTCCCACACACACAAAACCGGGAAAAAAATCTCTTTCCCTCTCTCTTTATCTCTACAACCAAAAGCAAAATGAAATTCATATTTTAATATTATGATATAAAAAATTATATTAATTAATATTTTAATAAAAAAATCTCATTTTAATTATAAAAGGCCTCATTTTAATAGTCGTCTTAGGCCCCAAAATACATTGAGCCGGCCTTATATACAGCTTTAATTACCATTTTTATACTCACCCTATAGTCTTTGTGTCAAAATAAACCTTTTAATTATGTTAAATTTTTTTTTTTTTTTTTTTTGATAATCCTTGGGTGTCCGCCAGCGTTCCGTAGATACGCGCATCTTGATTAATCCCAAGAGACACGCAACATTCTACTAGCACGTGTACCACGATAATAGTTATTAACTTTTTTTATTCTAATGTCATTTTGGTCTTTACCTTAAAAAAATATTTACGTAACTAATATTTTATTAAAATAATAATAAATAATGATGTGGTATGCCAACTAAAAAAATAATAATAATAATTGATTAAATTCAATAAAGATGGGACCTCTAGTTTACACCATCCATTAATTTGGTACAACAAAATAGGGGCTTGGCTTGTTTTATGGAATCTAATGAAACCCATGAATTTCTTTGGCTATTGAGAAGAACCTAGGTAAAGTAGAAGGAAAAGAAATCTAAGATTTTGCTTATTAGAGGTTTATTGAGAAAAAAATGGTTCGGTATGTTGAGAAAAACCTAGGTAAAGAATATGAAACCCATAAGGGGGTTAGCCTGTCCCAGTTGATTGTGACGGTTTCCCTAGTCTGCAACGTGGAATAAATGGCTTGAAGATGGTTTTAAGAGATTTGGATTAGGTGTGTTTAGTCCCTAATGGAATTGGACAAAGGAATTAATAGTGCTCATTTTGGAAATTTTAGGGACTAATAACTTTCATTTCAAACATTAGGCACAAAAAACATTCAATGGGTAAACTTTAGTAATTAACAGTGTATTTTGGCCTACTTAATATCTCAATGGTTCTTGCTAAATTTGAGAAGTAAAATGTTATAGATTTTGCCCCAAAAAGGATTCTCTCCATTTATTCATATTTTTTAATTTTTAATTAAAATAAATTAATTTAACAACTAGATGTGATATTAATGATGCAAAAAAAATAAATAAATAAAATCCACAAGTAGATTTGATATTAATGATGCAAACTGTACAAAGACCAGTACACATAATATGTTTAATAAATCAAAGGAAATCATGAATTTAATTGATAAATTATCAGTGGTTCCAAAAGTTTATACTATTAGGAAATGATGAATTTAATTATTTAACTTTTATTCTTAATTTCTATCAATGTTTAATATTTATTTGGCATTATTTACTTCTAATTAATTGCATAACAACTGTGGGTTTCTTCTTCTTTTCTTATTATTTTATTTTTGTTAAAAGAGAAATAAATAAATAATTTAGTGAGTAAACATACACACCATTCCGGAATAATCGAAATCTTAAACATGAAACTGCTATAAATGTTAAAGGTACTGTAACATGTGGAATGGCATCCAAAATAACAAAAAATCCAAGCCTGAGTATTTCCTCTTGATCAAACTATCTGTGTAAATGATGAAACTCGTGCTGAGTGAGCGTTGTCACTTGTCACTTTGTCAGTAGCCACTGCAATCATTCATCAATTATTAAAAAACACTTCTAGGTGAGAATTTTATTTTATTTTGCTTCTGCAAGTTTACCGCAATTTCTGCCAATATATAACTCTTTATATTTCACATAAAACTGATGAAACTCGTGCTGACAAAGAGTGGTCAGTAGCCACACGAATCTTCCACCAATTGCTTTATATAATGTTTGGTAGGAATTGCTTTATATAATGTTTGGTAGGGAGTATCAGTAGCTACACGTAATCTTCCACCAATTGATTTATATAATGTTTGGTAGGGAGGATGAAAGAGACTGGACTCTATTCCATACGTAAAACTAAAATAATTTAAATTTTAGTCCATCTTATAATGTAAACTTTTAAAGTCTCTTAAGTTTATATCTCGTTATTTTAATATATATATATATATATATTTTATTCTATTATTATAACTTATTAGAATTTTGATACATTCATATTTTCTTTAATATAAAAATATATTGTTCTATATATATAAACACAATCATAATAAATATCTAATACTATAATATATTCTATATATAAACACAATAATAATATCTTTTAATAATTATCATGATTATCAATTTTTATATTTATGACAAAAAATAAAAGAGAAAAGAAAAAATCATATTATGTTAAACTTTCAAGTGCGTTGCACATGGATAGATCCAGGAATTCAATCTAGGGTAGGTACCTTTAGATTTCAAACTCTAGTAAACATAATACAAAAAAAAAAAAAAATGCCAGAAGCCGATATACATTGTTTATATAAACAAAAAGTAACAAACATAAGGTTATTATAGCTTTTTACAATTGATTTTGATGTGCTTTTATATTTTGAAACCGTTGCATGATTATTTCATTATCAATACCACGAAAAATGTATTTCTCTATGTATTTAGTCAAATTGCCATTCATCCTACTTTCTTTTGAAGTATTTATTCATTACTATTTCAAAAATATTAAAAGAAAAACAATGTTCATAAAATAAACTAACACATCATAAAATATAAAATTAACATTTTTAAGTTTTTCCTTTTGTTTTTCTACACTAATAAAACTAACAAACACTCAAATAGTAACAAAACAAAAACCTAGTTTAGCAAAAAAAAAAAAAAAAAATCAGTCACAGTAACACAAATACATTGATGTTGTTGTTGTTGTGATTTTATTTTTGGGCTAATTTTTGTTGATATTATTTGTTTTTTTTTTTTTTTTTTTGTGTAGTAATTTACCGAGAATTTTTTTTTTTGAGGATGGCATTTTATCAATCTATTTATATATATATATATATATATATCTATTAAATAATTTTAAAAAAAAATTTGAGGGTGGGCACTTGCCCACCTGGTCATTCATTAGATCCGCCCATGGTTGCACCTGTTACCAACTAATGATAGAAAAATGGGAGGAAAAATAACATGCTAAATTTTCATCCTATATGTTTAATAGGGAAGATAGAAAAGTGACTGAACGGAAAATTAGTGTATATTTCCTTTATTTGCTAAGAAGGAAAAATGATAGGAAAAATAGCGATTTGTAGAAATTTACTATTATATAATGAGAAGTAATTTTATAACGTTATCTTTTAAATGAAGGTTTACTCAAAAGAAAAAAAAAAAAATAGAAAGTTTTTAAAGGAATGATAAAAGAGTAATTATATATCTTCCCTGTATTTTTCTCATTTTTCATCTCAATTTGGAGGGATTAAATTTTGTGTGCCAAGCGAGAAAACAATCCTTGCCCATTTTTTATCCTCTCTTTTCTCTTCTACCAAACTCTCCCTTTTTTCTATAGTATCTTTTCCATCATGCCTACAATTACTCCTACCAAACATTAGGACACTTTAAGTGAGGTGTGTTTTTTTTCTTTGTCAAGGTTGCCACAATTTCTGCCAATATTGAATATACAACTCTTTATCATTGTATTCTAATTTCAAAAGGTGAAAGCTTGAAAAACATAACCTTGAATTCATTTGAAAGTTGTTGACACCAGATTTTCTTTTTTCTAACCTTTTTTTTTTTTTTTTTTTTTGATCATTGCGCGGGTAAACCCCAAAATGGTTTACAAATGAAATGATTGCTTGACTGTTTGACAAGTAGGTAGACGCCGATAACACTTTACATGTAATGAATACAAAGAGCCAAGAATGGTTTTTCTATTCATTTGTTAGGGTAACATATAAAAGCAACCCTAGAAGTTTGGGCTAAACCAAATAGCACCAAGACTTTCAAAAATATTCCATTTGTTCTTTGAGCACTAATAAATTTTACAATATTTTTATGATTGTTGAGATCACAGGTTGCGGTGTGGTCAGGATTAATTACTAGGGAGCTTCTTCTTTTTTTATAACATGGGTATCTGAGACTTTGCCCTAACTAAATTCCACACGCAAGTGCAATCGACCCGTCTCATACACACTGGGTAATTACCAGGTCCAATGGCCCTGATGATTGCCTCAAAGGAATCTGATGTCATGGGGATTTGAACTCACAACCAGTGGTCATTCTAGAAATTTTTTTTCAGATGTTTATTAAAAAACTTAAATAGTCATTAAATTTTTTAAATAACCATTAGAGTTGGTGGATTGAGAGTAGGGACAAAACCAAGATTTGAACTTGGAAGGGACAAAAGTATAAACCCAAAAATATATATATATATATATATATATATATATATATATATATATATATTATATATATATAACAAACTCAATGTAATAAAAAACACATTGAAGGCACATCCGCACATCTTTTATTTTTAAATTTGTGATTTGTCTGCAATTCTACCTCCTCCTCATCTCACGATGCTTCAATGGGTTTGGAATTTGTGATATGTTTAGCTGAACTTGTTAGGGATTTGGAATTTGTTTGGCTAAAGTTAAAAAATATTGTTTGTTTGTTTCTTGAAGACCATCGGTTAAATAATGGGCCAGATTAGATTAGATTTGTTATTTTTATTTTTGGATTTTATGGTGCTATTTGTATTTGTATTTTTTTTTTTGGTGAGGTCAAATACATACATCCCTTGCATGTTATGTCCCTGGCTGAGTGGTTGGTCCTATTAGGATCTTATGTCAAAGAGTGCTCAATATTTATTTGAGGATATTCAATTTCAAGTCAAAGAGTGTTCAATTTTTATTTGAGGGTGTTCAAAGCAAGCTATTTAAATATATATATATATATATATATAGTAATTATTTAAGATGTCTTGTGCAATTTTTCAAATAGTGATGAACACCCTCACTATGCTTTGGCGCCGCCCCTGCTTAGTGCTCACAACTTACACTTCGTGGTGCATAGTACGACTCATCCGATCACTAAGTTACCCCTCTTGGGGAGCTAAATTATTTATTCATACATTAGTCATAACTCAAAAATATATTGTGCGAGAGAGACTGAAACAATTTTTGTTTAATTCCATTCCATATATCAAACTCATTCTTCATAAGTCGAGCAAAAAAAAACAAAAAAACCAACGTTTACACAACTTATGCAACACCTAAATCCAAACTTAAAAGATAATTCACTTAATCTCTTTTTGTGAAATAGTCAATCTTCTTTCTGTCAAAGCAATTATAACTGGTATTATTAGTAAAATTCTTTTTGAAGGAAGAGAGCTTGTGTTATTTTTTTTATTGGTAAAACATAGGTATATAGTTTGTTAGGAATAATACAAATTAAGTTTCCCAATTAAATTCAAAATTTTCTTTTCCGATAAAAATTAAATGTAATACAATTAGCTGTTTAAATTTAATGAGGGAATAACCAAGAGCATTGTAATTCGACAGACACATTTTGGTGTTTCAAACAAAGACATGCAACGTTCAAATCTCGCATAACTACTACTGAATTATGGGAAAAAAAAATTGGGAATCCTAAAATACTGTACGTAAATTAGAATTTAAAAAAAAAAAATTAAATTTTATTAATTAATATTTGGGGGCCCAAGCAATGCCTTAGTTGCTTATACCATTCAGCCGGCCCTGTCAAGTTGCATATACCAAAATGAAACTTTTAAAAATATAATGACCAAAATAAAAACATCACTATAATATAAAGTATACTTTTGCCAAAAGGCATACACTATTATAGCAACCATTAAAATGTTGGATAAAATACAGAGATCACCCGAGGTTTGAGCTAATGAGAAACTACCAAGAGTATTAAAAAATATCCAATTTGTCTCCTAAGAACAAAAAACACTAAACAACTTTTGTGTACTTCTTCCCAAAACGAGAGCAAACTGAAGTCTAAGTAGTTTCCATCATTAGCTCAATTTCTATATTTTACCCTAAAATGTTTTAACAAAAAACTACAAACTTATACACAAGTTTATAGACAGAAAGGAGGAGACAAACCACAAGCAATAAGCAATAAGACCACTGCCAAGGCTAACTCAAGCTGCCTTGGCCAAATTCAACTCCCTACAACAACACAAGAAATTAAGTGAATTAGGTGATACTTGTGTCTGGGGATGTAGGTATCCTGGATTTACTCATCACATGTGGGTTCAAGCAGTCTCCTTGAAGGAGTTAAATGAAATGCTAAATTATTGCTTGTTTTTTCCACATCTTCAGCAATGCCCCCACAACTCCATGATTTTATGTTTCTAAATACAACACTTCATTAACACAAAAACAAAAAAGATTATTATTAGCACTATTGAGAAAATATGAAACTAGCAGGGTAACAAAAAAGATTATTAATCCAAACCCGACTCATTTATAGAATGATAGTCACAACAGGTTTGGCTGCACAGCTTTATTATGGCGTCCATAAAACCCCAATTCGCCTCTTTCAACCACCTAGCATTTATGTAAGTACAGCCAAGAAAGACTCAAAATTACATATGCCATACCCGTTTTGTGCCAACTTTATACAAGTGCAAACCTAATCCTCAGTTAAATCTTTCAACCCATTAATATAAGATCTGGGATTGGACAAATTACACAATCTTAGCTAAGGCATAGTTAAACCTCCACAAGAATACACAAAAACATATTTAAAAAATGAGACATTAAAACTAACAGATTGTTTTCAATCATCGATTAGTTACACATGAAGAAATTTTCAAACAAGTAGAATACAAAAAGTGGTAAAGGATCTCTTGCAAAATTCTACAATAGCCAAAAAGCTGTTTAATCACAAAGCCAACATGTCACTCCCCTGTTTTGTTCCACCAGTCACTTTTCAAAGACAAGCAAAGCAACAAAGAACAAGCAAAAGAAAGATTTTATTATTGCACCATGCTCGTACAGTCTGAAATATGGTTCAACAACAGACTATGAATTTTGGTGCCAGCATTCACATAAAAGTTCCCATCAATCAAACACTTCAATTTCCCTTCATTGGCAAGTGATGATAAAATAGAGATCAGGTACCAAAGCTTTATAAAGAAAATTAAGTTAACAAGAATGCAATGGGATTTGAATCCCCTAACTCATAGTATACAGCTTTATTCATGTTTATCTCCCTAATGAGCATGTGTATTTTAACATATTAGAAAGATTTATTAATTGAATGGAATCAGGAGCAACATAATATCGCACAAAGCAAGGGCCAGCGAAGCAATCAGAGAACTTTGAAGACCAATATGAAATAGAGTTCTACATCAAATTCAGATATAACAACCTCGTCATATTGCTTTGCTTTTTGCAAGAAACAGCTTTATCTTCAGAAACCAAGAATGAATAAATCACATAGGCATCGAAAATCAAATTTGTAAAGACCCACTAAGAGACACCAACAACAATATATATAGAAAATAAAAATCAGAGTAATATAGCAAAGCAATCAGAGAACTTTGAAGGCAAATATATAATATGTTCCACATCAAATTCAGAGTAAAGAACTTCATCATTTTGCTTTGCCATCTTTAAAAATAAATAAATAAATAAATATAAATGTTTGCACAATGGAAGCACGAGTACTGTAATTCCATTATTTTTGGCATAACAGAGTTGTGCAAAAAGAAATTTTAGTTTTCTTTTCACAGCGCAAAATTGTTAGTGCCAAAGTGTGAATTTAGCACCCATATCCTTTTCTCGATGTTTCCTTGCTGCTAAACTTGAAGAAGCAAGGGGCTATCTGGTGCATAATACTCGATTATATTTCCAAAATTAAATTAAAAAAAAAAAGTGGGAGCTACCGATCGCTAATCATTCAGAGATGGCGTTTCTCTATTTTTGTTTGGATCTGGGGTTTCCTTTTGACGGCTAAGCGAGTTTGCGATCATTCGGTGGCTTTTATAGGGTATATGCTGGGGGTTGGAATTAGGGTTTTATGAGTAGCATTAGGTTGGAGACAAAATATAAATATATATTTACTAAATAAGTGGTGTCCTATCTTTGGCAAAAATAAAGATATTATTAACTTAAGAGTTAAAACTAATTTGATATAAATAAAATAAAATAAAAAACACTCTTGTAGTTTCTAGTTAGTTGTATTAGGATTTTTTTTTTTTGCTGAATTTGTATTAGGCTTATTATAAAAAAATGTTAAATGAGCATGGCAAGCTATGCAGCTCAATATTTCTTTTTCTTTTTAATATTTTCCCCTACGTTTTTCTCCCACACCAAAGGCAAAGGTTGTTTGCTTCTACTAAAATGTCACCTACTAATCATCATCCTATCATTGAATTCAAAAGTGGCTCTCGCATATATGAGGTGTGCGACCACGACTCAATCCCAAATTTTGTTAAAATTCTTATAATTTTGAAAGGCCTTTACAAATATGACTAACAAAAAATTGAAAATACCCTAATAATTAAAATAAATCTTAAAAACTCTCAAACATAAAAGTTAATACTTTAAAATAAGCTCAACAATAATTTTAATAAAATAGTCCTAAAAAATGTATAATGTATACAATTTTTTCGCCTTCCGTTATAACTTAACCGTTTATCACTTTGATAATCCAAAATATGCAAAAGTTATTCACTAGTTCTCTTTCTAATCAATTATTTAATCTCTCCCTCTCTCTCATCAGTTATTCTTCCCCTCTTTCTCCCTCTCTAAAAGATCAAATTGTCAATTAGAATTAGATTTCACTCATTCTCTCTCCAATCAAATATTCTCTCTCTCTCTCTCTCTCTCTCTCTCTCTCTCTCTCATGGCTACTTCTAGTCTCTCATCTCTTATCTCTCTAATCTCAATTTCTTTTGGACGGAATTGCAAGGGTAGTGAGTGTATTTTTTGGGATTTACATTTTTCAATAAGATTATTTTCAGATATTTTAATTTTAATGTGGTACAACGAGTCAGTTTTTCATCCAATTAACCTCATTTTAGATAGAGGAATTACTAAGCGTACAATTTTGTCCAATTGAGGGGGGGGGGGGGGCAGAGGGTTAAATTGTTACAATTTAAAGTTTGGGGAGACATTGAGAAATGGGTGAAATATTATGGTGGAAAAATGTAATTTGTTCTTTCTTTTATCACTTTATCATCTTATTCCAAAAGTGAAAAGTGTAAATCTCCAACATGTCACAGTCATGTCTGCTAAAAGAAGTTTTTCAAAATTAAAAAAATCTTGCTTGCAATCAATTATGTCACAAGAAAGATTAAATCGGTTAACTATTTTATCTATTGAACAAGATTTGTTAGAAGATATATAATATAAACGTTTAATTATTAATTTTGCAATACAAATTGTGTGTAGAGTAAATTATCAATGATATATTAGATTTTTTTTTAATTGTTTATTAGATAGACGATCTCATTTTTGGTATCGCTCTAGACCCCATAATTCTAAGGACTGGCACTAATTGCATTTAGCACTTGACGGTAATTGTTTTTAATTCAAAACATCCCTAATTTGTGAGTTTTTCTTTTCTCTTTTCTATTAACCTTACTAAAAAAAAAAAATAATAATAAATTTATTAACAAAATGAAAGAGAATTCATGTAAAATACACTATAGCAAGAATTTTTCATTACTCATTTATTTTATTTTATTTTTTCTATTAAATTTTCTTTAATTATCTAAATTACATTAAAAAAATCACTTAAAACCATTATGTAAATTCACTATATATATGACCCTTTTTATTTATAAATTTTGTGTAATATAATTTTAGTGTTAATTATTTCCTATGATATATTATTGACTTTTTAAAACTCTTTTTAAGTTTCTTTAAAATACTTGGATTATATAAACAATTCCTTATGATTGCGCAATCCTACAATGAATATGTCCTTTTGGGTAAAATTTGAAGTAGTGGTTATTCAGTTAATTTTATTTTACATTTTATATACAACGATGGGTGCACATGAGGTTGATATTTGGTTTATGAGATCTCCTTCTTTTGTTTTTTTGTGAAATTATTAAACTAGTAAGCACTGTACTGTTAACTTAAGAATTTATGCATTTTTTTTTTTTTTAGTGTTTTTGTTTCTTTGTTCTCTTATTTGTATTGAAGGAAGACAAAAAGAATTGCTCAAGTTTTTTTTTTTTTTTTTTTTTTTTTTTTTTTGTTTGTATGTGAGAAAATAAGAGTCATATCAGGTTTACCCAACTTGTCAAAATTCAAGTAAGACTCATCATAAGTTTTGCAACTTGTTTTGGTTTGACCCATTTTACAGTTGAAACCTATTTTGACATGTACATACTGGATCGAACTTGAATCCGTTTGACCGTTTGTCAGGCCTTAGACAACCTTCTAAATCTAACAGCTTTTATGAAACCGATTAACACAAGATCTGATCTCAAATATATCAAGATTGTCATACTCACATTCTAACTAAGAAGTAAAAGCAAAGTATGACAATTGAGTGAATGAAACTCCTAAAAAAATTTAGAAATGATAACATTTCTTAAGTGAATAAAAATGGGAACAAAGTTGTATACAATGTGTTGAATGTGGGTTTCTTTTATGCTTCCAGTGTTGTTGGTTAGGCTTGTTGTCACGATTATGCATTCAAGTTAGGTGGGTGGTTACCGCGATGGCAAGTTTTAGAGGGAATATATATATAACAATTTTGAGAATAAATTCTCAAAGCACAATTATTTGTTGATTTTTCATTGTAAAAAAAAAAAATCCAAAAACACAAACCAAATATCCATGATTAGCAAGACATAGTGAACAAGTTGAAAATGTTTTGTATGGTGTGGATTGAAAAGTAGCAAATAATTTTCTCATCATTGTTGTTTCTCTGGCAGTAATACAAGCCAATCAATTCATACAAACCTCCATAATTTTCCCATTAGGTACAAGAGAGTGTGAGTGAAGGAAAAAAACAAAGATAATTCTTATTTCTTCTTTTTCGGTTTTCTGGAGTAGACCATTCCCCGGATCCCATCCGGATCGGCCACGAACCCGAGGGGCCTATAGAAGCCGAGAACCCGGGGCTCCGAATACAATGCAATATTAGAAATCCCCTTCCGTAACAGCTGGTGAATGAGCCTCTCGATCACAGCCTTCCCTAAACCAATCCCTTGGAAAGAGGGGTCCACCACGACGTCCCATATGATGGCATTAAAGACACCATCACCTGTCGCCCGAGCAAACGCCACGGGCCTCTGCGTCTTGAGGTACTCGATCCAAAGCAGAGAGTTGGTGTTCTCCAGTGCTACCTTTATCTTCTGTGGGTCCCGCTTAGGAAACCCAACAGCCACGAACACCTTGTTCAGCTGATCCAGGTTCAGCTCCTCGATCGTGCGGCGGAGGATGAAGCCTCGGGACTCCAGGGCTTGGTCAGAAATGGAGTAGTTGTTGCTGCTGGTTTGGGTTTGGGTTTGGATTTGAGCTGAGACAGCGACGTTTTTGTGGTGGATGTGGGTTTTGAGGCGGAGTGAAGAGGAGGAGGAGAAGGGGCTGGAAATTATGCCACGTAAAAGCATTGTTTTTCTTTCTTTTTGTTTTTGTTGTATTATCTGAATTCTGAAGAGAGAAATGGGTATTGATTGAGAATGGTGGTACTATAATATTATTGGTGTGAATTTGTGGTGGAAATTATGCCTAGTTGTCTCTGTTTTTTCACAGGGATATAGTGGGCCTACTTCTACTTTGGATCTTGAATGGGCAAAACGTTGAAGGGTCTTATTCATAGTTTATGTTGGATCTCTTTATAAACGAATTCATGAACTTGAATGGGATCATAATGAAGGACAACGAAGTTTATGAAATCATGATGATTTCTAAAAAATTTGTTAAATATTCTTGTTTCAAAGCATGATTATGATATTAGCTTTGAATTATCGGCCAGATCGTAAAGATTGTGAAGCTAAAGCTGTCATTCTTGAATTGCTCTTAGAAATTAGAATACTAATAGCTTTGTTCATTGAATGGTGGACCATTGGAAGAACAAATGTTCCAATCCTTAGAAAATTGTAAAATATTTAAACCATCCCGAATGAAGAGTAGGCCAACACATGCAGACATATCACATATCTTGAATTCTAAGAAAGGGGGAGTCTGTTGTTGAATTTTTTATGAAACTCTTTGTCAACCACTTTTTTTATTTTATATTATGGACTAAGTTTGTCAACATATTCAAGATAGATGTTGTTCATGGTCATTTCTGCGGAGCCTAAACTCAATGAGCACAACAAAGGCCCAAGCCCAATTTGCGGCAAAAGAGCAATAACAACAAGATAAATGGGCCCTTGCGACCTTGAACCCATGGCCGAAGCTATTAAGCCAAACAAGTGCTTCCTTAAATCCGTAGGCCACTAGTCTAAACAAATGGGCCATTGAGCCCATGGCCCATGACCCATGGCCAAAGCTATTAACCTAAATAAGTGGACCCTTAAACCCATAGGCTACTAGTCCAAACAAATGGGTCTTTGAGCTCATGGCCCATGGCCTAAGCTATTAGCCCAAACAAGTAGGTTCTCGAAACTAAGGATCATTCTTCTCTTTCCTTCTCTCTTTACCCTCTACTCTTATATCCCTTCAAAACTTCTAAAAATAGCATAAACTCCAAAATAGAATAAGTCAAATTTGACCGTGTGAAACTAAACTATCGCAGAACTAAAGTGATTGTAGTTAGTGGAGTATAATCCAAAATAGAATAAGTCAAATTTGACCGTGTGAAACTAAACTATCGCGGAACTAAAGTGATTATAGTTGGTGGAGTATAAAGTGGAACACAAAAAGTGAAATAGAGGACATTCATTCGTGATTGAGAGTCATATTTTGAGAGAGGGAGAAAATTAGATCAAAATCTTGGTTATTTGCGAAACCCAAATTGTTGTTCTGAGTTGAGCTCCACCTCATTTACAAGCAATTCCATAGTCCTGCATTTTCAGGTCATATACCCTTTTTGTCTTTTACATAATACAAAGATACTGTATGTTATGTTGTCTGCTTTTATTTTGCATTTATCTGATTCAAATTTTGTTATTTCCATTTGAATTCCTAAGTTATTTGATTGATTTTGTTCACATATATGTTCGTTTTATTGGCTTGGGATCACGAACATATGCTTTTACAAAAAAGAGAAGAAAAAAAGACCTGTAATCCTTTTCATTTTGCTGGTTTTGCCTTTTGAGTCATTGCTTGGGATTGTTTTCTCATGCAGTTGTTTTATTAGAGCCACAATGCCTGTCTAGGATATGAAAGATTGAAAGTTGATCCTTTCGTTCATAACTGACTATAATGAAATCCATAATGATGGAATTATGAATATGCTATAATCAAATATATTATGTGTTCAAGCATTACCAGCTCATCTCATTTTATGGAATATTTCAATGATAATGTTAAAATAATGGTTAAATGACTAAATCTGTCATTTCCAATTAGCTTGAGCTTTTGGAATTAGTGTTAGTTTATCATTGTATAGAGCAAGTGATCTTGAGGTTGAATTTCTTCCCACTCTATCTCCCATTTGGGTTCACTAATTGAGGGGAGTTTGGTCCCACACGCGAGAGATAATGTTAGAATAATAGTTCAATGATTAAATTCATCACTTAATATTGGGTTAAAGCTTTTGAGATTTATATATAAAAAAATAAAAAAAAATAAAAAAAAGCTTTTGAGATAGGTAGTAGTTTATCATGGTATTAGATCAGGTGATTATGAGTTTGAACCATGTCTCCACCCTTAAAATTGAATGTATTGACTCCACTTATTGTGGGGGTGTCAAGACCATATGTGAGGGTGCAGTGGTGTCACCACATATAACTCAGGGGTTTCAAATGAACTCCCGGACTTTCAATATATATATATATATATATATATATATATTTAATATATAAATATATTTATTTATATAGTTATTAAAAATTATCAAAAACAATTTTGAACACCCTCAATTTTTTTTGACACCCTTTGAGATCCCAAATTTTGAACACCTGAGTTGAGATCCCAATAAACCTAATCCATTAAACCCCTAAAAAAAAGCCAAATAACAACAAAAACTAAATTAAAAAAAAAAAAAAAAAGCCCAATCAAACCGGGAGTTTTTGACTTTCTTCCAAATTTAGTCTTTATCCACCCACCAAGCCACGGATAAGGATCCTCCCTATTTGGAAATCTCTCAATTTGTTCGTATCATGGTAATTCAGATTTTCTTTCACAAATCTAACGATATACAGATTGCCTTGTCATTTAAAATTTTAAATGACGTGACAGTCTGTACACTGTTAGATCTGTGATATTTAATCTGGATCATGAAATGGAGACTCTCCATTTTATTTCAAATGGAGAGGATCCTATTCCCCAAGCCACGTACCCTTAATTTTATTATTTCTTTTTACATTTTGATTTTTTGTTTTCATTAACTAGGCATGTATTTAGTATTTATTATTATTATTATGGATGAAATGTTTGATTAGGTTTTAATATGTTAAGTATAATTTTAAAGACTTTTAACAAATTATTTAAGTTTTGACTAATAAATATCAGCTGCAATGGCTGAATATGCAATCCCTACAATGTGACCAAATGGACCACTAATAAATTGACAAATAATTAAAAAACCACATAAGTTCCAACTCATTCTTATGAGCTGTCAAACCCAATTAAGGCAGGTCTCACTATTTTGGTAACCAAACAATCCCCAAATCTCCATGCCCAGCCGTCCATCTCACAACTCCATCGGTTTTGACGCCATGGCCGCCGGGAGCCCACCTCAAAAGTCACCACCACCACCACTGCAACAAACCCACCATCACACACACCTCACTTTGCTATCTCCGCCGCTTTCTCTCTCTCTTAACCGAACCGGTCATGTGTAATTGCTCACAATTTTACAAGTTGCTAATTTTATTTCAGTAGTTTTTAATTCATTCTTTCTCTTTCTTCTCTCCTTTTTTATTTTTCGGAAATCTCCCAGATTAACTCTGCGTCTCTGCCCCTCCTTCCCTCTTTCGCACAGCTCACTCTCTTCTCTCCTCTGAAAATCCCAACCCCATCACTCCACTATCTCGGAATCTCTTTCTCCCTTCTGTCAAACACAAAACCCAGGAAAAATTAGACTTGATTTGGTACCAAAAGATGGGGGTTTTGTTGGTAATGATTGAAATGGGATGGTTTGGATTTGGGTCTTAATTCTGAGGTGAGAAAAAGAATGGGATGGTTATATTTTTTCCATCATTCAAAATTTACTTGCAGTCAATATGAAGTCTACGGTATGGACCATATGAAGTGAAAGCGGCGGAGATAGCAAAGTGAGGTGTGTGTGATGGTGGGTTTGTTGCAGTGGTGGTGGTGGTGACTTTCGAGGTGGGCTCCCGGCGGCCATGGCGTCAAAGCCGATGGAGTTGTGAGATGGACGGCTGGGCATGGAGATTTGGGGATTGTTTGGTTACCAAAATAGTGAGATCTGCCTTAATTGGGTTTGACAGCTAAGAAGAAGGAGTTGGAACTTATGTGGTTTTTTAATTATTTGTCAATTTATTAGTGGTCCATTTGGTCACATTGTAGGGATTGCATATTCAGCCATTGCAGCTGATATGCTCCCATATATATAGTAGTAACTCCAAAACGTTACAACGACATTTAAATTTTGACTTATAAACATATATATAGCTTTAATGTGTCATTGGCTGCCTTTGTAATTGTGGTTAATAAATTGTCAATAACGGTTAATTAATAAATTATTAATAGTGGTTAATTAAAAGCTTAATAAATTAGTAGTAGTAGTTAATTAATTGTAAAACTTAATGTATTTGCATGATTTTTTTTTTCATGATGTCAATATATTCAAGTTTTTTATGAACTCCCTATAAAAAATTCATGGAGTCGCCACTGTGAGGGTGATTTTTAAAATTATAGTTAAATGATTAAATTTTTCATTTCCTATTAACTTAAAGTTTTTGGAATAAGTGGTAATTTGTCATATAATAGGGCTTATGGCATTACAAGCCGCCTCTTTTAAAACCATGAGTTTTCTTTTTATTTTTTATTAATGTGATGTTACATTAAATAATTATTAAAAGTGGTCACTTCATTGCAAAAATGAAGGTTAGAACCATTTGCACATGGCCCTGAACTCCCTACTTTTCCAGCCAACAATGGACAGTGGCCTTACTTCTCGTTGGATCAAATGGAGCTTATTGCATTTTTCTTGTGTTGGAATTATTAAATCCTGGTTATGCATTTGAAATATTTCTTAGTTTGCATTACTTTTACATGAATTCATTCAAATGTATAAAATATCTTTTTAGGAGTTAGAATTTTTTCTTAGGTTAAAGACAGTAGAACTCAGGAGTTTGAATTTGATCCAACTTCTTTTCATTTAAATGGGAATCACAAAATCACGAGTGAATTTTTTTGTGGATCTTTGCTTAGGAGTTTTGGTTATGTTTCCTTAAAGCATTGTGAAATAATGGGGATAAGTATATGTTTTAGGGTCAAATCTTGCTTGGCCAAAAGAAAAGAAGAAAAATAAATATGATGCAAAATGATTATTGTTCTCAGTGATCTTTCATAATAATTGCTCTCAACAAGGACCTGTTTTCTTATGCAAAGCTCAAATGTTTGTGGTTCTTTTTTGTGAATTGACTTGTCATCAATAAATAATAATATTGAGCATTTAGCCTGTTGCTATCACAATTATTTATTTAAGAGGTTGGCCTTACACTGGTGGAGGCTTTCTAGGTCTTAGCTTCAAATCTTGCTAGGCCAAAAGAAAAAAGAGAATGGAAAAATGGGATAGATAATGAGCATTAAATTTTATTCTATTTTGATCTCCGAGAGATATGTCGCCTCATTTAATTTGGTACTGAATCCGGTCCATACTCTGAGAAAATTACCTCTCTTCTTATCTTATGCAAGGCTCAATGTCTTGTTTGCAGGCCATATTCTATTCACTAGCTTTCATAGATAATGGAATTCAGATTTTATCTGTCCCCCTTTTTGTGGTGACCTTCATTTAAGATTTTTAGGTACTTTGATCTTAGTTTCTCGTTGCATTCCATCATGGATGTTGCATGTGTTATGTGATTATGGTCTGCCCCTCTGACACTCAGATACCTTGTACAGAATTTAAGAATGGCTACTTTAAACAGAATTGGCCTCGCTGGTCTTGCTGTGATGGGCCAAAATCTAGCCCTCAACATTGCTGAGAAGGGATTTCCAATTTCTGTTTATAATCGGACCACCTCAAAAGTTGATGAAACAGTAGAGCGAGCCAAACAAGAAGGAAACCTTCCGTTGTATGGATTCCATGATCCTGAATCCTTTGTTCTTTCAATCCAGAAACCTCGTGTGATAATCATGCTTGTAAAGGCTGGGCCTCCAGTTGATCAAACCATCATCAAAACCCTATTAGTTTACATGGAGAAAGGAGACTGTATCATTGATGGTGGTAATGAGTGGTATGAGAACACTGCGAGGCGGCAGAAAGCCATGGGTGAACTGGGTTTTCTTTATCTTGGAATGGGAGTTTCAGGTGGTGAAGAGGGAGCTCGGCATGGGCCATGTTTGATGCTTGGAGGTTGCTTTGAGGCTTATAAGCACATTGAAGATATCTTGCTTAAAGTGGCTGCCCAAGTTCCTGATAGTGGCCCTTGTGTTAGTTACATTGGTAAAGAAGGATCAGGACATTTCCTTAAGATGGTTCACAACGGGATTGAATATGGTGATATGCAGCTAATAGCTGAAGCCTATGATGTTCTTAAATCAGTCGGAAGGCTCTCTAATGAGGAATTAAGCCATGTTTTCTCAGAATGGAATAAGGGAGAGCTTTCGAGCTTCTTGATTGAGATCACTGCGGATATCTTTAGTATTAAGGATGACAAGGGAGAAGGTGATCTAGTAGACAAGGTTTTGGATAAAACTGGCATGAAGGGTACTGGTAAATGGGCAGTTCAGCAAGCTGCTGAGTTGTCAGTTGCAGCTCCCACTATAGCATCATCCTTGGATGCTAGGTTCCTCAGTGGTTTGAAGGAGGAAAGAGTTGAAGCAGCCAGAGTTTTTAATTCAAGCGTTTTTACTGACCAAGAAGTGGATAAGGGAAAGCTGATTAATGATGTAAGGCAAGCACTTTATGCATCTAAAATATGTAGCTATGCCCAGGGAATGAACATGATACATGCGAAATGCATTGAAAGTGATTGTAACTTGAAATTGGGGGAGGTTGCTAGGATTTGGAAGGGAGGTTGCATCATCCGTGCTGTATTTTTGGACCAAATCAAGAAAGCCTATGACAGAAACCCAGATCTCGCCAACCTTCTTGTGGATCCAGAGTTTGCAAAGGAGATCATTGAGCGACAGTCTGCTTGGCGACAAGTTGTCTGCCTTGCTATCAACGCAGGCATTAGTACTCCTGGTATGTCTTCTAGTCTTGCTTATTTTGACACGTACAGGAGGGAAAGACTGCCAGCTAATCTGGTCCAAGCTCAAAGAGATTACTTTGGAGCTCATACATATGAGAGGACTGACATACCAGGATCCTTCCATACTGAATGGTTCAAGATTGCTAATCAGTCAAATATCTGATTGATCTTGATCTTGATCTTTCTGTGGTGGTCCTCTGCCTGGTGAAAATGTTGTCAGTAAATGTAATAATGTTTCTGCATGATATATTGGAATATTATCTACTCAACTTGTGGAGATATCATCTCTTCAAGATGGGTTTGTTAAATCCTTTAAAATTGTAGGGAAATCATATTTTTTTTCTGTTTATTGTGGACGTCCAACATGATTTGGCGTTCTAAATTAAACAATTCCTTCAATTTTATGCCTAGATATTGAATAAGAGCATCTATATTTCCCTTTAATTTTTGGGGAGCCACGTTCCATTGAGTACCCGTTGAGGAATGATTTACCAGAAAATTGTATTCTCCTTTGTTTTTTAACTTGGATTTGTTGTATGTTGTGGGTTTTTTTCATCGGGGTTTTGTTTAGCTTTTTATTTAATGTGATGAAATTCAAGAATTTTGGAAATCTAACTGACCATTTTTAGCTCAGATTCCTTTATAATTTGTGGGTCTTTTTGTGCATCTCTGCCTT
The DNA here is from genome assembly GCA_907173295.1 of Fagus sylvatica. Lineage (NCBI taxonomy): Eukaryota > Viridiplantae > Streptophyta > Magnoliopsida > Fagales > Fagaceae > Fagus > Fagus sylvatica. The sequence continues at coordinate 17,041,888 of OU015772.1, read as the reverse complement.
GTCTTTATTGGAGATTTATGGTGATTACTTTGAAATAAAATTGTACATGTACTTGCTTATGTTAGCTTGGACTAGTGTTTTTATTTTTTATTTTTTGTTTTTATTTATGTATGGGCTTTGTTTAATTTCTTAATGATGGTGATTGATTCAGAATGTTGTATATTTGATTGACCATTTTAGCTTTGGATTATTTGGTCGCTACGTCTTTCTTGGTTGGATATTTGTGATAAGCAGCATAGGCTTATTGATTTCGGGAATGGAGAAGTGGGTTTTTATCATCCATAGCGAGATCAAGAATGGAGTTCTTCAGTAAGTTGGTGATTTTGTGTGTGAGGGAGGAGTGAGATTCCGTCATATCTAGAGAGAGAAAGAGAATAAGGGTTGAGGACCAATATGATAATTAAATCTTAAATAAACTAAATGTTCTTTTTGTTGGTATTAAATCTACCACCATAAGGCTTATGTTTGGGACGGAGAAAGATGAAGGAGAGTAGAGAGAAAGATTTAAGAAATATACTAAATTTTAATATATTCTGATCATCTTCTCCTCTCCTTTCTTTTACTCTCTATTTATCTTCCTCCATCCAAATATTAGGTCAGGGTTAAACCTTCTTAATGGCTTTAAGGCTTCAAATGGTTTCCTTGACTCTTGATGCACCAAGTGAATTTAAGAAATATACTAAATTTTAATATATTCTGATTATCTTCTCCTCTCCTCTCTTTTACTCTCTATTTATCTTCCTCCATCCAGATATTAGGTCAAGGTTAAACCTTCTTAATGGCTTTAAGGCTTCAAATTGTTTCCTTAACTCTTGATGCACCAAGTGGATTTAAGAAATATACTAAATTTTAATATATTCTGATCATCTTCTCCTCTCCTCTCTGTTACTCTCTATTTATCTTCCTCCATCCAAACATTAGGTCAGGGTTAAACCTTCTTAATGGCTTTAAGGCTTCAAATGGTTTCCTTGACTCTTGATGCACCAAGTGGATTTGTAAATGAGTCATGATTCGATTAGTGGAGCATCAAGTTTGACCTGTCTCTAATGGAATGGGGGATATGTTATTTTGTATTAAATAATACTACAACCATCCTTTAAGAGACGGTAGTTGCTTCCATTAACATCAAACCAAAAATTCTTTTTGGCTCTTCCAACTTTCTTTTAGTATGTTTGGTCCGGAGAGGGAGCACTGTGTCTCTTGGTTGCCTTTTTGGCTATTGGTACCAAAAACTGTAAAACTTTTAGTTATTTTATTTTATTTTATTTTTTAATATATAAAATAGCAGGAATCTTAAAGCACCGTTTTTTTTAGGATGTTGATTTTAAGGAAGCTTGCTTTAATAACTCTGAATTCAATGGATAGACTCTAGAGAGAGGGCCAAATACTTTTATGACTGCAGCTGATACTTTTATAGACCTAGGCTATGTTTGGTACACTTAATTATTATTACAGTATAATAGAAATCAATATTATAAAAAATATAAAAATCTGTAATGTAATAACTATTATCATTCATTTGTTTGGTGACAACATATAAAAATGCAATCAAATAATTATTCCATTACAGACCTATATATTACAGTGTTCCAAACGTGCCTATAAAGTATTATTTGTCTCTTCTAATTCTTAATGTGTCAACTTTTGATAAGGTCTAAGAAAAGACTGGTGTACAATAGAGGTCAACTAAAAATGTGTTCAAATTATATTTTCAATAAGGGTCATGTTTTGTGGAGGTTCCATTGCACACTTTCATAAATGTAGATTATATGATAAAAAATCTGGACATAAGTTAAAAGTCTGGACAAATATGTATTGTGTGTGCAATGAGAATGTGTATAAATCATTTTAGTTTTAATAAGTTTAGTAACACAAAAAATTTCATTTGAAATAAAATATTATAATTGATGCCAATAAAAGTAATATAAATGGTGGATCTTGTGAAAATGATATTGTTCCAACCACAATTTGTGACATTAACATATGTGAAAAAGGTCATGAAAATTATTGTTTCTTTAGCATTAGTGTTATATTTTACTCCGGCTCCATCAAAATTTTATGGTCAATTTCCCTAGCTAGCTATATCTTCCTCCTAGCACCTTTTCTTTGTAAGAAATTGAATCCGCAATTTGGCCTCATGTTTGCAGGAGAATATGCAGTTAAGCTACCCGCTTGACACTCGAAAAAGATACATAAAGAGTTAAATATGATGACAGCAAATAGAAACATAGCTAGCTTCCAATTTTCTAATTCTGTGATATGATACTTCTTTACTTTTCATGTTAAAGCATAAAATTGCATGATTTTCATATGCCATATTGAGTCAACTATCACCAAATTGTAACTACTAGGACTAGGAATCTCAACCTGCTCTTTGCTATTTCTTGATAATACTAATACAGAGGAGAAAGATGGACAAGATCTTAACCATTTTCATGCATACATGTCACATATAACACATAATACATCATCTGCATCAATGATGTATATTTGCAGTTACTTATCACAATGAATTCTGAAAAGCTAGAACCAGAATTCTAGCTAGGAGATCAGATCTGCATAAAAATGAACACACTATTCTATTCTTCTTTGACCATCTTGTCTTTTCTTACCTTGACTCCACTAGAAACTTGACTTGCAGCACTCAGTGCCCACTGCATTGACTCTTCTTTTTCTTCTTTCCTTCTTTTTTCATCTTTTTTCTTCCCATTTTTGCATGGTTTCTTTCCTGATGAGGAGTACTTAGTATTTGCTTCATTTTTTGCATGCTTGAAATGACCCATGTTGCCACTTCCTTCACCTTTTGCACATGGAAGTTCATGGTGACTTGGACCAGAAGAGGCATCAGATGCCATAGAGTTATCACTTTCATCATCATCATCATCATCAACAGGAATATCTTTGTAGTTGTCATTTTCACTTTTTATAGGAGAGCCAATATACATTGTCCACCCAGACTCACTGCCACTATGTTCTTCTGCAGCTGCAGCAAGAGCTTGGGAAGACTCCATTACTGTAGCTTTAGGAACAGAATAAAAGGAAAAACATAGTCCAATAAAAAGGAAGAACAAAGCATCCAGTTTTAGAAACTTGGAAGATGTTTCTATGTTTCTAAACAACCTGCAATAATATACTAATACAATCCTCTATCACCTGGGAAATAGACTTAAATATTTGTCTATCTGGCTCTTTACCAAATGCTGCTTTCCACACATAGGACAAAAGAGACCTATCTCAACAGTGCACATTAAACCCCTCATTATTAAATTGCCAGAGTACATGTCCCCCTTGGCAATCCCATCACCTTAATGTCTATGGTATCACTAGAAGACAAGCCTTCTCTTATATAAAAAGTGTTGGGGGGTATTAATTCAACAAAAAGAGGAGTACCATCTCAAATTATCTTATAAGATAATAGAAAAAAATAAAACTTAATACTACAAACATAATTAAATTTCATAAATATTGAAAATTCCATAAATATTGAATCACTTTTACATAGGATCATGACATTACTTTTCTGGTATACCAATCCATCAATCACAAATTACTACATTAGATGTTATGAATCTTGTCGTGGTGATGGACTTGCCAAAAAAAAATGTAGTATTGGCACTTTTGACTCGGTCATTTGACCTCACCTGAAAAGGGCCCCCATCTTATTTATGTGTCTATTATATATATATATATATATATGATAGAAATTCTAATCTAAAATCATACACACGTATATTTTGAAGATTCCAGGGATTGAACTCAAGTCCTCAAAGAAGGATAAGACTTTTTAAAAATGAGGATTACTACTGGATAGAATACCCAAATGACGTGTCTATTACATAAATAAAGAGAAGCTTTTAAGGTGAAAATGGATGACCCCCAAAATGGGAGAGAATATGAGAGTCGTTTTCTTAAATTGGTTACAATCATGCCTCTAGCACCTCTATCATTAATAGTATTTTAATATTTCTCATCTTTAAAACTCTGACTTGTCATCAATAAAGAGCAGCCTTTTTCTGTGATATTCAGAAGAAACATATGGGGCTTTGGCATTTTTTCGTTAGTGGGATGGGATGAGATGGGGTTTGCAAAAGTTATTTTGCTTCCATTCTTCTGTCAAAATTGTTTTCTTTCTTCCCAAAAAGAAGACTAATGTCTTTTGTGTCACAGCCAATTTAGTAACCACTAACTTTCATAATTATAAAGATAATATGTTGTAATTGGTAAATAATAAAGGTAATATAGTATTGTTCCAATAAAAGTAATGTTTTACTAATCATGATCTATTATTTCAATAAGTTGTAAAAAATGTTGTAAAAATTTATTGTGTTTATAACATTATTGTTTATGTTATAAAGTATAAATTCATGAAAACTCATACAATTTACAACTATTCCCAAGAGTTTATATTCATTTATTACATCAGTAGAAGCAATAGCAATATAAGTGTTGGTGACTCGGTATAGTTTTCACCATTTCACCTTACTGGATAATTGGATATTGTGATTGAGTCCTCCTACATTTGGGTTACAGTTAAGTGGTTGAGCATGCTTTCATCATTGTGTAGGCATTTCACTGGTTCCCCACTTCAATTAGTTGTTATCTGTGTAGGCTAGACAAGTAAGGCCCCTCGCCAGATTCTTGCTTTAAAGTGTCTGTCCTTTGCGGATTGCATCAACTCGCTCTTGGTTCTGTGCTGCATGTGATTGGAAACTCTTTGTCAGTTCTCTTTTAAAATTACACAGTATGGCCTAAATTAGGTAATCTAATCATCATTTGCATATCTGTTTTCTTTAATTTGGTATGGACTTTCCACTATTCAAATAGGAGAAAATAAAATGTTGATTAGATTTACCAGTACATGTACCATATTGTTTCATTTAGCATTTGTAGGAGCCTTTATAAATTTTACAACTATGCTTCAAAATGCTTGTGCTATTGCTAACATTTAAATTGCCTATTCTAGAGCTGACTTGAGGGTTTCTGTCTTGGTGCTTGACTATATATTGCTTCTGGCCCTTGTCTAGCTTGAATTTGTATTGCAGTGAGTCAAATGTACAATACGACAGATAAACAAAAACAAAAAATAAAGACAAAAAAAAAGAGGAAAAAGAGGGAGCAACATAAAAAATTCCTACTGATTGTTTCATCTATGACTGCTCAGTGTTATGTCAAATGATGTCTTACTGTTTTAGTATATACTTCATTCGTTTCTGTGTAGCAATGCAATATTTCTTTTTTTATGTTTTAGAACCAAATTCAAGAATGTATGTCTTCTAATGGCCAATGGCTATATTTTGGATTCCTTGGAGATCACATGATTAGCTTTATATTCTCTTCAGTCAAGAACGGACTCAGAAAATTATTTTGAGAGTGGACTGACATAATGAACAAAAAAATACATCTAGTCAATTGGACATAATGAACCTTATCTCTCATTATCTATACATAAACAAAAGAATAAACAAACATGCAATATGAATACAATAATAATATTTAAGTTGTGCCTTGCAATAATTTTTTTTTTTTTTAATAAAAAAGGTTTTATTTTTGTGATTTATTTAATTGAAATTTTTGCTTAAAAGGGGTACCATATTGCTGGGAAAAGGGGCTGGGTTAGGAGGAGTTAAAAGGTGAGCTAATGGTTTAATTTAGGTTGGACTAAATAATTTTTTTTTTTTTTTTTCAATGGAAAAAATACATTTTTAGTCCCTATATTTTGGGAGTGTTTTCATTTTAGTCCTTATATTTTATAATGTTTTATTTTAGTCCTTGATTTTTTTGACATATGTTATATTTGATGAGAAGATTTTTTCAAAAAAATAAGGAAAATAAGGAGGGTAAGGACTCAAATGAACCTATATCCAAAAACTAAGGATTAAAATGAAATATAAAACATAGGGACCAAAATGAAAACACCCTCAAAATATAAAGACCAAAAATATTTTTGCCTAAAAAAAATATATATATATATATATATATATATATATATATATATATATATATAATAAGCTTAGCCCAACCAACTAATGACCTCGTCCATGGCATCAGAGGTTTTTTACTTTTTTAATAATTTGATAGTTGGGGGATGGGTTTTGAATCGTGGATGCCTATATTGAAAACACTAAAAAGTACTAGTTGAGTTACAAAATACTTGACCATAAGTCACTAAGCATAAAGAAACTTAAAAGGAGTTTGGCCCAAATTTTACATTAGTCTGTAGCTTTTTTACAACAAAAGAATTTCAACCCCCCTACGACCACATAAAAAACGTGTTGAGTGTTGTGACAACATGTGATTGGTTAAAAATTAATGCATTGGGGTTCACCGTTGGACTTGGCTTCATTTTCTACAAATCAGCACATGAGATGGAGGATAGTTGCGAAAATGGATGTGGTAAATTCAATGGTCTTGGACTAATTGAAAGAATTTCTCCAAGGTTACAAAAAAGGTTGCAAAATTGCCTGAAATCCTGAAAAGATCAAGCAAACTACTGTAGACAACAGTAATATTCACATGGTGCTTTTGATTGTCTGCATAAACTTGCTCATAGTTGCATCCGTTTGGCAACATTATAGTGGAAATAATAAGAACAAAATTCTTTAGAGAGATTAGACAATTTTGATTGTTCCATGATGTAAATCACCTTCGCAGAAATTGCTTGTGGGGCAAATCATTTAGGGAAATAATAGCCCTCCATGTTGTGGAAAGGCTTCTACAATAATTAGGTATTTTCCCATGGTTTTGTCGAGAGGCACATGGTGTCCATTTGACATTCCTGTGGTATGAAATAATATGCATATAGGGGAAAAGGAAGAAGGGGTAAATAGCCTCTTTGTTTTTTCTATTCTTTTTTCCTCTCTCTCCATAGCCAAGACCCAAACATCCCTACGGCAGCATCCATTCACAAACCCAGCTAACCCACAACCAAAAGATCCAAAAAATAGTCGCCACTTGAGACCTCCATCCACCAAAAATCTCCCCAACATCTCACAACTAGCTCCTATTGTGATGGGTACATGTGTGGAAATGTAGAGAATGTATAGAAATAATAGAAATATAAGAGAGGAAAATTCTTTGATCCCATGGGAGCAACATGTCAATCATTTCGGGGAATAACATGTTGTTATTTGGGTAGGGCCGGCCCTGAGATAAGCCTAACAAACCCTTGGGCTTGGCCAAGCACATAAAGAAAGAAAGAAAAGTATTAGTATTAAAAAAAAAAAAATGAACCTTTTAAAAACAACAATTTTGGATGGTGGCGGAGCCACTTGTTGGCTTGACTGGGCTATAGCCCAACCCTACTTGTTTTTTAATAACAAATTTACACCTATATTTTAAATAATAATAATAATAATAAAAAATTGCCTACACCAACTTAAACCATTAACCCACTCTTTAAACCCTCCTAACCCAACCTAAATGTCTAGTCCTCTAATATAAAATCAGTTCAAGCTAACAACAAATCACAAATCTCAAACAAAGTTTTGAGAGATCCTCATATCAGACAGGGTACGTTGATGATAATAATAATAATAATAAATAAAAAAGGTGAAGAAGAAGGAGTATCAAAGTAGCCACACACGCAATTGCTCCCCCCTGACTCAAAAATTTACTTATGTATATTAGATAGTTACTTCATTTGCCCCGCTTGACACGAATAAGAACTAGTAGTCTGTTAAATAAATAAGCAAAAGTTTGTCATCTCCCTTTGTAGAAGGAATACTCTCCTACAACTCTACAAGTACAACAACTTGTACCACATTGAGAAAGGAAATAGGAAATAGGAAATGTAGAAATGAGAAAATTCAAGTGAGAGGAAGTTAAAATGGAAATGAAGCTTCTAGGAAGCTTCATAATTTACAAATACCCCCTACACTTGCCTATTTACAGAAATACCAAGATTTTATTTATAATCCAAATCTCAACTTGCAAAATTTGACATATTAAATTGCATGCGAGAATTTTCTTAAAATATATATATAACCAATAGATGTAACTCATGTAAGAGGTGCATATTAAATTACATGTGAATAACCAGGACTACTGCCAATCAAACTTCATCATCTCTGTGTCTTGTGTGTGATAATTTTTCAATTAGATTGTTGTTACTAAAAAGAAATATATATTGAGATCAGATGCTAAATGTGTGAATGCCAGAATGTGAAATCTGATATTAGTGACATATAAGTGAGATATCGTAACTCAAAAAGTATTGATATTTCAAAATTTTGTTATTGTTTACATGTGCTTTTATAATGTTTGTGTTATTTTATCGTGGGAGCAGGCATTGGGTGAGTTGTGGTGTGTATTTATGTTGGTTATTGATTTATTAGTTGTCCTGAGTGTGAGTGAGGTTTTCCTCAAAAAAAAAAAAAAAAAAAAGTGTGAGTGAGGTTATGTTTGTCAATTTGTGATTGTGGGGCCTAGGGGTAGGCAGTGTATTGGTCCATGATTAATGATTCTTTGATTAATATAATTTTTTTTTTATGTAGTATACAAATTAGTTTTAATTTTAACTTTTTTTTTTTTTTTTGTTGATTTACTTATAAATTTGATATGGGGTTTGAATGGGTGTCTATGTCATTTGAGATTTGATTGAAATTTAAAAATTTTAAATAGATTTCTTCGTTATCTCATTTGGAATTAAATGATTGGTTATTGAATTAAACAACATTTGACAGAAGGAAGACAAATATATATATATATATATTAAGCTCTACTTAAAATGTTATCTTTGAGGGGTAAAGTTGATTATGTCTCCCTTAAATTATCTTTGAAGGGTAAGATTATGTCCTTATGTAGTCATGCTAATTATAAAGCATTATAATGGTTTTTTTTTTTTAAATGTAATTCAAGCTAAAAGCACAATATAACCTTAATTTTGCACAAATTATTTTATTTTTGACTTTTATGTCTATTTTTTAAGGTCGAATTACATAATCACCCCCTAGGATTTGAGTCATTTGCAAACTAACCCCTTGATGTTTCAATTTTGCAATATAACCATCTAGGGTTTTCAAATTGGTGAAATTGAGCCCTTTAGTTATATTTCCGTCAATTTTGATAATCAATTTTGGTCACGTGCATTACACCTAAGGTTTATAATAATGAATTTTTTATCATGAAGTGATCACGCACAATTTTCTGTTAGCAAAATTGACAAAAATGTGACTAAAGATGTCAATTTCACAAATTTGAAAACCCCAGGTGGTTATATTGCAAAATTGAAATCCTAGTGGTCAATTTGCAAATAACCCAAACCCCAGGGGTGATTATGAAATTCGGTATTTTTTTTAATATTTAATAATAAATAAACAACCAAAATCGGGAATGGCTTGAGCAACCCAAACCTTGGCATTGACCCATTTGGAGTAATATGCTTGGAATTAATTATTAATGAAATAGGTGTAAGGTTTATAATTAATATAACTATGCATACACCCACACGATATGATTTAATTTTTGTTGAAAAGGGAATCAAGTTAAAAATTGAATGAAATCACTTAAAATGAGGGATTTAATTTATCTAATTGATATTCTAATCAATTAGAAGAGTTAAATGGAGTAAGGAGGGTAAAAATAAGGCCTCACAATTGTCACAATTCCCAAGAAAACACACAAAAAGTCGTGGAATCGAAATTCAAAAGAAAATTATTGTTCTGGGCCCAAGTTCCCATTGGCACTCTGAGGCCCATAATTAGCACTTTAAGCCTCTCAAACGGTACTTGCTTCCAGAATTCAAATTTTAATCCATTTTTGCTCCAGATTTCGAATTTTTGACAACTCGTAATTAATTTATGGCAAGGACATGATTTAAGCTGGTTATAATGGTGAAAAGACTATCCCTTGGCCTCTCATCCATTATAATAGAGGAGGTCTCCACCCTTGAAAGGCACACCGTCTAGCACATAAATATAGGTTTCACCAGATAACACATTTCCTTTCTAATCTCTAAGATTGGTATAGATTGAGAGCTATGGGACAAGAGATAGAAATTAGTTGTGCATCAACCCCCTATACTTCCTCTTTCGACATCCTCATCTGCCGCCTTCTTTAAAGAACCATGAGTGCAAAGTGTAGTTTTTCTTTCATCTGAAGATCAAGAAGTGATCCAAAGAAGGAAATTAAGCACAAAAAAGGAAGTGTTGCTTGGAAATCCTCAAGAAAAGCAAAGAACACGAAGAACACTTAAGAATCCATGGAGCGAAACTCCATTGCATGTAGATATAAATCATTTTCCTTTTTCAATTTTTGCCAATAACATGTTTTTGGATGATGATATGGGTTAATTTAGATCAAGCCTACTATTCTTTAATTTTTCAAAATAATTTTCAAAACCTTAGAGTATTTTCTTTTATGCAAATAATAACAAAAATCTTGCTTTTCTTAACTTGTTGGATGCTTTGACTGCGTGACATGGATTAATGGCTACCATTTTCTAGAATATCAACTTAGGTTGGGCAAGGTGGATGCCTTACACCTTGACACGATCACACCTCATAACTTAGCCTCCGATCTTAAATCAATGATTTTAGAATGTAAATTTCATTTTTTAGAATGTAATTAGAATCCAAAGTTTTGTAAGTTTCTTAGTATATAGGATCAAAGCAATGTAATCTTTTTATATTAAAAAATTTAAAGCTCTCTTTGTTTCGCTGTAAAATATTTTTCGGAAAATATTTTCAGCTTTTGCAGGTGTTTGTTTCATTGTAAAATAGTAGTCAAACAGAAAATCATTTTTGTTGACCGGAAAATTCTGTGTAACAATGGCTTGCCCCACTGTCCCCACAAACAAAAACACATGGTCAGTGGCCACATCCACGTGTAAACAAAATTTTCAAACAAATTAATAAATCACACCGTGGAGATTAATTCCATTAACACAGACACTAAAACGCATCACATATATCTCATTAAAAGGTACAACACTCCCATATGTTGGTCCATATATAGATATGTTGGTTTGTTGCTCTATGAATAATTTTTTTTTTAATGTATACTAATAAAAAAATTTATTTTATGTATACTTTGATTTTTTTTTTTTTATGTATACTATTATTATTATTTTCCGCTGGTTCAGGTTCAGCGGTTGTGGTTGAGGAGGAGAGGTGGTTGGTGGAGTTCTCTTTTCCTGGCTCCACTGGCGGTCTATTGCTTCATTGCTTTGTTTTAGCTCTTATACAAGATTTTGTAAATAGGGCGAAAACGACATGTCGTTGATATAATTCTTAGCTCAGCTTGCAATAGCCACAGTTTATAAGTTGCTACTTGTCTTAGAAGAAAATTTCGATCTTTAACTTAGGCATGGGAGAGCTAGAGGTTCACACCACAACAATGTCATTCAGTTTGATCTACCTTGTTTTGTAATTGTAGGTGTCCATGAATCATTATCCAGATTGAATATTTTTCAATCCATGACATTGATGCTTGCAATGACCATTCACATTTATTTTAAGGATTTTTATAAATTTTTATGCTTGAACTTTGATGTGAGATCCAATTTGGTTCATAAACTTTCAATTTAAAGAAATAACTTTTTAGATATTTTGTTTATAATAAAAAAAATGTTAAAGTTACGATTATTGTTAAGGAGAAACGAGAAAAAGACGAAGTATATATATTATAAACCGAAGCTGCTATCATATTTACTTTAAAAGCAATATTTATTTTTTAAAAGAAAAAGGCAAGTATATATATTTTGAACCAAAATTTTAAATTATATATACTACAAGGCAAATTGAAATTGTGTCCAATTTGAAATACTGTCGTTAAATTATATATACTGTCGTTGAAGATGCTACTAGTAGTGATGGCTTCGTTCCACGTGGCAGTCTGACAACTCTCCCTGAGTCTTGACTCTTGAGCTCCGCCTCGACGCACATGAAAATACGAATCTTGCCCACATTCTCAGCTCTCTCAATCAACAATTAAACAATCTCAACTGGCCAATTTCGTCAACGCCAAAGAGAATATATAAAAATAGTGGCAACTTCGAAATTCATAGAAACACGAAGGGCAATCTTCAAAGTCGACAACCAATCAAAACATGACTGGGCTATCTCGAAAATACGAAACTGCATAACATAACAGTCACACACAGAGATAGAGGTAATATAGTTTGTGGGCGTTAAACAGAGACGAATGTCTCTGCTTGCATTCGTGATCCACACTTAGTCACACTGTTTGTTTCCCAGGATAATTCAAAGGAATTTCTCAGATGGGTTTGACCGAAATCTTGGGTTCCATCGATTGGGAAAATGAATCATACCCAGCATATGAGGATTTCTTAATCCTTCCCTTCTTTGCTCTCTTATTTCCCTCTGTTCGATTTTTCCTTGATAGATTCATCTTCGAGGTACTCTCTCATTCCAGTTTATCTCTTTTTGGTTCACTTTCATTCATTTTATTTTCTCAGGCTCTTAACTCTATTTTCAATCTATTGGATTATTAATGATTCTTTTTTTTTTTTTTGTTAATCATTGATCAAATATTTGATTGACCCATATGGGTTTTTCACTTTTATATGATGGGTTGTGCTTAGTTTTGTATTTATTTATTTATTTTTTTTATATTAGCATAAGTGGTTGTTGAATATTAGTTGGATTCAGTTATATCTTGCTGTTATGAATGTTTTTTCAGCTTTTGTTATGGTCTTAGAATCTTGGTGTAATGCTCTTTTGTGATTCAACATATTGTTGCTTAAAACTGTCTTTCATTTTCCTTGTTTTGGGTTGATCATGTTTTATTTTTATTTTGTTATTTTATATATAAGAAAGAGTGGAGGGTGTGTGTGTAAACTTTTTACTTAAATGCAATGGTTTTAATGGGAAAGTGTACCACTTTCTTAGCAGTCTGTACCATGAATTGTATAGCTGCATTGTTCCATGATTGACCAACTTAATTTAATGCGCATGGTCCCTTGTGTGTTTCTTTTGGCTATCAATGTTGACTATTTCACTGACCATGGGAGTAGGTATGCCTTGGTTTAGTGTTTACTTGTTATAAACCCCCTCAATTCTAAAGCAGTTTTAAGTCTTAAAGTAGCTCTGAATTAGTATTGCTCCTACTAGGGTCTTGATTATTAGATCTGCGTTTTGTTAGCGAGCAACAGGATTCATAAATACGTCTTCATTTTGATCAATTTGCCTTATTATTTTCTGTAGCTCATTCTTGACCTGTAATCTATGAACATTTCATGGACGGATTTATTACTTTTATTCCCTATTGTTATGACGATTTTACTGCACCATTATACATGCTTCTATTTGAAAATCCACCTCATCTTATTTGTCAAAAAAAAAAATCCACATCTTGTTGATTATACTAAAGGCTGCTCTATATGTAGCGCTTGTTCAGCTATGCTGTATTCTAGAAAGTTATCCTAAATTTTGACGGGTTACGTAATGAACACTCAGGATTAACATTCTTTCATCTTTTTGAAGAAATGTGATTGGTTAGTTTATGCTGTAATGAGAATAGGCCAAATGGATCACTGTTATTTTAATGTAGCTTCTCTAATCTATGCTCATGCTTGAGCTATGCTTGGCCATTGTTCTTCTAGCTCAACTCATCTATTTTATTCTAGAAAATTGCAAAAGCTAGTATATTTGTACAAGTTTGGGAACTAACACTTGGAAAACAACAAAAGTGTGTCTAGTTCCATGTTCCCTTGCTTCCTCATATTTTATCTTGATTTTTATTCTTTCTCCAAATCATAGTGACAACAATATTCTTAATAAGGAACTCTGAATGGGACTTCTTTGACTCGTTTGATTCTTGCTTGTTTCTTTTTCTTCTCTCAGATTTTTTCTTCCCCCTCCTTTTGCATTTTCTTTTTGGGTGTGTGTCTGAAATGAATGTGTATATTGCAGAAAGTGGCAACTCGGTTGATTTTTGGAAAGGGACATCAGATGCTGGATGTTGAGGCAACTGAGAGAATTAAGAAGATGAGAAAATTTAAGGAGTCAGCTTGGAAATGCATTTATTATCTTTCAGCGGAGATTTTCGCTTTATCTGTAACTTTTAATGAGGCTTGGTTTACCAACACAATATACTTTTGGGTAGGACCAGGAAATCAGGTTTGGCCTGATCAAAAAATTAAGTAAGACTTCCTAAATTATTTATAGAAATGGTTGTTTGATGTAGCATTCACATTGGCTTAGCCCTATCCATGTATTCGTTTTTACTTCTAATCGCACAAGGATGATAGGTTATTTAGTCAATTTTGACTAATTGTTGACTTTCAGGTTGAAATTGAAGGTATTGTATATGTTTGGTGCTGGATTTTACACATACTCCATATTTGCTTTGATTTTCTGGGAGACGAGGCGTTCTGACTTTGGGGTGTCCATGAGCCATCATGTTGCTACCCTAACTCTCATTGTGCTATCTTACATTTTTAGGTATGTTTTGATGGAGATCTATTTGTAGATTGTCATGTTCTGTTAATCACAATTCCAAGGAAGCAATATTATTGCCAAATTATCTCTAGAAATTATAAGGGATGGCGTTTTTTGAAGTCATAAATGTGTTATTCCTAATGCCTATGTAGAAAAGCTTATGGCTTCAAGTGCATTGATGATACAAATATATCTTGTATATTTAGGTTTTTCACCAGAACCTGTTTCTCTCCTATTTCTTGCAGGTTTGCCCGTATTGGTTCAGTTGTTTTGGCTATTCATGATGCTAGTGATGTGTTTCTTGAGGTAGGGAAGATGTCCAAATACAGTGGTGCTGAAAGGATAGCTAGCTTTGCATTTGTTATGTTTGTTTTGTCCTGGATCTTACTACGCCTCATGTACTATCCATTCTGGGTCCTTTGGAGTACTAGGTTCGTATAACTTAATGCCTAATTTGGATTAGCTCTTATACTTCTTTAATTTTCATTAGCTTCTATATTTATGTTCGGCCAGGTTCTCCAGATCAAGTGGTCTAGGTCAACCCATTTCTAATTTTTTTTTTTTTTTCAAATTACCAACCTTGATAGCTTCACAAAGTATGGGTCGCTGCAAAGAATTTAACCTGTGCACCTGTACTTAGGTATCATTCGGTTCAGGGAATCTAATATGCCTTCCGGGATCCAGATTCCTGGTAATGTGATGCTTAGGAATCTGAATGCCCGAGAATGTAAGTATGCCTATGTTTGGCTTGATTAGGAATTTGATAATATTCTCGGGAATGTGAGGTCCACCCCCCTCCCCCCAGTGTTTGATTTACTCCTTGTAATCATATAGGAATTATTTACTCTTCCCAAAATATCCTTAGGTTTATAAATACAATGTCACGTGTATTACCTATTACTTTTATGTGGTTTTCTACAAAAAAAATAAAATAATAAGAAACGTAATATGAACCGTGAATTAAGTCAAATATCCTAAAATAATAGTCTAACATTAACACATCCAATACCAAAAATATTTATTTTCTTAAAAGACTAAAAAATCTCAAATAAGAGATAAAAATCAAATTAAAAAATAATCCATAAAGGTGAATATAAACATAATTATTTTTTTAAAAAAGTTGAATACATAGCATAAACACTTTATCAAAAAAATTTATATTTTAGTTAGTCATTGGGTATTAATTGTCACTTAAAAAAATATAGAACTTTCTCAAGCCATGTGAATGTACCCACCTTTTTAAAAGAGCAACCATAAACCCCCAAAATGGGAATCTAGATGCCAACAGTCATCTGGATTTCCTTGAGCTATTTGCAACCAAACATAGGAATACTTGGAAATTTGAGAGGATTCTTGGGATTCCTAAAAGATTACCCCGAGCCAAATGACTAGTTAGTGGCCAGTGGCTGACACTTTACCATTACACTAGACAATGGCCCCTTTAGATAAAAAAGGGAAAAAAATTGAATGTTGATTTTTTAGAAAAAAAAAAAAAAAAAAAAAAGTGAAAATTGTTTCTAAAGAATAAGGGTTAAATTTATTTCACTTATTTTTATATTTTTTTCTTTTTTATTTTTAATATTTTGGATTTTTTCTCTTTAATGCAGCTATGAAGTTACCCTGACATTGGACAAGGAAAAACACCCAGTGGATGGACCAATTTATTATTATGTGTTCAATACTCTTCTATTCTCCTTGCTTGTGCTTCATATTTATTGGTGGGTGTTGATGTACCGGATGCTTGTTAAGCAAATCCAAGCAAGAGGCCAGATTAGTGACGATGTTCGATCTGGTGAGTCTATATTCCTTACGATGGTTGTGTAAAGTGATATGTATATTAATGGTTGTAGGAATAAACAGGTATAAAGCTACAAACAAATTTAATAGGGAAATTTTTCAAGGGGATATTGGGATCCACCTTTGATGCAACTGTTTCCATCTGGATATAAAATCATTTATGCATGTAGGGATCTATCATTTTTAGCAATTGGAAAAGGATTTTTGTTTATTTCACTCTCCATGGGGGCTTTGAAGTGAGCTGACATCTTAGGAGTATTGGATTTTGTTTATATCAGGTGGTAAGGGGTTGGGTCATTAGTACAATAATATCCTAAGGAGATAACTATTGCATGGGTCAGATGGGATTTTTTTTTTTTTTTTTTTTTTTTTTTTTTTTTTTCAGTGTGATATAGCAGCATTTAATATGGTATACAAGAGTACCAAATGTTGGACAGCATCCTAATCAATTTACTCTCTTGAGTTTATCTCTCAAGAGGCAATCAGCTAATCATAGCCAAGGAGCTCTTGCTCAAATGTCTTCTCTTTTTCTTATAAGAACATGGTGGCGGATGAGGTTGTGGGTTCAAGACCCACTAGGTGTGTGTAATTACCAATGATAATAATAATAATATAGCTAATCATTCCTTCTTCTAGCTAGTATTAGTTTATTATTAATACTTTGAAGGTATATTACAAATTAGCGCCCTATAATTAGGGGAAATTATGAATTTACCTCCCTTGTCCTTTGGAAACTGTCACCAAACCTCCCTGTGATTTGGAGTAAAATGAAATCTTCATATTTTCGGTCCAAATGACGGATTCTCCCATGTGACACACATTTGGTTCATGAAACACAATATAATTAGTATCTCTTCATTCCATTTGTTTCCTATCATTTTGTTTTCATGTAAGCACCTCTGGGGTAGCCACTGGGGCTTGGTTTCCAAGCTGAGCAAGAACAAAGAGTAAAGGTCCAGTTAGGCTTCTTAGCTCTGATGCTTGGTTGTTCTCTTGGTTTTCCTAGGGCAGCACTAAGAGTACTCGGGTTTTGTGGTCCCTTGACCCCCCCCCCCCCCCCCCCCCCCAAGGAAAACAAAACGGAAATAGACAGCTCAGAGCAGTGAGGCTCAGATGCATGGGTAAGCAAACAAGATTGGATCTACGGATTCAATGCAGGCAAGGATTTAGGGCTCTTTTTTTTTGATAAATAAGTATTTCATTGAAAAGAAGGAAAACAAGTACAATGGGAATATACAAAGCAAGAAAAAAGGGCTCTTTCTTTCCTCTTTCAAAGTACAAAATATCAATACGAATGAAATGAGGTTGAGGAGTGGGAAGTTTTAGTATGTCGGTGTTATCAATTCTTTTTTCTGTGAGCTCTTCTACAATTTTGATACTAGATATTTCGATTCCTTTTGGACCCACACAGTAAGGATGTCCCACATCTACTGGCACATCAACATCATTCTCAGTCAAACTAATTTGTCACCCATAGTTTTTATCTGCACCTCTCTAGCTATTTTGAGATGATAAAATTTTATATACTACACCCCTATAAAGTTCTTACACCTGATGATGGCAAGCTATTTTAGCTCATATCATGTTTCATGCGACCCTTACACCTCATGTGAAATAATTCATCAATTGGGATGGAAAAAATACCACTTTATTTTACTGCAAATCACATGGATGTTTAGTGAGATAGTTTCCAAAACACAGAGGTAATTTGTAATTACTCCTAACCACAGGTAGGTAATTGTAATTTGCCCATATTCTAATTGACCAATATCTACTATAGCATCATAATATGACTACCTGCTGGTTCTGGTCCATCAGGAAGACCAACCAAATTGATCAAACCCTTAGAATTGCAAATAGGTTATTTTGGGTCAGAAATTGCCAGAAGTGGTTGACAAGTTTGGAGTTCATGTGACACTTATTGAGCAGAAAAGTCATCCGTTCCATTTATACTATGTGATAAAAGTGAGTTAATTTTGTTGGAGTGATTTGATTGTTTTTATGAGCTTCGTATATTCAATGAGATATACTAGATGTCAAAAAAAAAAAAAATGGAGATCCATTCGGTGAGATCTCATATATATTGGTTCTTACCTAATTCACCCCCCGCCCCCCCACCCAACAAAAAAAAAAAAAACTGAGAGTTGGATGATAGATCTTGATTAATATGATGATATTTAAATTGAACTTGACCAAGTGAACCTAAACTAAGTTTTGGTCTTATTATTACTATTTTATGAATACCATAATATCCTAATTATTTTAAAAAAAAAAATTGTTCGTTGCAGATACTGAAAGTGAAGATGAGCATGAAGATTGATAAAGGAACAAAACTTATGGCTACAATGTATGCAAAGGTACTCTGGTATTTAGTAGAAGCCATTTAGATGTGCCATGGAAGAACCCAACTGATTATTTAGCGTACCTAGTGTTTTTTACAAAGAACTAGTGCACGGATGTCGTTTGAATTGGATTTACTGTTGTTGTTAATGTAATGTTTAATAAGGTTGCTTCTCAAATATTTAAAATGATTTAAATGATCTATATTATGAGCAACAGATATGAAAAACTAATTGATGCATAAAGTACTGCAAGAAAGATCCATTCTCAAAATGTTATGTAAAACACAGTGGGAGGGTATTACTTGCATTTGAGAACCAATTTTATATATTTATTTTGTGTGTGTGGGGGGAGGGGGGTTGTATGTCTTTGATATGCTCTCTAAATTGAGAGAGATTCATCTCTATCATTTCTCCTGCAGATGAGAACTGCTTAGGTCTACATGTTTGATGTGCTCTCTAATTTGAGAAACTTGTGCTTGGAGAACTTCTGTTGTGATTGAGAGGGTCGTATATTGATTTGATCAGATACAGAAGCAGCTTAGAGGGTAGCAATTGGTGAGAAGTCTCATCCTTTCTCTGAGATTTTGGCCTATGCAACTTGCCACCTTAAGTTTGAGTTTGCTGGCTGAGAAATGATCTGTTGTACAAGGGAGTTAACAGTAGCTTGTGAGTCTAATACTTTTATTGAAAGATTTGGTCCTGCTGCCAGCTGTGAAATTCTGTTAATTTCGTCCATCATTTTGATGAATCTATTTGTAACCGTAGTTCATTTACCTTATTGTAGTCTGAAGTGTCCATGATGAGTAAATTTTGTGGATTGCTTGGATGTTGGTGTAAGCCGATTTACAAGTTTCTTTGTTTCTTTCTTTTATTTTTCGTTCATATTAATGCAGAAAACACCTTTTTTTTAATTTGCATTTTGTGCATTGGAATTTTGAAGTGCTTAACTAATGTTGCTATTTAGGGTGGTGACTGGTGGTATTTTACAGGAAATGCATCTATGATGAAGCAACATTTCATTGTAAAAGAATAATTTTTAATTTTTTTATTTTTTATTTTTAGCTTAGGCACTTGTAACTCAACTCTTTACTCACTTCTCACCATTGTGAAACTTAGTCCATGGGAGCTAAGAAAATAGCTGAATGCACCTAACCACTTGTGTGCTGAGACGCGTACCAGGTTTGCCATTAATTTCTAATACAAACTGTTAGGAAGGAAATTGATCTGCCCGTTTGAGCACAGCAAAACATTACAGAACCTGTCCTCTCGCTCTCAAGTAGAGAACCACCTTTCAGGTCTTGATAGATGCACCAAATCTTTTTAGACTATATTTTGTCTTTTACTTTTTATTATAAAATTAGGAAGTGAATTCCACATCATCATAGTTATCCTTTGTTGTCTATTTTGCAAGAGCAGAGAGAAAGTGATTAGAGTTAACAGCCTAGTTATTAAGTTGATCAAATAGCATTTGAAAGCAATTGTAGTTACACCTGTAGAAAAGAAATCACGATTATTTGTTAGGATCATATCTTTTAGGGTAAATTATACTGACACCCCATTCTTTTGGGAAAATTAGACTCTCTACACCCTAGTTTGGAGAAATGACACTCCGCTCTCAAATTTGCAAAATAATTAACACTTAGTCTCCTTTTCCCCAATTTTTAAAAGAATATTCCCCACTTAAACTTAAAATAATTGAAATATAATTTTTCTTTTTAACTTTAGTTAGTTAGACATTGGTTAAAAAAATTAATAAAAAATAAACAAAAAAATGAAAAAGGGGGCGGAGTGTTAGTTATTTTACAAATTTGGGAGTAGAGTGTCATTTCCCCAAATTAGGGTGTAGCGAGTCTAGTTTCCCCAAAAGAAGATGGTGTCAATGTAATTTACCCTATCTTTTAATGTGTTCATGGATTTTTTGGTGTTTTGAAGGTCTTAGAGGTATTTTGCTCAGTTTAGAAATTTTGGAAGTATTTCAATCTTCTGATCTTATTTGTCATGAATGGACTCAAACCCAACACTTGACCAATAATGGCATTAACATTAATAGTGAAACTTCAAACCCAAAAAGAACATCCAATCCAGTTGCTTAAATAAACATCCGTAAAAATGAGAAGTAGCAAGATTTGGGTTTTGGGCCCGTTCAATCAAATGCATGGTTTTAAAAACTGAACCGGGGAGAGAACCGAAAAAGGAAATGGTTCCCGTATCATTGATCCAACCGGGGTCCGACTGGTGGTTGAACCGATGACGTCATAAATAATTTAATAATTATATAAATAAATATAACATTTATAATATTTTTAAAAAAAATATCCCCACATTGTTCTACTGTTGAAATATATTTTTGGTAAGAAATCCATACATCAAACACCAAAAAATGTTTCATTCAGCAAAAAAAAAAAAACACCAAAAATGTTTCTTAAATACAAAAAACACCATAAATGCAAAGGACAGAACTTACATACAGTACCATACCTTCTATTTGTCCGGTTCTCATGTTAAAATTTAGCCACCTGTCTATTTTAACACTCTTAACAAACAGCGTTAATTGAAAAAAAGAAATTTCATTTCATCTCTCTCTCACCTCAGCTTCTCTCTCTTACCAGGCAACCATGGCAGAGGTGGTCCAAGCCATGAGAGACGGAGAGAAGGAAATAATCACCATCAACACCACTCCACAAATCAACATCCCCCAATCACACACCAAAAACCCAAATCCCATACACAAGCCAGAGACCCAGACCCAAAAAAAAAAAAAAAAAGAAAAGAAAAAAGAAGCATTATAATCAAAAAAGAGAATGAAGCAAATCAGTCAATAAGATTTGTAGCAGTGTTTGTAAATTTTGTAGAGAAGAAGCAAATCTATATAGGTAAGAGAGAGGGGGGGAGGGGGGGTTATAGTTGAGAAACGAAAGAAAAAAAAGGGACTTCTTTGATGAGTTTTGGGGGTTTCATAGAGAATAGTATCGGTGGTGGCGGTGCGAGAATCGTTACCGATATTTCTTACCGCAACTCCAACGTTAACAACCACCACAACAAGCGCTCTGGTGCACTTGCTCAGCCTCGCCTTGTCTCTCCGCCTCTCACCAAATCCATGTTCAACTCTAGTCCTAGACTCTCTCTTGGACTTGTACGGCAACCCCTATCTCTCACTCAGATCTTCTAGCTTTGATTGCCATCACTTTTTTTAGGGTTAAAAAACTGATCTTTATGTGGGTCTAGATCTCTGGTTGGGTATGGGGTTTGGGTTTTTGGTGTGTGATTGGGGGATGTTGATTTGTGGAGTGGTGTTGATGGTGATTGTTTCCTTCTCTCCGTCTCTCATGGCTTGGACCAGCTCTGCCATGGCTGCCTAGTAAGAGAGAGATGCTGAGGTGAGAGAGAGCTATGATGAGAGAGAGAGCTGAAATGAGTTTTCCTTTTTTCAATTAACGCTGTTTGTTAAGGGTGTTAAAGTAGACAGGTGGCTAAATTTTAGCATGGGAACCGGACAAATAGAAGGTATGGTATAGTATGTAAGTTTTGCCCAAATGCAAATACTAGCCACAAACTAGCCCATTGCGTGACACAAACGTGAAATGCCATCCTTAATTCCTTACCATCTCAACACATGAGGTGGCATTATTTCAATGGAGGAACACTCAACACTATATGTGACCACATGGTTACATTAGCATGGCAAGCAGAAAGTGCTAGCCAGCTAATATGAGGAATAAATAAAAAGTAAAAAACATTTCTTTTAGTCTTTACAATCTTCGTCTTAGTTTTTACAGTCTACACCTTCACCGTCTCTTTTATTCAAATCCATACAAAGCAAGTAGTCTTCGTCTTCTTTACTAAGTTGAACTACAACCTTTTATTCATTTTTTGGACAGCTTTACACCTTTACCGTCTCTCTCTCTCTCACACACATTGAGCCAAGATCAAGCTTCTCTCTCCACGAAGATCGTCATTTGTATGCCACCTCCACAGTCACGTCGAAAAGTGGCTTCAGTGGACATCGCCAAGACGTACGCCAGCGTTGATTTCATCCTCTCTAGTGTCGATCTTGTCTCCTCCGACGTCAAAACCGATTTAGATTTAGATTGAGATTTAGTAGTTTTGGGCTTTAATACGGTGAGTTTTGGAAATCCTAGAATTGGGCCATAACTGGTTCAACCGTGTCGGTTCGCGGTTTTCATGGTTGAACCGTCGGTTTCCGGTTTTTGACTACTTTTTCTAAATTTTCGGTTTTTTTGGAGAACCGAACCGGATAGAACACCGGTACCCAGTTGAACCGGCCGTTCCGGTCCAATTTTTAAAACCATGATCAAATGAGAAAAAGTAATAGGCCACGAGTCAAATTTGTGATGTAGTGAAAATAGGGACTTTATGCCTAATCAGTGGAACTGAGAAATAAGGCAGTGAGAGCAGTATGAAGGCTAAGGTATTGTCTTTGATTCATGACAGCCTTTTAGGGGGCATCTAGGTTACTTAAAAACTCTACAATGGGCAAGACAAGATTGGTTTTGGTATGGCATGCAAAGGGACATCAATGCTTATCTTAGGGGCTGTGATACTTGTCAAAGGATCAAGCATGAGACAAGTAGACCCTCTGGGTTGCTGTAGCCTCTTGATATTCCCCAAAGACCATGGCATTCCATTAGTAATGATTTTGTGGAAGGGCTGCCTACTTCACACAAGTAGAATGTGGTGTTAGCGGTGGTTGATAGACTAACCAAATATGTCCATTTCATTGCTCTAGCTCACCCCTATATAGCAGCTAAGGTTGCAAGCTTATTTTTACAGCATGTGTTCAAGCTTCATGGCATGCCCCCATCAATTGTAAGTGATAGAGACACTGCCTTTACCTTACTGTTTTGGGAAGAGTTGTTTAGGAAGCCAGGGGTAGACTTGGCCATGAGTTCATCTTATCATCCCCAAACTGATGGACAAACAAAAGTTGTCAACAAAAGTTTGGAGTAGTATCTTAGGGCCTTTGCAACAGACAAGCCAAGCTTATGGGTGGAATGGCTACCATTGGCAAAATATTGGTTCAATATTAATTACCATGCAGCCAACAAGTTCTTACCATTTGAAGCTTTGTATGGTTACAAACCTCCAAAACTTTTAGATTTTGTTCTTGGCACAACTAGAGTAGCTGCAGTGGAGGAATTACTTGAGCATAGGCAACAAGTCATGGGTCTCTTACAAGATAATTTAGTGGCTGCCCAGGCCAGAATGAAA
This sequence comes from Fagus sylvatica, assembly GCA_907173295.1. Taxonomy (NCBI): domain Eukaryota; kingdom Viridiplantae; phylum Streptophyta; class Magnoliopsida; order Fagales; family Fagaceae; genus Fagus; species Fagus sylvatica. Next base: position 17,018,121 of record OU015772.1, on the reverse strand, counting down.
CTGCAAGCAGATAATCATAGGCAAGAAAGACAATTTGAGGTTGGAGAATGGGGTTTCTTGAGCTTATAGCCCTTCAAACAGAAGACTATGCATAAAAGCAGAAGACTATGCATAAAAGACTTGGCAAATTTGGTCCTAAGTTCTATGGACCATTCAAAGTGTTGGAGAAGATAGGGGTAGTAGCTTAAAAGCTAGAATTACCAGAAGATGCCAATATTCATCATGTTTTTCATGTATCTTGCCTTAAGGCAAATGTTGGTCAGTCCATCACTCTATTACACAAGCTGCCACCAGTAGACTCCTTGGGATACCTAACTCCTGATCCAACTAAGATCCTAGAGACAAGAATGGTGAAGAAAATGAGGCTGCCAGTAGTGATTAAAGTCTTGGTACTTTGGGAAGGGGCTACCAAAGAATATACAACTTGGGCACTACTGTACAAGCTACAATAAGACTACCCACACCTTATGGGCAAGGTGTTTTAAAGGGGGGGGAATGTTAAGACCCTAACCCCTAGGTTAGCCCAAGCCTTGCATAGCTAAGCTTAGATGCTTGGGTTAACCTAGCTATATTTATTTCCTTGCATTTAAATTGACATTAGAGTCCATTTTCATGTTCATTTAGGTAGATGCTTAATATGTTTGTACCAAGTTAGTTAGAGTGTGCATTAAGGGACTTGTACATAGTTTGTTAGTATGTGCAGCCCTTAGTTGTGCTTAGTTTGTTAGAGCTCCTAAGGCTTGTACTAGACCCGATCTAGATTGGCCAATTAGAGCCTTGATCTAGAAGGGCCAATGGGAGGCAAGCATGCATTCTTGCCATGCAAGCCAAGCCTATATGTTCCCCATTGTTTCATTCTTTCCTTTTTATCCATTGAAATATATTGAAGGTTAGTATTTTCTCTCTAGCTTAGGATGTGTTTGTTTCGCCATAAAATAATTTTTGAAAAATATTTTCCAAAAATGGAAAATAATTTCCAAAAACTATTTTACAGTGTTTGGCTGCATTTTTGAAAAATTTTCTGGAAAACATTTTCCAATGTTTGTTTCGTATGTAAAGCTTTTTCCCAAAAAAAAAAAAACTTTTAATAATATATACAATTCATTCATATATACAACATTCATATCCCAAATTATAGTACATAACTATCCCAAATTGCTTTATAACCAAAATAATAACTTCCAGAGTCTATTACATTACCATAATACTCCTAACTGAAATACACATAACCCAAATAGTATCATCCAAAGCCTAATATATAACCATAATAATACCATCCAAAGACTACTATATAACCATAATAAAACCATCCAAAGTCTAATACATAACCATAATAATATCATCCAAAGTCTAATATATAATCATAATAAAAATGTCTGAAGTACACAACCAAAATAATACCATAATAGCATGCAAAGTCATAAAAGGTCACCAAATTAGGGTTCCATGTTGAAGAAATTTTCCAACCAATGCTTTTGAAGCCTATCATTCTTTGTCATAGGCGGTATACATGCATATTTCTATAATGTGAAATCATAAGCATCCATTTTTATTGTTTTGAACGTTCCATGGTTATTTTGGTCATTTTAGAGGTTTCAGTGTTATTTTAGTCATTTTAGAGGTTTCAAAGTTATTTTGGAGGTTTTGGGTTATTTTTGTAATTTTGGTGGTTCCCGGGGTATTTTTGGCATTTTATGAGTTTCGGGGGTATTTGGATCATTTTGATGTTTTTAGGATATTTTAATCATTTTGATATTTTCAAGGTATTTTGGAGGTTCAGGGTTTTTTATTATTATATAATTTTAGAGGTTTTGGGGTTATTTGGGTTATTTTTTAGGTTTTCAGGGGTTATTTTGTTCATTTTTGGTGTTTTTGGAGTATTTTGGTCATTTTGATGTTTCCAGGGTATTTTGGTCATTTTTTTAGGTTTTGAGGTTATTTTGGTTATATTAGAAGTTTCCAGGTTATTTTAGTCATTTTTAAGTTTTCGGGGTTATTTTGGTTATTTTTTGGGTTCCAAGTGTATTTTATTACGGTATTTTCAGGGTCATTTTGGTCATATTATAGTTTTTAAAGTTATTTTGGTCATGTTGGAATTTTCGTGGTTATTTTGGTCATTTTGGTGTTTTCGGTGTATTTTGGTCATTTTGGAGGTTTAGGGTAATTTTGATCATTTTAAAGGATTTCGGGTTATTTTAGTCATTTTGGAGATTTTAGAGGTTTCAGGGTTATTTTGGTCATTTTGGGGTATTTTAGTCATTTTAGTATTTTTTTTTTTTTTTTTTTTTTTTTTTTTTTTTTTTTTTTTTTTATTTTTTTTTTTTTTATAGTTATTTTGGGTCATTTTAAAGCTTTAGATGATATTTTGGTCATTTTGGTGGTTTCGAACATATTTTGGTCATCTTAAGGGTTTCTAAAGTATTTTTGTCATTTTTGTGTTTTGGGGGGTATTTTGGTCATTTTGGAGGTTTCAAGTTTATTTCGGACATTTTGGTCTTTCCAATGTATTTTGGAGGTTTTAGGCTTATTTTGGTGATTTTATGGGTATTTTGATAATTTTGGGGGTGATGGGCTAGTATCTTCAGTATTTTCCGGAAATTGGTTTACAATCAAAATTTCCATAAACCAATTTATGGTTGAGTGGAGTAAAATTTTAAGGTCAAAGTGGGTTATTTTCCGTTAACCAAATTTTCAGGTGTGGCCATGTCATAACCCCATTTTTACCCCCGGGATTTTCTCAGATGTCGACACGCAAAACGAAGCAGCCCGAACCAAGCCGGCCTGATCCGACAAGGGATTGCCACGTCAAATAACCTCAGAATGGGATTCGGGGCGCATTTCCCGAAATTCGACCAAGTTTGACTAGGGTTGACCAAGTTTGACTGGAGTTGACCAAAGTTTGACCGAGCCGTTTCTGACCCGACTGGGGTCCACTATACCCGGAAACCCTCAAAACGTGGTCCGGGATGCATTTCCCAAAGTTCGGAGAGCTTTGACCAAGTTTGACCGAGTTTGACTAAGGTTGACCAATTTTGACCGAAGTTTGATCGGACCGTTGACCAGACTGAAAGCTGAATCGAACTGACCACCCCCTGACCAATGCGTGGAGCATGTTGAGAGCTTCAATTCGATACTTTACGGGTCAAAAACGGACGAGAAACGAAGGAGTTATAGGCAAAACTGTGAAAAAATGGTCCAACACTTGGCCAAATTTTACTAAGTGTTGTTGACAAAAACAGCCTATTTGGGAGGCAGCGTTTGCACGCGGATTCTTTCTGACCCGTAGCAACTTGGTCCGCGAGCTGAAACCCTTAAGCAAGAGGGTCGCTTCAACTACAACGCACAACTCCCGGATCGTCAAGAGCTCCCCCGGTCAAGCCGGAATCTCGATTGGAAAATGACCCATTGGCATAAGGAACATTCCAACGGCCTCTGTTTGCAAGATCATATCTTGCGAACCCAAGCTCGCCTCTGTGCAAGGCCTGTACCTTTAGAAAGTAGGTAGCACAAGCTTTCCGACGATATCAAGATCGCCGAAATCTGACATCGGGAGCTACGTCTACCACACGCATGAAAACAGGTCGACGGAATAAAGCTGTGCTGAAAATTCCGGAACTTTTCCCCCGACGTTGCCACGCTTGCGCGCAGAGTCTTCCTGACTCACAACAAGTTGATCCGCAAGCCCGGGCACGTTAGAAAGAGGACACATCCATGCACGGCGTGGAACTCTCGGATCGCCAAGATTTCCCCCGGTCTAGCCGGAATCTCGATCGGAAAAATGTCCTCCAACGGACCAAAAACACTCCGGCGGCCTCTGTTCGCGGAACCATATCTCTCCATCCCTAGCTCGGTTTCCCGCAAATCCAGAACCTTGCAGGAGAAGGTAGCGTAAGCTTTCCGACGATACCAGAACGTCGAAAACCGACTTCAGGAGCTAGGTCAAATACGCGCGCAAACACAGACAAAAAGTGAGGAAAAATGGGCCGAAGATTTGGAGCATTTTTCTCCCGGACAACCGCCTTCGCACGCAGAGTCTTTCCGAATCACTGCAAGTTGACCCGCGAGCCCGGGTGCGTTGGAAAGATGACGACTCTGGCTACGACGTGCAACTCTCGGTTCGCCGGTGGCATCCCCCGTTTGACCGGAATCTTCACCGGAAAAACACCAAAAATAGCTCCAGCACCCTGACTTCCGGGAGCCATAACTCTCTCGTCCGAACTCTGATTTGCGCAAACTTTATACCGTTGGAAAGTAGACGACGAGAGCTTTCCGAAGATATGTCGCATGACCCATTTTGAGCACCAGAAGACCTCCAAAACTGCCCTCGAAAATCGGGTCAGAAAAGAGTACATGCACGAAAACCGAGGAGGATTAGGTGGGGGGCTGGCGTGGAGGATAAGACCGCCACGTGGCAGCTGCACGGCTCGCGCGGCATCATCACGCGCCACGCGGTATGATGCCGCGCGAGGCGTGCACGCCTTTCCATAAAACCAACCTTCCTCCCCTCATTTGCACACAATTTTGCTCGGGCTCTAGGCCTTCTTGAGCGTAGAATAGACAGAAAATAGGGGTTTAGGGGGTTCCTTAAGGGGTTTTTGGGTAGTTTTTAGAGTGAAAGACTCCTCTCTAGGTACTCTCTCTCTCTAAGCTCTTTCTCTCTCCTCTCTTTTCTCTTTTTCTTCATTTTTAGTGGAGGTGACTAGTGATGATCCCTAAAATGGGAAGGGATTCACAAGGATCCACTTTAGTTTATGTTTATTAGTTTATTCATGTTCTATTTATGCTTTTTTTAGTTCATTTTAGTTCATTTATGCTCTCTTAGTCCATCTATTGCTCTATTTATTGCTTTATCTATATGTTTTGAGTTATTTATTGCTTCTATTTGTAGATCTAAGTATATTCATCGTTTTATTTACATTTACTACGTACTTGTAAATATATATGTGTTGTGATTATCCCTTCCCCGTGTGTTTTAGTACGGCAATCCCGAGTGGCTTTGGTGGATTATGTAAGCTCTCTATGAGGCCTTAACAACCATGTTAGCCCACGAGGTACTTGACCCGAAAAACACACTCCCCCATGTCTAAATAACGTCATTTATCGCTTTATTGTGTTGTAAATATGTGATTTGAGCGTGATAATCCCGATTGGTCGTGGTGGATTATGTGAGACCTCAATGAGGCTTTAACCACCATGTAATCCCATAGGTATTGGACCCTTTGAAAAATCTTGGTTTTAAGTTTATTTATCGCTTTATTTACATTTACTACGTACATGTGAATATATTGTTGTGATTATCCCTTCCCCGTGTGTTTTAGTACGGCAATCCCGAGTGGCTTTGGTGGATTATGTAAGCCCTCTATGAGGCCTTAACAACCATGTTAGCCCACGAGGTACTTGACCCGAAAAACACACTCCCCCATGTCTAAATAACGTCATTTATCGCTTTATTGTGTTGTAAATATGTGATTTGGGCGTGATAATCCCGATTGGTCGAGGTGGATTATGTGAGACCTCAATGAGGCTTTAACCACCATGTAAGCCCGAAAAGGCATTGAACCCGTTTTCAAAATGATTTTTATCATGTAAGTCCTATTTGGCATCAAAGGTTTAGGTAAGTCTTTCAATAGCACTAACCCTTTGTGTAAGCCCGAAAAGGCATTGAACCCCCTTTTCAAAATGATTTTTATCATGTAAGTCCTATTTGGCATCAAAGGTTTAGGTAAGTCTTTCAATAGCACTAACCCTTTGTGTAAGCCCGAAAAGGCATTAAACTCCATTTTTAAAATGATTTTTATCATGTAAGTCCTATTTGGCATCGAAGGTTTAGGTAAGTCTTTCAATAGCACTAACCCTTTGTGTAAGCCCGAAAAGGCATTGAAACCCCCTTTTTAAAATGATTTTTATCATGTAAGTCCTATTCGGCCTCGAAGGTTTAGGTAAGTCTTTCAATAGCACTAATCCTTCGTATAAGACCGAGAGGCCCTGAATTCTCTTTAGATTGCTTTGCTTTATTCATGTAAATCCTAAGGTGGTGTCGAGATTCGAGTAAGTCTTTCAATAGCATCGAATCCCGACCCCACGAGGTCTTGACTATTTCCTTAAATTCATCAATATTTGTCATAAATTACATTTTGTCACTACGATTAAGTGTTACATTTATGTGTTGACACCCCATTTTGCTACCTACATTCTAACCCTTACACAAACTAGGGTTTTCACAAATTAAAATTCTAAAAACGGAAAGTGCACAACTTGCCTAAATTAGGGTTTTAAACCAATAGTGTTTTTGACCGTTTGATCGACAACTAAAAGAAATCAAACAGATCTTTAAGTTGAGACAAATGAAATGACGTGTCAAGTGTTCAAATCGGACCATAAGTGCAAATGTTATGATCAATTGAAGATTTAACGGATAGAGTGCATAATGATTTAATAATTCCGGGTACATGGGATTAATCCAAACTAATTATTATTGGTCCATTAATTGGGTTGATTTTAATTAGTGAGGTGTAAACATCTTATTGGCTTGTAATGATAAATAATTATGGACTCTACTACGTTAAATAAAATGAGCTTAAGTTGGATAAATAGTGTGATTAATTAATTAAAATATAAGGATTAATTGAAATAGATCAATTCAAATATTTTAAAGGGGTTAAGAAGATCACTATAATATCTGGTGTTTATCATAAAAAGTTGAACAACTTTGAACAAATGGATAAATACAAAAAAAGAAGTTGAAAACGTTTTTTAAGAACTCAAAGTACCGGCCGGCACTTTGATTGGGGTTTGAAGTACCGGCCGGCACTTCAAGCTTGTATTTGGCACTTTGATTGGGATTTGAAGTACCGGCCGGCACTTCAAGCACATTTTGAAGTACCGGCCGGCACATTAAATCACCAATCCGGCACTTCGAACCTGGAGCACGTTTTTTATCCCAAAATTGTCTCTAAACTTGAATTTTGAATTCTCACACATCCGAGTCAGTTCACAGCTGGTAGAGGATAAGGAATAGGGATTATTTGAAAATAAAAAATACAAAATTAAACAAAAGATATCTTACCATTTGTTTGGCTATAAAAAGAAAAGAGGAGGTCAGTTACAGAGGTCCCAAGGTTTGAGCTTTAGAGAGAATTCCAGATCATTCTGCGTATGATTTCTAAAGCATAAAACACCTCTAAATAATCCCCCATTAAAAGACAGAGAAAAGCTCCCACAAAAATCCCCTACGGCGAAGCTCTGTTCACAGGTACCTTGAAGACCATCAAGGAAGCATTTTCGGAGTTCTCTTTTGGCAGCTGGGCAGAATACAAACTCCCCACCATTGCAGCCATACAGCAACTCTTCTGATCCTTGCTCTTCCCCTTTTTCAAAGTTTTCCATTGTGATAAATTTTTGTGTCTTCTATTAACCAACTCTTTGATTGCAGCCAAAGTTGAACATAACTCTGGTGATTCTAAAGCAATCAACAAGATCTTCTTCCACGTGTATGCAGGTAAAAATTCTTTACTGAATTTCTTTTATTTGTTTGCCTATTCACATGATGATGACGATAATATGCCTTTTTCACATGTAAATGATTTAATAAAGAACTTGAACCTTTAAAATAAATTTTATGGTGATACCATGCTTTTGTACATTGAAATATTTGTTTTTGGCCAAGCTCTATCCTAGAAGACCGATTTTAATCGGGCAAAACGAGGTGCTTACACCTTCTCGTTTTGTAACCAAGCCCCCGAGCCTAGTCTTGAAGGTTCTAGATTAGTTTATTTGTGAATGTAAATTTCTACTGTACTATACTGTATTTAGGAAGCATTCAAATGTAATTTTCTTAGATTGTACCTAGGAAACAACTTTTGCTATGTAATTTTCTGTTTTGGACACTCAATTGTAATCATACAATCCAAATTTAATAAAGATAAGTATTTTTTAGAATTTTCTTATTTTTCTTTCTTGTAAAAATAAGTGGCGACTCTACTGTAACATCACCTTCATTCTAGAGGGATGATCATTCGTCAGTTGGGTCACATTTTGAGGTCCATTTGACCCTCGGGTCGTGGTTCTCACATTATGTCATCCCATATTTGTCATTCCCATGATGCATTCATTTTATACTCATGATTAATGTGCCGCAAACATGCCATGATCATTCCATACTTGTTAGAATTATTTTTAGTAATTTATGTGCTGCGAACATGCCATGATTACTTGCTTGCTTGTTTACTCGCTTTGATATAAAATGTGATTAAAACACACTTTGCCATGAAAACTTTAAAAAGAGTAAACATGGTAATGTGGGCAATATAAACGAAGTTGGTGCAACCCAAGGGCTATGGCTCGCCCTGGCTTTGGGACACCATGGTATGAGTCCTTTACACGGGGGCGTGGCTGGTACGTGCTTTCATGTAAGGGATTCTACACATTCTAACTCCCATAGGATCATGGTTTAAAATTCCCCAAAGTGTGAATTAATCATCCAAAACCCCGCCATTTGACGGACCGCTTTACTCTTGGAAATCAAGGGTAAAGAGATCCCGAATATGACACCAAAAACATTAATTGTTTGTCCCGGCCTAGGTGTTAGGATTTCAAGTACATTCTACCACCGAAATGCTCGGAAATTTAAAAGATACAAAGATAAGGGACGGTGAAATAAAGAGTCTAATCAAAACCAAATGAGGTCAAATTGCATTTGCCACTCTTGACACATTGCATGACCAAATTTGGGACATTTGTACATAATTAAAACCAACAAACCTAGGCTTAGCAAGAAAAAAGGGAACACTAGAAGGGAGGTAACCGTTTTCTTAAACGGATGTCGTGGGGTGCCTAACACCTTCCCCACGCATAAGCAAACCCCCGAACCTATCTCTGGTTCAAGACCATTTAGTTTTAGATGTCTAAATAAGATAAAATCTGTTAGACATAGGTGCCCAATCACACCTTAAATTTCCCATGGTTGGTGGCGACTCCAAATTTGTGCTCACACGCACACATGTACACATGTTCCCACACACACACAACTCGCATCTCGAAACAGAAAAGAGATAGAGAGATCACACACACACTCGCCAAATGGGGGTCGGTATCTAGGAAAAATAAAGAAAAAAACCTAAAACCTTCAGAGGTTAAAAGGTCGGTTTTTTTCCGCCGGTGTCGACAGGGCAAATACTTGAAAATGAATTATTTTACAGCGAAAGTCATGGTTTTAAAAACCGGACTGGGGAGGGAACCGAAAAAGGAAGTGGTTCCCGTATCACTGGTTCGACCAGGGTCCGACCGGTGGTCAAACCAGTGATGTCATAAATAATTTAATTAATAATTTTTAAATTATATAAATTAATAAAATATATATAACAAATTTAACTAATAATATTTAGTTAAAAATATATATATAACAAATTTTAAAACACTTTTATATGAGTTTTCACATCTTATATTTAGAAGAAAAAAAAAGTAACTAAACATATTAAAATTACAAAATAATCATATTGAAATCATAGAAGAACGTTTTATGTTTATTTGATAATATCATAAATCAAAAATACCATTTTCTTAGATTTATGGTAAGAACTTTCTTTATTTGACTTATTTGAAGATTTAAAACTATGTATGGGTTTAAATTAGAGCATTCAAATTTGGGCTATATTAATTTGTGGGCCTACCATTCATTATTTAAATGTTGGGTTGCCTTGTGTGAGCCAAACATTTAATGTTAAATGTTGGGTTGCTTTGTGTGAGTCAAACATTTAATGTTAGATTGCCTTTTGTGTGAGTCAAACATTTAACATTTAATGTTAGGTTGCCTTTTGTGTGACCCAAACATTTAATATTTAATGTTGGGTTACCTTTTATGTGAGCCAAACATTTAATATTGAGTTAACTTTAATGTAAAACTAACATATAAGTATTATTTTTTAAATAAATATTTTTAGTATTAAAAAAGTGGTCAAACCGGTTGGACCGATTTGGTTTCCAATTTTTCCAATTGAACCGACAGTTCTTGATTTTTTTTTTTTTTTGAGACAGTGGTTTTTAAAACCATGGGAGAAACAAACACACCTTTAGCCTTAGACTAATTTCCTTGGTTAATTCCTTAGCATTTTCCTTAACATTCCTTAGTATTTGAATTATCTAGAATCTTTTAACATGATCATGAAGTAAAATTGTTATTTGTCATGTTTCCGCAAACTAACATAACAAAATGCGCAAGAAAAAACAGAAGCCCATGGACACAAGGAGACAAACCACTTGAAACTTTTAAGTACTGTGAAGTAAAATTGTTATTTGTCATGCTTCTGCAAACTAACACAACAAAATAGGTCAGAACAAACAGAAGCCCATGGATGTTAGGAACCTGGATTGTTCCTACTCTTCAATTGCTCAATCAATGATCAATTCAAGATGATCAATCTCCAAGAACAAGAATATCTAAGCAATCTAAGAAATTATAGTAGATTACACTAAGAAAGCTAGAGAGAAAAGCTAGAGAGTAAACTAAAGGATTCTCATTCATATTGGATAATTGGATATATTTTGGATATCTTGTGCATTAATGCAATACAAGTATTTATAGATTCGGCCATGCATGACTTTGTGCATACTAGCATCCCATTGGCCAATTTCTAACAATCACCCTATTGGCTATTTTAGATCAAGCACCCTAGTGGTGGATCTAGATCAAAACCGCCTAAGTACAACCCTCATTAAGCACCAACAACCTATGTACAACTAGGGGTAGCATAGCCTGTAACCAACTCTGTACAATCCCATAATGCACAATCTAATAGGCTAGGCATAAGCCTTTAATGGCTTGTACATTCAAATGTAACTAAAAGAGTACAATGCATGAATTAAAGCAATACAAAATAGTTAGACCCGAGGCCACTAATTCGAGGGTCTTAACAATGGACAGCTCAAGGAGACAAACCACTTGCTACTTTTAGTACTATGTGAAGTGCTATCACGTCCCATCCATTTACTTCAACAATATATTCATTATCATTTTCAAAGAATCTGACAATGTAGCCTGGCCAAATGGTGTCTTGAGTCAACGGGATGGGATTGTTCATTACATTCCTACTATAGATGCTCCATAGCCAGTGTAAATCCCTCAGGAACTTTGTCGAATCCAGCCCCGAAAACTCCAAATCAACAATATGTAGATTATGTCGGTCAGGATAGACACGATAAACGGGTATCATTCCATCTGTAAAAATTGTCTTTTGGGAATGATATAGCTGTGATTGAATGTTCTTCGCAAAACCGCCTCTCTTGTTTTTTCCAGGTGGTATTGCTTGCCCAACTTAGTGCTAAACTCCATTCATATTGCTCTCTTCAATTTTATTTTTATCTTCTTCTCAGATTTCGAACATGAACTTAACCCGTGCTCGTACACATCATGATGTGCTTTATCAAACTCAGCAGGTTAATTCTATAATATGAGTGCTAAAGCAATAACTTAGTGCTTAGACTTGTGTTTAATTTACTCCAATATCCTAAATCTCAGATTATGAATATATGAAGAATATATAAGAATTGAATTTTATATGGATGATGATTTAATTGATTAAAAATCATTCATCATTTGGTATATAAAGGTTAAAAGTTTTCTTACAAAATGCAAATAAAATATGATATAAATGCAGCAAATTTCATGATTGGAAAACATGGAGTTTGTGTTTTTTCAAACATGAATTTTGGGTTTAAAGTAGTGAAGACGTGACATTTTTCAAAATTAGTAATATGATTATGATGTCATGTGCAATTCTAAGTACAGTTTAAAATATTTTGTAAATAATTATCTCATAAGACATTTATATTACTAATTATGTGTTAACATATTTAGGGAACCAATTTCAATTATATAACATGTCATTAGAAAATGGTTGATGACAAATGGGAATTAAGGTTTTAATTAAGAGGTAATATCAATTAATTTTTTGAAAGAAAGGAAAAAGAAAAAAATAAAAAATTATAACATGACTTAATGAAAAGATGATAAATCTAATAAAGTAATTGGAATAAATTTCCTGTAACTCACAATTTTAAAGGTACTTTTTTGAATAAGGAAAAAAATATACAACACAATTTCTTTTTCTGCAAAATTAATTATTCATTCATATTTTTATTGGAGCTTTTTTTATTTTTTTTAGGGGCTTTTTTTTTTTTTGGGGCCTTAGGCCAAGGCCTAAGTTGCCTAGGCCTTGAGCCACCCCTATAGTCATTATTCTTCATATTCCTTTTATGTCTATCAAAATCTTGTGAAAAAAAAAAAAAAACACAACAACTAAGTAGCCTTCAAACACTAATAATAATCCTATGACCCAATACAATTTTGAAGGCCAATTTTCTATAAATGTTTTTTTTTTTTTTTTTTTTTTTTTTTTTTTTTTTTTAATATTTTTGGGCCAAACATGACTCTTCTGATGTTTATTTGAAAAATGGACTGATTCAAAATCGTCTTTCTCAAAGACGATTTTTCGAGTGAAAATCGTCTTTGTGAAAGACGACTTTTAATTCTTTATTTGTTTATAATTTCTTTAAAATTTTTTGAAATTTGAAAAAACACTTGAAAGTTGTCTTTTGTAAAGATGACTTTTAAATAAATTTTTTTGAAATCACACGTGAAAGTTGTCTTTACAAAATACGACTTTTGTCCAAATTTTTCTGAAATGTAAAAAAACACATGAAATACGACTTTCTAAAAAAAAAAAAACAATAAGAAATCGTCTTTCTCAAAACGACTTTCAAGGGTAAAACTTAGGTACAGTTCCTTAGGTCAAGTACATTAGGTTCCTAGTTGAATTCAAATACATTAAATTTAAATATTCTTTGGAAAAAATAACATTGTTTGAGTTTCATTGGTTAATGCAACTATGTGCTTGAATTCAATTGGGGAACCTAATGTACCTAACCTTAGGAACTGTACCTAAGTTTTACCCTTCACGGAAAAATCGTCTTTTAGAAAAACAATTTGGAATTAATTCATTTTTTAAATAAACATCAGAATAGTCATGTTTAGCCCAAAAACATATAAAAAAAACATTTTTTTAGCAAATTTGGCCCAATTTTGAACGACATTTTAAAAATAATTTTCTAAAATGTTTGTACACTAATTTTTGGTAAAAAATAAATTATGCTGGACCGATTAAAAACTAAATGATTAAAACGCATTTTTGGAAGTGAAAACCAAACACACCCTTGGTCTCTTTACCCATCACACGCCTCACTCACTCGCGATTTCAAAACCAGCCTCACTCCTCCCTCATCCCGGCGATTTCAAATCCAGCGAGCTTCTCCTTTCTCTCTCTAGCTTTCTGATATCATATTCTTCACAGCGTTTGGTCTACGGCTCTTCTATCTCAGTAGTCACTCGACGACGTCGTTCTCAACGTTAATCGGTACACTGCTTCTTCATTTTGATAGCATTCTTCTTTTGATTTCGCGCTGATCTTGAATAAATTTCGACACCCTCTCAGCATACATAAATATACACATATAAAGCTAGGTTAGGGTTCATGTTTAGCATTTGTAATTTATTGTCCATCTGTGTTGATTCTGATGCATTATAAAATAACTTCATTTAATTTTTTTAGTTTTGGGGTTTCCTTTTCCCTGTGGATTAAAAATTGAGTTTTGGGGTTTGCTTTCAATTCCATGCAATTTTTAGTTTTGGGCTGTGTGCTTCATTTTTTCTCATCTTAATATGCTTGCTTATTCCAATTCAAGGCTTTTTATTTATTTATTTATTTTTAGACTATAGTTTTGGGATGACAAAAAATTAAAATGTATTTTTGAATTTTGAGTGGCAACTATCTAGGTTTTCATTTGTAATTTAATATTTTAGCCTTTTAAGATTAGTTATGTGAATAACCCCTTTTTCCTTATTAATTATTTTGAACTATCTAGTGCTGGTCTTGTACTTACAAAACATCTATTTTATTTATTTATTTATTTTTTTTTTGTGTGGTCAATTTCTTTATAAAAGTTAGGGCAAGCAATATATAAAATCTTAATGCTCTAATTGTTTGTTTTTTCTTCGAGTATCTGTTAATGTTCTTCTCAACCTCAAATGCTAGGATAATTCTTGCTTAGTTCCTAAAAAAGTTGTTTTATTTCCAAAAGTCATGGCTTCGTTGACAATGAGGTTTCTACCAGACAAGCAAACCGTAGCGCTTTCAGTGTACTCTTTGAGACATGAGGCATACTCGACTTGTTCCTGCAAAACTTGTAGGTTTTAGAGTAACTTACCTTTATACTACAGGGAGTTCATATCAAATGATGTTTTGTTGGTATAATGTTGTATCTTGTAAGGAGTCTTTATTTGATTTTCGAACTGTAGAGAATGAACGGTTAATTAATAGATTAAATAATTGATTATGAATAAAGAATGTGATTGATTTGTAAATTAAGTTGGCAGAGTCACTCATTTCACTAACCAAATTATCAGATATCTGCGACTGATATTGTATCTACTCTCAGAATTTGTCTGGGTCTTGAACTCAAATTAATTTGAGACATGGAAGATGCCCTAACAGAGATTCCCCCGCCTTCAAGGTTCTTTGAGGAAGATCTCAACAACTTCACACCTCCGTCAATACCTCTTCCATCTCCCTTCCTCGTGTTTTCTAATCCTAGACCTAATGAACCTCTTCGTCCCTCTCTCCTCATTTTGGCCATATCTTCCCCATCGCTCTATGTCTTCCATCAACTGTCCTCCAAAATTCTTATTGGAAGTCTCATCCTCCCTGAGATCCCTTTCTCTGGGAACTCTATTGAACCCTCTCTTGGAGACAAATCCTGCAACATCTACACCCTCAATGATGCTGATGATTCAATTATCCTCATCTCCGTTCAGTGCTCCGTGGCTGCAGAGAGGTCTCACATTGTTGCAAAGTTGCTGATCGGAGATCAAATTATTCCTGATAGGGTTCTGATATTGGATTCAGTTCAGAGTCAAAACTTCCGAGGTAAGCTATCACCAGATGAGACATATTCTTTCAAGCTGGAGACAGCATCAGAAAGAAAAGGGCTGGGTGATTCAACATTGTTGAAGGGTATAGACTATTTTCCATCGGGAAGTGTTGTTGATGGCTTGGCAGCTGCTCTGCTGGGCCGATGCCAGATGAATAATATCAAGGGAACTCTCTGTGTTTCATGGCCGGAATTTGGTGGGGCTGTGGTGTCCCTGGTTAAATCTCTACTGCAGAGGAATGTGTTGCCTAGCTTGGACTTGAGCATAAATGGTGATGCTGGGAATGAATATTCAAGATTTAGCTGGACCAAGGATCATCCTTTTGATTCTGAGTTGTATACCTAATGAACTAGGTTTGAGATGCATTTTCTGTTTTTATGTTTGTATACCTGTTTCATTAAAACTCCCTCTTTTTTGGGTACTGTTATAAGATTTTAAAATGAGTTTGTGACCAATGACCATGTTTTTTGCCCTTTATGATGCCAAGCTCTAATAATTTCCAGCTGTTTTTGTCGTCTTGAATTTATTTGAAGTTTTAATTATTATTTTTGTTTAATGTGAAAATTACATGTTGCTGGCAGATTTTTACCTGCCTAATATGTCTTCTGGTAGCTGTTCAATGAGAAGTTATGCCTTTACATCCATTGTGTTGAGTCAGCAAAGCAAAAAAGAAAAAGAAAATCTTGACTACCCTTACTTGTATGTAAGACTGGCATAGCAGCAATTATGACAGACAAAATTATAGCTAGCTTAGTATCTGATTCTACCTGGATGCCCTGAATTATGGTGAATTGGTGATCTGGTTGGTATGACAGACAAAATTATAGCTAGTTTAGTATCCGATTCTACCTAGATGCTCTGAATTATGGTGAATTGGTGATCTGGTTGATCTCCCTGAAGTGTTCACTGGTGCAGAGTTGATTTACTGCTTTACATTACATTCAGTCTTGACTGCTGCATAAGAAACTTTAAATCTACTACTGAGATTTAGATTTAGGTGTTGAGATCAATTTTTATCTTTTGTTGCTTATGGCCTGTTCTGTAGGCCATTAGCCCTTTGAGTGGTGTTTCTGTCAACTGGTGTGCCTGGCTTTAGTTTGTTGTTGTTGTAATGATTCTGTTGGTGTTTTTGAGGCTTTATTGCCCCTTTGTTTGTACTGGTTTGGTTGTGTTCAATAATATTCTTTCTGATTCAAAAAAATAAATAAATGATTTACTCAGCTTCTTGCTTTCACTTGATAGGGTTGATGGAAATGTAATGGGATGGAATGAAGATATTTTATATATTTCGTTGTTCATCAGTTTAGTGGGAAAAGGAATAGAAGTCAGTTTATATTGTTTCTCTGTCATCTTTATATTGTTGCGGATTAAGATCACATGCAATTGATTCTCCCGTTTGTTGTCATTAAATTTACAGGCTCAAATCTTGTCCAACAGGACCAACACATCTTATTGCACTGAGCCAAAATTAGCCTAGGCCTGATTTATTGCAGTTAGATGTGAGGCCCAAAGTATTTCGTGGTCCCTTCCCTACGTTTAGTGAATCATACAACTTCCCCTAGTCTAAATATGATAGAGTGAACTTGAACGAGAATTTAATCTTTTTTTTTTTTCTTCACCTTTTTAGACGAGAAATCTATGCTAATCTTGCACTTCACTATCATGACTCAACATCTTTATTAAGCAATTCTGGATTTGTTCATGTAGAAAAGCAATCAAGAATCAGAGTGTATGGTTCTTGTTTTGAAAGAAAATGTGTAAAGGATTACGTGTGATTAGACATTTATGAAAATAATATTAGCACCCAACAAATACATATAAAAATAATATGAAGTTGATATAAAGCAAGCATTATGGTTAAACCTAATTTGTTCGGTTTGGACCATCTAACTAACTCTTTTACTTGCCAATGCGCTGATAATCTAACGGTATTTCTCGTTCTTTTTCTCTTTCTTATAGATCAAGAGCTGTATTATTCAATTCACTTAGGATGGAGGATAGGGATATACTTTTAAGTTTTGTCGTCTGAAAAAGAAAATTCACTTTTTCACTTTAAGATCCATAAATGGCTGATTAATATTTGAGAGAGAAATTAAAGATGGAAGCAGCCTGTTCAGATCATGCTTTCATCTATGCAAAAGTTGAAGTGGTAAACATTAGCTGTTATCAATTTTCGATTTGGTGACTTTGCCCAAATCTTTTAAGGTTTTTTATTTTTTGTAATGGTAACGCGCGCACACGTCTTTTAAGATTGTCTCTACTTCTGGTTTTGGGGTAGCCACCAACCGGGCCAATCAGTTGCATCCTCTATTTACTCTAGACAACTTCATACTAAATACTCAAACGGCCATGCAAAAATAATGAAAAGCTAAGGTAAAAATTTCCACATTCCTTGTACTTATATATATAGCTCAGTCCCACCCATCTCTCCCACTCGCTTCAATTATCCAAGAAAACGAATAACAGAAAATAATGGCACTTTCCCTCCATTCAAAGCCCCTTGTTATGCAAATCTTGCTTCTAACTTTGTTCATTCTTGGAATCAGATTGCATGCAAGTGACCCTCTTCTAAGATTGGATTATTATGCATCTAATTGTCCAACGGTGTTTGAAATTGTCAAGAAGGAATTGGAATGTGCAGTGCTATCTGATCCACGTAACGCGGCCTTGATAGATCGATTGCATTTCCATGATTGTTTCGTTCAGGTCCAAATCTTTATTCCATTACATTAATTCCTTGTCATTTATAATTGTTCACATGCTTCAAACTATTAGCTTGATAAGAAAGTAAGATAATTGCTAACCAAAGTAAGATAAGAAAGTAGTGAAAGGAATAGGTTTGATATTGTGATATAATGGGCACGTACAGGGATGTGATGGGCCAGTTTTGCTGGATGACACAATCACACTACAAGGAGAGAAGAAATTGAAGAAAGAGGACTATCCATTTATTTGTAATCTTGAACTACTGAATAATTTTCCATCAAACATTTTAAATTCAAAATTAAAAATAAATTTTAATAAAGAGATTTACTTATATATTTTTGGAAACATATGCTTTAAATGCTCTTAAAAGTTAATAAGTTAGATATGGGGAAAATGAATATTAAAAAAAATGAGACTGGTTGTCGAGGCAACAGCAGAGTCTATACTCGTCTAGTTCGATAAAAACAATGGTGGTTTAAGAGAAAAAGAAACTGACGGGGACATGAGAGAGTGAATAGGAGAGAAAGGACCAAATAAGGGGAACAAATGGAGAGGTGGAGGCAGGGCGGAGTCAGAAATTCAATCTAGGATGGACACTTTTAGATTTCAAACTTTTATAAACATAATACGAAAAAAAAAAAAAAAAAAAAAAATCAGAATCCCATATAAACAAAAGGTAACAAACAATAAGCTCATTATAGCCTTCTACAATTGATTTCGACGTATTTTCATATTTTGAAACTGTTGCATGATTATTTCATTATCAATGCTACGAAAAATGTATTTCTCTATGTATTTAATCAAGTTGTCATTCATCCGACTTTCTTTTGAAGTATTTCTCCATTACTATTTCAAAAATATTAAAAGAAAAACAATGTTCATAAAATAAACTAACACATCATAAAATATAAAATTAACATTTTTTAAGTTTTTCCTTTTGTTTTTCTACACTAATAAAACTAACAAACACTCAAATAGTAATAAAACAAAAACCTAGTTTAGCAACAAAAAAAATAAAACAAAAACCTACTGACTTACTAAATATAAAGCACAATCAATCATATTTAAAAATAAAAATAAAAAATCAGTCACAGTAACACAAATACACTGATGACGTTGTTGTTGTGATTTTATTTTTGGGCTAAATTTTGTTGATATTATTTGTTTTTTCTTTTATGTTATTTGGCCTTCTTCTTTTTTGTGTCATTTGGGATTTTTTTTTTTTTTTTAGGATTTATTTTATCAATTTATTTTTTTATACATATAAATATACCTATTAAATATAATATATATATATATAATATATATATATATTTTTTTAAATTGAGGGTGGGCATGTGCCCACCCTGGTCATGAATTGAATCCGTCCATGGGTGGAGGAAATAAGATATGAGAAGAGAAGAAGGAATATTTTTTTTTTTTAATGTTTTTAAGTTAATTTTTACTTGTAAATGAATCACATGCTTCGTATTTTCATATATCCATTCTAGTTAACAAAATAGTAAGAGAAAAGATTGATTAAACATTTTTCCAAGTTTAGAGACTTATTATTTATTATTTAAACAAGTCACATAACTCATTAAATAGGTCATGTGACTAAAAGTACACATGGATGATTTTATTGTAGAAAACCTTAACCTAAACTAATCTAAGCAAAAATGGAGAAATTATAAAATGGAGATTGAAGAGAGGAATAGTGGAGGCTAGGGTTTTTCACATGGTTCGGCTATGTAAGCCTACGTCCACAGGATGAAACCCAATGAGCTACATCTTTATTAATTCATTGTGTGATATTTTTGGATGATTACAATATGTTGTGAGGTGTCCTATTTATACATAGGACTACTAACACAACTCTCATATCTAACCAGTGTGAGATACAATAGAATTTATTCCTTAACATTCCCCTTTAAACTCAAGGTGTAATTTTAATGAAACCATTGAGTTTGGTAACAAAAGAATAGCTCAAATATCTTGGCTCAACTTGGCTTGGCTCGCATCTCGGTTGAATTGCTCGGATCTCGACTCAGAGGCTTGGTGGCTCGGATTTTGGCTTGGGGACTTAGATCTCGGCTTGGCTTGATCAGATCATGGCTCGATGGCTCGGATCGCGGTTTAGTGGCTCAGAGGCTCAGATCTTGAAATGGTCTTGGTTCGGGATTTCAGTTTAGTGGCTTGATGGCTTGGCTCGATCTCAGCTTATGAAGATAAAATCAAAAAATATATCCCACAAATGTTTTTTTTTTTTTTTTTTCTTCTTCTGAAATTTTTTTTTTTTCGAATTTTGAAATTTGAAATTTGAATTTTTTTTTTAAACATTGCAAATAAAATAAAAATGCAAAGGAAAATAAAATGACTACTATTTTTTTTTTTCTCACTGGTCGCTACCAGTGTTTTGTAATTTTTTTTTTAAATAAAAAAAAATTAAAAGGATAGGATCGGGTTAGCGGGTCGGGCTAACCACAGGTCAAACACGATGATGTCATCATGATAACATCATTAGGGCTGACGTGGCATCTATTGACTGGTGGAGGGCGCGTGTGAATATGAGAGGTGCGTGGATAGAAAGGTCGAAACATTAATCGGTGCGTGGGGGCGCGTGGACGGTCCAATCTACTGGATTTTTCTGGATTTGAGTAGAATGGCTTGCGATCGATCGATTGGAGGTGGTCGCCACTTGAATCGATGCCTGGAAGAGGTAAAACCGAGACAGTGGTGTCAGTGTCGCATGAATGAAGATTTGAAACTTTAGCCGGTGCATGGCGGCGCGTTGATGGTAGGAATGGACTCTGGTTGCCATCGTTTGCCCGATCTCTTGATGGTCTATTGATCTATGTGATCAGTTTTCATTAGAAAAAAAAGATTTGTGGTGAGGGGTCTTTTGGATGAGATTTTTTTATTTTTTATTTTTGAAATGCGGAAGTGGAAGGATTGAGTTGCTCCTTAGAGCTTTAGAGCTCTTATACCATGTAGAAAACCTTAATCTAAACAAAAATGGAGAAAGTATAAAATAGAAATTGAAGAGAGGAATAGTAGAGGCTAGGGTTTTTCACATGGTTCGACTATGTGAGCATGCATCTACAGGATGAAGCTCAATAGGTTACATCTTTATTAATTTACTGTGTGATATTTTTGGATAATTATAATATGCTGTGAGGTGTCCTATTTATACATAAGACTATTAGCACAACTCTCATATCCAACCAATGTGATATACAATGAAATTTATTCCTTAACATAAGCAATGTGGGATACAATGGAATTTATTTCTTAACACTTATGAGTTGCCACATAGTTGGTTTGTAACTGTAAGTTACAAACTAGTAAAACTATACTCTGTTCAGTTAATATATAGAAAAATAATAATTTTTTTTTTTTTTTTTAAAATAATACAATTAAGGAGGAATGTGGTCATAAAAAGAATATCTAATAAATTTAAAAGATTGGTGTATATAATTTTTATTATTTATTTTTTGAAATTTAGGTTATAATGTGTATATATTTTATGGATTTATTTATTTTGATAGCCTTGAGAGTATGGGCCAAATTCGTAGATACGCACACCTATGATTTTTATTATTTATTTTTTTGATATTTAGGAAGGCCAAACCAGTTGAGAGGTACAGGCAGAACAGAACTAGAAGAATGACAAGTTAGAGTTAGAGTTAGAGTTAGAATAAGGTACCCCAGGGTTTAAAGGAATTGACAAGTAAAAACAGGAAATTGAATAAAAGGCCGCGATATCTATATATATGCCAAACTGACCATAACTCCATAAGTAGGTTGCGAAGCTCATAAAGTTTCTTTTACTTAGCAATGTTAATGAGTGTAATTAAAGTAATGGTTAAAGAAATATTTAATATTTTTATTAGGAAGTAGTAAAATTTTAATATTAAAATAATATAAAAATAATTTTTAAAAATATTTTAATCTTTTTATTTATTATTTTAATATTAAAAATTTATTATTCATGTAAAATATAAATATTTAATGCACCTTTTAACCAATGCCCTAAGTTACTAGTTAACAAAATCCAAAAAGAAATAAGAAGCTCATAATTAATGAATCTGATGACCGGTATCCAACGCCGAAAACCGATCCAACATGAGCGGTGAAAAGCAGAGGCTGAGGATGACGCTCTTGAAGCCGAGGAGGAGCGAAAGCGATCGTAATGAACCTTTGCCACAGTCCGTTGAGTCCCAAGGGAGTTTATTTGGTGGTGAGTTTCACAATTTTTCTTTTATTTATATATTCTGGTTCTGGTTTATATAGTAGAAGAGCACAATGAATACAGAAAAATTTATGTTATTTAAGATAAACCTTAACTACTCTTATTTGTTTTCAAGGTAATTATATGCATCTGAATCCATGTAAAAGGCAGAGGATAGCAACGAAAGCTAAAGTTGAGGAATTGCCGGAGGATATGTTAGTGGATATACTGGTGAAATTACCGGTCAAATCTCTGGTTCGATTTAGGTGGGTTTGCAAATCATGGCTTTCCTTAATCACCCATCCTAGATTTGTTCGAGAGCACCTTATTTATCATCATCAAAACGCACACAAGGAGGAGGCAGATGCAGATTCTGATGGATGGTGTGTACTTAAGATTGATGCTGATCATTGGCCCTATAACAACAAAGACAGGATATATTTAGACATAGTAGATGAGGCGGAAGACCTAGTAGATGTTATGAAGTATAATTGTTCTAAATGGGAGGATATTGTTTTTGCATATGGTGAACTTTTTGCATATGGTCATGTTTTTGCACATGAAGAAGAAGAGGATGTTGAAGAAGAAGAAGAAGAAGAAGAAGTGGAACAAGAAGAAGAAGATCAAGTAGAAGAAGAAGAAATTGATTGTCCCTCAATACTCCGGGAAGCTATTAAGTTTACAGTTTGCAGTCAATGTGACGGCTTGCTATGTGTGGCTGTGAAGATGGTTGAGAGGGTTGCCCTCATAGTTTGGAATCCATCTCTTAGGGAATACATTGAATTACCTCCTATTCCCCATCCCAAAATTTTTGATAGTTTACATGGAATTGGTTACGATCCTCATTCGCAAGACTACAAGGTCGTTAGGATCAGTCAAGGCCGTCACCGTATGTATTGTAAGCCTGCTGTCCATGTCCTTGCCCTAAAGACCCAAGTGTGGAAGAGGATCCGTAACGCCCCTCCTATTTTGTGTATGGATGAGGCAATATCCCTCAATGGTAGTCTCTATTGGACTGGTGAAAGTGGTCTCATTTTACGTTTCGACTTGGTCACGGAAAAGTTCTCGGTGGTGCTCCTACACGTTTACAAAACTTGGTGTTGGAGTAAGTTGGTGAACATCCGAGGATCTCTGTGTTTGGCTGGGTTACATAGCAAATTAGATGAATTTGTCCGTGTGTGGTCTCTTTCTCCCAAGGATGTTTGGAACAGGCTACTCACTACCCATGCCTCCTCCTTTCTCAAGAGCTGCACGCCACCTGGTTTCACTTGGAGTTCCGCATTCATACTCAGGCTCTTATGTAGAAGTTACATAAAACTTCAACATAATGTTTTCTTTATAAAGAAACCAGATTCTGATACGTCTACACAGGTTTTTTGCTATAAGGAGAGTCTAGTTTCACCCAGCAGGCTTCTTTGCTTGCCCTCTGAGCCATCATCGCTGTAAAGCCCACTAGCTATAATTATTCGCACCTTTTCATTTTAATGTTTCTTTCTTTTCTTTTTGCTGAACATTTTATTTTGATCTTTGAATTCAATTTTACTTGGACTATTTATTTCTACTCATTAAATATTTAGTTTACCTCTATTCATCGAGTATCCACATTGCACTTCAAACACTGCCACATCATTTTTGTTTAAATACAAGAATAATGACTAAAACACTATAAAGCATGAAAAATAATAAATGGAACTTTAGTAATATTTGTCCTTCCTAAGGAGAAGAGTTATTGAATTTGTGAAAGCCTAACCAAAATAATGAATCTAACACCTATCCTAGCAGCTCACCCTTCAATAAATTACGTGCTCTAGTAGCCTTGGTACTCCATGGTCTTTTCCTATCTTTCTTCTTGTTTTATTTTCATTCTACAGACTTGTGTGTTCTCAAAGTGAGCATTCACTGGGATCGGTGTAAGTAGAAATTGAAGAAACTCCTTTTAGAGGATTGAAGGTGCTCACTATTTTATCGTCCTTTTAGTTTGTACTTAAAAGTTCTTGTCTTTGCTCTTATTGGGGACTCAACTCAGTGTGAAGTTTATTGTTTGTTATATATTATTAGTCGCAAACCTGCGCAATATGCTAAAACTTCTTAATTTTGTATGTAAATATATAAGAAATTTATAATGTAGACCCGTGAACATTTGTAGCATCAACTTCTTGAATAGTTTCAATTTTCATCAAATTTATGCAATGATGATATATATATATATATATATATATATATATATACATAATATATATATATATATATATAAACAAATTATAAGCAGATTTTGGCTAAATAAAGAAGTGAGCTTGCTATTTAAAGTTTGAACTCTCAACTATGCTTAAAAAAAAAACATTTAATCACAATTTCACCAAAGAAATCAATTCAAATCTCTACGCGTCATGTATTCAAACGCAAAATAAGAGATATACACTTCGCTAAATCTTGCTATCCTTTCAAAATGGAGGCTTCAAGAAATATTGGATTTCACGAATAAGACAATTGTCATTCAGGTCATAATATACAGAGGATTTGGGGAAAAAAATTTACAACAATTTTTTTGTCACACAATCAAATCTGAAACAACCAAAGGCATAGAATATTAGTGTTATTTTAGAATCAGCATGTATTTCAAAGAAAAATGGTAATTATTCCTCAAACCTTGTTCATTAAGTTCACTTTTATGGATTTTTTTTTTTATAAGTAATAGAATGATTTTTATATTTAAGTTTATAAACCTAACGAAGATTTTCATTTTAAGTTATATCCTAGTAGTGCACCTTTATTTTATTATCTTTTTTGTAGATAAGTAATTTACTTACCTTTATTAAAAAAAATTAGACAAACTATTTGGTAATTTTATAGATGAGACACTTCATTAGATTGTGTTCATCAAGTGATAGCAACCAAATTACTTATCTTTAAAAATAAATAGACAAACCATTTAGTAGTTTTATAAATGAGACATTTCATCAGATTATGTTCATCAAGTGATAGCAACCAAGCACACGTCTGCGCTCACACAGAGCAAGCAACCAATTCTAAAACTTTATCTTACATATCATCGAGCAAAGATATATATATATATATATATATCAACAATAAAGATAAACAATAAACATTTTTCATATTAATTTATAAAGCACATAAATGATGCTCATAATAATCAGCACCAATAGGAATGCTAAGAAGTTGAATCCTAATAATAGTATTCAAGCTGTAATAGTGCACAAATACTATTAAAAAAAAAATTTGACAAATAATACCCTTGGAGTTGGTATAAAAATATCAAGGGAACTCTCTGTGTTTCATTGCCGGAATTTGGTGGGGCTGTGGTGTCCCTGGTTAAATCTCTACTGCAGAGGAATGTGTTACCTGGCTTGGACTCGAGCATAAATGGTGATGCTGGGGATGAATATTCAAGGTTTAGCTGGACCAAGGATCATCCTTTTGATTCTGAGTTGTATACCTAATGAACTAGGTTTGAGATGCATTTTCTGTTTTATATATGTTTGTATTCCTGTTTCATCAAAACTCCCTCTTTTTTGGGTACTGTTATAAGATTTTAAAAGGAGTTTGTGACAAAGGACCATGTTTTTTGCCCTTTATGATGCCAAGCTCTAATAATTTCCAGCTGTTTTTGTTGTCTTGAATTTATTTTAAGTTTTAATTTTTTAATTTTTTTTTTTGTTTAATATGAAAATTACATGTTGCTGGCAGATTTTTACCTGCCTAATATGTCTTCTTGTAGCTGCTCAATGAGAAGTTATGCCTTACATCCATTGTGTTGAGTCAGCAAAGCAAAAAAGAAAAAGAAAATCTTGACTACCTTACATGTATGTAAGACTAGCAGAGCAGCGGTTATGACAGACAAAATTATAGCTAGCTTAGTATCTGACTCTACCGTGGTAAAAAGTTGATTTATTGCTTTACATTACATTCAGTAAAATCTACTACAGGTCTGGTCTGTAGGCCATTAGCCCTTTGGGATGGAATGAAGATTGTTAAAGTCCAATGGGCCTGAAATGATAGTTTTGTGTACCAAATGGGGCTAGAGATGGCTTAAAGGACTGGATTACGGTTTTTTTTTTTTTAATGAGCCCGAATGGTTACATGAGAGACCGGATTACATCCGGCTTGGACTACCGAAGTGTGTGGAGGAGTTGAATGATTGGTAGTTGGAGTGGGTAACCTAGCTCTGATACCATGTTAAAGTCCAATGGGCCTAACTTAATCTCAAAAGACGCCTAGAGATGTCCATAACTTATAAATTGCACAACCCAAGAATACTTAGTCAATATGAGACAAGACTCTTTCTTTAATATGTCCCCTCATGTGTGACGGACCAACCAAACATGTGAACTATCCATAATAGAGGGGGAGATCTGCCCAACACCAAGGGTGGCTCTAACAAAGATAATCTCTAACAAAGATATTCTATATATTTCTTTGTTCATGTTTAGTGGGAAAAGGAATAGAAGTCAGTTTATACTGTTTCTATGTCATCTTTAAATTGTTGTTATTAAATTTACAGTCTCAAATCTTGTGTTGTATATTGCTGCCATTAAATTTACAGGCTCGAATCTTGTCCAACACATCGTATTGCACTGAGCCAAAATTAGCCTAGGGTCTGATTTATTGCAGTTAGATGTGAGGCCGAAAGTATTTCACGGTCCATTCCCTACTTTTAGTGAATCATACAACTTCCCCTAGTCTATGATAGGGTGAACTTTGAACGAGAATTTAATCTTTTCTTTTTATCTTCCCCTTTTTAGACGAGAAAGTTATGCTTATCTTGCACTTCTCGATCATGACTCAACATCTTTATTCACCAATTCTAGATTTTCTCATGTAGAAAAGCAATCAAGAATATGAGAAAGAGTGTATGATTCTTGTTTTGAAAGAAAATGTGTAAAGGTTTGCGTGTGATTTGACATTTATGAAATTTAATGGGCTATGTTTTTTAAACACGAATTTATCTTTCACGTGGAGAGCATCAGATAGTGACATCTTGGGCTAGAAATTGCACACCTGAATTTCAATCATATATCAGCCAAAATTAGCACCCAACGAATACATATAAAAATATAATTAAATTGATATAAAGCAGGCATTATGGTTAAACCTAATTTGTTAAGATTGGACCATCTAACTAACTTTTTTACTTGCCAATGGGCTGATAATCTAATGGTATTTCTCTTTCTTATATATCAAGAGCTTTACTATTCAATCCACTTACAATAAGAGGATAGAGATACTTATATTGTCTGAAAAAAAAATAAAAAAATCACATTTTCATTTTAAAATCCATAAATGGCTGATGAATATTTAACTTTTGAGAGAGAAATTAAAGATGGAAGCAAAGGCTGTTCAGACCATGCATTTATGCAAGAGTTGAAGTGGTAAACATTAGCTGTGTTATCAACTTTCTATTTGGTGACTTGCCCAAATCTTTTAAGATTTTTTATTTTTTGTAATGGTAACGCACACGTCTTTTCAGATTGTCTCTACTTTTCGTTTTGGAGTAGCCACCAACCGGGCCAATTAGTTGCATCCTCTCTTGACTCTAGACAATTTCATACCAAATACTCAAACGGCCATGCTAAAATAATGAAAAGCTAAGGTACAAATTTCCACATTCCTAGTACTTATATATATAGCTCAGTCCCATCCATCTCTCCCACTCGCTTCAATTATCCAAGAAAACGAATAACAGAAAATAATGGCACTTTCACTCCATTCAAAGCCCCTTGTTATGCAAATCTTGCTTCTAACTATGTTCATTCTTGGAACTAGATTGCATGCAAGTGACCCTCTTCTAACATTGGATTATTATGCATCTACTTGTCCAACGGCGTTTGAAATTATCAAGAAAGAATTGGAATGTGCAGTGCTATCTGATCCACGTAACGCGGCCTTGATAGTTCGATTACATTTCCATGATTGTTTCGTTCAGGTCCACATCTTTATTCCATTACATTAATTCCTTGTCATTTATAATTGTTCACATGCTTCAAAACTATACTATTAGCTTGATAAGAAAGTAAGATAATTGCTAACCAAAGTAAGATAAGAAAGTAGTGAAAGGAATAGATTTGATATTGTGATATAATGGGCACGTACGTACAGGGATGTGATGGGTCAGTTTTGCTGGATGACACAATCACACTACAAGGAGAGAAGAAAGCTTCACCGAACATAAACTCTTTAAAAGGTTTCAGAATTATTGATAGAATCAAGAACAAGATTGAATCAGAGTGCCCCGGAATTGTCTCTTGTGCAGATATTCTCACCATTGCTGCAAGAGATGCCATCATTCTGGTAAGAAGAAGAATAGTTGTTTTTGTGCCATGTTAAAAATATTGCAACTTCCTTTTGCATTGAAAATTTTCCCCATCGAGCTGCCCTAAGAACATTTGAACTAGCCCAATGGCCCCGCTAATATAAAGAATTGGCGGGTTAAACCAAACTTTTGTAAACAATTTGGTAATTTAAATTGAAAATGAAAATTTTAAAGAGTCTATAGTATTCTACTGTGAAAAATGATAATAAATATATCTTATTCTATAAAAAGATCATCGTCAAACATAATTTTGATATCAGTACCAAAGTTCATAATTTGTATGCAAAATATTTATGAATTATGACTTATTCCAATATTAATAAATTAATATTTTTATTCTTTATTTTGATGTCAGTTACAAGTGTTATTTTTATGTATATATATATATATATATATATGCGCCTATTTTGAGTTTATTTTAACTAATTTATCAATACTATACATAATTTGGCCATTACAAGTCTTTTGTGGGGACCAAGAATCTCGTTAATTGTTTCTTAGAATTTTTTATTATTATATATATATATATTTATATATATGATACAAATTATAATTTAAACTCACATACACATATATTTTGAAGATTTTGAGAATCGAACTCACACTCCTATAGAGGGATGAGATTTTTTGGGAAGGGAGATTACCATTGGCCGAATGCTCAAGTGGCTATTTTATAGAGTATCTCTCTCATATTGGGTGGGTCCTACATACTATGGGATCTATATGTTATAAGAAAAAACTTTCTATGAAACCGTTTCATTAAGATAATTTTTCATTGGGAGGAACAAAGGTATTTTGTTAATCAATTCGTCTAAGATCACAACTTTTACCACAATTATTGTCATATAACTTGTTTAAGTGACAACTTGTGGTTGTGAGTGGTTAATAATCAATCCACATGAATCCATCACTGGTCCTATTTTGATTTCCACCAGTCATCATGTGACACCTCACCAAATTATGTCAAAAATTGTGGAATTAGTTGTAGAGTAAGACTTAATATACCCTTTTCTTCGTATTATTTGCAGGTTGGTGGACCCTATTGGGAAGTTCCTCTGGGAAGAAAGGATTCTATAACTGCAAGTTATGCACTGGCTACCACAAATCTTCCAAACGCAAATGAGGGCCTTCTCTCTATCATTTCCAAGTTTCTTTATCAAGGCCTCTCAGTCACAGACATGGTAGCTCTATCAGGTACGCCCATCTATATAAGGAGACTTTTGATATATAGGAATTTTCGAGCAGTCCTTACACCGGTTATGCTTGTTGTGTGCCTTCTTGTTAATTTAAACACCGATGATTAAAGTTATAATTTCATAATATATAAGTTCAAAAGTTTGTCAAATCTACCATAAATTTCATAATTTTTTTATTAGATTAATATTTATCCCACTATGAGAGTTCATATTTTTGTTATTTTTAATATTCACATTAGATTTCGTGTTGATCGGATATTATTTATTATCTGATCCACAAACTCATATTTTGTGTATAATTTTAAAGTTAAAAAAACCCTTGAATTTTAAACATTTTATGATGAGATAGTTATTGATTTCCGATTATTTTTGCTAACATGAAATGTTTAAGAAGATAAGGTAATCCAACAATAGATTTGTCAAAATAGGTTTTTAATGAAAATATATGAAGTGGTGTAATATCGCATAGAATAATAGCGGCAATAACTTGAAGCTAACTCCGCAAATTAAACTTTTTCACCATAATCTTTAATTTAATTTACAACGTCCTTGAAAATTTGAAAGTACTCAATTAACCCTCTAATTTGAAAGAATTGTTACAATGTTCTCTCACAGTCTAAATTAGTGTTTACTTAGTCATGTGATAAACAAGTGACCCTTGATGTGTGGGTTCACAAGTTAGGTCATTTGCACGTGTGCTATTTTCCGTCTAACTTAACATCCAATTTATACAGTAGAGGGGATATTGTAGCAATTCTGTCAGATTATAGGATAAATTATTCAAATCAAAAGTTTGAGGACATTAAAATAGGTGAAAAATTCAGATGAAAAAATATAATTTGCGCATGCTAACCCTATATATTAAAACGAATGATTGACTGTTAAAGAAATCATCCCAATAATGAGCAGTGCTAATCATAGTCTCCTATGATTGGTTTAATCTACAGGGGCACACACTATAGGCAGGGCACGATGTGCCAATTTCCGAGCAAGGATTTATGGAGACTTTGAAACAACTTCAGGACATGATCCAATCTCAGAGTCATACCTCAGCAACTTGAGATCTATCTGCCCTCCTGTTACTGGGGAAGGGGACAATAACATATCAGCCATGGACAATGTTACTCCTAACCTTTTCGACAATTCATACTACCATATACTATTGAAAGGACAGGGACTGCTGAACTCAGACCAAGTATTGTATTCGAGCGTGTTTGGAATTGAAACAAAGGAGCTTGTCAAGAATTATGCAGCAGATCCTGTTGCTTTCTTCCAGCAATTCTCGGATTCAATGGTGAAATTGGGAAATATTGCAAACCCGGATGGCTTTTTCACTGGAGAAGTAAGGAGGAATTGCAGATTTGTGAACACATGAGCTACAACTCCAGATTGATAAAAGGCTGGAATTAGTAATATTATATGTTTGATATATCAAAAAAGTGTAAACAGAGATTTTATTATGTGTCAAATGGCTAAAAGAATAACATTTAATAAAAAGTGTCACACTAGTTGGAAATTGATGTTTCTCAAAGATTCTGTTTTATTAAATATGATAGTCTTTCTCCTATTTTTCAATGTTGAGGAATAACATGCTAAAAGAAATTTTGGTGTGAAAATCTGTCATGTAACAAATAGTAAAGTTTCATATTCATTTATCTATATTCTTCATTTCTCTTTTCATCCACTGGTATACATGATGCTTTATTTTTATTTCAAACAAGTTCATGGATCATGGATCATGGATTCATGGTCACCATGTTTGATGCAATAGACATATATTGTTCATTTACCATGATAAATTTTGAAATAAAGAGAACTAGAAGAGGAGAGGCTGAGGAAGCACCTTCTTATCTAAATCGTGTTCTTCTCTTTCAGACAAAAGAGTAATAATGTTAACAAAATAAGTATTTTGTTTTTTGCTCAGGAAAGACCATGAATTTTTTATTTATTTTTTATTTTAAATAAAGTGAAATACAAGTACAGAAAAAGGAAAAAACAAAAAACGAAAAAGAACAAAGAAGCAGGTGTACACAAGAAGAAATCAAGGCCTGAAATTGTGAATTAAAGTTACAATTCCAAGTGAAACCATGAGCTGAAGTCATGATTTGAAGCCTTGAAATGGACTGCCCTGGCTTGACAAATACTTTTGAAAGTGAAATAGTTATTAGAAAAGCAATTTTTTGCCGAAAGACTCGGACAGAGACTTTATTAGATTCTTAATCTCTCTCAGTGCCATCTCTTAAATTCTTGTATGATCTTTGCTATCCATAATCTAAATGGACAAATTTAAGGAACCGATATCATATTCTAAATCTGTATGATGACACCATATTCCAATTAGGATGCTCATTTCACACACAATGTTAAGAGTAGGATTCAACCAGTCCAATACCTCCTCTTAAAATAAGCCTATAAATAAATAAAATATACCTAAAAATATATATTAATCAATTAATTAATGGTTGTATCCCTACAGTGTCGTGTCTTAGTTTTTCAAGAAATGTCATATTACTGTGTCCCGTGTCGTATCGTGTCCCGTGTCGTATCATATCGGTGTCAGTACTTCATAAACCAATACCCCCCCTCAAAGGAAACACGATCCCAATAGTTCTGACGCTACCAAAAACAAAGTCAAACCCAAAATAGAAGAAGAGTTTAATGACATTTTTTTACCTATAGGTTTAGCATTTTCTAAATGAAAAACGATATACACCTATTCAAATTTCAAAGTCAACCCAAGAAATGTATAGAAAAAGATGTTTAGAAGGATGATTTATCTTAAATTAGAAAAACACGAAAGTCGATGCATCATACAAGTAGGTATGACTTTATATACAAGTTAATAAATGAGATGTAATTGGAGTAAGGAAGACGCTACAAAGTTAAAACCTATTTGTTTACCCTCCTTGTTAATAAAATTATGGCATAGTTTATCATAACTGCGTTGTGAAGTCAAGATGAAAAATGACTCACCGACAAGAAGAAATTTCCATCCCTTTGCATGCAATTTTCACTTTCTTCTTTGATGCTTTCTTGATTAGATTCTTTTAAGTCATAGATCTTTGAATTGGTCAAGCAAGATAGATCGCGAAAGTGACAAATTATGCCTACCAGCAACGATCTTTGAATTGGTCAAGCAAGATAGATTGCGAAAGATGGCACTATATGAGGTCATACCGTGTTGACCATGATTCTTTTTTACTCTTCCAAGGTCCATTCATACGATTCTCTTTATTGAAAAAAAGAAAAAGAAAAAGGGAGGGCGTAGGAGAGACCGGAGACCAATCTTAACGATCAAGGGTGGGAGGAGGGATATGTCATACGTGTAAGAAATTTTTCATAGGTGTGTCTACATAGATCCCGCTATTAGGTATTATCGACGGTTGAATCAAGTTTGAGTGATGTCAGTTAGATCCATTAAATTGTGACTGTGACAAAAAAGATATCAATGTCAATGACACATCTCTAGTGTGTGTTTGGTCATATACTCATATACCATGCATTAAAATGAGTATAGACTCAGTTTTATGGATTAAAATGAGTAGACTCAATCTTAAGACCCATATCTAATTTCAATCATTTTATGGGCAAAGATGGAATTGGGGCTTTATATATATATATATATATATATATATATATATATATATATATATATATTGGGTCCCCACTCCAAACTTTACACACTCTTCTTCCTACATATTCCATCAAAGTGTGAGAATTAAGACAAAGAGAAAAGGGATTTGGAGGAGGAAGACCACGACCATACTTGCCGGTTGGATTATCTTCATCAATAGTGACACATACGCATCTTCGTTATGAGATTTATTCGTAAACCAACAATATGCCCCTAAGCTCCTCACCAAAAACTCAAAGTACATGTACACTACCACTAGTCAATATTCCATTTTGTCCCCAAAATTGTCAACTTTAAACGTAACACAGGAATCTTTAAAATTACTACGTTACCAAATCAAAAAAAAAAATTTACTACGTTACTTTTGGTGGTGCCCAAGTGGCTAAACTTTTATGAAAATATTGAAGAATATTAACTTTGAGCATGTTTGAGAAAAATATTGAAGGATATAGAGGTTATACCGTGTTTGACAATCCTAACCAAAACCTTTAACCATTGGCCATATGGCTAACCCCCCCATTCCTTTATAATTTATTTATGGGTAAATAATTACATTGATATCCAATTCCTTTAGAGAAACTAGACTCGTTACACCCTAATTTGGGAAAATGACACTCTGCTCCCAAATTTGCAAAATAATTAACACTCTGTCCCCTTTTTCATTTTTTTTTTTCATTTTTTATTCATTTTTTTAATCAAAGTGAAAAAGAAAAATTATATTCTAATTATTTTAAGTTTAAGTAGAGAATATTCTTTTAAAAATTGGGAAAAATAGGGTTAAGTGTTAATTATTTTGCAAATTTGGGAGCGGAGTGTAATTTTCTCAAATTAGGGTGTGACAAGTCTAATTTTCCCAAAAGAAGAGGATATCAGTATAATTTACCATTTATTTATTTTTATTCCATTCTATTCTGTTATAATCTCTCAAATGAGGGCTAAGTGATCCAATGTAATCTCATTGTGAATTGTCATTTGTTACGGCATGAATCAGGCTGTTTTGATTTTTATTTATTTAATTTGTTTTTGGTTATCATTAAAATGAATCGGGCAGAGATTGGTACCAAGGCTTATATCCATGTACCCAAAGACAGTCCATTGGCCAACTTTCAATTAGAGTTCAAATAAAGCAAACCTGAAGCAATTAGTCCATTCGTTTTTTTTAGCAGTCTTTTTCTGTCATTTTCATAAATCAATGTTTCTTTTTGGTCAGCTGTGAGAATCGGAATCCATTCCCACCCTACCATTCTGTCATTTCCATATTAAAAGCATATACTTTTTTTGCAACATTCCAAAGAAATAATTTTCCTAGCCAAAAAGTTCCACTTTATTAAACTTTTAAATATACGGAAATAAAAAAGAAAAATGAAACCTTTTGACGTGGGGCATGGACACATATTTTCTTTGATTTATCGACATAATGGAATCAATAATAAATAACGTGCTTCTTAACCTTATAGTCAATTATAATTTTTGGAATTTTTTAATTTTTCTTAAACTATTATGTGATCTAAGAATTAGATATTATGGTCATTGACAAGAAATGACTATTCCTCATTTTAAAGAATAGTCATTCCTAAGGAATAGCTATTTCCTGTAATGAAAGTTTAACCAAACAACTGAATAGTCATTCCTTAGGAATAGCTATTACATTACAGGATTTATTACAGTGTACCAAACGTGCTCTTAGATTAGACTAATTAGAAATTTTTATCTCCACTCCAAAGGAGTAATCTCAAAAAAAAAAAAAAAAAAAAAAAAAAAAAATGATTGCTTGCACTCCAAGTAGGGTTAGATGCAATGAATCTAGACTAGAGTTATATAACATATTTGACTAGGAGTAAGCCAAAATATCTCTAACATATTTAATGTCACGTTATTTAATATTTTAAATGGTATGACATCATGTAAAATACTAGTTACATAAAACAGAACAATAATAACAAGCTCTACATTCTTCATCCAAAACGTTATATACATCCTTTATATGCCATACCATGGGATTACTTCAAAAAATATATCATTGCACCAAAAACTCACCATAGATAAGTTGTAGATAGGGGTCGAGGGAGGGGGTCATGGCCCCTTGGCTTTTGAAAATAATTTTCTTTCTCCTATATTTTCTATAATAAATAATAATAATAATAATAATAATAATAATAATAATAATAATAATAATAATAATAATAATAATGTTACATACAAAATTTAGCTAATGCCACCCTAGATTTGTACAAACTTATCCTTCATTTTTGTAAATGACTAACTCATCATTTTTTTTTCCTCCTATTATACTTTTATATTATATGTAGCTCAAAGAATATGTTCTGAAAGCAAATATAAATATTTCTCTTTAATGGAAGTAATAGTCTCTACTGACCAATAAGGAGATTATGATACTTTTGGTAAATAGTCGCTTTAGCAAAGTTAATTGCTCATGTTATTGTGGATACAAGTGTTTAACTCATTAACAAATTTACCAAAAACTTTGTAACTCAACTGGTATTTTCTGCTTACCTCTACGAGAATAACCTATTCCCCAACTATTGGATTATTAAAAAAAATAAATAAATGACACTAACACCCCCAAGTTTATAATGAAATTATGCTTGGCATACCTTATTTTTAAGAAAAAACACTCCGCCTCAAAATGATCAAAATAATTGACACTCCGTTCCAAAATAATTCACACCCCTCCCAAAATAATTCACACTCTAGTTCATTTTTTGAGTAGAATATGAATTATTTTGGGAATTTTAGAGCAAAGTGTTATTTGTTAAAAATAAAGTATAATGAATCTAATCTCACCAAATATCACGGATGTAATGTAATTTACCCAAAATAATAAACTCATCTACAACTTTAATTGTACCCAATAACTCATATTCTCTATTTTTGGTTTTATTTTTTCTGTACCAGAAGTCTACCATAAATTGCAGGTACACCTTAACATTATACATTTTCGTACATAGGGATTGCCCTAACTAGCACATCCACCACATTCAATGAATAAATTCGATGGTCGCTTTGGCATTTAGAGTCTGCCAAGATAAAGTGGCAAGGGACAAGAACTTTCCTAGTAGTTTCGGAATTGACCCATAAATAGTAGTTAAAATGGAACCATCTAGGAAAAGCAACACATATACTATATCAAGCAGGAAGCAATAGTGTTTTCATTTTGAGAGGACAAAACTTTGCCATTCCACTTAGTACTAGACCATGCAAATCAATGATGGAAGATTGAAAGCTAATCAAAGTTTTTGGAAACACGTTCCATAATATTACGGTGTCCCACTTTGATTGGCTTCATCAATGATAAGCATCAAACCCAAGAGGACAATAACATTTAATGGCTCATGCTGGCTGTAACATTTGGCACAACAGCTAATGGATCATATAGCATGGAATACAAATTATGTTTCTCAGTTTATACTTTACTCATTGTAATATACTTTTTTAGTTTTTAAGAAAAGAAAATTAACATGACATATTATAATTAATGGAGTAAAAAATGGAACACTAGAAATGAGACACAAGATTTGTATTCATGTCATACTTGTTTCTACTACTTTCTAATAATTATTATTTATATAACTGAGATTCAAAC
Source organism: Fagus sylvatica (assembly GCA_907173295.1). NCBI lineage: Eukaryota > Viridiplantae > Streptophyta > Magnoliopsida > Fagales > Fagaceae > Fagus > Fagus sylvatica. The sequence goes on along the minus strand of OU015772.1, from coordinate 16,981,463 downwards.
CTAGAGTAAGATTGATAATAAAGAATTTTACCGATTGAACCAAGTGGGTTCAACACATACTACTAGTTGAATCACAATCCAGCTATAAACACACCCAATTCCTTACAATTTTTCACAATTTGTTAAAATGAGAGCTTGTGAATAGTAAACAACCACTATCACATGGTCACATGACTCACATCCCGTGTTAGAAAAATATTAATGTCACTTATTTTAACCTTTTGTTTTAGCTTTTAGTAAAATAAATAAATAAATAACTAGCTATTTAGATATTTTGAAAATAAACTATTTTTGAATTCTTTATCTTAATTTATGGTAACAATTATATATCAGCATTTAATCAAAGGGTAAAACTTAGATATACATTAGGTTCCTAGTTGAATTTAAATATTCTTAAAAAAGATAATATTATTTGTATTTTATTGATTAATACAAACATATATTTAAATTTAAATAAAAAACTTAATGTACCTAACCTAAGAAACTGTACTTAGCTACACTTGTTCAGATGAACCGCCCTACCGCTTAAAACAATAGGTTTAATTTGCAGAAAGTATAAATATAAGAAAAAGAGAATAAAAAAAAAAAGATAGTCTTTCTCTTTCTCTGTGACTCTGTTTCTCTCTCCTCCTCGTTTTTCTCTGGGGAGTGTGTGAGCACAGATTGTGTAGAATTCCCAGTTCCCGAAAAATCACGGAAAATCACATTCATTTCCTTTCTATAGCGGGAAAGGAAAACTAAAACCAAAACCAAAAATTAATATATATACACGAGAAACAAACCAACTTCTTTTCGCTCAACGCACCGCCACTCATTGCCACTCAAAACAAACAACTAGCTCTCTGCTTCCAATATTACACATTGGTTTGCTTTTTCATCCACTTTGAGGTTTTGTTTGTTTGTTTGGCAATTATTATTATCTATGCCTAATTCTTTTTTTTATTTTTTTTATTTTTTATTTGAGTCGGTTACTTGGAGGCAGATCCAAAGAGAGTTGTTAATCTTGTTTTGCGCTTTTTCTTGATTTTATTTCGGATATGTTAATTTTGTGATATTATTTTCTAGGTGATCCTTATTTGGTGGTGGATTCTGTTTGGATCATTTTTTTTTTAGATGAGTGAAAAATGTGTTCTGTTTGGATGTTTTAATCATAATTTGGTAGTTTGTGTTTGTGTTTTTTTTTTTTTTATGTAATTCACAAAAGCATGTCCTGACAAAGTTATTAGACATATCTATATGGTTTGTATTGTTTATTGGAGGGTTAGTGTTGTACAGCAACTTCTTGGATATAATATTGGGATTACCCCAAAATTTGACATTGTGTTTATGACATTATTATTGATTTTAATGATGACCAGTGATCCAATCTAATGAGATTATTTCAATATGAAATTCCATGATTATTTCATGAAAAACCTTAGATTTTGTAGCAACACCTTAATTTCTCAAATATTGTTTTCAAATGCTTTAAACTCATTGCTTAACCGTATGAAATAAGCTAGTTCAATTGATGGTGTGTGTATTACAACCTTGGTTAGATGAGCACAGAAGCATTGCTGGCTAGTTCAGTTGGCAGAGTTCATTCACACTTAATCTGAAGAATGAGCAACTTTTTGATTTCTCACCAATATCTGATGGGCTTCATGCATCTAGCCGATTTGTCACCAATAAAACATTTACCTAACTTAGTTTAATTTTTCCGATGGGAAAAAAATTAATTTTATTTTTAGGGAAAATTACAATTTACATACATTTAGTTTGAGATCAACTTGTCAACTTGTTGCTTAAAATGATGCACTGTGTTCACTTGAGGTCTAAATGTTTTTGCTTCTAGTTCATGAGTTTAATGTATTCAGATTGTAATAATGTTGTTACCAGGTTTTTCTTTTTGAGACATGTGATTATTTATTTGGGGCTGACAAAAATATTTTAAAATGTGTGATCAGATGGGCAAAGTGTAACTTTCTAAACCATAGGTTGATAATCAATCTTAACTAAAACTATTGGTGAATAAAATGTAATTAACCCTTATTTTTATTTGGTAGCATAGTTTTTTTTGGTTCAAGGAACTTTCAAGTCTTTCTGAGTTTACTTAACCAAAGCAAGAACAATACTAGGTTAATGCTTAAGAAGGATGGATTTAATTTTGTTCAGTGGCTTGAATTTTTTTCATTAAATTAGTGCAGGATTGTTTCAATCTTTCTTGTAAATTATATCATTCTGTTGTATAAATGATAGTGTACAGGATGAGTCAGTGTTGTTTTTCATAACATTAAAATCGACCTTTTTTGTGCATTTATTTATTTTCCCTACACTTTGGTGGAGATTATCTCGAACTTTGATGACTTGTCTCAATTCTGTTATAATTCACCTACTTTAATTGTAATCAAAATAGTTTTGATCTTTCAAACCAACTGGTACAGAGCAATGCTACATATGTATGAAAGAAAGCTCAAAAAAATTTCTTTCATGGTCAAGAATCCTTGGAGATATTGCTTCTGTTATTCACGTAGATTTTGATGATGTATATCTTTTTAATTGCAAATTCTTACCTTTCAGCTTCCACAGTGACTTAAATTCTTTAGTTGTCACATTATATGTTTTCAAATTTGTTTATGTTGGTGCTTTATCTGTTTCTTGTAATCAGAGGGAGCCAGCATATCTGCAATGGCTCAAGATACTTCTACTGATTCACCTCAGAGACGGCGTGCTCTCTTAAGAGATCAAGTCCGATTGGTTAAGAGAAAGGACTGCGATCGCTATGAGATTGCTTCAATTCAGGATCCTTTGTCATTTGAGAAGGGTTTCTTTATAGTAATCCGTGCATGCCAATTGTTAGCCCAAAAGAATGAGGGAATAATACTGGTAGGTTTGGCAGGTCCTTCTGGGGCTGGAAAGACTGTGTTTACAGAAAAGATACTCAATTTTATGCCCAGTGTTGCTGTTATTTCAATGGACAATTATAATGATGCTAGTCGGATAGTTGATGGCAACTTTGACGGTAATTCCTCTTTTTACTGATTTTTATTGGTAGGCTATTCTCTGGAAGTAACTGTAATATTAGAGATGTTCTTGCATAAGCCTGTACGGGATTAGATCTGCAAAATATTTTTATGATCTCATTGAAAACTGTGCAAGAAAAACTATTCCTTTATACATGTTGAGGTCATATGTCGCTTCCCTAACCCCTATGTAATTGTGTCTTGCTAGACATATGAATATCAAGATTACAAAAGAAAAAGAAACAAATACATGAATATCAATATCAAAACTTGTGAGGAAACTTTTTTTTTTTTAATTGGTAAGTTACACACCCGTGGGTCTTGAACCCGCGACCTCCCTCCATTCCATTATTAATTGAGGGTGAAGTGCCAGTTGAGCTAGAGCTCATTGGTGAAACTTGTGAGGAAACTAACCAGTTGAGTGACTTAAGTCTCAGGTCAGAGCTGTGCAGAGCAGTGACATATGTGTTTTGACTTATATTACTGTTAAGTCTTCAGAGCTTGTATTTATCCAAAAAAAAAGTCTTCAGAGCTTGTATATTTGTTGGCTGGATTGAGCTCATTTGTTGCTGTGGTGCTGTTTCATCCATAAATTATTTCCCTAATACCAACACACACACATACACACATGCACATTATGTATGGATTTGTGTGTGCCTGCATGTATTTATGAATTCTCATGAAATGCTTGCTGTTCAAACAACTTTATATATTTTCAAATTGGACGGAGAAGCATCCATGAAGTGTTTTCACTGTCAGGGGATGTTAATTAATTTAGCCATCATTGTCCCTTTGGAAAGTTCCTCAGGCTCATCAGCCAATGCCCACGGGGGACTGACATTTTCTTTGACTCCAGTTGCAGCCTACTGTATATGTATCTGTTCTCTTGTTCATCTTTACAGTCACTCGTTTGTCATGTCATTGCCCCTGTTCAGCCAACCTATACACAGACCTTTTGTTCTTAGTTCATATGAGGTTTGAATCCCTTGTATTACTCATCAATTCTTATAATTCTGACATACAATTCATTAACTAGGATACTAACATGTAACATAGTTTACTCATTTAAGTAGACTAGGGACCCCTTCAAAGGTTTACTCTACAACAAGAATTATGTAGAGGGTGATCCTATTGGATTGTGGTCTTTCTTCTGAACTGTATTTCTCTTTATTGCTTCCTGATGTGGGTTACTTGACATCTGCAAAATGAATTGATGAGTTGGTCTCTGTTTTCTTCATGCATAAGCCTTGATACTTGGAAAATTTGTAACAAGTTATAAAATGTAAATCCCCTTTATGTTCATTGGTCTTGAAATTTGCTAACCAGTACACCATTGTATTTACTTCTTTCCTTCCAAGGTCATGGTCTAGGATCTTCAAGGTGTCAAGAAGATTTCTAAACCTTTGATAGCTACCTGCCTATATCTTACTTGCCATGTTTGCAAGAGCATTTACTGCATTACTTTCTTTCCATGACATTCTTGAATCCCGGTGGCATTTATTATCACCTAAATAACATGTGGAATGTTACCTGAAATGTAAATATAATTTGGTCGAATAACCATTGACATATAGTTAGAATCTCCTACATGAAAAATATTTACATGGTTTTAGATTGAAACAATACATCCCTAGTTTCTGCTGCTTCAGCAATATGAGCCTTTCATCTTAAATTGTTCTTGTTTGAAAATCCAGAAAAAGCACCTTTTTTGCATAAATTTTGCTTCGAGCTGCATACCTGTGCAGTTCACAGAGCCATATAGATTGTAGTTCACTTAAGGAGTTTATGGATGGATCTGTGAACTATTCTGTTTGTTTGTTTGTTTATTTGTTTATTTTGGTATCATTTCCCCAGTGTTGCTAGAAATTATTATAAAACATTAATTTTACCTTCAGTTAATAGTGGTGCATACCTTGTCTGCATTTAGACAAAAGTTAGGTCAGAATTTTGTCTGTAATCTTATTACAACATTTTCTAGTACTTTTTTTTTAAATGTTCTGATTTGTAAAGCTACTTTGTGACCTACATATCAAAAAAATCATAGGGTTTTGTGACCCATAGGGCAATACTTGTTGATGCTCCAATCCATTGTTGACAAAGTCTGGTTTGTGCACACTGTACAGAAACTTAAATTGTCAATTGAGGCTGGAGAGTAATTCTTTTTCCTCTCTTGATCCTTATGTTTGAAATTTGAAACCTTAGGAGATGCTTGCAAGATGTAACACCTTTCGAGTATTATTTCTATCTGTGTTCTTTTTCATATCATAGGAAGCTGAGCAAAAGCTCCATCACTGCATCTCTTTTCTAATTTCTTTTTAATATGGTCAGGCAAAAACCTCATTGTAACATTGGAACATCTTCAGTCCATATATGATTTCATGGTTAGGGTTCTTAGGTCATAAGCTTTGGATCTCTTGGCCCTTGGTACTGTTCCTGAATCTCAAGCACATATTCTGCCTTGATTGTTGGTCTTTTAATGAATGAATATATTTGTCAAGTATTCCACTTGGTATATAAATGTCTTGTTTCCAAATTTCATTTGGTTTCATGGAATTTATTTGAAGTTAAGTAGTAGTACTTTTGCATACTGGCAAGAAGTGAGCATGTATGTGTATTTTTGTAAAGCTGATATGACAGTATTACCAGATTCCATCAAATAGTGTATTTTGGAAATTACTTATAATTGTAAATCTTTAATCAGAGTAACCTAACAGTTTCAAGTTGGAAAATAAGACACAGTGTAACTCTATTGGTTCTATTATCGTTATGAAACAGATCCACGCTTGACAGACTATGACACCTTGCTCCAGAATGTCCAAGATTTAAAGGCTGGGAAGCAGGTCCAGGTTCCAATTTATGATTTCAAGTCTAGCTCCCGCACAGGATACAGGTACTTGCTCCTTCATCTAATACATCTTAGCTTTGGTCATATGTATGGGTCTCATTATTCTTTGAGTAAGCTGTTTGAAATTATAATATTTGATGGTAGCTGAAGCAACAATACATGGAGACCTTAGATGTGAATTTTAACAGTCCCAATTAATCTAAGTAAGCAAACAACAGTTTTTTTTTGTCTTTTTCGTCCTAAGTTTTTCTGTTATTTGACACAAAAAACAGTGGGTATTGTGCTCTTTCATATGCTTTTGTTGTGGGATTGGGACCAAGCCATTTTCGCAACATCTTCCATAATTGAAAAGATCTATATATGCATTCAGAACCACCTCCCCACTCAAGAACAAAAAAGAAAAGATCTAATTGGGTAATATCTGTATATCTAAAGCCATATTTTTCCCTGTACAAAACATCATTCTTTGTGATATTGGCCTTTTTCTTTTTAAGTGTTTTCTGATTCTGCTAATGTGTATGGTTAATTTATCAAAAAATAATCCTACACTTTATTTAATTAATTTCTAGTTAAATTTGTACAACTCTTTCATATCCACCTGGTATGTATTTAAATGCATGTACTGATTACAGGACACTTGAAGTCCCAAGCTCCCGTATTGTGATCATTGAGGGCATCTATGCTTTGAGTGAAAGGTTGCGACCTCTACTGGACCTTCGTGTGTCTGTAACAGGTGGAGTTCACTTTGACCTCGTCAAACGGGTTTTACGGGACATACAACGTGCTGGCCAAGCACCAGAAGAAATAATTTATCAAATATCTGAAACGGTCTGTTTGTTTGTTTTTTTCTTCCTTTTCCTTTTAATCGTTATATTTAAGCATTCAAGTTTTTTCTTTTTTTTGAAGTTCTCAAGTAGACTCTTATCGACAGGTATATCCAATGTACAAGGCCTTTATTGAGCCAGATCTGCAAACAGCACATATAAAAATCATCAACAAGTTCAATCCTTTTACTGGATTTCAGAGTCCTACTTATATATTAAAGGTTATTATCTATGTTATTCATATTTTACTTCTTATTTATTGCTTTTCTTACCAAAGGTTCTTAAGTACAATGTCTTTGTCTACATCTATAACTGAGTGCTGCCTTTTATTGTAGTCAGCAAGGAAGGTGAATGTGGACCAAATCAAGGCTGCTTTCACTGAACATCATACGGAAACAAAGGAACAGATTTATGATATATACCTTCTGCCACCTGGTGAAGATCAAGAATCTTGTCAATCATATTTACGGATGCGGAATAAAGATGGAAAATACAGTCTCATGTTTGAGGTTTGCCTCTTAAAGATTGAGTCTTCTTGTTCTTATAATTGTGCATTCTGAATATTTTATTGACCAGCATATTTTGAGATGTAACACTGTTTCTTATGGCCATGTATTTTGTGTTCAGACTTGTTGGTTTAGTAAGGGTATGGTCCTAGAAATAGCTTCATATAAAAAGAATTCAGGTTGCTGGTTTCTGACCCAAGTTGTTTGGTAATAGACAGTCTAAGAGGGCCTGTACTTTACTATTGGCATGGACCTAATAGCGGATGATGAAAAGGACACATCTTGCTGGACCCAAGTATAGTTGGGTTAAAGGCTTTGTGTGGTTGTAAAGATATGCATATCATGCCACATATTTATATTTGACCCATAAAAGGTTCATATCTATGCATTGATGTTGGATCTAGTGAAAGGAAGCTTATTAAGGAAGTCCTAGAAAGCACAAGCACTATGCTTAATATACAACTGTATAAATCGAGAAAATATTAAAAAAAATCCCCTTCGTCTCATTGGCCGACGTCGACCCCTGTTATTTTGAGGTCATATCTAAAAATTCTAATCCTCTTAAACGTTAACCCACCACAAGCACACGTAGACAAATTTCCCAATTTGTCCTATGTCAGAATGTATGCATGCATATACATCCCCAAAATGAATGCAAGTAGGTTCCAAAATATGCATGTAAGGAGCAGAAGCTGAATTTAAGTGAGAAAAATGACTCATGTTTTGTCATGCTATGTCAATTCTCTTACCACCAAAATAGATTCTCATAAACAATTCCAGTCTATATTCTTATTTTTACATTCTCTTGCATTTTGTTAACTGGTACCCACCTATTTGACATGCATTATGTTCTCTGTCAAATATGATGCTTGGAATATTTGAGGCTTTCTCTTATACATAAAGTGAGCAGCATTTTGTTAGAATATGATGCGAACATTTACGGCACAGTTAGATTTGGAGAAATTTTGTAAATCCTTAGAATAATGGGATAAGTTTCCTATATCCTTGGCATCCCACCTTTCAGTGGCTCTCCATACTTGCTAAAAATTGGTGTGACAAATAGAAGGCGAAACTTTGGATAACCTAATTTGATGGCTTGTACTTCTGTTTTTCAGGAATGGGTGACAGATACTCCATTTGTCATATCACCAAGAATTACTTTTGAGGTCAGTGTTCGTCTTCTTGGTGGGCTAATGGCCTTGGGATACACAATAGCAACTATCCTTAAGAGAAACAGCCATGTATTCTCAGATGATAGGGTCGCTGTAAAAATAGATTGGCTAGAGCAAGTAAATCGTCATTATGTTCAGGTACCACTATATTTTTGCACCTTCATCTATTTTTTTACTGAATAATCAGATAGGATTCTACAAATGTTGTGAACTTTTAGTTCTAGCTAACCTATGCTTAGGTAGGCATATGCTTCGTTTCTCTTATATAGGGCTATCCATGGGCTGGGCTGGGCCAGTTTGATCTGGACCTGTACCAAGAACATTCTTAGTGCAGGCCAAGGTCTGGCCTTACCTTAGGCCTGGCCCAGCCTGAACTGGCTTATGTAGTTATTGGGCAATCTTTCATTTCTTTAAATTTATTTCTTACACTTTGTCGGCAATTGAGATGCAGCATAAGTGGTTGAGGCTAAGGTATGAGAGACTTGATGTTATAGTTTCCGATTGTGGTGTTTAAATGAAACTCGTTAATCTTTCTTTTTGAGCTCTCACTGGAGCCTTCTGTTTGGGCTACACAAAACTAAATTTCTTTCCTTTTGATGAAAAGGTGCAAGGAAAGGATCGCTTAGTTGTAAAGTCTGTTGCTGAGCAGCTGGGATTGGAAGGTTCATATGTTCCTCGTACCTATATTGAACAAATTCAACTGGAAAAGCTTGTAAATGAGGTCATGGTATGACAATTCCTAAACCTTATTATGCCTTTCCATGCATTGGTAGTTGTGATCTAATCATGCCACAGGCCCTGCCAGAAGATTTAAAGACAAAGCTCAGCCTAGATGAGGATCTGGTTTCAAGCCCCAAAGAAGCACTTTCTAGAGCCTCTGCAGATAGAGTTGCCATGAGAAATAAGCATCTTAAGAGGTGCACTTTTCTGGTCTTCTCTCTTGCTATTCTTCTTGTGGATTTAATATGTTGGTGATAACATTGTATTCTTATAAGTGTACTAGACAACCTAAGCTGGTAGATCAATGTCTGAGATCTACCAATTTGAGAATTGGATGTATTTGTACGTGTTATAACTGCTTTTCAGTTGTTTGAGTTGGTAACTTGAATTTCACTTCAAATTTTAGCATGTTAAAAGCCGTAATTCTGAGGATTTGAAATCGACAAAGCGGATGTCAATGTCTTTGCTTGGAATCTAGTTTTTCTTCCTCCATGAAATCATATGCTGTGCTGTGTCACCGAGGATGTATGGTCCCTTTTTGTCTTCTTTCGGTTAGGAGTACAGCCTTGAAAGTAAACCAGCCTGGTGAGAACTCAAAGTGGTTTCTGGAATTAAAGTCTCTTGTTCTACCAATACAGATTCTTTTCCATCTTAATTACTTTTTATTTATCTTCTATGTTCTAAAAACAGATATTCATGCCAATCCATCACTAGACTATGCATGTGATTTTTTTTTTTTCTCTTTTGTTATCTGGTATTATTATTGTCTTGAGAAACAAAGTAAAAATCACTTTGTTAGCCGTACAAGAGTAGTATTTCACATAGATTCACATTTTTATTGGGACACTGTATGAGTTATGAAGATCTAGTTATGTCATTGACTGATACCTAAGAAAATTTTGGACAATGTTAAAAAGAAGAAAGTCTGTTTCTAGATGAGTATAAATCAATTAAATGGCCCAAAGCATCAACACAAGTTGTATGTGAGACCCTGTGCGCATGCTTTATGTAATGAATTTCTTTCCCACTCTGGCTTTAAAATCAGCCACATACGTTTTCTCAAATATGGTCTTTTATTGTTTGTTTGTTCTTTCTCTTTAGTTAAAGTTTCCTTTAAAAGTTGGCCGCCTTTGAGTGACAATGTGATTTTGAACAGTGGTATGTCACACTCGTATTCAACCCAGAGGGACAACAAGAATTTGGCCAAGCTTACTGGATATGGTGCCAACAGTCGAAGGTTTGATGATAGAAACTCTGAGTCCTCTTCACTGCTGGCAAATCAGGTAGACTCATGCATGTATCTTTTAAGTTAGTGCTTTTGATATTGTGCTTTTGCTACAATACTAGCAGTGGAAAATTTTGTTTGTCAGTATGCTTTTCTTTTTTGCTTTATTTATTTATTCATTTTGGTAGGGGGTCATTACTCAGCTTTTAGAACAAATTTCCTCGCTGAATGATAGAATGGATGAATTTACAAATTGTATTGAAGAGATGAATTCCAAGTTAACCATCAAGAAAAATTCTCCCAGCCAACAAAACATGTCTATTCAAGCTGAAACCTGCAATGGCTCTGCTCCCACTTCTCAGTTCATCTCTAGTTTAGGCAATGGTTCGTTGACTGGATCCAAAATGCCTAATTCATCGTCTTCCTCCCAGATTGCTAAGGAATCTCCTTTGATGGAAGAGGTATTAATCTAGTCTCTTTATACACTACTAAAGTTTTCTACACTAAGTTTTTGTATCTCTATATAAGGGAGAATTTGACATGGTAATAGATGAATTAGAAAGAAAAAAGAAGAAAGATGAAATTGAGATGTTTTGCTGCTTGCTATGATGACATCCTTACAATATCTTTGTTGCTCAGAATGTAGTGAATGTCACTAGAAAGTCATCAATTATTTATTTTGTTAAACTCATAATTGAGTCAGGTTTATAGATAGATGTTCCTTTATTTGCAAATTCACATATCATATCTAGTCACAAGAAGTCATTTCCATACATGATTGCTTGTTGGCTGGTTATTCACTTATTTTTTGGTGTCTACTTTGAAACCAGATATCAGGTATTGCACGTGGTCAACGTCAAATCATCCATCAGTTGGACAATCTTAGCAATCTTGTCCGTGCTAATTTAGGAGAGAGCTCTCGCCAAGTAAAAACAAACAAGAGAAGCATTATGGCTGATGTTCAACCCATTACAGTTATGATCACACTAGCTGTTGGTGGTCTAGGAATCTTCCTGATTAAGGGATTTTTAACCCGACATTGATTCCTCCACCCAAATAGAGTTTTACAATCTAGTGGATTTTTATTTTTTCAAATTACCCCTTTCCCAGTGTCTTGCAATTTTACCCTAACACTCGAGGGTTGATTTATTGATGACTTTAGAGGTAGAAAAGGCATATATAGGAGCTTCCAGGGTTCTCACTTTGAGGGTTTGTGAAGGAAGGATGCCACGGCCAATTTTGTAACTTTGGGGACCTCCATAGTCACACAACATTGTTATTTGCTTTTTTTATGATTATAAAAATCAAAAGAGAAAAATCTACAAGTTAATTAAATACTGAATTTACATATCAGTTACGATGTCCCCCATAAAGCCTAGTCTTCTATTGACTCTTATTGAATTTTCAATAACCGAATAACTGATGTACCTCTACTTCTTTTTCTCAGACATGTGTGATACTCTCTCTCTCGCTCTCTCTTATTATTCAGGTGCAATAATTGAATTATATCCAAGAAAAGTAGGTAGCTTGTCTCTAGTTGGTAACCTAAAGTTTTGATGTACATGTTGAAGAAGGCGCAACCGGATACAATGAATTTGGACCAATTCCAAATAGGAAGGGAGGTAACTAGGAATCATCGAACTTTTTGAAGGCAGTGATGATCATTGCTCCTGTGTTTTTGGGATCCAGCCCCAATGGGGTAATCGTCCGTGACTGGAGCAAACAATGATGATGAATGGGATAAGCATAAGCTTACATCCAGAGATACTGTCGTTAGTGATAGGTGCTATCCTGATGTTATTTTTGCTCCAACCCTTCTCACGAAATGGAATGGATACTATCATACTACTGCTCAGTCACAACTGGTAAACCGATCCTCTAAAACAAAAGATTTGTTCATGACCTCAGTTATAGGATGGCATCACAAATGTTATTTTTTAAAAAATTCTTGGTCTATAAGATATATGTTTTTTTTTTTTTTTATATACGTTTTATTATACTATTTTTTTTCTTTTTTTGATAATAGTTTTATTATACATCAATCTCATACATGTATTTATAGTAAACATGGTAAACAAATTGAGACCTCCTTGAACTTTGGGATGGTTACCTTAGCAACAATAAATTTTAATTTTGATGTTGTGTCAAATAGATCATTTCATTAGTAATTTTGTCAATTTCTAATGGAGGGAGAAAGAAAATAAAATAAAAAACCACATCCCCCAACAAAACTCAAGCAAGCCAACAAAGAAAAGTTTGCTTAACCCACCTCCAAAACAAACTCAGTCCCAAAAATTCATACAAATCTCCATCTTGATTTGAATTAAAAGAATGAAATAACAAATCTCTACTGTCATGGTAAACTATTAAAACCCACAATAAAACAACCACACGTAACAACGCTATTAAAATGGTGACTTCCCCCTCGATGAGAAATCCACAAGAAATCCTCTATAAAGATGTTTTTTTTTTGCTAACTTCCTCAATAAAATAAAGATGTCACTACAATTTTGATGTGACGAAATCATTTGCTACAAAGTAAGGTACTAGGACTGAAAATTGCATGGTTACAATTACCAAAGTGCTGAAGATATCAGTATATCACGACCAGGGTGGACTACTTCCCAGTCGCGATTCCACAGAAGTGCTAGCACGACGCTTGTCCATTTCTTGATATGATAGTTGATTATGAGGGAGGGAGATTTGAACACCAAATACCTGAAATTTCAAACAAAAAGACCAGCTAAAGAATTCTCAAAGCAACATGTATACAACTACAACTACAACTACATCATATAGATTTTCTCTCATTTATTAAATCAACCCCAACGGAAATCTATCCTTTTTGTTACAAATTCTGACCCCCAAGAAGGAAAAAGTCTGAGCCTGATACAAATTCTTTACCTCACCCAAAGCTCTTGGACGTGTTTGTAAATGTGAAACAATGAGAACTTAGAAAACTGTTCGTAAATTCAAAGGCAGGGGACCTCGCCTTTGATATATTTTGTGGGTCGTTGGAGATAAGAGAGGAAATTGTAGAGGTTTTTTGTATCTGTTATCTGGTCTTTAAGACGTTCATGTTGGAGATAGAGAATCTGAGATGAGAAACATGATCAGTTGACTCCAATTTCTAAGCTCTCGCAAAGGCAGATCTGGAGCTCGAATCGTTGGTGACTGGGTCTGAGAGAGGTGGACTTGAGAGAGGAATAATTGTGAGAAGGAGTAAAAATGTGAAATTAATAGATACTAGAGGTTTAGTTAAACTCTAGTATCATTGTATCAAATATGAAATTAATAGATAAAATTAGTTAGGTAGAAAGAAGTAGATTATTAGATGATAGAGTTTTAGTTAAATTTGAGTATCATACGTGATATTTATCAGTTCAATTATCAGATTGATATATATATATATATATATATATATATATATATATATATATATATAAAAGAATATAGCTATTAAAAGAAACATCACAGAACCATCATCTCAACTACTCTTTGAGTATTGAAACATCAAACCAGGTAAAAAGAAGATGACCCTGTCTCGTCTTTTCCTTTCGCTTTTCTTCATTTTGTGTTTTGTTCATGTTTTGTGTTTCCATTGGTTCAATTTGATGTGTATTACATTTTTGTACAATCCTCCAACATTAGAATCCAAAAAACGTTTTGTCATCAGCATACTAACCAGTATTACTTGTTGGGCAATTGTGTGATAGATTTCCCTGTTACTTGTTTTTGTTTTTTGTTTTTTTATCATAGACTTTGATATTGTACCATGAGATGTTATAATCATGGCCATGGTTTTGCAATATAATTAATATTTATAGGGATTCTTTCTGTGAATGCTCATAAGTGTTGCTGTGTAATTTGAGACTAATGTGTTAAAAGACTATATGGCTTAGTGTTTATTCTTTGAAATCTCTAACAGATTTCAATGCTCTGAGATTAATATCTTTGCTGAAATTGATTTTCAGGTATTAAAGAAATAATGATGGCTTCTGATATTATCAGTGACCTTCCGAACAACATAATAGAAAACATATTAGTCCATTTATCACTACGAGAAGCAGTGAAGACAAGTGCATTGTCAACAAAATGGAGATACAACTGGTCAACTCTTCCACAACTTGTATTTGACTATTCTTTCTGCACCGATTCTCCTAGAAACCAAGCAATGAGGAAAGAACTTTTCATGAATATTTATCAAGTTTTATTACTTCACGATGGGCCAATTCAAAAATTCACTCTGTCTATTCCTGGATTGGAAAACTGTCCTGAGATCAATCATTTAGTGTCTTTCCTTTCCAAGAACGATATCCAGGATTTTACCCTTTGTTCATGGAATGAATGCCACAAATTGTCTTCCTTTCTTTTTTCATGTCTACAACTTAGGCATTTGCATCTGCATTATTGTCTGTTTCATCCTCCAACTACTTTTAGAGGATTTAGTAGCCTTGTCTGCCTTGTGTTTCTGGAAGTTGACATTGCCATGAACATATTCAAAAATTTTATCCCCAAATGCCCATTGCTTGAATGCTTGAGATTACAAAACTGCACCAATACTGAAAACCTTGACATTGATGCTCCTAATCTCAAGTTATTTTACTTTGAAGGCCTTTTTATGTCTCTACGTTTCAAAAACACCCCAGTTCTTGCATCAGTTACTTTTGTGGATAGCCTGGATGGCATTCCAAAAAATAAAGAGATTCAGAGAGGTGATATGATCAAGGTTTTTCGTTACCTACCTGTTATAGAGTATCTCTTTGCAGATTATAGTCTTTTGAAGGTAAGATAACTTTTTGGCTTTGTTTTGTACATTAGTTAGTCAAACATATTTCTTTAATAAGTCATTTTTTGGTGGGTGTTTCCTTTTAGTTTTTGGCTTCAGGCTATATACCAGATAGGCTTCCAGTTACTCTTGAATTCCTAAAAACTCTGGTACTGTCTTACATGAGTTTTGGGTCTCTGAAAGAGGTCTCCTGTGCTCTTTGCTTGATTAGAAGTTGCCCCAACTTGCAAAAACTTAGATTCAAGGTCGGTATGAAGAATAGCATCATTTATTGCGTTTTTAATTTTTTTTTTTAAGGGGTTTAGATTTGATCTGGAATTTTCATTGTCTTTTTTTTATAGCATTCTGATTCTGACAATGACAATGATGATTATGATGATGATGACAGCGATTATGATGATGATGATGATAATGATGATGATGATGACAACGTAAAAGTTGTTGTTGAGTTTTTGGAAGCCCAAGACTTCTCAGATATTTCTTTGAACAAACTTCAAGAAGTAGAGATGCTAGATTTCGATGACTCAAAGCCTGATATGGAGTTCGTCAAGCTTCTGTTAGACAAGTCACCCTTACTTGAGACAATGTATATTCAGCCAAAGAGAGGGGACTCCACCACAGGATTCAAGATCTTGAAAGAGGTGACAAGATATCGACGTGCATCATCAACTGCAGAAATCATATACTTAGATCCATCTATATATATATAGGAGAAGGTGAATATGAGAAGCACAAAGTTCAGAACTCCTTAAAATGACATCGACTCTTAAAAAGAGATCTTAAACTTGTGAATGATGTTTTGGTTGCTTTAAAAAAATTGATGCTTTGGTATGCTTAAGGTTTTAAATGATGCTGCTGACAGCACTTCTTCTAGTACAGCAATGTTGAGTTGTTGGAGATAGTGCTACTGGAGTATTCCTTGACTTGATGATGCTATACATGGTAGTCCTACTGATTGGTTGAGTACATACATGCTAGCCAGATTTAGTTCTTTTGTATTTTATTATTTTGTTGCAAACCTATAGGCTATAGTCTGGATTTTAATGTTTATGATCTGAAACATAATTTAGTATAACCACTAGTCAGTGTCGAGCCAATTGTTCCTTTTCTGATCATGGTTTGGCCCAAATCTGAGTAGGGGATCACCTGCCATCAAATCCTCCAATTCTCTCATTAGTTCATTAATTTTGTCCTATGCAATAGATTCAATTATTAGCTTTAACTATTCTGGGGAGTTACCAAACCAAGCCAAATTTAGCTAGAATTTATGTTATTATGTCCGTTTTTGTAGGTGCGAAGAAATTATATTCATCAACCATATAAAGTATGGTCATGGGAACACTACTTCTCTGTTTCTTGCTATGCCAGTGGAACCCCCTCTATCCTTTCCAAAGGATCAAAATCGGCTTCCATTTGTACTTTCCTACTGGCTTCCATTTCGTAAAGAATTTGTCTGTGCTGTCTTCCCACTATTTTATATATGACGAGGACTAGTAAACCTTGGATACACGATTGCATATGCCAGACCCACATTTATTTCTATTAGTATTTAGAAAATAATATTAGGGATATGTTATGTTGGTTCAAATGAATTAGTTTGGATTAGAATGTGTTAAATTAGTTTCGATTAGGGTGAGTTATGATTTCTGTTTTTGATAAATTCTAGGAAGTTGATGTTTTTCTTGATCTAATTGAAAGTTCATCTATAAATTTAGATGTAGATAATAAATAAAGATAGTCATAATTTCCTAAATTACAAATTGTTTGTTAGTCTAACTTGGAAGTCAAAGTTTTCCTCAAAGCAAATCTTATTTTGCTTATTTCTCTTAACCAACAGAATAATCTCCTTAAACAAACAAATGGTTTTGTAAAACATGGCATTGATTCACTAGAGAGCACTGATTAAGTTAATACTTCTTTCTATAAATTGGTTAAATATAATTTAGGCATCCCTTTGTTCTTCTTCTTTTTTTTTTTAGGTTGTATAAGTATTTCCCTTATAAATATATAAGCCATCCTTGTCGTTGAATCCATGCTTGTCATAGGATTTGATCTCAATGCCTTCAAACCTTTTTACTGACTAGCAAGAATGTTATTAGTAAAAGTAAATAAATTAAATAATTCATGGTTAAATTTTTTGTCGTTTTTGTTCTTCCATCGATCAGTGTCAATGTCTCAGCAACAAAATGCAGAGCTGGTAAGTTGGTAGATAACAAGATTCCTTGGAGTGAGGATTCAGCTCTGTAAGATGGAAGTGAAGCAAAGTTGGATCGGTCGAAAGGAACATTATTCCAAACATATGATGCCAAGGATCATATGAAGTTGGGTTTTCTGATGGCCTTCAATACCAGAGTGTTGTTGTGGGATATCCTTGTGTATGAGTGGAATTGGAAATCCTAGAGAAACTCTTATGAAAATGATTCAATTAATTGATTAAGAAGGTTAGAGTATTTGTCAGCATAACAGAAAATAACTGCCTCTACTAACTAATGACCAATTCACATAAAACACGTGTCTCCTATCTACACCAATGCATAACACTATTCTAGTATTTACAAATGTGCCATACGACCTATAGTTTAGTAGCTAATGAATCACAAAACTACAAGTCGTGTATATGATGCCGTTTTGTAACATATCTTCCCTGCATGTGTTCTTGATCTGCACAGCTAATCATCTCTTCTTCTCAATATTTGGAGAATGTTTTGTACATTCAACTCAAATTCATCCAATTATATCTAAGAATTATATGATGGTAGCCAGTCTATAAATGCCATATTGATGACAACAATGAGCATGAAGAAGATCACGATGTCAATTATGGACTTATGGTGCATGACACAATGCATTGTACGGATCGTGTCCAAACAGTAACGACTATGTTCATGTCCTGGCAAATGAAGGGGCAAAATTTATCTCTTTGGACAAGGGACAGCTCGTGTGTACTGTGACTCAAAGCTGACATTGAAAAGCCATGGTTTGATGCTTCATCCCTTAACTGTAGACAAAATTTAGGCTTGATACTTCATGGTTGCTTGTTCTCTTCAAGGTATAAGTAATTGTTAAAAGAAAATTGTTATTGATAGGAAATATCTGCTACAAATGCAATAAGGCATCATCCACAATCGTCCTCATCCAATAATTGAATTTGGATTATTTTCAGCTTTTAAGTAGTTCACTTTTATCTTTCTTAAACATTTAAATTGAGCCTAAAAGGCTTACTATTGACTGCTACAACAAAAAGGACCAACTATTAATTTTGTTTTGTTTGAAACTTCTTCAATTGATCTGAAGATAAAAATTTGCTCAGAATTTACTAAGAGTCAGCTGTTGTAATGATGAAGCTGGTAGAGTTCCATATATGCATGTATGTACCTCTTATAAAGATCAGTTACCTGTCTAGCTTTAACACCATATATATATTGTAATTGGAATAATGTCTGGTAGGTACCATGTGAACTTTTAACTATTACAAAGTTTGATGACCATACTGACAGCTATAAATTACATTGCTATAGAATCAATATAGGTAAAGAATACTTTCTCTTCCTTTTCTTTTGCTGTTTAGTCCCAAAGACTAGCCCTTTGGCTCATTCTCTGCTCTCTTTTAATTTCTATGTTTTGGGATACAAGCTTTCCTTTCTTCGAATTCTTTTATCTCAAAATGGTAGTCAAATAGAGAGTGACTTTGGTCCCATGAGGGACAGTTTTGTGCAGGGACCAAAGAATTTCCGTTATTGTTGGGGTGGCTTGGTTGATTGGATTTGGTGAACTGCTTGCCTTGCATTCAATCAGTTTGTGAGAGGTATTATTAGGATTAGCTTCGGTGAGATTCTCCATTGTTCACGTTTTTCTTTTCTTTTTTCTTCTTCTTGAAATTACATGATTGGTGGTATATCTTATAGAATTACACATAAACATGAACTTTTTAAATATGAAAATTTAATATGTCTGTTATTTTCCTTCTCAATTTTATATATTCAAAACTAAAAACCTTGCAACATGATGGTATTTCGTTCCTTGTGAAAATAGAGATTTCGGATGTAACTTATCTTGGGTAAGGCTATGCTAGGTTAAGAGCTTTTCTATCTTTGTTAAAAAAAAAAAAAAAAAAAAAAAAAAAAAAAAGGACGTAGTGAAACTATGAACATTTGCCAAAAGTAAGGAAATAGTTGTTTGAAAATTAGACGAATGACCACCTTTCCAAAGGGCACGTTTAATAGGTAAGAATAGACCTAATGGAATTGCTATTCTAATTGTTTGATTGTGTTTTCCTTATATGAAATAATTATTCTTTAAAATGAAGAATAACCATAGTTATTAAACTTGAACCTACCTGGTAGATTGAACTAGTGAACGGGTATAACCTCGACCAAGTCAAGTCTTTAATTATATCCTTTAAACACTCGGTCAAATCAATCAAAACTCAAACTCGGGCTTTTCATGTACCTCAAATTACTAATTTATTTTATTGTTTTAATTAATTTGACATTGGTCTTTTGAAAAAAAGAAAAATGTTGTATTAAGGAAATAAATCAACGAATAAAATATCTTTCATGATTTATTTATGATTGCTTTCATAAATGTATCTCTTAATTTATACAATGTTATCAGGAAGAGAATTATAAACTTTAAAATGGTTTAAATTATTTCATCTCAAATTTTTTTGACTTTTTTTCTCATAATAGTTTTCTCTAAAGGAATTATTTCTACTTATATTTGGGTTGACATTCTTAATATATAATATCATTTAGGTATTTATTTGAATAATGACTATATATTTATATACCACAACTTAAAGGATTTTATCATTATAAATTTTTGTAACAAAAATGTTGAGCTATTTATGTTTAGCTTATAGAATGAGTGTTGAATAATTAATATTGCTTTAGGTATGTCATTATATGCTTATGTCGTCTAATGTCATATAATTTTGAAATAGTACACCAGTATTGATCAGTACCATATATCATCGGTATAAAGATGATAACCTTGATATATTCTTCCTCTTCAAAATTAGGGTTGTAATATTGTAGCCGCCCCTTTGTATTGTTCTCTAGAAAACATAATGAAAATTGCTGAAACTCCATGGACGTATCCCTAGTAATGAACCACGTAAATCTTTTTGTCTTATGATTGTTCTTTGTGTGCTCTTCTTTATTTTTCTCATCTCACAGGTTCTAGGAATAGAGTTTAATTCGTGACATTTACTAGGTGAATCTTGGGTATATAAATGATTACAAGAAGTTCCAATTGTAACTTGATTAGTTATTTGGGGGTATAAACATAGGTATAGCTAGTGCTTCCCTCATGTCATTACAAATGGTATCAAAGTAAACCCAGCAACCTCGTGTGGCTTGAGGGCACTACAACACAACGTGGGTCATGGCAAGAAAGTTAGGAAATTAAGTGGGGGAAATTATGATATCTCGAATTATGTGGATTTGATTGGGTTGGATAGTATAAGTGTATGTTATGCAAGCATGTGCTGGGTTTCACATTATGCCAGGTAGATCTTAGGTATATAACTGATTATGAGAAATCTCAAGTATAACTTAATTAGTCATTTTGGATTATAAGCGCAGATGGGGCCAGCGGTTCTATGGGATCATTACAGGGCGGGTGGACTACCTTTGCACCATTGATCCCCATTGAAAAAGCACTTCTAGAACCATCTATCTAGGGGTGGGTAAGCTAAACAAACGGTTCCCTTCTCTTTCTTTTTTTTTTTTCTCATTCCCGATATCTCTCTCCTCTCTGATATCAGTATCACTCTCCTCCGTATGAGTCTCTCCCTCTCTTTCTCCCATATCTTCCTCTCTCTCTGTTGAGATTGAGAGAGATCATGAGCTCGCGGCTGACCCACTGAGCCCAGACCAGCGCCGACCAGTCAATTCCAGAGCCTCTAAGCTGCAGATCGACCAGATTGGGTAAATTACATTAAAAAAAATGGGAACCGAAACGCCATATCTCGCCTCTTGCGGCACAATCGACTGAGTAGACAGTATCTTTGTGGTTTTTCAAAGCAGGTAAAATGGAGATGATCCTTCCTCGTCTTTTCCATTCTCTTTTCTTCGTTTTGGGTTTTATTCATATTTTGCGTTTCCATTGGTTTTCTTGTGTGTGATTGTGTTTTACATTTTTGTTGCAATCCTCCAATATTAGAATCCAAATCGGCATACTAGTCACTATTAGTTACTGGGTTTTGTTTTTTCTTCATTTTGTTCATGTCCAGTTTATAAGAGACTTTAATAATACACTGCAGATTTTATGTTATAATCAAGGACATGGTTTTGCACTTTAGAGAGGTTGAAATGTAATTACTACCACCATTTATGGGGATTCTTGCCGTGTAAGTGTTGCTGAATTTTGTTGATGTGATGTTGTAATTTGAGACTAATGTGTACAAGACTATATGGCTTACCGTTTTGTCATGGTGCTTCATTGAGTTTATTCTATGAAGTCTCTAATAGTTACCAGTATGAGGTGGATTCAATGCTGATATTGATTTTCAGGTATTGACATCATCATCATCATTATCTTCTCGATGCGTAAAACAAAAAAATAAACATGACGCACAAGAGTCCTTTGGCTTCTGATATTATCAGTGACCTCCCGAGCAACATAATAGAGAGCATATTAGTCCATTTGCCACTACGAGATGCAGTGAAGACAAGTGTCTTGTCAAGAAAATGGAGATACAACTGGGTAACTCTTCCACAACTTGTATTTGACAATTCTTTCTGCACCGGGCCTCCTCAAAACCAAGCAATGAGGAAAGAACTTTTCATGACAATTTATCAAGTTTTATTACTTCACAATGGACCAATTCTTAAATTCACTCTGTCTACCCCTGGATTGAGAAGCTGTCCTGAGATCAATCATTTAATATCTTTCCTCTCAAGGAACAATATCCAGGATTTTACCCTTTGCATTTCAAGGGGTGAATGCCACAAGTTGTCTTCGTTTCTTTTTTCATGTCTGCAACTTAGGCATTTGCATCTGCTTTCTTGTCTGTTTAAACCTCCAACTACTTTTAACGGATTTAATAGGCTTGTCAGCCTTGTGTTTCGGGAAGTTGACATTGCCGTGAACATATTCAAAACAATTGTCCCCAAATGCCCATTGCTTAAACACTTGACATTAGAAAACTGCACCAATACTGAAAACCTTAACATTGATGCCCCTAATCTCAAGTTCTTATACTTTAGAGGCCTTTTTAATTCTTTACGTTTCAAAAATACCCCAGTTCTTGCATCAGTTAAGTTTCTGGCTAGCCGGGAAGAAATTCCAGAATATGGAGAATTTCGGACAGCTGATATGATCAAGGTTTTTCATTGCCTACCTGTTATAGAGGATCTCTTTGCAGGTTATAGTCTTTTGGTGGTAAGATAACTTTGTGGCTTTCTTTTATACATTAGTTAGCGAAAAATACTTCTTTAATAAGTCATCTTCTGGGGGGTGTTTCCTTTTAGTTTTTGGCTGCAGGCAATATACCAGATAGACTTCCAGCTACTCTTGAATTCCTAAAAACTCTTGTACTGTCTGAAATATGTTTTGGAGTTCTGAGAGAGGCCTCCTGTGCTCTTTGCTTGATTAGAAGCTCCCCCAACTTGGAAAAACTTAAATTCAAGGTCAGTATGAAGAATAGCATCATCTAGTGTGCTTTAAATATATTTTTAAGAGGTTTGGATTTGATCTGGGATTTTCATTGTCTTCTTTTTAGGTGAATCACAGTGCTACTGCTGATGAGGTAAAAGCTGTTGTTGAGTATATGAAAGCCCAAGACTTCTCAGATATGTCTTTGAATAAACTTCGAGAAGTAAAGATGCTAAGTTTCAGTGGTTCAAAACCTGAAATGGAGTTTGTCAAGCTTCTATTAGACAAATCACCCTTGCTTAAGACAATGCATATTCATCCGAAGAGAGGGGACACCCTCACAGGATTCAGGATCTTGAAGGAGGTGACACGATTCCGACGTGCATCATCAACTGCAGAAATCATATACTTAGATGCCGTTGAGGGTAGTGTTTAGTGTGTGTGTGTGTATATATATATATATATATATATATATGTATTCAAGGGAGTCATATGAGAAGGTGTGGCTTTCACAAAGCTCAAAACTCCTTAAATTGACGACTCTTAAAAGAGATCTTAAACTTGTGAATGATGTCTAACAATTGTGTTTCAGTATGCTTAAGGTTTTGAATGATGCTGCTCACAGCACTTCTTCTAGTCCAGCAATGTTGAGGTTTGGCCTCAGGGAGTTCTTGGGGATAGTGCTAGTGGAGAATTCCTTGACTTGATGGTGGCATGGTGCTATACATGGTAGTCCATTTGTTGGTTGAGTACATTTGTGTAGTCCTACTTGTTGGTTGAGTACTATGTGCTGTACTGCTGTCCGATTTAGTTCTTTTTTCTCTTCTTTTGTTTGTTTGGTGACTAGTTGCAGACCTAGAGTCTGGATATTCATGTTTATGATCTGAAACTTAATTTAGTATAGCCATTGTCTGACTGTCGAGTCAATTTTTTCTTTTTTCTTTTTTGGATCATGGTTTGGCTGAAATCTGAATAGGTGATTAATTTTTTGTTTAAGAAGGAATGAGATACATGCCATGAGTAGGGGATTCGTATGGTTTGGACTCAAAAGGGAAGCCTGACTGAGTCCAAAGAATGAAGAACTATATGTGATACTTTTCAATACATCAATTGATTCAAATATCTGGTCAGCGGAGCACTACTTTCATTACTATGATCTGCGTGAATATCGGCCAAGGTCAGAGTATTCATCTGTTTATTCTACAACCTGATACAATCACTGAATCTGTAACTATTAGAAACCTTCCTTTTATCCCTTGTGAGAGTCATCTCCAACCCAGCCTAAAATGCTTCTACCTCATGTTTTATTACTTCAGGTTTAGGTTGGCATAGAGAAGGCAAAATGAACTTGACCTTCTCTGTTTCTTGTATTGCCAGTAGAACCCCTCTCTCCTTTCGAAAGGATCCATCTGTTAGCCAATATTTAGCAAAGGATGGCTTTCATTTAAACCTATCTACTGGCTTCCCACTATTTTTATTGACAATATGATATGTTTCTAGTTTGATTTATTAGTATCTAGTAAATGATGTGAGGGATATGTTGTATTCGTTCAAATAAATTAGTTTGGATCATTGAATTAAATTGGTTTTGATTAATATGAGTTATGATTTGTTTTGTTGATAAATTTATAGGAAATTGAAGTTTAACTTTATCTAATTGAAAATTCATGTATAAATTTAGCTGTGGACAATAAATAAAGATAGTCATAATCTCCCGCAAATTGTTACCTAGGCTAACTTGGAGGTATAGATTTGCCTAGAAGCAAACCTTATTTTGCTTATTTCTCTTAACCAAAAATAGAGAAAAGTAACAAAAGAATAGTTCAAAAAAGTTAATCTAGCAATTGGTATCATGGCAGCAACGATTGGGATTACTTAGAGAAGGAGGTTGGCTCTTTTACGGCTTGTCAGATGAAAATACTCAAGGAGAGATACAAGAGATGTTCTCAACCTTATGCACATCTCGACCAGCTCATCAACAACTAAGTTTTTGTGCAGAGACAGCGCATCAATAGCCAAACCCATTGGGTTTTTTATTTTTATTTTTTTTAAGCTTTCCCTTAAAAATTAATTACTAACAACTTTACTTGCAAGATAATTTAATTATTGCCACATAGCCAGTCACATTAGTTTGTAAAACATTTGTACTACAGATAGGTAGAAACTCTATTAGCATTAAATAAATAAATAAATACACATGGACCTCCATTTTTTGCAGATTCATTAACAAATTTATATTTCTTTCAAAAGAATAAGTTATAAGTCGTAAACAATTAACACTTTTTAAGGGCAAACACTACATCTAATCCTTAAAGTTTTCCCAATTTCTCAATTTTTGTCCTTAGAGTTTCAAAAGTAAAATTATTAAATATTGCAAAATGATCTGATTGATATATACTCTAATCTTGAAGTGGATACGGATTTTGCGTTCTTGACCCCCACGATTTAATTTAATCTCTCTCTCTCTCTCTCTCTCTCTCTCTCAATGCTATCATCGTTGTCTATCCCCATTTCTTTCACCTCTTTTACTCTCATCAATGCTAGCACCAGCTCATTAAGGAAAAATGCCTCCACCTAACCAGAGCTAGTCCAATCATTTTGAGGGCCTAAAGCGAAAAACATAAATTGGTTTTTTTTTTCTTTTCTTTTTATACATTAAAGGAGGAGACAAAAGTTCAATCCTAAACAACAGGAGACTTTAACATTAGCTCTTATTTAAACAAAATAGTAGAAGAACAACTTCATTATCTAAGTAATGTGGGACTTGAACTTTAACATAGAGAGTTTTCTATAAAAAAAACAAAAAAAAATGAGGTGTGGGCCTTTTCTTTTCTTTTCATGGAACGTTCCTATTGGCTGAAGTTATGGGGCCTTTATTTTTAAAATTTTTTTAAATGTAGGGCCCTTTTTTATATGGGATTTTTTTTTTCTTGTTGAGGCCTCAAGCATTTGCTTGTTTGGCGCACCTAACACCAATTTGCCATGCACTAGTTTTCCCCACCTTGTAGAGGAGATGAGGCATCCATGATTCGGCTTTGCCTTACCTCGTTGCCATTCTAACATGGTTTTAAAACCTAAATTGAACCAACTAGTCAAACTGGGTTAATCGTGAACTAATGCCTAGGACGGTCTAACCCAACCTAAAAATTGGTCTAAGTAAAAAAAAAAAAAAAAATTGATGAAAACAAATAAACCTATGAAGCAGAACTAGTTTTGACTGATTTTTTTTCTTCAAAATTTTAGACTATTAAAAAAAATTAAAAAAAAAAAAGCATCACATGCATATTATTATTATAAGAATAAAAGGACTAAGTTATTCATTTAACTTAAGAATGATAGGCTCAATATCGTAACCATTCAATACTTGAAATACTCGAAGAAGTATGCTATTTATGAAGGAAAAGTATAACATATTCCTTTTATTTTTTCAATTTGGGACTTATAACACTTCTTGTTAAAACCTCTCTATATTTATAAAGGAAGAATCATAATATCTTTCTTCATTTTTTCAATATGGGACTTCCAACCCTCCTTTTTAAAACTTTTCCATTAATTTTTTTTTTTTTTTTTTTTTCAATTGGAACTTGCGTGTTCTTTAATTATTTAGGTAAATTACACTACATCTCTTGAAGTTTATCGAAATGACACTCACTCCCAAATGTTTGTATAAATGACACTCCCCCCTTGAGGTTTGTATAAATGCAACACTTAAGTTCATACCCTCTCAAACTGTGATTTCATTAATGGAATATTCCATTCTTAATAAAAAAATAATAATAATAAAAAAAAAATCTTTATCCAAACTATGGCTGAAATAACACTTTCCTCCCTTAAGATTTATGGATGAATGACAGTCCCATCCCTGAGGTATTTATAAATTAATAAGAATCTTTTTGAAAAATAGAATATTTTGTTAGTAGAAACTTTTTTTTTTCTTTTCTTTTTTTTAATAAATACGATATGATTTGAACCTATGGCATCCACTCCATGATGATTTCTCTTTATCATTAGGCCAAGACACCAATTGGTTTTTTGTGTAGCAGTATTTGAACTCAGGTTCCTTATACGACGAGAAGTAACTTTACCAGTTGAGCTAACTAGAACCCACATTTTGTTAGTAGAAACTTACAAATCTCAAAGGGGAGAGTGTCATTTCATGAAATGTTTGGAGAAGAGTGTCATTTCGTAAAACCTCAAGAGAGGTTAGTGTAATTTACCCTTACTTATTTCTAACAATTATATATTTAGGAAAAAAAAAAAAAAAAGCACTCAATTAGTTGCCAAATTGAAAAATTGGGTAATTTAAAACCAAATATGGTGTTTGCCCATTCTCTTAAAATGTGTTTCTAAGATTACTCTTAATAAATGAAAACAAAATGCAAGAACACCTTTTAAATTTTGGGTTAAAATCAAAGTGACCCCTTATTATGTTTGAAATTAAAAACTCTTGAACTTCTGGACATAACCAATTCTGTCCTTGTATTAGTATTACATTTCTCAAAATTAAAGAATTTTTTTTAGAAAACTATATTTTAAACACAATTTAGGAATGTAATAAATTAAACCTTATATTTTTTAAAGTAATAAATAATTTTGAGATCTTCAAAAATATAATAAATTATGGTTGAAATGAAAAATTATTTAGTGCTCTAAAAACATAATAAATATATATTCAGTTCTCTTACATGAATAATAAATCCACTATAAATTTAATTAGTAGGACTAATAATAACGTAAAATGAGATAGCAAGCATTTATTATTTTGAGTATTATTCGGTTGACATCCCAACCCCTTTGGACTAAAAAAAAAGCCAACAAAACAGTCTTTCGTTTGAAATGTGTTTCCATTCCACACCGTCGCTTCTCTTCCTTTCCCCATTTATACAAAACTACAAACTTCCGGTTGCATTTGCATTCGCATTCGCATAGCAAGCATTTTTTCTGAAGGAGAAGAAGAGGTTCCATTTCCATCTTCCAATCTCGGTAATCTATTGCCTTTTTTCCTTTTTCTTTTTTAATTTTTTTAGCAATCTTCTATTTTGCATTCGTCTGAAATTTGGTTTAGTTTTTCTTTATTGTTTCGCTTTGTCGAAGATCTGATTCTTGTTGTATTGGGTTTGGTTTTTGCTAAACTTAGTTTCAATTTCATTAGCACGTATCCATGGAACTAAAACAATAGTATTTTTGTGCTCAATATTACCGCTTCATAGTTATTTGGTGAATTTGCTTCCCAATTCACAAACAAATTGTCATTTTGGAGACAGCTGAGTAGTGGGTCTGAATTTGTTTCCTCAGATTCTAATGATGTAATAACAGAAGATATTACATTAAGAGAAAGATCATGGGTTTTTTTTTTTTTTTATGTGGAATATGATGAAATAACAGTGTGGCAAATTGGCAATTGATTTTTGAGTAATTTTTGTTTTTATTTTTTTCAATTGCTTATCGGATGTGTTGGCATTTTGCTCTATTGTTCTTTTAGCCGAGATACACAATGACACAAATGGGTGATTCTCCGGATCTGGATTTCATAAGCGATCTGCCACAAAGCATTATAGAGAGCATTCTAACTCAGCTACCAATAAGAGAGGCAGTAAGGACAAGTGTTCTGTCAAGTAAATGGAGGTATAGATGGGCTACAATCACTCATCTTGTATTCGATGAAAAATGTGTCACTTTATCTAATGACCGAGATCTTGTCGAAAACAAGATTGTAAACTTTATTACTCGGGCACTATTTCTCCATCAAGGACCAATTCACAAGTTCCAGCTTTCTACTTCATACTTGCAGAGTTGCCCAGAGATAGATCAATGGATACTTTTCCTCTCGAGGAAAGATATCAAAGAATTGGTTCTTGAATTGGATGAAACCGAGTGGATTAGGGTACCTTCATGTCTTTTTAATTGTAAAAAATTAACCCGTTTGGAGCTGTTTCGTTGTGAACTGGATCCACCACTTACTTTTAAGGGATTCGTGTGTTTGAAGAGCCTCAAGCTTTACCAAGTTTTTGTTGCCTCTGATGCAATTGAAAGTCTTATTTCTAGTTGCCCTCTTCTTGAGAGTCTGACACTATCATACATTGATAGTTTAACTCTTAATATTCGTGCCCCAAATCTCAAATACTTGTGCCTTGAAGGTGAATTCAAAGACATTTGTCTTGAAAATACTCCTCTTCTGATCGCAATGTCGGTAGCTATGTATATGACTGAGGACATCGCCGAACACATGGAGCAAAGTACAAGTTGCAATTTTATCAAGTTTCTTGGTGGTGTACCTCATCTTGAGAGGCTCATTGGGCGTATCTACTTCACAAAGGTAACACTATGTTATGTTTTTGTTTGTCTAGTGTATCTTCCTCACTTTGTTTTGAGGTGGATATATCATCAAGGAGACTTTTAGGTTTTTACACACCATCTTAATTTTTTTCCCATCAATAGTACTTGAGTATAGGTGACAACCCAGCAAGGCTTCCAATTAAATATAGCGATTTGAAGATTATCGAATTACATCAAGTTAGTTTTGAAGATATGAAAGAGATACTTGTTGTTCTTCACTTGGTTACGAACTCTCCTAACTTGACGGAACTTCGAATCTCGGTAAGCTATTTTGAGCATTTTGAGGCTTTATTTTTTAATGTTTTAGTATTTGTTTTGTATAACATGTGTTAATAGTTTTGATTATGGCCAATGTGTTTTCTTTACATTAATTTCTATTAGAGCTCCTCAAACACACTAGCTGGTATGGAAGCAACTGATTTGGATTTTTGGGAGAAAGATTGCCCTTCACATTTCTTATTTGAGAGACTTAAAGTTGTAAAGATGACAGAGATGTCTGGTGTACCGCATGAGATGGAATTCATCAAGTTTTTGCTTGAAAATTCTCCAGTGCTTGAGGTAATGAGTATTGTGCCTTGTTCATTTGTTACAGAGGGAAGATTGAATATGTTGATTGAGTTGGTGAGGTTTCGGCGCGCTTCTGCTAAAGCAGAAATTTTATTCATCCAACGTTAAACATGGTTACCTCATGTAACTTCTTTCATTTCTCATCTGCCTCTATTGTTTTATTCCCTTTGGCAGATTTGATTCCCAATTACATTTGTGCAACAATTTCTTGTGAAATACCAATTACATGTGTAACAATTTCTTGTGAAATAAAAATGTTAATATTATTTAGATCCAAATCTAGATCCAATTAACTTGTTGGCTGTACATTGCATAATTGTTGTTGAAGAGAAGGATAGATCTAACAGCTCAAAAGATAAATTATACAGATTTTTGCCCATACCTATCTTGCAACATGTAGAATTTTGCGCATCTTTATTTGTTTTTCTTTGTTAGATACTTTAGAATTTCTATTCTCTGGCTGTTAGGCACCCCTGGAATCTTCAATTTTTATTTTTTATTTTTTATTTATTTAAGACACAATAGCATTAAAACTTTTGATATCACTTTCATGATAATTGATCTTTATCATCAAGCCAAGACGTCAATAGCTATATTTTTTATTTTTGTAGATGGGATTTGAACTTATGTTCCGTGTTTAACGACAAGAGACGTTATAAGTTAAGTTAATTGAAATCCACTCTCCAGTTTTAGTTGATGCAATAGTAGGACCACCTCCTAATATGATGTAAAAGGTAATATCAACATGACTTTGTAAATGATTATTTTTAGGTTCAAGTTAAATTATTCTCAATTTGCAATAACTTGTTTAATGACGCTAATTGGGATTATAAAAACTCTGCAATTTAGAATTAAGTCAAGACTAGACAATCAAGATATCCATGTGACAAACTTTAATTGGAGACGATATGTGATGCCCTTCATGAATTTTTGAGTAAGGTCTACAAGCACAACAATTAAGTTTGACAGTTGTTTATTAGTTCTTATCTGGACCCACCACTAAGATCACTTTATTATCTACCATTCAAAACTTGCACCTCAATAGTTGTAAAAATTGTTTTTCCTCAAGACTTATTATATGATTTGGTTGAAGATGCATTTTCTACCATTTTTTATGCCGTGTAGTGTAATTAGTGGATGAACCACATCTCGTTATTTTCCAAATCTATGTTTCACTTTTAAGAATCTGATCTTATCTTTAACAAAAGGGTAAAGGAGGATAGATGCCAATTCGTTCACATTCTCAGTCATCCAGCCAGCATTAGATCGAACATTCTTGTCATCATCACTATCAATTTCAACGAACAATAGTGGACCATGAGTGCATCCTATACAATACATGTTTATTCTCTGCAGGAAGGAACTGACGAGAAATTGCAAATGTTTTCTTTTCATTCTACACAATACATGTCTATATGCATTATTTTGCTTTTATGTAAGTTTCGGAAACAAATCTTGAAGTTGATATTGGAATTTAGAAGGACAAAGAATAAGCATCCCAATTCCAGTGTTAACAGAGTGATAATGAATCTCTTTTCCGGATTCAAAATGCTATTAAAACAAACGAAATTCATCCCAAGAAGATTATTCTTACAACTTTCAGTATGACTTTTACCCGAAAAATTTCTTCACTCAACAGAAACCAAATCACATGTAGCACTCACCCAAACGCCTGTTTCTTAAATCAGATTCTGTACAGTCAGAAATTAAAAACAACTCTTTGAGGCTTTAATATGATTCTAATATACTACAAACTCATTTCGACTGGGATTTTTTACTCAGATTCTTGTTATCAGATTGTATTTCTGAACTTTCCTTTCGTTTTAACTTTGTTTCCATTTTCACAACCATGTCACCTGGGTCCAGAGAGCTCCATTGCTTGTGCAAGCAAAGAAGAGTCGTCTGTAAGATCTGAGTATCGCTCCGAAGAGGAGAATTCATTGGCTCTGCATCTGGTTGATTCGGCTCTTTGTGAAGCTTCCCATTTCTCTGCAAGCCCATCTCCTTCGAGCATTCGGACCACCTCAGACATCTTTGGTCTATGACTCGGAAGATATTGAGTACATATCAAAGCTACTCGAACCATTTCTTCGAGCTCTATCCGATCATAGTTGTTTTTCAGGTCCTTGTCAACTAGCATATCAAGCTTCTTTTCCAGATGAATTTTCCTCACCTGCAATTGTACTGTCATGAATTAGATATATTTACTAATTAGGCAGATGGGGTTTTAAGTTGACCTATTAGTTCACAAAAAATGAAGGACCATTTCTTCTTGTTTTACCCAATCAAGCATGGCTCCTTTCTGGTTTGCTGCTTTTCCAAACTCCAGAGCCCTTTGGCCAGATATTAGTTCAAGTAGAAGGATCCCAAATCCAAAAACATCTGTTTTCTCAGAGGACTGGCCTGTTGAGAGATACTCTGGAGCTATGTGCCCCACAGTGCCTCTCACGGCTGTAGTCACGTGTGAATCACGGTGATCCAACAGTTTTGCCAGTCCAAAATCTCCTACCACAGCCTCACAGTAGTCGTCAAGCAATATATTTGCAGCTTTCACATCCCTGTGAATTATCTTGGGATCACACTGCTCATGTAAGTATAATAACCCCCTTGCAGCTCCCAAAGCAATTCTTTTCCTTGTGCCCCAATCCAGGGCTGGTTTTGCTACAATGAAGAAAAGAAAGATAATGTTACATTCATTTTGTACATAGAAGATCCAAGCATTGAAACAAAACTAATACATTAGTGCAGAATTTTCAACTTTATTACTCCCTAACATCTTGTTCTACCTTTGAGACGCGAAGCAACACTCCCATTTGACATGTAAGGGTAAACCAAAAGCCTCTCTGTAGTTGTCATACAGAATCCGTAGAGACGGAGGAGATTTCGGTGCACTGCTAGACTGATCATCTCAACTTCTGTTTGAAATTGAATCTCACCCCCAATGGCATTTCCATCTTTGAGTCTTTTCACAGCTACCAGTGTACCATCATGAAGATAACCTTTATAGACATTACCAAAACCACCCTTGCCAATCAGGTTCTTGCTGCTGAAATTGTTTGTAGCAATTTGTAGTTCTCTAAACTGAAATTTCTTTAAGTTTCCAAGGCAAAGTTCTTCATGATTTTGTTCTGAAATTTGAAAGAGTATTAGTAAGTACAAATTAATTCGGTTCTAAGTGCTTTATTAATTCGTCTGAAACAATATGTATGTTATTACTAACCATTAACATCAAAGAATATTTGCTGGTTGTGTCTTTGCCTCCACCAAAGAAGGAAACCAAACCCAAGAATTAATAGACAGATACACCCTAGGCTTGAACCAAAGGCTAAGGCAATTTTGTGGCTCTTAGATGCTCCAGAAGGCTGAGAGTCTAAAGAATCATGAAGAAAAACAGGTCAGGATAATAGCAAGAAACTAATAAGTGAGAAAGCTAAAGAAGGTAACTCCATCATGAACTTACAACTAAAGTCAAACTAGAAAAAATAAGTGAGAAAGAAAAAGATGCAATAAAAGATAAAGTACCGGGAAACATGTGTTTGTATAATAAGTAAAGGTTTGAATAAATTGAACAAACTTGAAACAAGCGGGAACTTCAATTACTTTGTGAATTGTTCAAGGTAAAAGAAAGTTGCAGTGTCGTTCCAGAGCAATTATTTCCAATTCCGGTGGCACATATTAAAGGGTTTCCAATAATACTGTGTCAATCAAAAGACAAGCAAATAATTAAACAAAGAGTTAGTTTAATGTTTTGAAGAGGGAAAAGGAACTAGAAGGAAGAAAATGGCCCCAAAAGAGAAAGAAAAAAATCCATTTTAGGAGTGACTTACTTGAATGTCTTAGCGTGCAACCTGGGTACAGGACCACTTAAATTGTTATAAGACAGATCCCTAGAACATTAAAAAAATCCACGTAAACATTATTAAAATAAGAAATCATATAAGTTTCAAGACTAAAATATAATTAGTATTGAAGGGCAAGGTTTGAAGAGAATTACAGAAAAGAAAGCTGGGTCATGTTAGCCAAAGCTGTAGGAATTGCTCCAGTGAGACTATTATTGTTTAGCCGCCTGATCAGAATTCAAATCCCAATACAAGATTTTATAACAGTATGAGACAGTTGAAGCTATGTTTAAGGACAAAAATTTTACAATTCGACTTACAGGTAATGGAGGCTTTTGAGGTGGGATAGAGTACTGGGAAGCTGACCAGTGAAGTTGTTACTAGAAAGGTCTAGTGTGTGAAGCTTTGGGAGTCTCCCAAGCTCTGAGGGGATTGGTCCTGATATATTGTTATTCTGTAGAAGCCTGCAAGACAACTCGTTTAATAAGACTTTCTTAGAATAATGATTAAATGATTAAAATCATCATTCCTAACAGTCTAAGCTTTTGGCACAATCAGTTATTTATCATACACTTCATGCAAAATATATCATGTTTTCTTAATATATATATATATATATATATATATATATGTTGGTTTTCTTACACAATTTGGAGATTTGTCAAGTTGCTGATGCTTGGTGACAGAGTGCCGGACAAGTTCTGGCTTGGAGTTCCTCTGCAGCAAAACCATTTCAACTAATTCACATATAATACATGTTTTTTAGCAGGAAGAATTTCCATCTATTCCAAGTGGTTTGATATACATATTTCTACTTACAGGCCAATGACCAAACCATCAGGAGAACAAGTGATCATAGTCCAGCTACATGGATCCACAGCAGTCTCATCCCAATTATCAAGAACACTATGAGGATCCCCCAGAGAATTTTTAATGTCGATCAAAGCTTGCACTACCAGGTTTATAAGAAATGTAAAAAGACTGTTCAATCTCACATTGTTGTAAATATTAAGCAAACATCCAAGCTTTAAAACATGAGAAGGAGCTCCAATTACCTTCATAGTTGATGCCTTTGGAAGAAAGCAAACCAGTTGCTGAAGTCCATAAGCATAACAAAGCCACACAGCACAAGACAGCATCCTCTCTCTTTCCCATTGAATTCAAAGTTCAAAATACTAGGAGCCCAGATACCAAAGACAGCTTTTCTTTTCTCTTTATGAAAGGAATAAAGTAAAGAGCTGGTAGGAGTGGTTTGAAGTTTGAGCAATTAAACACAACCAAACTTCAACTGGTTTTGTTTTTGTTGCATGTAATATTTACATCAGAAGCCAACCAACACAATTTGCTTACACTTCCCATATAGCAAGGCACTCACTCAGTCACACCCAAAATCAGAGAGGTTTGGTAATAAAAAGACTAAAGAGAAACTAATATGCGTGCCAGTGCCACTGGTTCTCAGCAAAGAAAAGAATATATAAAAGCCAAGAGCCACATTAACTAAATCTAGATGAATGCAAAAGATGATTGGATAAAGAAAACACCTTCAATCATGCATTATTTTTTATGGAAAAGAAAAAGGTGCTCGAGACTTTTCTATTCACTATTGCCTGAATTTTTTTTTTTTTTTTTTAAGTTCTCAAATTTATGTTAAAGCAAACTAAATTAAACAAAAATTACTTTGTGGGGTCAGACAGTTTTGCTGTCAGATAGAGAGAGTTTTTCAACTTGTATTGGGATTGCTTTGGTTTTGCTAAGCTTCTACTGTGGCCTGTGAGAATCCAACATTCTCTGTGGTGCCCATTTTATTAAGTACTAAATTCCATCTTCCTTCTTTTTATTTTGGTTTCTAATAATTTTTTTAGAATCTCGAGGAATTGACGTTGAGATTGATGATCTAATGGGTACCCGTGAGATCTTTTTATTGTGCCAATTATTTCTCACATATTTTCTACTTTTTTGTTTTTTATTTAAAAAAAAAAAAAAAAAAGTATTTCTCCTACAATAATCTTTAGTTGGGTTTGCTTTATTTGATTCTAAAACACTCGCACTGTCTCCACATTCAAGAGACAGTCCATCCAATAAACAATCAAAAGCAGCAAACTTTAAAAAGCAAAAGCTGGTCTCTCTCAGTCTATGTCCTCTATATAAATATGTACAATATTTTTCGTACCATATATTTTTGTGGGTCCTAAATATCTGGTGAGATCATGTCTGTCACATTCATTGCCATCTGATGAAGAAAACACGGTGATGAAGAAAACACGGTAATTTTCTGTGCTACCCAACAGTGTTACAGTGTACCTGTGTAGCACCAAAGTGATGCTAAGGTTCCCACTCTTGCAAACTAATATATTATATATGCGCACCACCCTGATCATAGCTTATGTAATTGTACATAGGTGCACGTGCAATGTAGGTCCTACAGTGCCGTTGACTTGATGTTTCAAACGTTTCTTTGGACCGATTGCCTACTGCTTTTTCTATGATCATCAATGAAAGTAAAGTTGATCGGATGGACATCATTTATAATCAGAAAAAAAAAGTTAATTAAGGTTGGATTAGTACTTAATAAAGCATTAACTTTAATACCCATTTAGGTATGTGGTTGGACACACACCTCCAATGTCATATAGTTAGGAAATCATGTCATTGAATTGGTTTTTACGTCACCTAAAAGGAAAATTATTTTATAAAGCCGTTGCATACAGTCAGAACAGTTTCATGAGATTCTAGCTCCACCTAAAGGCCAATAAGTAAAACTTCGCAAAAAAAAAAAACCTTGGAATTTCTTCGCTAGTTACCTCCTAGGTCGACATTAGGTGTACAAGTTGGTACTTAAATCTAAATCTAAGTATAGTATAATTTTTGCTTCTGTCTCGAGTCTTGCAAAGGTTGAGTGCAGAATGCTTCATAAATAATTTTGGCCAAATTTCAAATTACACCCTTTAAGTTTGGTCAAAGTTCAATTCAGTCCTCTAAGTTTTGACCGTTTCAATTTAGTCATCTAAGTTTGGTTTGGTTTCAATGTAGTCCTCTAAGTTTTGACCGTTTTAATTTAGTCATCTAAATTTGTTTTCGTTTTAATTTAGTCCTCTAAGTTTGATTTTGTTTCAA
Organism: Fagus sylvatica; assembly: GCA_907173295.1. Classification (NCBI taxonomy): domain Eukaryota; kingdom Viridiplantae; phylum Streptophyta; class Magnoliopsida; order Fagales; family Fagaceae; genus Fagus; species Fagus sylvatica. Next base: position 16,944,925 of record OU015772.1, on the reverse strand, counting down.
AAAATTAAAAACAAAAAAAAATAAAAATTATTTATAAAAAAAATTCGTGAAAAAAATAAAAAGTTAAATGACTTAATTGAAACAAAATCAAACTTAGAGAACTAAATTAAAATGGTCAAAACTTAGAGGACCAAATTGAACTTTGACCAAACTTAGAGGACTAAATTGAAATGGTTAAAACTTAGAGGACTAAATTGAATTTTAACCAAACTTAGAGGGTGTAATTTGAAATTTAGCCTTTTTTTTTTTAATTAAAGTATTGTTTGTTTCGATGTTTTAGTGGAAACATTTTCTAGGAAAACCAACGATTTTATTATTGGTTACAACTTTGAAAATGATATTGAAAATATTTTATGTAAGGTTTACATTGAAAATCATTAATATTTCATGTAAGCACAATGATAGTGATAGTGGTGATGCCACTGTCAACAACCAAAATGGTATGGTGATGGTGGTGGTAGTGGTGGTGGTGGCTGTGACAATGACGGTGGCATTGTAGCGGCAAAGGCAATGGTGGGGATAGTTTAAGAGATAATATTGTGGTGGTGGTGACAAGTAGGTAATGACAGCAATGGTGGTAGTGATAGACAAGGCCGACTCTTATGCTAGGTCATTTAGCCCATTGCTTAAGGCCCCCAAATAGGAAAAGGCCCTAAAAAATTTTCAATAATTAAGTATATATAAATTGTGTGCTCTCCCTCATCCTAAAAAAAGGCCCCCAAAATTGTGTCCCAATTGAAACTCTAAGTTGTTCACCAAAAATAATGTTATCAATATGTCGGATCATCACTGACAATACTTATTACAGTTGCTTTTGCAAAAATAAGTTTTTCAAAATTAAAATTAATAAAATCCTACTTAAAATTGATTATGTCATGAGTAGATTATCAATTGAAAAGTAAATGTTATCATAACTTAAATACAAAAATGTAAATAGTATTTTTGCATTTCAAAAAGAACCAATAATAAACTTTAAACTAAAACAAAACAACAGATTTTAAATATAAAAAAGCCCCGCTTAAAATTTCGCCTTAGGCCTGGTGATGGAGCCATGGAGGTGTGGTGGTTGTGGGGACAGTGACTCAGTGAGAGTGGTGGAGTGTCAGTGATACAAAGGAATCAAGGGAAATAGGGCAAAGATGGAATGGTGGGAAACGTTTTCCAAGATTTCGGGTTGTAGCGGTCGATTTCGAAAAAATTGTTGTGTTAACCAATTTATACTGCACTAAACATTGTAATTTGTTTTAGGAAAATGTTTTTCCGCCAAAACAAACAAAACGTTGTAGGACCTAAACTTTCACAAAAAAATAATATTTTCTTAAAAGCGAATAAAAAAAAAAAAAATCCGCTTCTTTTGGGCAATATCTGTTGATTTCGAAAAATATTTTTCAATAACCATGATTTTCTGTTGCACTAAACACTGAAGAATGCGAAAAACATTTTTAGGAAAATTTCTTTAGCTAAAACAAACAAAGCTTTGTAGGACCTAAACTTTGACAAGGGAATATTTTCTTACTCATTTTGTTCAGCCTTTCATTAAGCAGGTGATGAGGTAAATGTTAGCTACTTAACTAGAAAGGAAGGAGAAATGAGAAAGAATAATAGATGATGAAGAGAAATAAAGGGAATATTTATAGGATTGAAAGTTGGAATTTTTTAGGGAAAAAAACATGACTGAAAATTTTGAAAAGAAAAAAAAAATTAAAATAGGTTTTTGGTAGAAAAAATGTCCAAAATTTGAAATAAAAAGAAAAATACAAATATCTTGTAATTATTTTAACATTTGGGAAATACAATAACATGTGGTTTGGTGGATATAAGTACTTAAATAATATGAAAAGCAAAGGGAAATTCCTTCTCATTATATTAGAAGGGGTAAACACCGAGGAGCAGGGACCCAATCTTGTGTGAGTAGGGAAGACACCCGGAGGATATAATAATTTCTTGTAACACCACATAGGTATATAGGAGAAATTAATTTTTTGAGGGGGCAGGGGGCATTACCTCCACCCGCCTGACCCCCTCTAAGCCTCTAATTCCACCTGTGCATAACATGATATATTTGCCTGTCTCTACCACCGTAATAATAGTGAGAGCTCACTACCGGATGAGTTCTATGGATAATTTTATTTTATTTTTTTATGGAAAGAGTTCTATGGATAATTGTACTTACAATGCTTTTACACTTCTACATCTCCACAATAATGGTTTTTATGAATTATTTGTGTTTCATACCCCTTTAATTTATTAGAGCATTCTCATTTCTCATTCGGTTGTCTAATCCCATAAAAGCTAAAATAGAAAGTCTTCTTCACAAAATCAACAATTCATCTTCTCAATTATCTGTTATTACTATAGTAGTTTGTAAAAATTGTTGGGAAAGTGCCTCAAATTCCTATGTTGATTAGGAAAACTAATTGAGTTTCCTTAATGAAGAAGGAAAACTAATTAGGTGATTTTTGGTTTCCTTGATATAAAAGAAAAGGTGAGTCCTTGGTGTGGAAGGAAAGACTATTTCTTGGTGTGGAAGAAAAGGTGAGTCCTTGATGTGAAAGGAAAGACTATTCTTTGGTGTGCAAGGAAAGTCTATTCCTTGTTAAAGAATTAATGTATTCCTTGCCCGCTAAGGAATACAATTGAAGTCTTATAAATAGACAGGGTTGTAAAGAATTCAATGGTTTTTGGGAGCCCTAGGGGGCTCTCCCCTATAGAGAGAGAGTGCGGCTACAAGGAGGCTTGGTGTGCCCTAGGGGGTTTTCTCCTATAGAGGGAGAGGTGCGCCGCAACCCTAAAAAGAAAGAAGAAAGGTAGTGCCGCAATATTGAGAGAGCAAACTGCAATTAAGAATTGCGAAGAAGCAGTGAGTGCTTTGAGTGTGTGCCGCAATTGAGAGAAACAATTGTGAGGAAGCCAGTGCCGCAATATTGAGAGAGCAAACCGCAATTGAGAATTGCGAAAGGGATTTGGGGTTTTCCTCTAGAGAATTTGTTAAGTGTTAATTCCTAGAAAGATATTTATTGTATTTGGTGAGTACCTCAAGTTAGGTATAAAACTTGAGAAGAACTATTGTAATTGCGTATTATAATAGTGGATTTATTCGGAGTTTGTCCCGTGGTTTTTTCCCTTCAAGGAGAAAGGGTTTTTCCACGTAAATCTTTGTGTTCTTGTGTGTGATTGTGCTTGTTATTAATTTCCGCATCCCACAGGTTTTTGAAATAAAGTTTTTATTCCCAACAAAAATACCATGTAAATGCTTATTCGGTCATTTTTTTCTCTCTCCTCTCATTTTTATTTATTTATGAATTCTTTTTTCTCTCAAACTCTACCCCTCTCTCTCAAACACAATTCCCCACTTCTCTTCTCTCTTTTGAAATTTCCAAATTCCTCACTCCTCTCTCTTAGACTCTCTTTCTCTCACTCGTACCAACAAGAGTTGTGACATTGTGGGTGGGCATCTAGCATCGACGTCGTTGAGCGTTGTGCAGCAAAGGCCATGGTGACTGATTTGCGTTTGAACGTGGTGCTGCGTTGATAATTGGTTATGGATTTGGGGTTTTTTTTTTTTTAAATTTATTTGTGAGTTTTTCTTTAGAAACTCCTCGAGTTGAAAATGGGAATGAAAATGTTATGGATTTGGGATTTATTATTATTTGATTTGGACTTCCAACATTGATTTGTGTAATGTGAAGGTGTTAGGCACTCATGTCATTCAATCCATGCATCTAACATGTCAAAACAAACAAGAATACATGTCATTGTTTAAAAAATAAACATTGAATAATTGAGGTTTTGAAAAGATTTTGAAACAATTCGAAGTAACTTGCTTGAATAATATCAAAACATAAAGTCTAGCATCTTAGGGTTTTAAAAAGATTTTGAGAAGATGTAGATAGCATGTTTAATTCATATAGAAAAACAATATTTAATTATTGTTTATATGAAATAAAATCATACACTTTAGGATTTTGAAAGAATAGTTGCATATATCATCAAGAATAACATGTTTAATATAAAATAGCAACATATCATCAATCAAAGCATGTTATGGACAACAAAATTAAAAGAAGAGATTAACACATGCATACAAGGGAGATTGACTCTACGTCTCTACGGAATCATGTATGCTTATGGTATTCTTGGTATTTTCGGATTCCTTTTTAAACAAATCTGGGAAGTACCTCTTCTCTTTAAACTTATCTTGAGAGGTCTTGAAATGCGAAAAATTGGAAATTAGAACTTCACTCTTGTCAATCTCAGACTCTAAAAATCCCAAAAGAGATCAAGGTGTCAAGAGGGAAATAAAAAAAAAATAAAAAATAAAAAACGAGTTCTATCTCGTGTCGAGAGGGTACATAACGCTTCAGAAAAAATTGGGTTTTAGAAAGAGAGGTGGAAGATCTAGCACCTTAGTACAATTTTCCAACCCTTTGCAATGACGGAAACTTATGAATTTATAGAGAGTACATAACATTTTTTTAAAAAAAATAATAATTTATTTTAGAACATAAGGGACACACCCAAATTCACACTCAAATCCACAACGTGCTTAACTAGCAATTGTGTGAAAAAATTCATAAAGTCAAGGTAGTACAAACGGTGGACCATGTGATAATGATGTTAACCATTAATAACTTATTATCACTTTAACAAGTGGTGGATTTAGGTATATCTCTAGGCAGATTGTTTATTTTATTGCTCCCACTCACCAAAAAAATATTTAGGATAAATTATACTAACACTCTTTCTTTTGGGAAAACTAAACTTGCTACATCTTAGTTTGAGAAAATGACATTCCGCTCCCAAATTTACAAAAAAAAAAAAAAAAAAAAAAAAAAAAGCTCCGCATATGACATATTCTGTGGCATTTGAGAAGGGAACCCACCCAATAGAAAAATGATTAAGGAAGCGCATTAAATTTGCATGCCAAACGCTAAGAAGAATGTTTTCGTCGGGTAGTCAATCTACAATGAGTTTGGTGCCCCTTGCACCACCTGAAATTGCATTGCGTAATTGGTAGATCTAGTAGGAAGGTGAAAATCTGAAATTGGCATCCGTGAGTATCCGCTAATCTGCCATGATAATAGCAATGCACTTGGACTAGTTTGGACATTGATTGATATTTGTCACTTCTCTTCACACCCCCACGGGGCTAATAAGTGTTCAACTTGGTGGATTCTTATTTTTTAGGACCTTGACATAGATACCGTGTCTTTTCCCTGTCCATTTCAGACTTTCAGTACTTCCTTTTGGCTCCTTTCATGCACTTAATTGAATCACTACCTTTGGCTCCTTTGACTCTTCTTTCCTTGATCAACAAAACCCGTTATCAATGCAAAAGAAATTTCCAAAATAGATCATGGAGTCAAAAGGGATTCAAAAAAGTGGTAAAAGAGAAGTTGACCATAATCCTATTGAGAAAATGCAATGAGGAGGGGATGCCCAAATGAGTAGGATATAATTGTTCTTTTAACCCAGTTGTTTTGTTTGAATGGAGAAAAGAGCCACTGTTTTGAACAATCTGTACAACCCACATGATTTTGTCTTTACCTCTGTCCCTCCGCAAAAGAAGTCATTATGAAGCCTTCAAAATAGTTGACACTCGCTATTCCCTAACCCACTCCCCCCATCTCCCCCTATAGTTATGTATTCTTTTATTTTTTTTATTTAATTCGATTGTTATAGTAACTAGAGGAGAAGATTTGAATCTTGTTTTTCAAATAAAAGAGAGCAGACAATACCTCTAAACTATAATTTTGTACCTAATACAAAGAACTCGGTCACAATATCAAGCTCAATGTTGACCCATAACATATGATTCACTCGTAGGTCAGCTTCATGGTCGCGTAAGTTTTATTGCTCTTGGTGCCACTTTAGAAAGATCAAATAAACAAGAAGTGAAATGCCTCAATTATTGGTGAAGTGAATATATTTGCAGCGATGTGGGGTTCAAATCCTATTAATTTATATATAAAGACAGGTCAAATTTCACTGGAATTAGGATCATTCTCCTAAAAAGGTCACTAACAAGTGCAACATTGACATTTTAGCAACCTAATAAAAAATAAAAAGGTCATGGTCGAATTCGAATTTTGATACGCTCCCTCCCTTAGAAGGTCCAAGCTTAAGGTAGAATAAACTCCTTTTCAAATGATGCCCTTAAGCCTAGGCAACCAGCCTAGCTAGGATACCTGATACCTCACAAGTCACTCGTAACGCAAGCCTTACTTATTTTCTTTCCTTTTGTAGTGCATACATGACCTTCACATTCTCTCTACATTCCTCATTCCACCAAATAAAAAGTGAGGAAAGCAACGATCACTTGTGCGCTCTCACTCTCTGACACTCGCAGACACTGTGAATAATTCCAACACCTTTTATCTGGAAAATAAACAGAGAAGGTGAGGACAGTTGAAATGCATACAATGATATACAAACAAAGCAAACTAGCTCGCTCACAGTCACTGATCACAGCCATATAATACCAACGTGAACAGGCTGTAAAAGTAAGCAAGTTTTTTAAAAAATGTGGTCCCACCAGTTAATGTTTTGATGAATAATAATTTTGATGCGTTGAAGGTAGGGAATTTGGTTCCGCGGGAGTGTATTTTGTAATAATATTTTTATCATTTGTAGTAACATATTTGTTATTTGTAATAAAATGATAGGCATATTATTATATATGACATATATTACTACAAATGACAAACATATTATCACAAATGACATCCCATCAGGACGGTCCTGTAAAGGGACCAAAGAATTTCCGCAGGTGAGGAGACTCAGTTTATCTAATCAGGAAATTCAGCTGCTTACCCAAAACCAAAAAAAAAGAAAAAAAGAAAAGAAAAATAATAATAATGCTATGTACAAGCCTACAATAACAATATTACACAACATTGTTTAGGTGTTAAGTTGTTGATAGTTTTCACATAGATCCCACCACTTGCACCCATTTATTGCTTATCATTTACAATTATTACCTAAACAATATTCTGAAAATATTATGATATTAGTTTTATTGAAAAAGAAAAAAACAAGGTGTTTGTACATGTGTGTTTGGCAATTTTTATTGGTTTAATTTATTTTTTTTTTTAGTTTTTTTTTTTTAAGAGTAAGTTTCATAAAACTATAACCAGGGCCGATCCAAACTTTTTGGTGGCCTTAAGCCAAATATAAAATTGAGGCCTTTTTTTTTTTTTTTTTATTCAATGCTAAATTAAATTAATATTTATGAATTTTTTTATTGGAATTTTATTCAAAATTATTAATCACAATTAAAAAAAAAAAAGGTCCTATACCCATCAAATAGAATATTTGATTTTCTTCAAGGTCATCACAATAACCCACATGGCTTCCATGCTTCACTCATCAGACAAAATAAATGCAAAAGATTTAATCTAACCATTGTTTCATGATATAAAAAATAGAAAAAAAATAAATAAATAAAATTGCACGTGGCTTGATGTTGGCCACAATCAACAATTATATATTTTCATTTAACACGACTCACAAAGAGCTCTTACCAAAAAATTGAGAAAAAGATTGTGAAGAGAAAAAAGAAAAGAATTGAAAGAGATGTAGACTCACAGTGCGTTGAGTAGGGGTGGGCTTGGGTCGGGCGGGTTGGGTTTGGGGGTAATATTTCACCCTACCCGACCAAGTCGGGTTTAGAGATATCATATCCATTAACCATCCAAAGTGCCAATCGGCCCGAACGATTCGGGTGATCAGGTTAGTCGAGTGGATACGGTCTGGTTGGTCGGGTTTGCACAATCAAATAATCCTATAAACCCAACCAAAAATCTCACACCAAAAACAACACAAACAACCAGCAACCAAACAAAAGATTATGCAGCAAAAAATAAAAGAAAAAATCCATCCACAGCCCCAACACAAACACGATTGAACATCAAAAAATCCATCCGGCCAACACAAATTTCAATTAACATCACAAGTCACAACAAACACCAGGAAAAAAAATTCACAACAAACCAACGCAAACGGCGAGATCTTGACATCCACAGCGAGATCTTGACATCCACGGGTAGATCTTGATATTTACAAGCAGATCTTGACATATACGGCCAGATCTTGACATTTACGACTAGATCTGTACATTTGCGGCTTCAAGAGAGATCTAAGAGTGACGGAGGTGTGGCGGTGCTGCGGCGTGGAGGTGTGGCGCTGGTGGCGGTGTTGGGGCGTGGAGGGTGTTACGGCGTTGCGGCTTGGAAGGTGTTGTGGCATGGAGGTTTGATTGGCGGGGAGAGGGAGAATGAAATGAGGAGAAGGAGAATGAAATGAAAGAGAGATCAGACTGGGAAGTGGGGATTTAGGGATGGGTTAGGTAGATTAGGGTTTTTTTTTTTCTTTAAATATTAATGGTCGGGCGGGCGGGTATTCACCCGACAAAAAACACAAAACCCGTGGCCCGCCCGAAACCCGAATAAGAAAAATAATAAAATCCAATATCCGTCCATGTATAACTCACGGGCGGGCAGCTGGACGAACGGGTTGGGCCGTTTTGTTGGGCGGGTCGGTTTTCACGGGTTTTTGCCCACCCCTAGCGTTGAGGAAGTGTTAGATGTGGAGTGAAAAAGAATTGGAGAGAGAAAAAAAAATTAGACTTTTTTATAAATATATATTACATATGGACCATAAAAAATTTAGGATTTTTTTCAATTTGGGAACCTCAAGCCATTGCTTAAATGGCTTAAAGTCTGGACCGGCCTAAGTATAACTATACTTAGAATTTTATTTTTGTAACAAAAAAAAAAAGGTGTGTTTAAATAAATAAACAAAATAAGGTGCAATAAACCTGACCAGATAAGCACCGAGTCGCTATCTTCTTGTCTGTTTCCCAAAAAGCAGAAACGAAATCCTTCTTGACGTGTCCAAGCCAACAAGGTAGGATTTTGACCTCACAAAAATGAAGACCACACATCCGGTTAAACTTTGATGTTGCCTCCTCCTTGTATTTTATTTATTTTTCCTTTAATAAGACATCTGGAATATCTTATTAATCTCCACAATCTTATTAGAATCATTTTCTTTGTCTTTTTTATTTTTTATTTTTCGAAATAGTGATAAAACATTTAGTGATGAAGATTTTTTTTTTTCTCTCACAAATCTAAAATGTGCAAATATTGTCACGTAATTTAAATTCATAAAAAAAATTAAATCTCAATAATGAATACGTTCTGTTTTAAAACAAATGGGAAGGATAATGATCAATTGCCATTCAAAATAAATCCTTGGAGCGGCACCAAAAGTGTTAATTTTGTCATTTCATGTTTTTTCCACCGAAAATATCTAAGATTTAAATCTAATATTCTCTAATTATTGAATTAAAAAAATAAAATAAAATAAAATACTAACACCTATTTTAATTTTGTTGGAAAATACCATAAATTTAAAATCTCACTGTTAAATCAAATGTCTCACTCCCCCTCTCTCTCTCTCTCTCTCTCTCTCTCTCAAAAGACTAATCACCATTCGATCTCAATAATTTGATGTAACATCACTAATTAAAAAAACAATTTTGATGTAACATCTTTTAGAACCATTAAAAAAGTAGGTGGAAAATATCAACAATAAGACAAAGATCGTCTTAAAAGTAAAATAGAGAAAGACCAAATACCAGACAAACTTAACAAAGAATTGCCACTAAGTTAAGCTACTTTAGCACTGGGATAATACACCCTGGCATCCATTCATCACCAAGAATCGAGGAAAAACGTTATTCTTACTCTATTGCGCTGAGACCATTCGCATCAGTGTAGCTAAATCAAATATTTTGTTAAAATATTATCAACTTTTCTAATGCTAAAAGCGAAATTTAATATTGCTACAGTAAACTTATTTTGCTCGCCCAATGCCTGGATGCATTGTTCATCAACATTCAACAAAGCCATTTTTAATTCATTTCTCTTACTTCATTGTCTCGCCTCTCTCTCTCTCTCTCTCTATCTCTCTCTCTCTCTTGCACCATCTTTGCTCCCAAAAACAGCTGACAAACCAACACCCACAAATCACACTGTAAAAACACCATAACCCTACCATGGAAACACCATAGACCACATCCACTCCACTCACAACCTTAAACAAAAAAATCAAGAAATCACACAAATTCAAGCAAAAACCCAGAAACAAATCTCAAATCGCACAATAACCCATAGCAAACAATCCCAAATGGCACAGATCCAACACTGGTGACTTTCTCACATGACAACCCACTGCCCACGGTGACCTAACGAAGCCCACGAAGATCGAGGTCGAGTCCCGTGACCACATATCCGTTTCAACTTCAGCCTCTGATTCGGCCGGCGGTGGTGGAGCCAATAGGGTTGACGAAGAGAGCCTATGAAACGATGTGTACACGAAGGTGGCGTACGAAGATTTGGAGTAGCTACAAAGAGGGAGGAGGGGTCGGTCAATCGGCGGAGTGGGAGGTCGTGGGTGGTCGCCGTTGAGGAAGAAACAAATAGGGAAAGGGGGTTGGAGAGAACAGAGAGGGTCTAGGAAGTTAAGGCTCCGTTTGTTTCGCTGTAAAATATTTTTTGAAAAATATTTTTAGATTTGCGAGTGTTTGTTTCACTATAAAATAGTGGTCAAACGGAAAATAATTTATGTTAACCGAAAAATCATTTTTTAAAATTTGGAAAATAGTTTATACCTAATTTTTTTGTAAACCATTTTCTAAAAACGCACGTCTCACCCCGTCCCTTTTGCTCTATCTTTTGCATAACACTGTAAAATATTTTCCAGAGCATTTTTTAGAATCCAACCAAACACCAAAAAAAAAAAAAAAAAAGAAGGGGTAAAATAGTAAAATAATTTATAAAAAAAAAAAATGATATTAAAAGAATAAAAAATATTAAAATATAAATAAAGAGTCTGATCTAATTATAAATGCATAATAACATAGCTAAAATTGAAAAAATTATGTGTGATAGTAATAATTTGACTAACATAGTGTTAGGCTGATACGAATCATTGCTTAAAACAAATTATTTAAGTAACAGGTCAAGCACTTCACTCACACCCACCTGAATACTTTTTGCTTCCAAAGCATACAACCTTTGCACTGTTGCACAGTCGTGCACCACTAACGCACCCTTCATGTCATGTCACGTGAGTATTGCGTGGCTTCTTTAGTTCCATGAACATTACGATTACCACAAATAATATAAATGTTACACCAACTAATATACATGTTACCCCATGAAATCAAAACGGGAATGGACCAAAAAAATTTCCCTGAGTACTACAATTTTTTTTCATACGATGTTACTCGGAATTAATATAGGGCTTTCATGCCAACGAATTTAACCAATAAACAGGAATCAAATTTAACATGAGTGATGCTAGAAATACGATATATTTTACTATATAACATTTTATAAATTGATGTGTCATCAATCATAAATAAATTAAAATTAAATTAAATATTTATTTAAGAATCAAATTCATTTTCATGTCAATTTATATAATAAATAGGTACACTGCACATAGGGGTGGCCCTGGGCAAGGGCAAGGTGGATAACCGCTCCAGGCCTCACCTCAAAATTAAGCCTCATTTCAAAAAGTTTTAATGCCCTTATAATTTTGAAAGGCCTAAAAAAAAATAATAATAAATAATATAACCCTATACAAAAAATTAAAAAAGCCCATCTATTTTAAACAAACCTTTTAAAATAAGCCTAATAATAATTTATTTCTTCTAACCCAAGTCTTAAAATTATGTAACCCTAAAAGAAGTAAAAGTAAGTAAACTTTTCACTCTCTCTATAACTTAGCTGTCATCACTTTGACAAATCTAACTTCAAAAATCATTCACTTATATTCTCTTATTCTCTAGCTCTCTCACTCTTTACAGTTTACACGATACTTTTATTCTTCTATTCTAGCATTATCATCTCTTACTCTCTAATCTTTATTTCTTTTGTTTCTTTCTCATCTTATTCTGAAAGTGAAAAGTTCAAATCTCCATCAAGTTTGAGTTTTGATTTTTGAGGTATGTATTTGTTGACACCCCATTTTGCAACCATTAATTTTACTTTTTTACACTTTAGTGCATAAAGGGTAAAATGGTAATTTCACAAGCTTGAAAATTCAAAGTTGATCCATAAATTTAAAATCATATTTTAAGTGATCAAAATTGAATTAAGAATAAGAGTTCATTTTTTGGATTGGAAATCGGATCAAAAACCAAGATTTTATTAAAGAAATAAATTCGATTGGTTGAAATGGCGCTTACCATGAGCATGCATGCATAGGATTATTTATAAATTAATTTGATTGGTCCTTTAAAGGATTAAACTTAAATTAATTAATAATTAATTCATATTGGTTAGAATACCCTAATATGGTAAGTATTAGTGCACAAGACAATATTCAGAGGATAATTTTAAATTTAATTAATTTTTATATAATAGATAATTATTACGACTAGTAATTATCAAATTATTTATTAATTAATTATTTAAAATAAATGGATCCCGAAATCAGCTGATAAGAGACTTCTATTTCAACTAGAAGTGGATTAAAAATGAAAGGAGTCGAAATTATCCACTTGAGTGCCAATCGGTACTCAAATTTCACGCGGGTACCGATCGGGTCTCTTTGAGTACCGATCAGGCCTCTTTGAGTACCGATCGGTCCTCTTTGGGTACCGATCGGTACCCAGATAAGAATTTCATCAAGAGTCAAATTCTTGTGCCACCAATCCGATTTTAAAACCCTAATAAGCCTCTTAGGGTTCCAAAACTTGGGATTATTCATTTTGGGGCTGCCATATAAATAGAAAATGATACTCATTTTCAACGGGGGGTTGGAATTTTCATCGTTGAGAATCCCAAACAAAATTCAAAAGAATATTTGTGAGGGATTAGGTTTTTAATAAGAATACAAACTATTCTTATAACCCTAGAGATGATAAGAGGCCACCTCTTGTAATCTCAATTGGGGGGGAATCTTTTAATTCCATTTCTTTAATCTCTTTTAACCAAATTTAACGGTTTTTTTTCTCAAGAATCAATTTTCAGGTCGGATTCAATCGAATCAAATCAAGGAGCTTCCTCCACAACACATACAGGTACCTTTCTCCTTTGTTGTTCATTTCAAAGCATGATTACATGATTGGTTGTATACAAATATACTTAAATTTGTTTTGTTTATTTTTTTATCACATGTATTTTCTTGGTTAATTTTTTAAATAATATAGGAACATGTTAGGATATAAATCATGGCTTTCAAGATGATAAAAATGGCATAGGTTTCAGTTTCAAGACACGTCAAAAACTATTTTTTTGGATTAAAGGTCATTGGGCCTCCATTTTTATTGGAGTGCCGACGGGTCTCTCTGGGACCCAATTAGGCCTATTTGGGACCCGATTGGATGATCATTGAGTGCCAATCGGGCCTCAAAATTTATTTTTAATTTTCTGTACAGAAATTCATCCATCATTGATTATGCCATATTTATTCCAAATTTATTGAATCTTAACATGTCTCCTTGATTGTTTAGATGTAATTAGGATTGTTTGTTTGAATTGTTTTAGGAATTGTTGATTGATCACTTTTTATTTTCTTTGTATGCATGTACTATGATTGATTGATGTCAAAATGCGAGTTGTGGTTTGGATGAGTCGTGAACTATAGCATAGGAATCTTTAGAGACTGACCTAGGTCAGGTTGAGTGGGTGCCTAATACCTTCCCACTCAATCCCCTAGCCCCCGAACCCTAATCTTAGGGAAAGTTAGATTAGTCCATGTATCCTTTTACTTCTATTTTCTAGATTGTATTTAGGACACAAAGTCTTATAATTTTATTTTTCCTTAGATTGTATCTAGGGCAAAATCATGTAATTTTTTAAAACATTGTATTATTTATTTCATCAATATATAAGAGATTGTACCTTTTTTCTTAGCTTTTTGTACAAAAGTTAGGTGGCGACTCCATTTTACCCTAAAGATTAGGATGGAAAACAGTGAAAGTCTTCATTTTGAGAATCATGTTTAGGCCTTTGCATTGGGTTAAAGGTCGTGGTTCTCATAGTATTTAATACATTTTTTATATAATAGTTTATGAGTATTTTATTTTTATATATAATTTTTATTACTGTGTTATTAACATCTAACAATTTTTTTTTTCCAGGTTTTATACATTGTATCCAAATGCATCTATTGCATATAAAATATTATTGATTATACTTGTCACAGTCGCGTCTGCTAAAAGAAGTTTTTCAAAGTTAAAATTATTAAAATCTTACTTGCGATTAACTATGTCACAAGAAAGATTAAATGAATTAGCCATATTATCTATTGAACAAGATTTGTTAGAGAATATTAAATATAAAAGTTTAATTAGTAATTTTGGAGCACAAACCGTGCGTAGAGATATTTTTCGATGATTTTTGTTTTTACTTTTTATATAAGGCCTTATTTTTTTGGACCGCCCCAGGCCTCGTAATTCCCAAGACCGGCCCTGACTGCTCATTCCTAATGTCCAGGAAGAATCTTGAAAATGGATATGGATCATTAACTATATACTATATAGACGTTAAATGGATACTCAGATCATACAACTTGCACAAATTCAGCCCAGTTTTCTCTTGATGGCCTTCATTAACACCAAAACACAAGTAGGCCTCTTGTTTGTTCCAGCAATATCAAGATCCTAAAGAGAAGTGGGGTTATATTAAGGGAAAATAGTCTGGAAACATTGCACAAACCAGATCCATCAGTAATTTTAATATGCCAACTTTCAAATGTGATCTTTGGTTCTCAAGCATGGGAAAGGAAAAGGCTGGAACTGATTCGCTAAAAGAGAAGTGCAAATATGATAGTGAATTAGTATCAACCGGATATTTACAATTGTTAATAAAACTCAATTTGACCTAATATATACTTGATGTGAAACTCAGCATACACACATATCAGAATTTTGGACATCACAAAAAAAATATAGGAGTACAACTACATTTTTTCTTTTGGATGCAAACTCTTAATTGAGTGTCCTGGATCCAACCAAAAAAAATGCACTTGTAGTGGGTCGGTTTTGTGCTACAATAAATTTCTTAAAGTAGTAAGAAATACTTTTGTCAGACTTTCTAGAAAAAAGAAGATCCATCTCATTAATGATTGTTTTTTACTTTATATTACATCATGCCTTGTACTCTGTTCCATCATTTTGATATGGGATAATTCCTTACAAGTTAAAAAAAAAAAAGTACAAATAAAAGTACAAACTTCTATGGGAACTACAACTCTCTATTTTGTCTCTATTATCCGATGTGGGCTTGGGCCGAGTTCACCCTGCCCCTTCCTTCGTTTTCTAAGGGAATTGGGCCACCCTTTTCATGGGCCTGTTCTACACTTTAATTTCGCCACCTCCAATTGCCGCTCAAATCTTCACTCTTTATAGAAGAGACATGGTAGAAAATAATACATTCGGTCTTTCAACCAGAAAAATATCGTTTGGTCGAATATTCCAGAGTTCAGTTGGGAACAAGTTATTCGGTCCAATAAAATCAAATTCAGTTATTGGTTCTATGTTTAACCTGAAACATGACGCTGTGATAATTAACGAAAATAAATCCCTTCGATCTATTATACGCCTCGAATAGCTTGACGTTGCTTTAATTAATATTTAATTCAAGAATGGCCATCTGCTTCAATTTATGCGCCGTTTGACGTTCCCAAAAGATGTCTCATCATTAAGAGATTATCGTAAATCGAGGGGTAGTT
The DNA here is from genome assembly GCA_907173295.1 of Fagus sylvatica. Taxonomy (NCBI): domain Eukaryota; kingdom Viridiplantae; phylum Streptophyta; class Magnoliopsida; order Fagales; family Fagaceae; genus Fagus; species Fagus sylvatica. The sequence continues at coordinate 16,929,175 of OU015772.1, read as the reverse complement.
ACTTTTTAATTTTAGTCTTTTACCGGCCCATGACCGGTTGGGTTTCGGTTGCCTGTGGTCCCACAGATAGTATATAAGTGGGTATGATATCCCACTTTGTGAAATAATCTATAGCAACGATTAGCCAATGTCGATTGCCCATTGCCCTTGGTAATGGGCCGACCAAGTCCATGCCCCACTGTGCGAACGGCCACGGACTTACTAATGGCTGGAGCTCACCAGCTGGTTGATGGACCGAGTGCAAGAATCTTTTACACTTGTCGCACTTTTTTACATAATTCACAGCATCCTTTTGCATGTAGGGCCACCAATATCCCTGGGCGAGGGCTCGGTGTGCCAGAGATCTTCCCCCTGTGTGACTTCCGCAGATGCCTTCATGTATTTCGAATAGTAGGTTCTCAACAATGTCGGGATGGACATACAAAAGATAGGGTCCGGAAAAAGATCGTTTGTAGAGCTTTGAGTCTTTTGATAACCAAAATCTCACAGCTTTTCTTCTGATAATTTCGGCTTCTTTCTTTTGTTCGGGCAGGATACCTTCTTTAAGGTATCATACATAGGGATCCATCCAGCAAAGGCCGATCGTGATAGTGTTGATGTGGTCTGCTGGCACGGCAATGCTAGGAGTTGCGAGGGTTTCGATTGGTATGGAGCGTTTGAAATCAGCGCTGAGAACAGACACCAACGTTGCCAAGGCATCTACGTGACTGTTCAGATTTTGGCCGATTTGTTCTATTTTGACCGTTTGGAAATTGGTCATTGTTTGCTGTACCTTCAATAGGTAGGCCGCCATACGCTCATCTCTAGCCATGTACTCGCCATTGATCTGGCTTGCTACTAGCAATGAATCGCAGTAGACGATTAGATGTCTGGCTCCCAATGTTTTTGCCGAGTTCAATCCAGCTAGGACTGCTTCATATTCGGCCTCATTGTTCGACGTCTTAAAATCAAGACGAATCGAGTGTTCGATTACCGTCTCATCTGGCGTTATTATGACTATTCCAGTTCCTGATCCCTTGGAATTGGAAGCCCCATCTACGTATACTTTCCACCAACCCGAGTCTTTGGGCGTGTTTTCTTGGATCGTTATCTCGCTTAAGTCCTTTTGTTCTGAGGATGGTGTGAATTCTGCGACAAAATCGGCTAGTACCTGCCCCTTTATGGCGGTTCTCGGGAGGTACTTCACGCCCAAGGTGCTAATCTTCGCTCCCCATTTCCAGATTCGGCCAGTGAAGTCAGCTTTGTGAAACATGGCTTGTATCGGATATTATGTTACTACGTAAATGGTGTGTGCTTGGAAATACTGAGGAAGCTTATTGGCTGCTGTGACCAATGCTAAGCCGACCTTTTCCAAGGGGGGTAACGCGTTTCTGCCTCCGTCATAGTTTTGCTTGCATAGTACACCGGACATTGGATAGTATCTTTAATTCAAATCAATACGGCGCTTACAGCATGTTCGGACACGGCTAAATACAAGAAGAGTGGTTCGCCTAGTACTGGTGTTGACAAAAGTAGAGGAGAAGAGAGATATTTATTTAGGTCTTCAAAAGCTGACATACAACTGTCGTTCCATTGGAAGGTGGTGCCTTTTTTCAGGAGTTGGAAGAAAGGTTGGCATCGATCGGCCGACCTTGATATGAACCTACTCAAAGCCGCGGTCATCCCTGTTAATCGTTGGACTTCTTTGTGAGTTCGCGGTGTCTTCAGCTCTTGGATGGCCTTGATTTGATCTGGGTTTACTTCAATACCCCTATGTGACACCATGAAACCCAGGAATTTTCCAAAACCAACCCCAAACACGCATTTGGAAGCATTCAATCGTAGCTTGTGTAGTCTCAGTGTTCGAAATGTTTCTGTCAGATCTTCTAAATGATTTTGAGACGACTTGCTCTTTTCAACCATATCGTCAATGTAAATCTCCATTGTCTTCCCTATTTGGTTTTTGAACATTTTTGTGACCATTCATTTATATGTGGCGCCAGCATTCTTTAAACCGAATGGCATTACCTTGTAGCAGTATATCCCCAGTGAAGTGATGAAAACGGTCTTTTCGCAATCTTTGGTTGCCAAAGCAATCTAATGATATCCTTGGAATGCGTCTAGGAAACTCATTCGATCATGTCCGGCTGTTGCATCCACCAATTGATCGATCTTTGGTAGAGGGAAAGGGTCTTTTGGGCATGCTTGATTTAGGCTGGTGAAGTCCACACATACCCTCCACTTCCCGTTTTTCTTCTTCACAGCTACCGTGTTAGAGAGCCAGGTAGGGTAATGTATTTCCCTTATTGCTCCTGTTTGCAACAGTCTTTCTACTTCCTTCTGTACTGCTTCCGCATGCACTGGAGCAGATCGTCTTGTCTTCTGCTGTATTGGTTTGGAGTGAGGATCTACGTTCAATCAATGTTGAATGTAGTCGGGATTTACTCCTGGCACTTCGTAGGGATCCCAAGCGAAAACATCCACGTTGCCTGTGAGGAAGTCTATAAGTTCGGTTCAGTCGGCCGGACTCAATTCCCGACCGATCTTAAAATACTTCTCTGGATCAGAAGAGAAAATTACTGTCTCTAACTCTTCTCAGGTTGCATATGTTTCTTGGCATTTCTCTGTGTAGGCATTCTGTGTGTTCTCTGACTGCTATAAGCCCTTGGAGCATTGTGCTGCCATTTTCCCTTTCTGCTTATACCTGGGGGGCTCTGCTTGATGGCGGCCATGATGCACTGCTTGGAGGCGACTTGGTCACCTTTAATCTCCATTATGCCAAAATTAGTTGGAAAACGGAGTTTTTGATGGAGAGAGGAAGGCACGGCTTTCAATCTATGTAGCCATCTTCGCCCCATGATTGCTGTGTAGGGGGATGGTACGTTTACTACTATGAATTCAGTATCTAAGCTGATTGGTCCTGTATGTACGGTCATCATAATCTGGCCCATTGGCTAAGTGCTCTCTCCCGAGAATCCAAACAATGGAGCGTCATAGGGCTGGAGATCGGATTGTTTGAGATCGAGTCCGTGAAATAAGTCTGGGTACATTATCTTAGAGCAGCTGCCTTGGTCTATCAATACCCTTTTAACATCTGAGTCCCCAATTCTAAGTTTGATTACCAACGGATCATTGTGTGGAGTCTAAACATCTCTTAAATCTTCATCGGAGAAGAAGATCTGTTGTTCACTTCTTGGGAAGTCTATTCTCGGTTTTTTGGACATAACCGATCCTTTGGATACCTGAAAGACTTCCCGAAGGTGTTGAGCTTTCTTCAAATCATACCTCAGCCGATCGTATGACTGCCTATTTGGCCGAGATGTATGGATCGTTTCTATGACCCTGGCAGCAGGCTTGGTATTGTGGGCGGCTGTTGGTCCTTCATGGTAGTGCTATCTTTGGTCATCACCTATGTAGCGGTGCAAGTGTCCGGCTTTAGCCAGTTCTTCTAGGTGTTGTTTCAAAGTGTAACATCTTTCGGTCATTGTCGACACCGACGGAAAAACGACCTTACCTAAAGGTTAGGTCTTTTCTTTTTCCTAGATCCCGACCCCCATTTGGCGAGTGTGTGTGTGTGATCTCTATCTCTTTTCCGTTTCGCGATATGAGTTGTGTGTGTGTGGGAACATGTGTACGTGTGTGCGTGTGAGCACAAATTTGGAATCTCTACCAACCATGGGAAATTTAAGGTGTGATTGGGCACCTATGTCTAATAGATTTTATCTTGTTTAGACATTTAAAACAAAATGGTCTTGAACCAGAGATGGGTTCGGGGGTTTGCTTATGCGTGGGGAAGGTGTTAGGCACCCCACGACATCCGTTTAAGAAAACGGTTACCTCCCTTCTAGTGTTCCCTTTATTTGCTAAGCCTAGGTTTGTTGGTTTTAATTATGAACAAATGTCCCGATTTTTGTCATGCGGTATACCAAAAATGGCAAACGTACATGTGACTTCGTTCGGTTTTGATTAGACTCTTTATTTCACCGTCCCTTTTATCTTTGTATCTTTTAAATTTCCGGGCATTTCGGTGGTAGGATGTACTTGAAATCCTAACACCTAGTGCCGGGACAAACAATTAATGTTTTTGGTGCCATATTCGGGATCTCTTTACCCTTGATTTCCAAGAGTAAAGCGGTCCGTCAAATGGCGGGGTTTTGGATGATTAATTCACACTTTGGGGAATTTTAGACCATGATCCTATAGGAGTTAGAACGTGTAGAATCCCTTACACGAAAGCACGTACCAGCCACGCCCCTGTGTAAAGGACTCATACCATGGTGTCCCAAAAGCCAGGGCGAGCCGTTGCCCTTGGGTTGCACCAACTTCGTTTCTAACGCCTACATTACCATGTTTACTCTTTTTAAAGTTTTCATGGCAAAGTATATTTTAATCACATTTTTATATCAGAGCGAATAAACAAGCAAGCAAGTAATCATGGCATATTTACAGCGCATAAATCATAAAAAAATGAATAAGGATGACAAATGTGGGTTGACATAGATATAACACTTAATTGCAATGACAAAAATGTAATTTATGACAAATATCAATGAATTTAAGGAAAGGGTCAAGACCTCGTAGGGCCGAATTCAATGCCATTGAAAGTCTTACTCGAATCTCGATACGACTTTAGGATTTACATGAATAAAATAAAGCAATCTAAAGAGAATTCAATGCCTCTTAGGCTTACACGAAGGATTAGTGCTATTGAAAGACTTACCTAAACCTTCGAGGCCGAATAGGACTTATATGTGTGAAAATCATTTTTGAAAAGGGGTTTCAATGCCTTTCGGGCTTACACAAAGGGTTAGTGCTATTGAAAGACTTACCTAAACCTTTGATGCCAAATAGGACTTATATGAGTGAAAATCATTTTGAAAATGGGTTTCAATGCCTCTTCGGGCTTACACGAAGGGTTAGGTGCTATTGAAAGACTTATCCTAAACCTTCGATGCCAAATAGGACTTATATGAGTGAAAATCATTTTGAAAAGGGGTTTCAATGCCTCTCGGGCTTACACAAAGGGTTAGGTGCTATCGAAAGACTTACCTAAACCTTTGATGCCAAATAGGACTTATATGAGTGAAAAATCATTTTTGAAAAGGGGTTTCAATGCCTCATGGATTTACATGGGGTTTAGTGCTATTGAAAGACTTATCTAAAACCTCCAAGACCGGATGGCGTTTTCATGCCCAAATCAAAGTAGAAAAATGGACAATAATTACGACAATAATGAAAATAACGGGGTTTAAGATAAAGGATTTTCGTGGGTCCAATGCCTTATGGAATTACGTGGTTGTTAATGCCTCATTAAGGTCTTACATAATCCACCACGACCAATCGGGATTTTCACGCCCAAATTACAAAGGGGAAAAATGGGGGGTATTTACAATAAAATATTCACAACATAGTAAAGCGGTAAATGAAAGCGATAAATATATTTAAAGCATTGCGGAAAGCGATAAATAATTTAAAGCACAAATAAATCTAAAGCAAGAGATTTTTTGTGGGTCCAATGCCTTATGGAATTACGTGGTTGTTAATGCCTCCTTAAGGTCTTATATAATCCACCTCGACCAATCGGGATTATCACGCCCAAATTACAAAGGGGGAAAATGGGGGATATTCACAATATAATATTCACAACGTAGTAAAGCGGTAAATGAAAGCGATAAATATATTTAAAGCATTGCGGAAAGCGATAAATAATTTAAAGCATAAATAAATCTAAAGCAAGAGATTTTTTGTGGGTCCAATGCCTTATGGAATTACGTGGTTGTTAATGCCTCGTTGAGGTCTTATATAATCTACCACGACCAATCGGGATTATCACGCCTGTCATAACCCCATTTTTACCCACGGGATTTTCTCGAGTGCCGGCACGCAAGGCGGGGCGACCCGGATCCAGCCCGCATGATCCAACGAAGCCTGGTCGTATCAAACACTCCTAAGGAGAAGGTCCGGGACACATTTCCCAAGGTTTGACCAGGGTTGACCAAGTTTGACCAGGGTTGACCAAGTTTGACCAGGGTTGGCCAAGTTTGACCAAAGTTTGACCTGACTGTTGACCAGACCGAAAGCTGAATTGAACTGACCGCTCCCAGACCATTCTGAAGAACGTAATGAGAGCTTCGATTCGATACTTGACGGGCCCAAAACGGACGAGAAACGAGGAAGTTATGGTCAAAACTGCGAAAAAACGGTCCAACACTTAGCCAAATTTTGCTAAGTGTTGTTGACAAAACAGCCTATTTGAGAGGCAGCGTTTGCGCAAAGATTCTCTCCGACCCATTGCAACTTGGTCCACGAGCCAAGACCCTTAGGCAAGAGGTTCACTTCAGCTACCACACGCAACTTTCGGATCGTCAAGAGCTCCTCCGGTCAAGCCAGAATCTCAGTCAGAAGATGACCCCTTGGCATAAGGAACATTCCGACGGCCTCCGTTCGCAAGGATCATATCTTGCGAACCCAAGCTCACCTCTGTGCAAGGCCTGTACCGTTTGGAAAAGTAGGTAGCACAAGCTTTCCGACGATACCAAGATCGTCCGAAATCCGACATCGGGAGCTACGTCTACCACGCGCGTGAAAACAGGCCGACGAAATAAGGCTGTGCTGAAATTTCCGGAATTTTCCCACCGACGTTGCCACGCTTGCGCGCAGAGTCTTCCTGACTCGCAACAAGTTGATCCACAAGCCCGGGTGCGTTGGAAAGAAGACACACTCATGCACGACGTGGAACTCTCGGATCGCCAAGATTTTATCGGGTCAAGCCGGAATCCTGATCGGAAAACTGCCCTCAAACGGACCAAAAACACTCCGGTGGCCTCTGTTCGCGGAACCATATCTCACAAGTCCAAGCTCGGATTTCCGCAAATCCGGAACCTTGCAAAAGTAGGCAACGCAAGCTTTCCGACGGTACCAAGAACGTCGAAATCTGACATCGGGAGCTAGGTCAAATATGTGCGCGAACTGGGACAAGATTTGAAGAAAAACGCGCTGGGAGGAAAACGCATTTTTCCTCCCGGACAGCCGCCTTCGCGCGCAGAGTCTTTCCGGCTCGCAACAAGTTGATCTACGAGCCCGGGTGCGTTGGAAAGATAACGACTCCAGCTACGTCGTGGAACTCTCGGTTCGCCGAAAGCATCCCCCGTTTGATCGGAATCTTCACCGGAAAAGTGCACGAAAACAGCTCCGATACCCCGACTTCCGGGAGCCATAACTCTCTCATCCGAACTCCGATTCATGCAAACTTTGTACCGTTGGAAAGAGGACGTCGAGAGCTTTCCGGCGATATGCTGCATGACCCATTTTGAGTTCCAGAAGACTTCCAAAACTGCCCTCGAAAATCGGGTCAAAAAGAGAATACGCGCGCGAGAATCGAGGAAGTGCAGACAGCTGTCTCGGGAGGCGTGCACGCGAGGCGCGCCACCATCACGCGCCGCGCGCAATCATGGCGCGCCCCGCGTGCACGCCCCCCTATAAATAAAGCCTCCCCCCCCTCATTTGCACACAATTTGGCTCGGGCTCTAGGCACCTTGAGCGTTAGAATAGGCAGAAATAGGGGTTTTAGGGGGCTTAGGAAGGGGTTTTTGGGTAGTTTTAGAGAGAGAGACTCCTCTCTAGGTAATCTCTCTCTCTCTCTAAGCTCTCTCTCTCTCTCTCTCTAGGGATTTTGGGGGGTTTTTAGAGTGAGAAGCATCTACTAGGTGCTTCTCTCTCTAACTTCTCCTCATCTTCCCCCCCCTTTCTCTCTCTCTCTTACATTCTTTAGTTCATTTATGCTTTATTTACATTTTCTTGTCTCTTTATCGCTTTATTTACATTTCCTAGTCTATTTATTGCTTTATTTACTTTTTCTAGTCATTTATCGCTTTATTTACATTTCCTAGTCTATTTATTGCTTTATTTACATTTTCTAGTCATTTATCGCTTTATTTACATTTACTACGTACTTGTGAATATATATATATTGTTGTGATTCCCCCCCCTTCCCCCGGTGTGTTTTAGTACGGCAATATTGAGTGGCTTTGGCGGCTCGCGTAAGACCTCTAACGAGGCCGTGACAACCATGTTAGCCCACGAGGTCTTGACCCGAAAAATACACCGGTCCCTTGTGTTTTAGTACGGCAAATATTGAGTAGCTTTGGCTCAGTTGCGTAAGACCTCTAACGAGGCCGTAACAACCTTGTTAGCCTACGAGGTATTTGACCCGAAAAACACATCCCCCATGTGTAAATATTGTCATTTATCGCTTTATTTACATTTTTACTACGTTGTAAATATTATATTGTGAATATTGTCATTTTCCCATTTTTTCCTTTGTGATTTGGGCGTGATAATCCCGATTGGTCGTGGTGGATTATTTAAGACCTCAAAGAGGCTTTATCCACCACGTAATTCCATAGGCATTGGACCCATTAAAAATCCCCATGTGTAAATATTGTCATTTATCGCTTTATTTACATTTACTACGTTGTGGATATTATATTGTGAATATTGTCATTTTCTCCCTTTTTCCCTTTGTGATTTGGGCGTGATAATCCCGATTGGTTGTGATGGACTATTTAAGACCTCAAAGAGGCATTAGCCATCACGTAATCCCATAGGAATTGGACCCACAAAAATCCCTTGTTTTAGACTTATTATCGCTTTAAATACATTTATTGCTTTCCGTCATGCTTTAAATTATTTATTGCCATTATTTGTTACGTCGTAAATATCGTTTACATATTCCCTTTTCTATTTTGATTTGGGCATGAAAATACCAAACGGTATTGGTGGTTTTAGGTAAGTCTTTCAATAGCACTAAACCCCATGTAAATCCATGAGGCGTTGGACCCGTAAATTGCAAACCCCATTTTCAAATAGATTTTCACCATATAAGTCCTATTTGGCGTCGAAGGTTTGGATAAGTCTTTCAATAGCACCAACCCTTCGTGTAAGCCCGAAAAGGCATTGAAACCCTCTTTTGGCTTTTGGAGATTGTTTGGTTTATTCATGTAAATCCTATGGTGGTGTCGGGATCCGAGTAAGTCTTTCAATAGCATCGAATCCCGACCCCACGAGGTCTTGACCCTTTCCTTAAAAATTCTTGTGTCATAATAAATTGCACTTTGCATTAAGCATTATATTCATGCCGATCCATATTTGTCATCTTCATGATACATGTGTTGCGACTATGCCATGACTATTTTGCTTGGATGTTTTACCATTTTACCATCTTGATTACTTGCTTGATTGTTTATTGCTTTGATATAAAAATGTGATTAAAATACACTTTGCCATGAAAACTTTAAAAAGAGTAAACATGGTAATGTGGGCGTTAGAAACGAAGGTATGAGTCCTTTACACGGGGGCGTGGCTGGTACGTGCTTTCGTGTAAGGGATTCTACACGTTCTAACTCCCATAGGATCATGGTCTAAAATTCCCCAAAGTGTGAATTAATCATCCCAAAACCCCGCCATTTGACGGACCGCTTTACTCTTGGAAATCAAGGGTAAAGAGATCCCGAATATGGCACCAAAAACATTAATTGTTTGTCCCGGCACTAGGTGTTAGGATTTCAAGTATATCCTACCACCGAAATGCCCGGAAATTTAAAAGATACAAAGATAAAAGGGATGGTGAAATAAAGAGTCTAATCAAAACCGAACGAAGTCATATTACGTTTGCCATTTTTGGTATATCGTACGACGGAAATCGGGACATTTGTACATAATAAAAACCAACAAACTTAGGCTTAGCAAATAAAGAAAACATTAGGAAGGAGGTAACCGTTTTCTTAAACGGATGTCGTGGGGTGCCTAACACCTTCCCCACGCATAAGCAAACCCCCGAACCTATCTCTGGTTCAAGACCATTTAGTTGTAGATGTCTAAATAGGGTAAAATCTATTAGACATAGGTGCCCAATCACACCTTAAAATTTCCCATGATTGGTGGCGACTCCAAATTTGTGCTCACACGCACACACGTACACAAGTTCCCACACACACACAACTCGTATCTCGAAACGGAAAAGAGATAGAGGAACACACACACACTCGCCAAATGGGGGTCGATATCTAGGAAAATAAAAGAATAAAAAGAACTTAGAATTTTCCGCCGGTGTCGACAACGCTTGGCGACTCCACGGGGATTTGTCCAAGGGAAAGGGGGATAATCACAATACAATATTCACAAGCACATAGTAAACATAAATAAAGCAATAAATGAACTAGAAGAATATAAATAAAGCAATAAATGAACTAGAAGAACATAAATAAAGCAATAAATGGACTAGAAAGCATAAATAAAGTAATAAATGGACTAGAAAGCAATAAATGGACTAGAAAGCATAAACAAAAGTGGATCCTTGTGAATCCCTTCCCATTTTAGGGATCATCACTAGTCACCTCCACTAAAAAGGAAGAAAAAAAGAGAAGAGATGATGAGAGAGAAAGAGCTTAGAGAGAGAGTACCTAGAGAGGAGTCTCTCACTCTAAAAACTACCCAAAAACCCCTTAAGATAGACTCCTAAACCCCTATTTCTGCCTAAACTACGCTCAAGAAGGCCTAGAGCCCGAGCAAATCATGCCTAGACTGGGGGGGGTGTGGCTTTATTTATAGGTGGAGTTGCACGCCTCACGCAGCGCGTGATGATGCTGCGGGAGCCGTACAACTTGCCACGTGGCAATCTTATTCGCCACGCAGCCCCTCCACCGAATCCTCCTCGGTTTTCGCGCGCGTATCCTTTTCTGATCCAATTTTCGAGGGTAGTTTTGGAGGTCTTCTGGTATTCAAAATGGGTCATGCAACATATCGTCGGAAATCTCTCAACGTCTACTTTCCAACGATATAAAGTTTACGCGAATCAGAGTTCGGACGAGAGAGTTATGACTCTCGGAAGTCGGGGTGCCGGAGCTATTTTTGCATGTTTTTCCGGTGAAGATTCCGATCAAACAGGGGAAGCCACCGGCGAACCGAGAGTTGCACGTCGTAGATAGAGTCGTCATCTTTCCAACGCACCCGGGCTCGCGAATCAACTCGTTGTGAGTCGGGAAGACTCTGCGCAAAGGCGGTTGTCCGGGAGAAAAATGCGCCAAATCTTCGGTCCATTTTTCCTCACTTTTTGTCTGTGTTTGCGCACGTATTTGACCTAGCTCCCGAAGTCGGTTTTCGACGTTCTTGGTACCGTCGGAAAGCTTGCGCTACCCTTTCCCTTAAAGTTTTGGACTTGCGGGAAATCGAGCTTGGGTTCGCGAGATATGGTTCCGCGAACAGGGGCCGCCGAAGTGTTTTTGGTCCATTGGAGGACATTTTTCCGATCGAGATTCCGGCTAGACCGGGGAAAATCTTGGCGATCCGAGAGTTCCACACCGTGCATGAATGTGTCCTCTTTCCAACGTACCCGGGCTTGCGGATCAACTCGTTGTGAGTCAGGAAGACTCTGCGTGCAAGCGTGGTAACGTCGGGAGAAAAGTTATGAAATTTTCAACACAGCCTTAGTTCGTCGACCTGTTTTCGTGCGCGTGGTAGACGTAGCTCCCGATGTCGGATTTCGACGATCTTGGTGTCGCCGGAAAGCTTGTGCTACCTAATTTCTAAAGGTACAGGCCTTGCACAAAGGCGAACTTGGGTCCGCGAGATGTGATCTCGCGAACAGAGGTCGTTGGAATGTTCCTTATGCCAAGGGGTCGTTTTCTGATTAAGATTTCAAGCTTGACCAGAGGAGCTCTTGGCGATCCGAGAGTTGCACGTCGTAGTTGAAGTAACCCTCTTGCTTAAAGGCTTCAGCTTGCGGACCAAGTTGTGCCGGTTGGAAAGAATCCACGTGCAAACGCTGCCTCCCAAATAGACTGTTTTGTCAACAATACTTAGCAAAATTTGGCTAAGTGTTGGACCGTTTTTCACAGTTTTGTCCATAACTCCCTCGTTTCTCGTCCATTGTTTACCCATAAAGTATCGAATTGAAGCTCTTGACATGCTCTACACATTGGTCAGGGGGTGGTCAGTCCGATCCAGCTTTCGGTCTGGTCAACGGTTCGGTCAAACTTGGTCAACCGTGGTCAACTCCGGTCAAACTTGGTCAGCCCTGGTCAAACTTGGTCAACCTTGGTCAAATTTCTGGAAATGTGCCCCAGACCCCCTTCTTGAGGTTATTCTGACGTGGTGGGCACTCGTCGGATCAGGCCAGCTCGGCTTGGGCTGCCTCGTTTTACGTGCCGACACCCGAGAAAATCCCGGGGGTAAAAATGGGGTTATGACAGTCATATGGCCCTTTTCTCTGTGATAAGAACAGTATTTGTTGGGATCTCTTTTTGCTGGATCTCCGCCCAGGGGAGCAGGCCATAAGAAGAAAGGTTCATTTTTTATTTCGCCCATGATGCGATAGATTGGTTTGTTAAAAACCGTATATACTCTGCCTAACTCTTTCGGTCGCGGAAAACAGGTAGGATTTCTTGGTGGTAGTTCGGCCCTTTTTTGTTCAGTATTGGCGATTTTTCTTAGGGGTCTACTTTGTGCAGATGTTATCCTCGTTCTTGCTCGGTCTTCTTCTACCCGAACATATTGTTGGATCCGTGACATGAGGTCTCTCATATTTTTAGCCGGTCTTTTGGAGAGACTGTGTCTTAGTTCGGATTCCGGGTCTAAACCCTGTTTGAAGGCTGTAATGGCCATATCCTCTGTACCGCCATCTACTTCGTTGTATACTTCCCAGTATCTTGCGGAATAGTTCTTCAGTGATTCCGAGTCTTTCATTCTCAGGGACATCAGGGATTCGAACTCCTTAGGTTTTCGGCTATTAGTTATGAACCGAGACACAAATGCCTCAGCCAATTCATCCCATGAATGAATTGAGGAGTGTTGTAGGCGGTTGAACTATCTGAGTGACATCGGTCCCAAGCTTGAAGGGAACATTCGGCACATTAAAGCGTCATTGCTTAGGTGCAAAGCCATGCTTTGTCTAAAATGGCTGATATGTCCAATAGGGTCGGTCCTGCCATCGTACATCACGTAGTTCGGGGGAGAAAACTTTCCTGGCAGATGCGCTCTCTCTATTTCTTTCGAGAAAGGAGAGTGTGATATTTGGTGAAGAGCTTTCCAAACTGTTTCTTGTCCTCTCCTTTCTTTGTACGGCTGTCTCGCCATCAAGGGGGATTTGGACCAGTTGCCCCTGGATCCCCTAATTAGACTCCTCCCCCCTTTGTTCCTTCCGTCCGAGCTCTCCTCTTCATCGGTTTCTCCGACCGACATACTTGAGCTATATGACGATAGGTATCTTTCTGTCTTACTTCTAGTTTTTGGTCTGCTAGAGTGCTCTGATCTCCTTGGGTTCTTATTTTTCTTCAGCTTCTTTTTTAATTCGAGGACTTGTTGTTTTAGTGCCTCCAAAGTGTCCTCATTTTTCTCGTCCCAGGTTCGGTCACTGGTCGAACTGCTATTTCTAGGTTCTACCACTCTGATTCTTCGGTCCGTCTTAGAATGCCTATGATATCGGTGGGATGGTTCAGGCTTTCGTTCATTCCTGATTTCCGACCTAACGATTACCCTTCGGAGTGCCTTTTCTGAAGGTGTACCCTCGGGCCATCTCTTATCGTTGTTGGTGTCATAACCCCATTTTTACCCCCGAGATTTTCTCGGGTGTCGGCACGCAAAACGAGGCAGCCCGAACCAAGTCGGCCTGTTCCGACGAGGGCTCATCACATCAAATACTCCCAAGAAGAAGGTCCGGGACACATTTCCCGAGGTTTGACCAAGTTTGACTAGGGTTGACCAAGTTTGACTAGGGTTGACCGAAGTTTGACCGAAGTTTGACCGGGTCGTTTCCAACCCGACTGGGACCCCCCATGCCCAGAAACCCTTGAAATGTAGTCCGGGATACATCTCCAAGAGTTTGGAGAGCTTCGACCAAGTTTGACCAAGGTTGACCAAGTTTGACCAAGGTTTGACCGGACCATTGACCAGACCAAAAACTGGAATCGAACTGACCACCCCTTGACCAATGTATAGAGAATATCAAGAGCTTCGATTCCGTACTTTACGGGTCAAAAACGGACGAGAAACGAGAGAGTTGTGGCCAAAACTGCGAAAAAACGGTCCGACACTTAGCCAAATTTTGGTAAGTATTGTTGACAAAACAGCCCATTTGGGAGGCAGCGTTTGCGCAAAGATTCTCTCCGACCCGCTGCAACTTGGTCCAAGAGCCAAGACCCTTAGGCAAGAGGTTCACTTCAGCTACCACATGCAACTTTCGGATCGTCAAGAGTTCCTCCGGTCAAGCCGGAATCTCAGTCAGAAAGATGACCCCTTGGCATGAAGGAACATTCCGACGGCCTCTGTTCGCAAGATCATATCTTGCGAACCCAAACTCGCCTCTGTGCAAGGCCTGTACCGTTAAAAAGTAGGTAACGCAAGCTTTCCGACGATACCAAGATCGTCGGAATCCGACATCGGGAGCTACGTCTACCACGCGCGTGAAAACAGGCCGACAAAATAAGGTTTTGCTGAAAGTTCCGGGAATTTTCTCCACCGACGTTGCCACGCTTGCGCACAGAGTCTTCCTGACTCGCAACAAGTTGATCTGCGAGCCCAGGGCACATTGGAAAGAAGACACATTCATGCACGACAAGGAACTCTCGGATCGCCAAGAATTTATCGGGGCCAGCCGGAATCCCGATCGGAAAACTGCCCTCAAACGGACCAAAAACACCCCGGTGGCCTCTGTTCGCGGGGCCATATCTCACAAGTCCAAGCTCGGATTTCCGCAAATCCGGAACCTTGCAAAAGTAGGCAGCGCAAGCTTTCCGACGGTACCAAGAACGTCAAAATCCGACATCGGGAGCTAGGTCAAATATGCGCGCGAACTGGGACAAGATTTGAGAAAAAACGCGCTGGGAGCAAAACGCATTTTTTCTCCCGGACAGCCGCCTTCGCGCGCAGAGTCTTTCCTGCTCGCAACAAGTTGATCCGCGAGCCCGGGTGCGTTGGAAAGATAATGACTCCGGCTACGACGTGGAACTCTCGGTTCGCCGATAGCATTCCCCGTTTGACCGGAATCTTCATCGGAAAAGTGCACAAAAACAGCTCCGACACCCCGACTTCCGGGAGCCATAACTCCCTCGTCCGAACTCCGATTCGCGCAAACTTTATATCGTTGGAAAGAGGACGTCGAGAGCTTTCCGACGATATGCCGCATGACCCATTTTGAGTTCCGGAAGACCTCCAAAACTGCCCCCGAAAATCGGATAAAAAAGGGTACGCGCACGGAAATCGAGGAGGATTCGAGGAGCTGCTGGCGTGGAAGGATAAGACTGCCACGTGGCAGTACCACAACTCGCGCAGGACCGTCATGCGCCGCGCATGATGGACCTGCGCGAGGCGTGCACGGTTTTCTATAAAACCGACCCCCCCCCCTCACTTCAACACAGTTTTTGCTCGGGCACTAGGCCTTCTAGAGCGTAGAATAGGCAGAAAATAGGGGTTTAGGGGGTTTTAGGAGGGGATTTTTGGGTAGTTTTAGAGAGAGAGACTCCTCTCTAGGTAATCTCTCTCTCTCTCTAAGCTCTTTCTCCCTCTTCTTTTTCTTTAGGGATTTTGGGGGGTTTTTAGAGTGAGAAGCATCTATTAGGTGCTTCTCTCTCTAACCTCTCCTCATCTCTCTCTCTCTCTCTCTCTTACATTCTTTAGTTCATTTAGTTCATTTATGCTTTACTAGTTTTATTTGTCCATTTATTGCTTTATTTACATTTCCTTGTCATTTATTGCTTTATTTACATTTCCTTGTCATTTATTGCTTTATTTACATTTCTAGTCATTTATCGCTTTATTTACATTTACTACGTACTTGTGAATACATATGTTGTTGTGATTACCCCCCTCCCCCGGTGTGTTTTAGTACGGCAATATTGAGTGGCTTTGGCGGCTCGCGTAAGACCTCTAACGAGGCCGTGACAACCATGTTAGCCCACGAGGTCTTGACCCGAAAAATACACCGGTTTCCTTGTGTTTTAGTACGGCAAATATTGAGTAGCTTTGGCTCAGTTGCGTAAGACCTCTAACGAGGCCGTAACAACCTTGTTAGCCTACGAGGTATTTGACCCGAAAAATACATCCCCATGTGTAAATATTGTCATTTATCCGCTTTATTTACATTTACTACGTTGTAAATATTATATTGTGAATATTGTCATTTTCCCATTTTTTCCTTTGTGATTTGGGCGTGATAATCCCGATTGGTCGTGGTGGATTATGTAAGACCTCAAAGAGGCATTTAACCACCACGTAATTCCATAGGCATTGGACCCATGAAAATCCCACCTTTAAATTCCATTATTGCTTTAAATATATTTATCGCTTTCCGCAATGCTTTAAATACATTTATCGCTTTATTTACTTTTACGCACTTGTGAATATATTGCGTTGTTATTATCCCCGTTTCCCCGTAAAAATGGGCGTGATAATCCCGATTGGTCGTGGTGGACTATGTAAGACCTCAAAGAGGCATTAACCATCACGTAATCCCATAGGCATTGGACCCACAAAATTCCCTTGTTGTAAATTCCATTAATTTATTGCTTCCCGTTATGCTTAAATTTATTGCATTATTTATTACATTTTTACTACGTTGTAAATATGATTTTTCATTATTTTGATTTGGGCATGAAAATACCGAAACGGTATTGGTGGTTTTAGGTAAGTCTTTCAATAGCACTAAACCCCATGTAAATCCATGACGGTGTTGGACCCACGAAAATACTCTTTTCCAAAGCCGGTTATTTACATTATTTACTACGTTGTTGTAAATATTGTTCATATTGCATTATTTTGATTTGGGCATGAAAATACCGAACGGTATTGGCGGTTTTAGGTAAGTCTTTCAATAGCACTAAACCCCATGTAAATCCATGAGGCGTTGGACCCGTAAATTGCAAACCCATTTTCAAAATAGATTTTTCTCATTTAAGTCCTATTTGGCGTCGCGGGTTTAGGATAAGTCTTTTCAAATAGCACTAAACCCTTCGTGTAAGCCCGAAAAGGCATTGAAACTCCATTTTCAAAACGATTTTTCTCATTTAAGTCCTATTTGGCGTCGAAGGTTTAGGATAAGTCTTTCAATAGCACTAAACCCTTCGTGTAAGCCCGAAAAGGCATTGAAACTCCATTTTCAAAAAGATTTTTCTCATTTAAGTCCTATTTGGCGTCGAAGGTTTAGGATAAGTCTTTTCAAATAGCACTAAAACCCTTCGTGTAAGCCCGAAAAGGCATTGAAACCCATTTTCAAAAGATTTTCTCATTTAAGTCCTATTTGGCGTCGAAGGTTTGGATAAGTCTTTCAATAGCACCAAACCCTTCGTGTAAGCCCGAAAAGGCATTGAAACCCATTTTCAAAACGATTTTTCTCATTTAAGTCCTATTTGGCGTCGCGGGTTTAGGATAAGTCTTTCAATAGCACTAAACCCTTCGTGTAAGCCCGAAAAGGCATTGAAACCCTCTTTAAAAATTGCCTTTGTTTTATTCATGTAAATCCTATGGTGGTGTCGAGGATTCCGAGTAAGTCTTTCAATAGCATCGAATCCCGACCCCACGAGGTCTTGACCCTTTCCCTTAAAAATTCTCATTGAATTGTTTGCCATTTCAATAAATGTTGCATTTATGCATTTCATACTTATGATTGATGTGCTGCTAACATGCCATGATCATCCCATATTTGTCATACTTCATGATACATGTGCTGCGAACTATGCCGTGATTACTTGTTTGAACATTTATGCTTTCATACTCGTTCTTGTAATTATGTGTTGTGAATATACTTGATTACTTGCTTGATTGTTTATCGCTTTGATATAAAAATGTGATTAAAATACACTTTGCCATGAAAACTTTAAAAAGAGTAAACATGGTAATGTGGGCGTTAGAAACGAAGGTATGAGTCCTTTACACGGGGGCGTGGCTGGTACGTGCTTTCGTGTAAGGGATTCTACACGTTCTAACTCCCATAGGATCATGGTCTAAAATTCCCCAAAGTGTGAATTAATCATCCCAAAACCCCGCCATTTGACGGACCGCTTTACTCTTGGAAATCAAGGGTAAAGAGATCCCGAATATGGCACCAAAAACATTAATTGTTTGTCCCGGCACTAGGTGTTAGGATTTCAAGTATATCCTACCACCGAAATGCCCGGAAATTTAAAAGATACAAAGATAAAGGGATGGTGAAATAAAGAGTCTAATCAAAACCGAACGAAGTCATATTACGTTTGCCATTTTTGGTATATCGTACGACGGAAATCGGGACATTTGTACATAATTAAAAACCAACAAACTTAGGCTTAGCAAATAAAAGAAAACACTAGGAAGGAGGTAACCGTTTTCTTAAACGGATGTCGTGGGGTGCCTAACACCTTCCTCACGCATAAGCAAACCCCCGAACCCATCTCTGGTTCAAGACCATTTAGTTTTAGATGTCTAAATAAGATAAAATCTATTAGACATAGGTGCCCAATCACACCTTAGAATTTCCCATGATTGGTGGCGACTCCAAATTGCGCTCATACGCACACACACACACAAGTTCCCACACACACACAACTCATATCTCGAAACGGAAAAGAGATAGAGATCACACACAACACTCGCCAAATGGGGGTCGGTATCTAGGAAAATAAAAAGAAAACTACTTAGAAGATTTTCCGCCGGTGTCGACAGTTGGAGAAGAGATCGGTCTCTAGCAAGGGATTTTTACCTTCCGAATTTATCATCGAGTCCTTCTCTCGTCCCGAGTATACGGTCACTTTTTCGATGTGGCTATTCATTTTTTCTGGAATTTTTTATCTTTTAAAGTATTTCCCATAGACGGCGCCAATTGTAGTGGGTCGATTTTGTGCTACAATAAATTTCTTAAAGTAGTAAGAAATACTTTTGTCAGACTTTCCAGAAAAAAGAAGATCCATCTCATTAATGATTGTTTTTTATTTTATATTACATCATGCCTCGTACTCTATTCCATCATTTCGATATGGGACAATTCCTTACAAGTTAAAAAAAAAAAAAGTAAAAATAAAAGTACAAACTTCTATGGGAACAACAACTCTCTATTTTGTCTCTATTATCCAGTGTGGGCTTGGGCCGAGTTCACTCTGCCCCTTCCTTCGTTTTCTGAGGGAATTGGGCCACCCTTTTCATGGGCCTGTTCTATACTTTAATTTCGCTACCTCCAGCACTCAATGCAACTTTGTTAGTATAGAAAAAGAATGATTCAAAGCAATAAAATTGATCCGCTATTGAAATCACAAAGACGATCTATAATTTCACAATCCCAATTCTTAGAAACAAAAATACTAAGCGTTCTTGCTAAGAATTATAATTCTCACACTTTTCTCACGAAAATTCAATAGTATTTCAATTCCAAATGAATCTTGCCAAACCTCCTAAATAAAAAGAGGGATCTTCTTATTTATAGAGAGTGTTGTACCACCCTTGCCACAAGCTATGAACTCTTAGGAGTTCTATTGGAACTCAAAAACCAAAAAAATCTGATTAAAATCTCGAATTTATGCAAACTATGAACTTGAGTGTCGATTGGCACTTAAGCAAGCCAGATTGGCACTCTAGTTGGTCAGATCAACACTTGTATTTCTCAATGACTTTTGTTTTTTAATTTTGGATAAATTCGAATAGTTTCTCCGATTTCTAGTAGTAGGACTCCTATTAGCAATTGGAATTGGGATTCTATTATTTAAATTAATTAAATTAAAAATATTTGATATTATCATTTAAGATGATTGTCCATTATTAATTAAATCAATTAACTCATATTATCTCTTTGGCAACTATCTCATGTTTTAATATCCACCATATTAAAATATCTCAACCAATAGGAAGAAAACATGAATTAGTTTAATTTTAATCTTTTTAAAAGACCAATTAAATTAATTTAGAATAATCTTACTCATGTGAGCTTATGGTGAAATTAATTTTTTACCAATAAAAAAATTAGAAAAAATTCCCTCTTTCGTAATTCATTCTTAACCAATTAAAATGTGGATTATAAACCTCAAATTAATTTTGGAATTTTTAACTGTGAGATATTACCATTTTCTCCTTATTGCTTTAAAGTGTAAAAAATGAAAATCAATGGTAGCACAATTGATAAAAGTGTCCAAGAACTAAGTAACAAAGAGAAAGATCATTGGAAAAATGTATTACACAGAATTATTGCAATCATAAAGATTTTAGGTAAAAATAATTTGGCATTTTGAGAAACAAAAGAAAAGATTTATCAAGAAAATAATGGAATTTTTTAAGTTTAATTGAAATTATTGCAGAATTTTATCCGGTGATGCAAGAACATATTCATCGTATTCAGCAAGGTGAAATTCATAACCATTATCTTGGTCATAAAATTCAAAATGAATTGATACAAATGATAGCAAATGAAATTAGAAGTAAAATTATTAAAAAAGTTAAAGAAGCAAAATATTTTTCAATTATACTTGATTGCACTCATGATATAAGTAATCAAGAACAAATGACTCTTGTACTAAGATGCGTGGATATTTCAACAAGTCCAATAAAAATAAAAAAGAATATCTTTTAGAATTTATAAAGGTAGATGTCACTATTGGTTTAGGTCTTTTTAATGAACTTATAAGTGTAAATGTGTAATAACAAAACTTCAACTTAACATTAATGACATACGAGGATAGGTTTATGATAATGGATCTAATATGAAAGGAAATAAACAAGGTGTTCAAAGAAGACTTCTAGATATTAATCTTAAAGCATTTTACACACCATGCGGTAGTCATAACATTAATCTAGTGTTTTGTGATATGGCAAACTCTAGTACTAAAGTTGTATCTCTTTTTGGAGTGGTACAACGTTCATATACATTATTTTCTTCTTCAACAAAGAGATGAATTTTTTTTTTTAAAAGTATCGAAATTCACTCTTAAGTCGTTATCACAAACACGTTGGGAAAGTCGCATTGAAAGTGTTAAAGCTATAAGATTTCAAGCTCCTAAAATAATGGATGCTTTGTTAGAGTTAGCAGAAAGTAGTGATCAAGATTCTAAAACAAGAAATGAAGTTAACTCTTTAGCAAAATATGAGTTTGGAGATTTTGAGTTCTTATTGAGCTTAACTATTTGGTATGAAGTGTTATTTGCGGTCAATTCAACTAGTAAAATTTTACAATCAAAAGATATGCATATTGATGTGCCTATAAATCAATTAAAAATTCTTATAGATTTTTTCAAAAATTATAGAGAAACTGGATTTGCAACTGCTATGAGTTCAGTCATATCTAAAGAATTGGAAATTGAACCGGTTTTTCAAGAAAAACGTGTAATTCATAAGAAAAAACACTTTGATGAAAATATCAATCACGAGATAACACAATCCGTTGAAGAATCTTTTAGAATCGATTATTTCTTATTTATAATTGATCAAGCTATTTCCTCAATTAAGCAAAGGTTTGAACATTTTTATATATATGAAGAACTTGTTGGTTTTCTATTTAGTTTCGAAAAATTAAAATCATTTGACGATGATAGCTTACAAGATAAATGTCTTTGTCTCGAAAATGCTCTCACATATAAAAATTCCATTGATATTGATGGTTTAGATTTATTTTCAGAATTAAAAGTTTTAAGAGAAGTTATACAAACAAAAGAAAAGAAGAACACTCCAGTTAACATACTGAATTATATAAAAGAAAAAACTAGAATTTTTTCTAAATGCATGCATTGTATATAGAATTTTATTAACAATTTCCGTAACAGTTACTTCTGCAAAAAGAACTTTTTCAAAATTAAAATTGATAAAATCTTACCTAAGATCTCACAAGAAAGATTAAGTGGATTAGTCATTTTATCAATTGAAAAGAACATGTTAGAGAAAATTGATTATAAAAGTTTGATCAATAATATAAAAAGCAAGAAAATGAAATCTAAAAAAAATTAGATATTAATTTAATTTAGATTGAGTATCAAAAAAAAAAAAAAGCAATTATGAAGGTATTTTTTTTTTTGGGGAAGTCTGAATGCAGCAAAGTTTTTCTTTCGGGCAATTGCTTATTGATCAAAGAACATTCCTGGGGAAGTAGAAGTGGACACGTCAACCAACTTGGAGGTGGAACAACGAAGGGAGAGGGGATTCTTAGAGCACTCTCAATAGCCTCTTCTTTCGGGCAAAATGGAGTTAAAACGAGGGAAAACAGCAAAAAATCAACTCCAACAGACTCCTCAAACGGGCAAATTTGCCAAGGGAATGAACAGTAGCTCACCCGTTTGAGGGAGCAACTGTTCACTCCTCACGATATAAAATAAGGTTTTTTTTCTCTCTTGCTTTCTGTCTCCGGCGCCAAAAATAACGGAAACAACACCAACACCAACAAAAACACAATACAAATCTGAAAAAAGAACAACAAAAACACAATACACAGTATACAGTACAGATCTGAAAAAAGAACAACAACAACAAAAACACAGTACACATCTCAAATCGAAAAAAAAAAAAAAAAAAAAAAAAAAAAAAAAAAAAAAAAAAAAAAAAAAAAAAAAAAAAAAAAAAGAAAAAAAAAAAAAGAAAAAAAAAAGAAAAAAGAAAAAAAAAAAAAGAAAAAAAAAAGAAGAAGAAATGAAGGCCCGGGACGAACTGGAAAGTGAGATACAGAAAGAAAGAAAGAAAGAGAGAAAGACAAAGAAAAAATGAGGGGTAGGGGAGGATCTGGGGAGTAAATGAGAGAAAGGGGTACGTGGATGGTGGGGAAAAAAAAAAAAAAAAAGTGTGTACGTGGGTGGTGGGAAAAAAAAAAGAAAAAGAAAAAAAAAAAAGAGGGGAACGGGAACAGAGGGAGAGAGAGGAAAAAAATTGAGAAAAGAAGGTATTTTGGGAGTTGTGAAAAAAAAAAATATATTAAAAAATAGAATAGTAAAGTTAAAATAGGGAGTCTAGTGTAATGGTGCTTTAGATAAACAAGAAAAAATGGGTTTTTTAGAACCCAATTGGCAAAAAAAATGAGGAGGCTATTGAGAGTGCTCTTATGGTTTGAGAAAGAGACGGCATCATATTAGAGACGAGGAACAGGGACACATTGCGAGGAGGAAAAAGTTGGACGTTGGAAAAGGAAAACGGGATGGTGATGGGAGAAGAGGTAAAGAAAGAGACATTATTTAGGATTTTGATTGCTTGTGATTTTTTTTATGTTTTTTTTATAACAATTGTTTGTGATTTTAGATTCAGGTGTTTATCAATTCACATAAGGGTGGGTAAAATTAAAAATAGTATTTTATCGATTTCCGTAAATAGATTTGGCTTGTGTTTGGATTCTTTATTTTGAGAATGTATTTTCTGCTAGAATGCATTATTGAGAATATATTTTGCTAAAAATAGTACGTTTGGTAAAATATTGAAATTTTTTATAAGAAGTGATATTGTTTGTTGTTTTTAAAGTTAGTATTTTTTTATTATATTTTTATTTTATATTTTTTAATACCTTTTTTTTAAATATTTTAATACAAGTCAATATAATTTAAAATATATTATTGGTTTAAGCTTGTACTTGTAGTTTATTTTTAATAACTTGTCTATGTAATTTAAGGGATTAGTATATTTTAATATGTATGTCTTATTTCTAATATTTGAAATCAACCTAGCTAACACCATAAGGATGAGTGTCCACAAAAATGATTTCTTACATAAGTTATATATTGTATCCCCGCACAATAAGTGGGTCCCACACTAAGAGATACTCTCTCTGCAAGTGTAGGGTGGGGTTGGAAGAGGGTGGCATGGACTCTCTAAGACCCACTTTTTTTTTTAGGATAATTATATTATATTTCGGGAATATATTAAATGCGTAGTCCCTCCTCTCACAGAAATGGTGAGTCCCACCATGAATTTAATTAGTGAGACCCACCACTTCTGTGAGAGGAGGGAATACGCATATAATGTACTCCCGGAGTATAATATAATTACCCTCCTTCATCTACCGATATAAAATATGTCTCTTATTTCATGTCTACTCTAAACAGTGACAGGTTGTGTACATTCGTATTGTCATTCTTTTTCGCATTTTTTGTATGGCTTTTGAGGTTACGTTAAATACCTCTGTTTTTTTTTTTTTTATGGGAGAGTAAAATTTTTATATAATACATAATAGTTTTCAAAAAAACATTAAAAAAAAAAAAAATTGATAAACCTAAATGTCCTATTCCCTAATTTCTTCCTCATATTTGGTCTTCCCCCTTTTCATTTTTACATTTTTTATCACAAAACTGTGCCACTCATCACCACGCCAGCGCATCTTCTTTTTTTTTTTTTTTTTTCTTTTTTCTTGAAGGAGGATGGAGCTATTGGACCCTTTCTTTCTTTTGTCTTCAAAATTCTTTCATTCTTCTCGAGAAGAAAAATCTAGGTTATTAACTATTTTGTAAAAGTAATCGAGTAATTTTTAATTATCTTGTAAGAGTAATGATTAGGTTTTCCAATTGATTCTTTTTTCTCGAAAAATAATAGTTATACATGATTTGAACCATGATGTTTCTTATTGAAATACTAAGAAGTGTCAGTTGAGCTATAAGACTCTTGGCGGCTCCTCAATTAAATTCAAACAAATAATTGCATTACATTTATTTTCATTGGAAAAGAAAAAATTGTTTATATTTGAATTTAATTAGGGAACCTAATGTATTGTACCTAACAAACTATACCTACATTTACCAAAAAATAAAAAATAATACAAGCTCTCTCTCTCTCTCTCTCTCTCTCTCTCTCTCTCTCTCTTCAAAAAGAATTTTACGAACAATACCAGTTACAAGTGCTTTGACACAAAGAAGCTTTATAAGTTAAATTAATAAAATTCTACCTAAGATTGACTATCTCACAAGAAAGATTAAGTGAGTTAGTCATAGTATCAATTGAAAAAAAATTGTTTATAGAACTTGAATACATCAACTTAATTAGTAACTTTATATATCAAAAAGCAATGAAAAAATTTAAATGAAAAAGTACTATATAAAAAATTAATATCATTAATATATTTTTTAATAATATTAGAAAAAGCCTCATTTAAATTGTCTTCTTAAGCCCCAAAATCTTTTAAAGCCACCAAGTTCCACCCTCACTCACCGTCACCACCACGAGTTGATGCAGTTGTTGCTGGTGGTGTGGCTCTCTTTCTAGCCATGACTGAAAATCCCAAGCTCTTGCCACTCTTAAAAACTGTGAAAGAGAGAGAGTGATTTAAATAGGTTTTGACAATGGTGAGAGAAATTAATTTTTTGAAGAGTTTGCCTATTCCCTATAAAAAGTGGAGGTATCAGGCATATTAAACGCAGCCTTAATTTTTATGCTCTCTTATTTCTTTTTTTCCTTTTTCTTTTATCATTTCTCTCTCTTAGCATTAACGGAGTTGTAATGAATGTATTCAAGAAATAAATGATAAAGAAAATAAATGCTCAAGAATTAATTTCACTGATTTGGCAAGTAAATAAATTTATAATAATGACATGGGCTATATTATATTATAAGTGTTTAAGTTACACCTAGTGTAAGTGTTGTGTAACTATACAAAAATTACATATTTTTTAGATAGTATGATTAAAAAATGTCAACTATAATAATTACAAAGTTATTTATTTTTATTTGTCACATCGACAAATTTAATTTATAAGCACTTATTTTCTCTAGTTTTCTTATTTATTATGAATTTTTAAACATTGAGAGAGAGAGAGAGAGAGAGAGAGAGAGAGAGAGAGAGAGAGAGAGAGAGAGAGAGAGAGAGAGAGAGAGAGAGAGAAAGAGAGAGAAGAAGAAAGAGGATTACAGAAAGAAATTTGGCCTGGCCTTTTTTTTTTTACTATGGAGTTGCAATAACATTTGGTTTATCATGTATATTATTATTATTATTATTATTATTATGAAAATGCAAAATTGATTTTTCCAGAAATTTCTTTAGTATGGAGCTGAAACTTCATTTTTATTTGAGGGACAAAAAATGAATTCAAACCAAAAACCAAAATTTATGGACTAAAAATGTGTTTTAACCTAAAATAAGTTACATTTTCATTCTCACAACGTGTGTCATGAAAAATTATTTTGGAGATTATCAAATTATCATATAATTATCAAAAGAAAAATAAAAAAGATAATTATCAAAACAAAATTAAATACTATACTCGTTAAATAGATGTATTAAACCACCAACGAGATACATGCAACTCTAACATGTATTTTCAGTAAAATTCTTTTTGGAGGGAGAGCTAGTTCTATTTTTTTTAGGTAAAATTTAAGTACAGTTTCTTATGTACAATAAATTAGGTTCCCCAATTAAATTTAAACACATAATTGCTTTGACCAATGAAACATATATAATGTTTTCTATTGCAATGAAAATTAAATGTAATGTAACTATTTGTTTGAATTTAATTGGGGAACCACCAAGAGCTTTGTAGCTTAACTGACACTTCCAGTTGTTTCGAACGGAAACATGCAGGGGTCAAATCCCCCTCCCCAACTATTGAATAACCAAAATAACAACAACAATAATAATAATAATAATAATTGAGGAACATAAAGAACTACATATAAGGAATTGTACTTAAGTTTTACCCTTTTTTTTAGTGTGTGCAAGAGACTCAAAGATTAGAGTTTCATACACATATGAATGAATTTGAACATTTTGAAATAAAGAGTTAAATAGAATGCACATATACTAAAATTGACTTTCATCTATTGGGCCATTGGCTAAACTTTGGGGCTTAAATATTACTCCTACAAGATAATTAATAACCCAAACTTTTCTTCTATTGGATTTTAAAAAAATAAATAAATAAATTTTATCAATTTATAATTAGGATTTTTTTATATTTTTTCTGGATTTTTATTTTATTTTATAAAAATAGATTTTATTGACTCATATTTGGGGGCAGTGGGCGATGGCCTAAGTTGCCTATAGGGTGGAGCCGGCCTTGCCCCCAAAGGGTTTTTCTCAAAGCCAACTGTGCTGCAAAGGAGAACTGAACATGTTTTTGGTGAGAGTAGTGAACAACCAAGCGATAATTCACCCATAAAACCTAGCCCTTTTTACTTCCCTTCCGTATGGAACCACATAGTCAGTACCTATCTGACTTGAATGGCACTGGGATGTTTTTGAATGAATTTGTTGGGCTAGATGATTTTAGCATACAGAACAGTGGGAGTGAGTGTGTTTTTGGGTGTATGATTTAAAAAAAAAAAAAATGAAAAGTATCAATTAAAATAAAGGTTAACGTCGTTTTTTTTTATAGAAATGATAGAAATTGAACCTATGGCGTCCGCTCCATGATGATTGCTCTTTATCATCAAACCAAGACACCAATTGGTTTTTGGTGTAGGCGGGATTTGAACCCAGGCTCCTTATGCGACGATAAGAGACTTTACCAGTTGAGCTAACTTCGTTAATTAGTAATAATTAGTAGTATTTTTTTTTTTTGAAAAATTAATTTAGAGTTTTATTAATGGATTGATGATGTAACGATATTTTAATCACTTTTTAAAAAAGGATGGTGAAGATTAAAAGAATTCTACTTTATAGGGTACCATAAGAATTCTAGAGGATCTGAATCCAACAAATTTCAACTGAAGAATTAAATTGACTCATTTTAAAAAAGTGAAGGACTAAGCCTGTGTTTGGATCCTCTACTTAAAGGTGATTTCACGGATTTTTATGCATAGAATGCATTCTGCAAAAAATCTGAGGTGTTTGGTTGGGATTTTGGAAAATGTAAAATGCATTCTAGGCATAATGCATTTTGCAAATTTTTATTTCTAGAGTAGAAATCAAAATCCAAAATATTTTGGATTCTGATTCTAGCTTCTACTTTTAATTTTTGTTAAAGTAAATTTAATTCATTTACAACAGTTTATTACTCGAACAACTATTTTTTCCCTTGCATAATTTTTCTCTTTCTTTTTTTTATCTTTGAAAAAGTATTCTTATTTTCTCATTTTGTATCAAAGAACCAGGAAGATGTGCACAAATCATGACCAACTCATTTCTTTATATTTTTTTTATTACATTGTTCAAATTTTATAAAAATGTGTGCAAGGAGATGTGTACAAATTATGACCTATTTTTTTTTATTAGTAGACATTAATTTAAATCACAATACTTTATTTATTTATTACATTGTTAATTTTGTATTGGTAGTAAATGTATTTTTAGCCTTGTATTGAGATATTTAAAAAAAATGTTAATTACATAATGTATACTACTAATATATTATTTAATAGAAAAAATGCATTCTATAAAATACCAACTAAACACAATTCATTTCAGCATAATCACTAATTTCAATATTTTACCAAACGCACTATTTTTAGCAAAATGTATTCTAGAGAATGCATTCTCGAGAATGTATTCTAGTAGGAATGCATTCAGAATGCATTCCCAAAATAGATGATCCAAACATAGGCTAAGTGTCAGTTTGGCAACACATTTTGTTTATTTCCACTTTTTGTCTCAGCTTTTACCAAATAAGCAAATAAATTAATTTTTTTCGAAAATAAACTATTTTTGAATCGTTCGTCTCAACTTTCGATAAATAAACTATTAAAAATAAGTTAATAACAAACGAGCACTAAATTAACAAAAAGTAAAGCTTAAAATCTAATTTGAATCATATTTACAAAGTAAGGAACTAAATTAACAAAAAATGAATCTTAGGGACTAATTTGACAATTGAATTAAAAGTTAATAAACTAAAATAAATTGGACAGAGTTTGGCTACAAACTACGTGTCAACTAATAAGATCATCCACTTGTATTTTAGTTATATGACCTATTTAATTAGTCATGTGACTTCTTTAAATATTATATATGGATGGTCTTCTAAGCTGCCACATAGTGGATTGTAGCAAACGAGCTACAAACTGATTTGTAACCAAACCTTGTCCAAATAAATTTTAGCCTCAGAAATAGATAAGCACCAATTAATCAATTAATTCGAACTGACAGGGATATAAAGACAAGTAGTTGGAAGTTGGGACATATACGAGGTCACTACTGGCACAATTCCTATAAATACCGCATATATATTATATACTATATACTACATAGTACGATATAGTGCCGCTAATCAAGCCTGTTCTTAATTTGTTTGCTGCCATGAAGCCACATTTTGCTTGCTCCGTTGCCGTTGTGTTCTTCCTTGTAATATTCATAGCTCCAAGTCTCATCCTGTCTTATGAAACAACTGCGCCCATTGATTACAACCAACTTGACCTCCCAGCTGGTGTAGTTGGCCCTGAAAGCAAAGCCTTTGATTGCCAGGGAAAAGGGCCATATGTTGGGGTCTCAGATGGTAGAATCCTCAAGTGGCAAGGAGAACAATTGGGTTGGACAGAGTTTGCCATCATCTCAGCAAAGAGGTCAGTTTCATTTAGCAGGATATAAATAAATAACAAATATCACCCATATTTTTTTTTTTTTTTTTTTAATGTATAGAAGCAACTCCAGCCGCCTCTCTTCTTTCCTCTCCTCTCCATGTGTAAAGAGAGCAAAACAATAAATTGAAACTCCAACAACTTCACTGCAGGCTCTCTAAAAGTTTTAAACACTTCAGTACGTAGCTCTCTACAACTCTACCCACATTAAAAAATAATTTCACTCAACTTCTTTAATAACTCTACCCACATTAAAAAATAACTTCACTCAACTTCTTTAATAATTTCCTTTCCTCTCTCTCTCTCTCTCTCTCTCTCTCTCTCTCTCTCTCTCTCTCTCTCTCTCTCCTCTAGTATATTTAAATGGAATAGAAGAATAAAAAATATATATTTAAATAGGTAGATTAGTGGTTTTTTTCTCTATATGTGCGTGAAAGATTAGAGAGACTGTTGGAATTACTCTGAAGTAGTCAAATATTAATATTAAAATAATAAAAAGATAATTATTTTAGTTATTTCAGTCATTTTTTATTATTTTAATATTAAAAATTATTCATAAAGTGAAAGTATTTAATACTTCCTTAATCAATGTCTTAAGAGCATTCATTAACAAAATTTTTTTTTTAATAAGCTTAGGACACAATTTCTTCCACAATTTACAGAAGTAACATGTTGTGATTGGTAGAAAATATCAGTGTGTCAATGTTGGGTCCATGTAAAAGTGATTGACAAAAAATACTTGTATATGATATATTTTTAATTAATAAGTATTAATAAATAAAAAGTCAAATTACTAAATCTATAGAACATAACTTACCTAATTTAGAACCATACCATGATAAATATGGAGCATTCAAGTCAAAACCATTTGACAATGGGTAAAGAGGTCTAAGATCTTAAATGTAAAGATACATGATTTTCAATGTCCAATGTAAGACTTTTTAGTTCGTAACATATATAAATAATCTAATTAAAGACCTAAACTAGTCTAAATACCGGTCACCGGTTTGACAAACTTGACTTGCCTGATCATGAGTTTAACAACAATGGCTTCTATTACTACGCATAAAAAACTTGTTACAAAAAAAAAAAAATCTTGTTATAAATTCTCCTATGTTTTTTTTTTTTTTTCCAATGTTAATAATTCAAGGACATGAAACATTCATAGGCTTGTTTTGATTATCACCTTTAAGTTTTGTCATATTAAGCAATAAGCATAATACAAATACGATTCGAAGTCAACCATGACCCAAATATTTTGTTGATTGATGAGCTCATCTTATTCTTGTTGGAGGAATGTAAGCACCGTTTGAAAATTTGATGAGTGCAAAATTCATTAATTCCCCGCGGCTCACAGTTATAAATTAGGTTGCTTTTGAATTGCAGTACGATTCGAAGTCAAACACTACCTGAATGTTTTCTTGATTTATGATCTACTCTTATTCTTGTTGGACGCATGCATGCAAGCTTTGAAAATTCGTTGAGTGTAAAATTCTTTCTCCTGGGCTCACAGGTATAAATAAGTTGTTTTGAAAGGGCATCGCTCTATTTATATATAGCAGTTTTGGGGTCCGAGATGATAGTGCACTAAATGGTAAAAAATTAATGTTATCGGTTCATTTTGTGATATCCGGCGTTTAGGTATAAATTCCACCTCCCCTGACCCCTCCCTCCTATTTACCTAACATATAGTAGATTTTAATATAAAGTTCTGTTTGCATATAAAAATATAAAAAAATCAAGACGTATATGGAAAATCACTCTTAATTTTTATTTGAAATGTTTGGAAAGCAAAACATATATGGAAATTGTTTGTTTCTCATGAGACCTTTATATGTATGAAACAAGAAGCGTTAGGATATTGAACGAGCTTTGTACTTCCTTTTATGATGGATTCTTGACTAAAAATATCTGTTAAAAAAATCAACTGAGCAAACTTTGTATTTGATCAGGAATAGGGAGGTCTGTGATGGCTCAAACAACCCCAACAGTGAACCAATTTGTGGAAGACCACTAGGTCTCAAATTCAACCTTGCAACTTGTGATCTATATATTGCGGATGCGTACTTTGGGCTCCTAATGGTAGAACCCCTTGGCGGTATGGCCAAACAACTCGCCACTTCTGCTGAAGGAGTCCCATTTAGATTCACAAATGCTTTGGACATCAACAGCAAAACTGGAGAAGTTTATTTTACAGACACTAGCATTTTTTTTCAAAGAAGGTATACTTTTTTTTTATTTTTTTACTAACGTAATTGTTTAGAGCTCTTCGAGTAGCTTAATGTTCTCCCGAATATGTATAGTTTCTAGTCACATACACATTATTCCAGAAACTTTTGAATCTTTAAGGGTACCTTATAATACTGTTTAGGAATTTTGAACCAAACAACCTATTTCTCTTTTGACATTCAAAGTTTGAACAAATTATTTTACCCCCCCAGCCAACAGAAAAAAAAAAAAAGGTCTCATACTCTAAGAAAAAACAAGTGTCCCTATTACTTTTCCTTTTTATCCTAACAAAACACTTAATTAGTGGGTCCCACTTATACTCACATTTTCTAATGCTTCTCACAGGTTTCTCACTTAAACTCATATTGTCGTTTGCATTTCACACAGGTTTCCACTTCTTTAATTTTCTCACGACATTCCAAAAATTTATTTGTGGGGACCAAATAATAATAATAATAATAATAACCGATTTATGTCTTTGTGTCCAATACTAAAATCCTACAGTTTCTACTAAAATTTTATATCTTTCTTTTTTTTTTTTTTTTTTTTTTTTTTTTGTGATACAACATCTTGAGTTATTTTTCATTTGACAGTTCAAATTATAGTTTTTCCTATAGATCCAAATTTTAAGAATAGAGAATGAAATGTTGAATTCTACATAATTTTTTAAAAGCAATCAAGGCAGTGAAGTGAACGTATACAACACTTTACAAGTAAATTGATATATTCATAATACTTCTGCATTGATTTATTTTCTCAATTTATTTTAAGGAATCAAAATTACATGTTTAAATTTTATATATTTTGATTAATCTCTTAATTTGATTATTATTAACTATAAATTAATTATTTTTGTTTTTACATCTACGTACATCATATGAAGGTGAAGAAAAAACATAATTTTCACTACACTAAACAATATACAACTAGTTAAGTTGAGTTATTATTTGGTTACCATTTCCTTATAGGGTTATTCACTTATTCTACAATACCCTTGTGAGTACGGTACCTCATATAGATAAAATCTTACTTTGATGGTACTAATATTGTCACACATGATGATAATTACCTTAAATATAATGGTACTTACCATTACATTGCTTAGTATACTAAATTTTTATTTATTATTTAAATTTAATATAAAAAAATAATCAGGTAGTAATAACATCAATTAGATAATACCAACATCACATATAATAGTATCTACATCACATTTGATGGTACCAATTAAATAGGTACCATACCTACAAAAAGAATGTGAATATTATAGAATAATCCCATTTTCTGTTCTAACTTTGAAAATGTACCGGATGAGATTATTTTTATTTTCCCCTAACTTTCTCCTTAACTTATATGTCAAAGGGTATGGGAATTGGCAATCATAAGCGGGGACAGAACTGGTAGATTGATGAAGTACGAGCCACGTACCAAGGAAGTGAATGTGTTCAAAGGCTTAGCATTTCCAAATGGTGTGGCTCTAAGCAAGGACAACTCTTTCCTTCTACTAGCGGAGAGTGGTACGTACCAAATTCTAAGGTTTTGGCTTGGAGGTTCCAAGAGTTATTCTTCACAAGTCTTTGCTCAACTCGAAAGATCCCCCGATAACATTAAAATTAACAATAAGGGAGAATTTTGGGTGGCATTAAATAGTGGAAGAGAGATTGCAAATCTGGGTAACATGAATGTGATCCAATGGTGGGTTAAAGATCCGGTGGCAGCCAAATTTGATGAAGAGGGAAATGTTGTACGTATCTTGGATGGAAAGAGTGGTAATGCACTTGACTCCGTAAGTGAAGTTGAAGAACATAATGGGAGTTTGTGGATAGGGTCTGCAGTGAAGCCTTATGTTGTTGTTGTCAAAACTTAGAAATTCCCTTTTTTATATACTCTTTAAGTTGGGGAAGAAGATTCCAACCTCAACAACTTGGTTGAAAATATCAAAAAATATTATTTAACCTAATGATGTATTTGAATGAAGAAATAAATAATTATATAAATATTCACAAATGATTAAATGATGAAATTTACATTCTCATCATTTAAAATCCCAAAATTCATTGATTTTATTGTTTAGATATAAAATTTAAAAATTTCATTCATTTACGCTACTAAAATACAGAAATTCCATTGCATTAATATATATATATTTTATTCAAATGTCAAGGATAGATCAATTCATCTTTTGATTTCGTTGGAGGAAATTTAGAAATAATGCCTCAGCTGGCAGAATTTGTAAGTGCCCTCAAGTCCAGCCTAAAATTCGCTCTTATATTTTGAATTTCCTTTCTTTGGTTCATCCAAATAAAGTTCCCCCTTAAAGTCCCTTGCCCAAACATGCAGTAAAGGTCATTGGCAAGTTTAGATAATTCTTGATTATCAAAAAAAAAAGAAAAAAAAAAGGTTTAGATAATTCTTAGTTTTAGAGGATGATGATACATAGGATTTGGGATTCCAAATAAGAAAAAAAAATAATAATAATAATAATAATAATATAAAAATCTTACAACATTTGGGAGAGATAGGACTTAGCACTACAAGAAAAATCACTTTTAACGTCAACCTTTGTTGACACTAAAACAAAAAAGTTGCCGCAAAAACCATTTTATGTGTCAACCTTTTGGTTGACGCATAGTGATGCAATAAATCGTGTCGCTTAAAATCTTCACATCAACAAAGAGTTGACGTTAAAAATAAAACCTTTTAACGGCAACTAATATCTTTTCACATCAACAAAATGTTGTCGCCAAAGACCTATAACATCTTTTTGCGTCAACAAATTGTTGACGCCAAAAACTATATTACATCTTATTGCCTCAACAATTTGTTAACGCCAAAAACTTATATAACATCTTTTGCGTCAACATTTTGTTGACGCAAAAAAAAAAAATTACCCTAAAAAAAATTGAATGAAATTAATTCTCCTAATAATTACTGCAATATCAAATAGGCATACATCCAACTTCATTTTAAAATCCAAATTCTTTGTACCTACACAATATTCTTTTTTTTATTATTAAAATAGTAGACACCAACACAGTATTCAATAGTTACATTTGGATATTCAATTATCCAAGCATAGTCACTGACCCTTACTTTCCAAAAAAAATATATATATATATTCCTACACAAAAACCCTTGTCTCCAGCTACAATTGCCAATTCCTGGTCACCTCCTCGAAGCTCTCTATCAAAGCTTACTCATCATTAGATCTCGTGTGTAGGTAGACGTTTTGTCGTTCACTATTTCTTGCCTATTTGAATATTGTAGGTAGACATTTTGCCACGCACTTGAGCAGACTTTGAGGAAGAGGCATAATATGATATCATAGCAATAGCTTGATTTAAATCAGCCTGAAGAAATTAAGATATAGAAAAGTATCATTTAGTCACATTTAATAAACAACAATACAACAATTAAAAAAAAAAAAACTCAAAGAGGAAACTAAATACCCTTACCAAACTCAAAGGAAACAACAATACTGTATATGCTTACATATAGACAAATTACCACCACAAGGATTCTTTTTTTGATAAGTACCACAACAAGGATTCTGAAAAACAAAATCTTGTGAACCTGCACTTGAGAATGAAATATAATCCCACTTGATATAATATTCCTTCAATGCAAAACTATAATAACATTAAACTTAATCATCAATTGACCTCTTGTGATACTAAAATATCATCTCAAAAGTGCAATTTCACAAAACAGTAGGATTGATTATAACTAAAAATTACCCATAAAAAAGTTGCAAATTCCACAAACAGTAGTGCATAATTATAAATTATACAAGATAGTTAACCGATTACCAATAATAAATTCTAGTCCCAAATCTCTCCCAATTACAGCCCACTGGACAATTCACATTTGACCATAATAGAGCAATAAAACACACACTTCTTAATAGCAAATAAATTTGCTACAACCTGCATTATCATCAAGTGATTAAACA
Source organism: Fagus sylvatica (assembly GCA_907173295.1). Lineage (NCBI taxonomy): Eukaryota > Viridiplantae > Streptophyta > Magnoliopsida > Fagales > Fagaceae > Fagus > Fagus sylvatica. The sequence goes on along the minus strand of OU015772.1, from coordinate 16,893,606 downwards.
CTGAACGAATATAAATTGGTGGGTTCAAAGCCTGCTGAATACGTGTATAATATAAGTTACCAATAAAAATTGAACACTGAATTAATCTACCATAGCTGGTGGGTTCAAATCCTACTGGGTGCGTGTATAACTTGCCAATAAAAAATAAACATACGATTTTCTAGCACGTATAGATTGTCACACCGGATAATCGAAACCGTCCAAGGTTCCCTATAAGAAGAAGAAAAACCACATTATCACATTGTTCAAATAGTATAACAAAAACCAAACAATTTCCCAATAAATCTATCATAGTCTTACTCACACACCAAACTATCAAATAATCTCAGTATACAAAACATATCACCAAAGTTCACAGTTTATCCTTTGTTTTGATCATCACCATAATACATTAACAACAAATAAAAATTCCAAATTTTGATTTCTTATCCGTTAATGCCTCTAGCTTTAACTAGAAATTCATCAAAGACACTGATTACTAAATTTTCCAAAATTAGGACCTTAAAAAAAATAATAAAAAATAAAATTTCCAGTCAACTAAAGCTAATACAAGTAGAAAATTCAGTACGATTTTATTATTTTTCTTCAAAATTTTATTGGAAGCAATAAGAGGGAGGACGATGAAGATTCACAATGTAATTTTTTGTAAACTTTCTGGGCAAGCAAACAAGATTAATTTGGAGAAATAAAAAGTGGAAGATGAGTGAAATAACCAGATGAGATCTAAATTTAAATTGACAAAAATAGCTTCAGGCACCACATTAATATTCCTTAACTGATCATTCAGTAGCTTGCAAGCTTCAAACTGTTAAAATAGAAGTAGACTTCTAATATTCTTACTAAACTTTATAAATACATAGAGAAATTTTGACATCACCCACTTGCAAATTATCTGTTTCCCCATAAACTCCAACCTATTCTAGTTCGCATAGGGTTAACTACAACCCCAAGATAAAATGTTCGCATAGGGTTAATTTTGACATTCATGATTCTATCATTTGTATAACCCTTTTGCTCTTCTTTTTAATAAATACCAATTCTATTAACCTGATTCACACTCAATCTGCATCCAATAGCATGACATAGATCTTGCAACTTACCTACCAAAAAAGCTTGCAACCAAAGCTAAGGACATGATAGACTGCCCAAATACCAACCAAACTAGGTAAATTCAGGTTCATGCCCAAGGTGTGATGATGATCTACTAACACAAGACTTGGAGACAAAAATCGAGGATTAAATGGTTAAAGGAGGGGGATAAGAATACCAAGTTTTTCCACCGTATCGCAAATTCCAATCGTCGTAAGAACTTCATTGATCATATGAACCAGGGGGGAGAGAGTTGGGAGATTCAGGAGGAAATCCGAAAGGGGATAGTAAAATTTTATAAGGGCCTTTACTCGGAGAGTGTTAACTAGAGACCAGTGTTAGGAGGGGTGGAGTTTAAGTCTTTAGAGGCAGCTAATTCTAAGCATCTGGAGAGGCAGTTTTCAGAAGAGCAAGTAGTGACGGCTTTGCATCAAATAAGTGGGGAGAAAGCGCTTGGTCCTGACGACTTTACCCTAGCTTTTTTCCAGCAGTGTTGGGAAATGGTAAAGGTAGAGGTTCTGAATACTATTCAAGAATTTTATGAGCATGAAGAGTTTGAAAGAAATCTTAACTCTACTTTTGTGGTGCTTATTCCTTCTAAAGTGGCCTTTTTTATGTGGCTGGCAACTCATGATAAGAACCTTACCATTGATAATCTACGTCGGCGACGACATTATGTGGTGGAGTGGTGCTTTATGTGTAAGAGGGACAGCGAAACAGGGGCTCATCTGTTTTTACATTGTGCGTATGCCTGGGAGTTGTGGTCGCTGGTTTTTTGTATGTTTGGAATCCAATGGACAATGCCTAGCACGGTGGCGAAGCTATTGGCTTGTTGGAAGAGAAGAGGTCTCACAAAGGACCATAACACAATATGGAATGCTATTCCGGGGTGTTTAATGTGGATGATTTGGCGTGAGCAAAACCAGAGGGCTTTTGAAGATATTGAGAGGCATGCGGTGGATTTGAAGCTGATTTTTATACGAACCCTCATGGAATGGATGGCTGCTGGTTCCAGCCAAGTTTATCCTTCCATTCTTTCTTTTATTGATGACTGTTTGTAATCTGTTTTCTTTCTAGTATATTTCTTATGTACTAGTCTATTTGGCATCAATAAAATTCCTTATTACTTATCAAAAAAAAAAAAACACAAGACCATGTAAGTCCACATGGAGTGATGGCCAAATCGATATCATACCTAATAGGCCAAGTACCAATAATTATCAGATCAATCTCTGGTTTGATGTTAGAAATATTTTAATGATAAGCTTGAGAACACAACAGATCCACCGAAATGAATTGCTAGGCCAACAATCAGAATGCCAACCACCATCATGTATAAACATGTTAGATGTGTCTATTAGTAAAGACAAGGATCTGGCAAAGTGACAAGCCGAAAGGCATAATAGCATCAAAGCATGATATTACCTGTGCAAAACCATAAATTGCTCGCAAGATTCTAGTGTAATCAGTTTGAGCATTAGAAATAACAATATCTGCCAGAAATGTTCCCCAAAGCCTGCACAAGATGCCAAATAAAATAAAAAATAGTCAGAGATGACAATAATTCCTCAAAAAAACCAGAAAGTAAAACTTCCTAAATCAGATAGGCAGGAAGTTTTTGCAATCAATGCTTAGTCAAGGAAGGGTTGCATCCCCACATATCATTGTTTAATTAATTGAGATGAGTTTCAAATAACACCTACAGTTGCATCCCCACATATCATTGTCTAATTAGTGGAGCATAAAGTGGAACACAAAATGTAGGATAGAAAATTTGTATTCACCTATTCAGAAAAATTAGTCTCCAACTTGTACCAAAAACTTTTTAATTTATTCCTATCCTTAATTACCAAAAAATAGAATTTATATAATAGCATTTATCATTTTTTCACTAATACCTAGCTACTTAGAGACATATTCAGTGCATATATAAGAACCTAGACTGAACATGTACAAGGCCCAATCCAAAGACTCAATTGTTTATATATACAAATTAGGCTTTGAGCCTAATATCAATTGTTTATATATACAGATTAGGCTTTGAGCCTAATATCATTTCAGTACTCGGATTGAACCTTGTGCCCCACAATTTGACATCCACAAATCAATCCCATCACTTCCTTCTCTACTCATCTCATAGTGTTATATCTACACCATGCAGCCACTGTCCAGTGGACAATCCCCTTACCATTTACATGTAATTCTTGTAGCTTGTGATCGATTTCAACAAAACGTCATTAACACAAAAAAAAAAATTTTGATAAATAATTTATAATAATTCCCATTAAACACTATAATCCTTGTTCTAAAAAGAAGAAAAATCATCAAAACGGAAGAAAAAACAATGCACAGCTAAGAGAGAGGAGCAGTGGTGACGGATCTGGATAGAGAGAGACCTTAGGTACCCATTTTTTCCTTCCATATTTGGACTGAGTATCCATTGGACCATTGCCAACTCTCCATTTATTTAAAAAAAAAAAAATCTTTGTTTGGTTATTGATAACTTTTTTAGGAAAATATGGGTCTTTTTGTGTTAATTAGTGTCTGGGGTCATGGGTTTAATTTTTTTAGAACAACCCAGTAACTTACTTTGGGTTTAATTCATTGGCAGTAAGAATTGGTTCTGGGGGTTTGTTGGAAAGGCAAAGGAATGGAAGGAAAGTGAGACTTGGTGGAGATAGTGTTTAAGCGAGAAGTATTGGTTTGTATGTTGATGGGTTTTATTGGTTTTCAAGGAATTTGAGGACAACATGCCAGGGAATCACAACCCAAGGAGATGTACTTGGGATTCCTGGTGGCGGCCATGGGAGAGAGGAAGAGCACATTAACACAAAATACCACCAACCTTCACTACATAAGAATTTTGGGGCTTCTAAGCATGAAAACACATCTACGAAAATGTTCATGGATCTCAACCAATTTTGATTTATCATGACAGCTATCGAGTATTTAAGATGTTGACAGCAATTAGAGAGGTTCAACGTATCTCAACTATTTATTTATTTTTTAGCAAAAACAACCAATCAATCTCAAGCATATTTGTTATATCAAAGTTTCTATCATACTAACATAACATATCCAAGTGAAATAGAAAAATCCCAAATTCCAAATATGATTGCCAAGAAACTAATTATTGTACTTGTGCACCTCTATCCAATAAGAAATGTATTAGCAAAAATTAATCGTTGCCAACATTTCTGGTTCGGAAAATGAATCTCTCAAACGAAACTTAAATGATAAAACTAAAAAACCTAAAAAGTTTAAATTTATCAACATCGTTGTTCTTATCATTTTCTACGTTTTCACAGCCACCAAACGGAGCTTAAGAGATAAAAGCTAATTGAGTCAAACAAAATCACGGTCAAAGGTATAAAATAAAAAATAAAAAAAAATAAAAATCTGACCTCTGATGAGATCCGAAAAACGATGGGAGGGGATGATGGATCTGGAAGATTGATCGGAGGATGACTCATTGTCATTTATAAAGGGATTATGGGTGCTGCGAGAGAGGAAGGCTGGGGTTGTTCTGCGACGGCCTCCACGCCAGAGATGAGAGCCTCCTCCCTGCAACTCGAAGCATCTCAACGTATTCCCAAATTCAGTACCAAAACAATGATAATGAAAACAAAGTTAGACAAAACAAACTCAATAAAGCTCATTTCAATAATAATAATAATAATAACAAAACCCATAACTATATAATAATCTTACAAAACAATGTCATAACCGGCATTAGAAACTAGCTTGAATCTTGAAACAAAACTCTTTCAAATGCAAAATAAGATAAAATTAAAATTAATCGAGAGAAAGTGTAAATTTCTAGGGTTTTTATTTTTCCTATGATGCGAGATAAAGAGGGATTATATTCGCGACTTACTTGAGAGAGAGAGACAGATAGAGATTGAAGCTCTGATCTGCTACAGAGACCAAGAGAGATAGAGATTTGTTGTTGATTGTAGAATTGGGTTTTTGGTTTTGATCTGTCTTCAAGAGAGAGAGAGAGGTGTTTGTGGAATTGGGTTTTTTGTTTCAACGTTACAATTGTGGGCTTTATTTTTTTTAAACGATTGGGCCTGAGCAGTTTAACAGGCATATTTTAAAGTTTGAGAAGTTAGGAGTAACCCAGTCTATTTTGAAGCTTAGCGTGTCAACTTTTTAAGTTGACGTAAAACACATGCCATAAAAAACAGATTTTTTTGTAGTGTAGGTTCTCCTTATGAGATAATCTAAGCAATTGATTCACATTAGTATCTATTATATCTTAAGGAAACTTGAGCATGATTTCTTTGCAATAGTTTGAAGGGTTAAATATCTACCATAGATTAGGATGGTATTTTTAATGTGGACCCTAGATGATTTTTTTTTTTTTTTTTCCAAGCATCATGATTTGAGATAAATTAGTATCTAAATTAGTAATGTCCGCCCTTAATCAAAATTAGTATCTAATTAACATATTAGTTGACACATTAATCTCAAATTAAAATGTTGATTACAGTTTTAATTTACAATTTAGAGTGTACATTGTAAATGTCCCCATAACCTTGAATACATAGCAACCAGTATAGTTTATTGATTTAGATACTCATTTGGATTGTAGGTTGGGCATTCTAAATTAATCAGGATGTTAATTGAAGCGTTTTGTTGTTTAAATTGTTCATTACAAATGTCCACATAATTTATGGTGGACAACTCTAATTAACCTTAATTTGGGTTCCATATTGCTAGACTATATCATTTATATACAAACTAATATTGGGATTATATTAATCCTAACCATTCATTTGTCATGTGATCTATTTGGATCTCATTGAATGATTTAATTTTTCATATTGGAAGAAGACGTATGTGCTTCTTCTTCTTTTTTTCTTTTTTGTTTTTTTTCATTTTTTTTTTTTTTTAAAGTTATGGTAAATAAGTTAGTTTTATTTTGAAGAAATATTCAAATATGCAATATAGCCACAAAACCTCATGGTTGTGGGAATGTGAATTCCCTCCAAAATGGTGGGTATTCACTTTCCCAAGACATGGAAAAATTATATTTTTACTTAAATGACAAAATTCCTATTTAACTAAAGAACCTAACTTCAAATTAGATACCAAAATTATCAAAGTGTTCTTTTTTCTATTCTTTTTTGATAAGTCGAAAAAATAAATCAAATTACATAAATAATTCCTATAAAATTATTATATATATATGTAAGTGACATTGATCACTTTGTTGAGGGAACTCATTTTTTTCTTCTGCTATATTGTTATGGTTATGGTTATATAGACATGAATACTTCGAGGTATTTAAGCAATGCTTTAAATTTTATATGATACGATTGTTATCTTTTTCTTTCATTCAATTTAATTATTTTCACATATTAATTACTATTCATTTTAATATCATAATTAAAATGTACGAGATATTTTAAGTTTGCCTTATACATGGATATTCTATAATTAATAAATAATTCTTTTAGAACTCCCAAGTATAACCATAAGAATTTAATATTATCGCAAATCTTATCAAATCTCTAATTAAACCAAACATGAACATAATTGCATTCTTAAGAATTTAGATTTTTCAGCCTAACATTTCTATAAATATAGATATCGAAGAACATGTCATACTCCAGGAATCAAATGCTATGTTAATTAGTAAGATTAGAGAATATATGTCTTAGGAAAGATGTCTAATATTGGTGTGGTAGTAAAAACAAATTACAAGGAGATTCCAGCTTTCTCGAGACATCCTGTGCTATGCTGGACACTAGGGTAAAAACCTTTAAAAAATAAGGAAATGTCTACTCACTATACCCAAGATCAACCAATGTAGCTGGTTAAAGTACTCTGATGGTAAAGTCATAATAAGAGTACGAAATTTTTGCAGAAAATTGAACAAAAATGATGTCTACACACTACAAGAAAAATCACTTTTAGCATCAACCTTTGTTGACGCTAAAGATAAAAAGTTGTTGCAAAAAACATTTTTTGTGTAAACCTTAGTGATGCAATAACTCGTGTCGCTTAAAATCATTGCGTCAACGATGAGTTGACGTAAAAAATAACACATTTTTGCAGCAACTAATATCTTTTAGCATCAACCTTTTGTTGACACCAAATCTTATATAACATCTTTTAGCATCAACATTATGTTGACACCAAAAACTTATATAACATCTTTTGCGTCAACATTTTGTTGACGCCAAAAACTCATATAATATCTTTTGCGTCAACAAAATGTTGACGTTAAAAACCTATATAACATCTTTTGCGTCAACAAAATGTTGACGCAAAAAACCTATATTACAACTTTTGCGTCAACATTTTGTTAACGCAAAAAACCTATATAACTCCAATGGGATGTGTCTGCAAACAATGAAAACATCTGCCAGTAATAAGAATATTTCCATTAATCTACTTCACAATTGTTAAACAATGCAAAGTAACCACAAAAAAAAAAATTCAACTTCTGAACAATAGGCTTCCTTCAATGTTGACGCAAAAAACCTATATTACAACTTTTGTGTCAACATTTTGTTAACGCAAAAAACCTATATAACTCCAATGGGATGTGTCTGCAAACAATGAAAACATCTGCCAGTAATAAGAATATTTCCATTAATCTACTTCACAATTGTCAAACAATGCAAAGTAACCACAAAAAAATTCAACTTCTGAACAATAGGCTTCCTTCAACCTCCAAAACATCCTCATTCAAGTTCACCAAAAAAGCAATGACAACGAATATTAAACTCTTATTTATCTTTCAGCAAAGAACAAGTTGTTTCTTGTTATTGTATAAGAAACAAAACTCATATAGAAGAATAGACATTGTCATACACAATTAAAAGGTGTGTATAATTAAACACATAGACAAGAACACATGTTTCCAGCATGTAAAGTTTTATTTTTTATATCTTCTCCATTTCATTCTAATGGAGAATTCCATGGCTTTGGATGAAGGTGCTATTTCCAAAACATACCCAAGCAAAACATGTTCACGTGTTAAACCTCACCAGTCATCTTCTTCCCTTTATTCTCTGCAGGTTTTACAAATATATATATAAGCACCAACATGTGTCAATAAATATTTAAAGTCTTTTTTTTTCATGTCAACATACGTGCACCAGGTTTTATTTTTTATTTTTTCAAAATGCCTTAATAGCAACCCATTCCACTATCAAATACCAAGTCATATGTCTAATACAAGATATCAGAATGCTTTTACTATAGTGAAATTTCATGCTATATAATCACCTTAATGATTTCAACAAGCTGGTCTACTGCACTTTCACCTGCAAAGAGAGGCTGTCATGAAGAGAAATACTTTATTAGCTGATAAATAGATAAGTGAGTAGAAAAATATGGGAAATCAAACCACAAAAATGACGCTACATACCTCTCCAAGCAAAAATTTAGCTAGAACACAGCCAGTAGACCACATGTCGATGGCTATGGTGTACTGAGTTGCACCAAATATAAGTTCAGGTGCTCCGTAGTACCTAGAATAGGTGTAAGATATATTTGTTTCCCCTGTTACCTGTTCTCAAAAAATTATATATTGAAGTTCTCAAGGCGCTCTAACCATATAATTAACCTGCTTCATATTTAACTTCACAAGAAATTTAATTTAAAATCCTTAATTAATCTTTTCAACTTTCTGACCTCTCAGTTCTAGTTCTTGGGCTATTATTAATTAATTAAAACATGTGAATTTATCTGGTCTCCTATTACTCTCTCTTTTTGCATCTACTACTGATACTGTCATACTCATGGTCACCTTTCTAGATTTTGAAGATGACGATACAACTGATTATAGTTTTAAAGAAGAAGAAGATCTAGAGTCATAATCGTCTGAATTCTCAGCAGAAGCAGAACCTTTTTATGAGTATCATTACGATGATGAGCTTGGAGACTACATAGCCATATCATCACCATCATCTGCCGAAGCTAAATACCATCCTGACTATGAAGAACCTGATTCCCCACGTCACAACACTACTAAGCGCTCTAAGAATGAAGATGAAGACGACATGCACAACAAGAATAATAATAAGAAGAAAACAGCAAGAGTGTGGAGCCAAGATGACAAGATCACCCTCCTCCAGGCATTGTATGAATATGCTCAAAACAAGCGTGCCGATCCGATTGCTGCACCTGCAGATATGGATCGCTTTTATAATTCCTTCAAGAATTCCTTTCACCGTAGTTTAAGGATAACATAGCAGCTGGGAAAACTAATCTTCTAATTAAGAATAATAAGACCCATGACCAAAATGTGTATCAACTATCTAATAACATATGGGGATTAATGGATTTGAATTCCAAATGCGTGGTTAATAACCAGTTGAAGATGAAGTCGACGTTGAGTTTTGAAGGTCATGGGATGGACGCCTTTGTGAAAAAGTGTGGACTCAGCTTGCGTATGTTTGAAGGAGACACTAAGAAGGACATTTTGGAGGAAAAATGGAATAAATTCAAACTTTCTCAGTTGGATGCTTCGCATAGGCAGGCTGCACTCAAACGGAGGCTCATGCAATTTGCCTTGGAATCATTCCAGTGGTCAAGAGATGAGACCAGGGAACGATAACACTTTGTGGCCTTTCAGTTTTCTTCTTTTGTTGTTTAATTTTCTTTGCATTTTCAGAAGAATCGCAATGTATTTTTGTTGCCTATCTAATATTCATTGTTCACTGCTGATGTTTTCCTTTCACAAAACTTTTAGCATCTGATTTCTTTTCAAGTTATGGCTTCTATGAGTATGGATTAAAGGTAATTATTTGTAGTCAATAATATCTATCAGTTGTAAAGATATGTTATTATTTAGTTCCGAACTGATTTATGACTTTCTTCTCCAACCTCTAGTGTGGATCAGATAGACAAACTAATTTTTGATTTATCAATTTGGACTAGGGGTAGAAAACGGAAAGGTAGAGCTGTTTGTTATGGTGTTAAGCTTTATCAATTTTTTGTCCCTTTGCATAATGTTATCAGTTGGGGCTCATATTACAGTAAAATTATCAAATAGCTTTTATAGCCAAAGCTTTTGTGTTGGTTTACCACTGCTATGTTGTAAATCATCATTTTAGTTATAGAATTTTGACTTTAATACTTTCACAACCAATATTGATGAACATGTTTAATACAATCTATTGATCTTGATCCATCCTGCCAATATCAACCGGCATTCCATCTTGATGATGGCTGGTAGGTCTGAAATTGAATCCTATTTTTCATTCTTTTTGTGTATTATATTATCTTATCATGTTGGTTGATTGTTGAGTTGGTAATGGTTGACAATAGTTCATTACAACATTACTTATTGTAGGTCTGGTGTTTTGCATATATACAACTTTCAAGTTACACATATTCATTGCCCTCCCCCCTGGCTTGGTTGTAAGTGATCTTGAATAAGTTTTGTACTTTTAATGTCCAAAGCATCAGCAACTTGCATCTATTAACTCTGCACGTATTTCCTCTTGATTTGGAGGGGTTAGAAAAGATTCCAACACTTCATCAGCTTTGTTACATCTTTTTTTGTCAATAGCTCTTCGTTTCATGACAGTGGCAAAAGTGGGTTCATAATTAACCAAGAAGAAAAATGAAATGCTTAGCTCTGGTAGAGAAATTATGACACTCAAATGCAATGGTTTAAGGAAGCACTAGAACAAGGCAAAATTGTTTGGGCTATATGTACTAATCAGTTTTTGGAATTGATTACTTTGGGTTTGCTACAAAATTAATGCACCATACAATCTTGGTTAGCAAAATAGTATGTCGATTTTGTCTCTAGACTCAATATTCACCTTTGATAATGATTTGTATAATACTAAAGCTATATGATTCTTTAGAGTCACTAACCTATTTTAGGCAAAGCCCTATGACTTGGATTTTTTGGCATTCAAGGCTTTAGCTTGGCTCATCTGATTGATAAGCAAGAATGATCTGAGCCCAAGCAAATTGCAACTTGCAAGCAGTTTGCTCGTTGCTTATGTCAGAAAACACTGCAACTCCAAAACCAACACCACCTGAAGGCTCAAGGAACTCTTCTGGGGACTCCGAATTCCAGGATCCCTAATTGAACCATCATCAAATGGAGATCAATCTAAGTGATCCCCATTTAAAGGATTGACTATCACCTCAAAGCCTATGAAAAAGAAGGGGGAAGGAGAAACATTACGTAATGTAAAGAGTTGCAGAGAATGGTGGCCAAATTTCCAGAAGTGATCCAAAATGAATCTTTATACCTGTTCTCTACAAACTTATTGCAAGTTAAATCTTCTAGAAACATGTTTGCTAAACAACCTCCCTAAATGCAATTGTTGTGGCTACAAGCACAATTTAAAAACCAAAGACAATGACATTCCATTGAACATTTTTAAATGTATGTATATATATATATATATGTTTGCTGCACAATTTATATGTTATTATGTTGTATAAATTTGAATCTGACTCTCAAAGTTTATTCATAAAAACAAAGGTACAAAGTTTATTCATCTTTGAAGGTCATACTTATATAGAAGTTATATGGGAAAATTTTATATACTAGTATAAGAGTAGTTATAATCTATGGCTATTAAGAAGCAACATATTCAACAAAGGAACATAACTAAAATGAGAATGCTAAGATGAATAATTATAAATAAAAGGAAAGATGGGGTACAAAATGGAGAATTTTTTAAAGGTAAGGGTAGCTCCTACTGATGAAAAATTGAGGAGTCGCTTGACATAGTTTGGTCATGTGCAAAGGAGAATTATGCACCAATTAGAAAGAGTGATTTGATTCAAGTCCATAGAATGAAAATAGGTGCACGAAGACCTAAAATAACACAGTTTAGTGCTCTAAATGAGGTGAAAAATGCATCAGTTTAATCAGTTCATCTTTATGCCAAAATTTAAACAAGAAACTGGTTTTGGGATGGAACTCTTAGAGGAAGATAATAAGCATTGCACTGTTTGAAAATACTGTCAATCACTACCACAAGGTGTAGGCTGAGTAAGCCATTGAAAATCAGAACTTTCATATGAAAGAGCTTGGCAACTTAGAACTATCTTAAGTTAAATTTGCATCGAATGGTAGCATATAAAGTAGGCTGCTTAAGTGGAGACAGACATCAATTAGACTTATCCCAGGCCAAGCTTTCTTTTTCTTTTCTTTTTTTTTTTTTGGCTAATAGAGCCACTTCATGATCATTATAAGCTTTGTGCCAAAATTTCCCAAATTATTCACAAAATTTTAAGTATAACAGTGTTTTTTTTCTTTCTTTTTTTTTGTTCAAGAAGTATACCTGTTTTCATTAAGAATTTATATCCTGAATATGTTTGTAATAATTCTATTTACCAGTGAATCTTCAAGGTTGCAATAAGAACCAAATAATCCAATAAATTCAGTACCTGTTGTGATAATTCTATAATTAAATTATTATTATTTTAAACTTGTGGGGTACTATAATAGAAATCTGACTCTCAAAGATATCATCTTTTTCCCCTTTTATTTGGGGTACTATAATAGAAAACAAACTATGCCTAATACAACTATTATGCTTCGTTGAGTTGATTCTGGTAAACAAATACATAAGATCCAAAAAAATATATATAGATATATAGATATATATCTTTTTTCAATTTCCCACCTCTTTGCCTAAGAAGAAAGGTAAGAAATTTGAAGAACAAACCTGATATCAACGCCACCTTTAACCATATATCTGGACACATTCTGGCGAACCCACAAATCAGAGGCAAGAGTGGATGAGCTCAACGTAGCAAGCATATCATTGGATATTCCAACCATGACCTAAATCCCACTCCCCATGAGAGCCTTAAGGGAATCTAGGTCTGCATCAAAAAGCTTCACTTTTTGTACCTTGTTTTCTTTAAGGAGATCCACCACTATGGAAGGTTTGAGCTTGTGGAATGACAAGGTCCCCCAGTTCACTCCTATGGCTGATTTTGCCTTTTGAGATGACCCTATAAGGAGTATGATTACAGAAATGAAAGAAGCTACTCTGAATCTGGGTTCTAACATCTTTTGTCTCGAAATGGAGGTCTTGTTTAAATTTTATTGTACCTTAACTCAAATTTTAATTAGTGCGATATGTTCCCGTCATTAATTTCGATTTGTTCAAGCCAAATTCAACTGGAATTAAGATTTTCAACGGAGTGATATTCAATTCTTTTCTGTCTTTTTTAGGTTTTTTGTTTTGTATTTTTTAATAAATTCAATTCTTGTTTGTCATTGTGTTCAAATCACTTTCTCAATTAAAGCACTAAACTGAAGCAAAGCCACAAAACAACAACTTTATCTTCCATTAGCCCTAAATTATAAATTCAAAAACCACAATCAAAATGAGTATCATTGACCTAAATAAAAACCTCAACAGTGAAAGAGAGACTTAAAGAAATGAAAACCCTAGAAATTCATACCAACAAGAGATAGAGGGCCAGATGAGGTTGTGGTTAGCGAGCCAGTCATAGAGAACAGGGATGAGTGATTTCCACTGAGTGTACTTGTCGTCGATAGTGGGCTGTTGTTGCTGAGCCTTCTTAGCTTCCTTCGCCTTCCCTGCTTCGTCTTTCTTATCCGCCTTTGGCTTCGGCTTCCGTCCCCGAGTCTCCTTCTTCTTCACCACCTGCCCCTGCGACTCCATTTCTTTTGGTGGCTCTGCTTCTGATTGTGCTCGGTGAGCTTAACGCAACTAACACTGTAGAAAATGGGTCACAGTGTGTGTGTTTGTGACTGGTTTGTACGTTGCATCAGATTCAGAGAGAGGTGTGGAGGAATTGGTTTTCTTTTATTTTTTTGTTTAAATTGTTTGACATTAAATTGGGCTGATACCCGAGGCTTTTTAAAAAAATAAAAAAGAAGATTGGGCTGGTAGCACCGTAGCAGGCCTATTTTAAAGCTAAGAAAATTGGGCCGGTAGTAACAAGCTTATTTTAAAGCTTACTGTGCGTCGACTTTTAAGTTGACGTAAAATCCATGACGTAAAAAACAGTTTTTTTTGTAGTGATAGTCTTTGTTTTTCTCATATCTATTCACTGAGACCCTTTAGCTATTTATAATGATTACTCCAAGGAAATGTTAGGGATTTCGTATCTGATCATATCACATTGCGATGATCTCCTATCCATCCTTTCAGTTCGAGTGCCTTACCTCCCTTACAATCAATGTTGTGGATGACAAACCGTATCGGTCGGTATGACCGATATTTGTCATACTAGTTGGTGAACAGGTACATAAAACTTCCTGAAATGTACCGCTCTAAATACTAGACGTACTGACAAATGTCAAAAATAATAAATTAAGTTTTGAGTTTTTAAAAAGTAACAAATTAAACCCTTAGTCTATATTAAATTTCAAATACAATGTAATTCCACTTAAATGTGTAGGGTTTAATATTGAAACTTTACGGTTTAATTTGTTACTTTTAAAATTATGCAGTTTTATTTGTTATTACTCTTAAACAATAGGATTTAAAATGTAATTTACCCAAATCTATTCATTCTAGAGATAAATCTTCTCTCAATTTTTTTTTTTTTGGCTAAAATATAAATTACACCCTTCAAGTTTGATGGATTATCATTTTTGTCTCTAAATTTTATTTTTTATCATTTTAATCCTTGAACTTTAAGGTTATTGTCAAGTTGATCATTCCGCCTACAACCATTAAAAAACTACAGCTAACTCTGTTACAACATAGTTTTTTTATAAATAAAAAAAAAAAAATTTTGAATACTAAAATAATCAAATTTCTTTTTGAAGTAAATTAAACAAAAACAAAAACACAGCAAAGCCCTCAAACAAGGTTGAATTTGGTTTTGGTATCACTTACTGCAAGTTTGGAATCACGGTTGGGAGGGTTGGAATTGAAGATTGGAATCGATTCCACTTGGTCCAACAAGGTCTTCTACTTCTATATCTCTCTCTCTCACCAAAAGTGGAATAGTAAGATTTTTTTTAGAGAGCTTTGAATTCTTGCAAATTTGTGTGTTTGTTTTGTGGGTGTGTTATTGAGGAGATGATTGAGAAAGTTAATGGTTTTCAAATGAGTTGAAATGGTCTCTATCACAGAGACTGTCACTGGGATTAAGATGTTGTCTCTCCACCTTATGTCTCTATTGGTGTCAATGTAAGTTTGGCAGCCATTACAAAATTGGTTTAAATATTATATAGGATAAAGTACAATTTACACTTGTTAAGTTTGTCAAATTATCATTTCAATATATTAAGTTTAAGAATTGTCAATTCAATCCACTAACTTTCATAACGCTATCGTTTTAGTATTTTCTTCCATTCTATTAAAAAGTTAGGGAAAGACGACGAACTATGAATTACAACAAATTCTAAAACGGGGAGTTTGGTTTTTGTTGTTTTATTTGGTGAAATGATTGGTTTAGGTTTTGGGATTCAAGTTTTTTAGGATTTTTAAGTTCATTGGGTGGTTTGCTTAATTTTGGTTTGAGCTTGCAAAATTTTACTTTATTTGTGGTTGAATGTTCATGTTTATTTGTGTTTTATTGGTTTTGGTCCACTTTTGGATCTGAAAGTAGTGGTGAATTCATATGTGAATTGCTTGGTTGGTATTTAAAATTTTAATTTTATCTCCTTTGTTTCTTTCATTTTTTTTTTATTTGGTTTTATGATGGTTAGAAAAAAGAAAAAAGATGACTGACGACTGAGATGCAAGTTGAAAACAGTATTATGACTATGAGAGAGAGAGAGAGAGAGAGAGAGAGAGAGATTTAAAAATATATATATTAGAAATATAAATTTGAGATAAGAATTAAAACAACGATTGTGACGTTTTATAGAGGTTTAAATGATTTTTTTTAACATAATAGACAGAATTATTAAAGTGACAACGTGATAAAAGTTAACGGACTTAAGGCCATCTCCAGCAGTCTTTTAAATTTATCTCTATCTTTATCTCTAAATTACACTATTTAACAACTCTCTATTTATTTTTTCAAATAAACACTCCAGCAGTACTCTTTATTTTACTCTCTATTCTATTAAAATATACTTTTTTATTATTATTTCCCACAAAAAATAACCAACTGCCACCAAATCAATTTCTCACAGCAACCAAACAAACAGATTAATTTCAGCAACCAACCAAACAAACAGCAACCAACCAAAAATAACCAACTGTCAAATTAATTATTTCAAATTAATTTCAGCAACCAAAATTTTCTCAGCCACCAAACGGCAGGGCTCCACCACCTCCAGGCCGAGCTCCACTTTCGGTGACCCTTTCTTTGCAAGTTCGAATTCATTGGGACTGCTGGGACTGGCCAGGCCGAGATCGGCACGGATGGGTGACCTCCAGACCGGCAGGGATCGGGCACGGCAACCCCAGGCGGCAGGCTTGGCCGTGGGGTGGGTCTCTCTCGTCCAGGCCGAGATCGGCACGGATGGGTGACCTCCAGACCGGCAGGGATCGGGCACGGCGGCAAGCCCAACTACCGAAGAACCAAGCCCACGCCGGCAAGCCCAACCACCGAAAGAGCAAAGAGAGAAGAGAGAGCAGAGAGAACAGAGAGGAAAATGAGAAGGAGAGAGAGAAAGTTTCGGATGAAATGAGAGGAGAGAGAGAAAACTTTCGGTTGAAATATCAAAGGCCCCCACCGAGAGAAAATAATTTTTTAATAAATACAAAGTGTACAGTAGCCTTTCATTTTTGAAAGGCTACTGTACACTTTGTAAAAAAATTTGAGGATGAAGAGTGTATTTGGACGACTGCTGGAGCCGGATTTTGGCTTTTATTCTCTACAAATAGAGATGAAGAGTAAATTTCAACTACTGCTGGAGATGGCCTAAAATGACAGATTTTTAACTTAATTTACTAAAATGATAATTGAGAAAACTAAACGGGTATAAATTGTACTTTATCCTATTATATATATATCAATATATTTACCATCTAAAACGTTCTAATATAAGTTAATGGTTGTAATTCAAAAAGCTTTCAAGAGCACGTACAAATCTGCGAGCGTTGGGTGGCTTATCCAAATTGTCTAATTAAACAATTTCTCCAAGGATCTCTGAGGTCAATATTCACGTAACTCTCTCAAAAAAAAAAAAAAATATTCACGTAACAGTGGCGAAGACATTTAGAGGGAGAGAAGGGTTTGGAGAAGCAAAAGGCTTGGGTTTTCCATGGTTGCGAGTCTCGAAATTCAGAATTCATCATAAAATTAATATTTTTTTCTCAACTGGGGTTCTATTTGGGGTTCTTTGAACTTGTGATGTAAGAAAGGTATCTGAACTGCCATTAATTCCACACTATAATCCCCAGCAACCTAGAGAAAGGGAGAGAAGGGGGAGAAGGATTTGATAATCCAACACGTGTTAGGTGTTTCTGAGGGTTTTTTTTTTTTTTTTTTAAATAATAATACTCTTATGTTGTGTTAGGCTTTTGTGAGGCTTAGACCAAATAGTGCTGTGATTTTTTTCTTTTAATAAAGTGTTGTGTTTTTATTGAGATATGTGTGATGTATTTTAGTGTGTTGTGTGAATGGGACCGGTCTATATGGTGTGATTTATTGATTTTTGTCTGTATGTGGATGTAGCCACTAACCATATACTTTTGTTTATAGAGGCAACGGGACAAGCTATCTAATGTGTTTCCGTATTTATTTAATGATTGTTTATAATTTTCAATTTATTATTATTATTATTATTTACACTAAGAAATTTTTTCATTATAGTTAAAAAACTATTAGACATATAATTATTATAACCATAGTTACATTTTGTTTTATTTTATGTAATTTAAGCTAAAAAGTATAATGTAACCTTGATTTTACATAATAATAATAAAAAAAAAGACTTTTATAGTGTTTTTTTAATATTTAATAATAAGTGGACAATTAAAGTTGGGACAGATTTGGGCAACCCAAACATCGGGGCTAACCTTGTACAGAGTAAGAGGAGAAACTAGAAGTCCTTGACTCCTTGAGGCTCATAAGCGACAACTAATGAAGTTTCGAAGTAGCAGGTCTTGTCGAATGAAATGTAGGAGAACTGGGATTGTTTGGTTGAGTGCTTCTTGTAAATGCTGAGAATAGTTTATTTCATTATTTGACATTTTTAATTGGGCTGTCTTTTTTTTTTTTGATGAGATTTAATTGAGCTGTCTTAATTTTATTAGGCCACATCTTAGATATTATAGGATTGTAATGTATATTCAATGGTTTCATGTGATATGCTCCCATTTAAGTTTGCTTCCCCTGGAATCACTATTTAAATCTTGATGTGTTCCATTTATTATTTAAGATGTAAGATCCTTATGACGTAAAGTTTAGTGATTTGATTAATCAAAAAAAAAAATCCTATTAATTTTTCCATGTTCCAAACCAAGGTCAATGTGAAGCAGTTGTGGTCTAGTCAATTTTCAACGAGATTCAAAGGGTCAGTCACCTGCTACCCATAGAATTTAATAACACGGTCATGGCCGGCAGATAGTATATGGGTGGGAGTGTGGGACTTGTCACCAAAAAATTAATTGGTGCTTCTTTAATTAAAGATGAGTATTAATAAAAATTAACGATGAGTATGTGACGCAAAATAGGAAGCAACGTAGATGCGGTTTCCAGTGGTGGCAACTGGCAAGACGTTGAGAAGGTCCCCACCAGCTATTATTCGCCATAAAATGTAGAAACCCTCAAAGTTTTGGGAGTTAAATCAAATTGATTCTCTGATTTCTTTTTTAATTTAAAATTAGAAATTTCTGAATTTAAGAAATATTCAAATAGATATTTTGTTGAAATTTATATCTCCCTCCTTAAGCAAAAGTATTAAAAATCTTTAATTAAATATTAATTTAAACAGATGTATTATTCAAGTATATTCTAAAAATGAATTTTTTTTAATAAAACCAAAATTTAGAGAGACAAAAATTTAGACAGAATGACCATTTAGATTTTTCTCAAAGTTTTGAGGTTTCTAATTTCAAATTAGAATATTAGGAGGTCGATTTGATTTTGCCACAAAGTTCAGTGAGGTTTTTTATTTTTGTGTCACCAGAAAATCAATCAAAACCCATATCTACGATAAAAACGTTGTTGTCTTAGACCCACAAACCCACTAAAATCCAAATCCAAACTCAAACCCCATCTAGAAGCATCTACTCCATCTTTGACCAAGCCCGAGAGTCCCAGGCCACACAATCAAGGGGCTCAACTTAGACCAACTGAATCATGGCATTTGCTCCAGCAACTCATAATGGTGTGGATCGATGTCTCGGATCTCAATCTCTCTCTTTTGGTTCTTGCTTTTGGGGTGGGTTGTCGAGTGGATTGGGTGGATTTATATGCGAAGACTATGTAGATCAAAGTCCATCTTCGAGATCTATGTAGATGGGGGTAATGGAGAGAGACAAAGGGAAGATAGGGGAATGCGAGAGAGAGAGAGAGAGAGAGAGAGAGGATCATCCCTCTTCTATGGTTTTCCGAAAAAAAAAATCCTGAAAACAGGTAAAGGAAAACCCGTTTTAATTTTTGTTGTGTTTTATGTTGACCAAAATTGGTTTTCCTTTGACCTTTTATTTTCTAATGCTAACAAACATTGGATAACAAGTCATTTTCTAAAAAAAATATTATTTGCAAAATGTTTTCCGCCTAAACAAACGGAGCATAAATCTCAAAGTTTTACAAAATTTACATTAGTCCCCTTAAAGTTGTGATAATCATATGAAATATAATAAAATTAGTGAGTAACTTGTGCAATGCATAGAAAGTTCAACAAAAATTATTTATATGATACATATTTATTCAACAGGTATTAATAAATAAAGATCCACCCATGAAATTGGATATTTTAAATATAAACAAATGTATCCCATCCATTTTGACTTAATTCAATCTTCTTCTTTTTTAAGGCCCCAAAAGCCATTTTAACGTAATTTAAGGACCCAAAAGCTATGATCTTTCTTGTATACTGTACACACCCCATTTTTCTATCCTTGTTTAACCTCAAGTCAAGGATAAAATGGACCTTCTCACATCCCAATGGAAAAAGCGTAATTATGATCACTAAACCATCCTAGGTATAATACCAATTAAATCTAGACGTTATTCAGCAAAAAAAAAAAAAATTAAATTAAATCTAGACGTTTATACGATCACGACAATATGTTACAAGCCCAAATCAGGCCATCCAATTAAAAGTTATTGGTGAATCAAGATTTAACAGTAAAGGCGCACGGTCAAAATCAAACTAACCATATACGACCATAGCCTTTTAATTTTAATTGGTTCTCATAACAGTAATTAATAATGAAATGGGTGTTAAATTTTGGTTGGTTGAAATTCATGTCAACCATGCACATGCACACATTGAATGATTAAATTCGATTTTGGGAAGGAATTATGTTAAAATCAAATTTCAAATGGCATAAAATTTGGAAATTGAAAACCTATTTGATTTAGTGATACTTGGCTTAAAATGGGTTGAAAGTCAAGCCCCATAGCTAATAATTCCCAACCCCCAAAAAAAAGAAAAAATCATCCAAAACAAAAACTTGCTCGTTTCAAATTTGAGTGCTGGCCAACACTTTGACCTAGTTGGGTAGCACACAATGACACTTCAGATTGCCAGTTTGGCACTCCAAGTGCCCAGGCCAACACTCTAATCCCAAACTATGTTTTTTGATTTTGGCTCAAAATCTTGCATTTAAGGTGCCCGAGACTTCCCATGTTTGAAACCAACGACCTTAGCTACTCGTGGAGGCCAAAACCTTATATCTTAGCCTTCTAAACATCTCTATAAATACAACATTTTCTCCCACTGCACTAGGGTTGAGGAAAATTTAACTAAGAGAAGTGATCAGAATTCTCACGCTCTCACTCTAAACTCTAAAGTTTTTGAAGGTTAAGAACACTCTTGACAGGAGAAAGAACTTTTTCTTCCCTGTTTTGATTTCATCATATTTAGAGAACCCATGAGTGAAAATGGTGGATTCTGCTCTGAATTTTTCTGACGATCATTAAATTTCTTCAATGTAAGTTCAAAGAGATGAGGTGTTGCTCGGATTTCCTCAAGTTTAAATCCCAAAGTCTCTACAATCACCAAATCATACAAGATTTCAAGGAGTTAATGTCCCTTGTATACTAGTGATTATCTTTAATCTTTTACTCTCATGCTATAATAGGTTTTGGATGATTACAAAATTTACTTTAAGATTGAACATGCTATTCTTGATGATATGTGAAAATATTTTTCAATAAACCCTAGGGTTTATGATTTTAATTCATATGAACAATGATTAAATATTTTTTTTATTCCCTATATTAGAACAAATGCTATTTAAGTGTTGTAAAAAGGTTCTTTATTTAAAAAAACTAGGATGCTAGAATTATATTTTGGACAATTTCACTTTACCACTCTGAACTTTGACCCATTTTTTAATACCCTCCAAACTTTCGATTGTAACAGTTTACCCCCCAATTGCACTCAATTGCACGCTTGGTACCCCTACCGTCCAAATCGCTGTTAATTTGGACGAAAAGATTAAATCACATGACCAGTGGGCCCACATCATTAGCTGACTCCACTTTACAAAAATGAATTCCCAAAAATGCTCTCATCAAAATAAAATGAGGACATAGTTTACCTCCAACCCGGTTTGGAGGAATTATCCTTCAACCCACTACATGTCAATTAAATGTACTATTCACGTGTATTATTTGAAAAATTCACATGACTCATTAAAAAGGTCATGTGACTAAAAACATATCTGGATGGTCTATTTACTTGTTACGTAGTGGGTTGGAAAAAGATTCCTCCAATATGGGGTGAAGGTAAACTATTTCTATAAAATGAACCTTTTGTGAAATTTTAGGCATCATGAAGTAAAATCATGCTCAAAAGAAAAAACAAGTCCCTAATTTTGAAATCCTAGACGGCAATCCCCAAAATCCGCTTGAATTCGAACTCAAAATGGTTATCACACTAAGAGAATGAATTTTTCTCGATTTAATATAAAAGTCTTTTCATTCATCAAAAGAAAAGGTAATATAGAAAGAAACTAAGTTTGAAATTCGAAGCAGGCAAATCAGCACCTATTGTCCTAAAGCAAACATTTATTTATTTTTGTCTACACTCTACATGGATTAATTAAAAGCATCGTTTTTTGTGGATATTCGCAAGTATGGTTAGGAAAATATGCCATATATTCGTCCACTTATATTGAATATAAATTGTCGTAAGTTTTATCTATAAAAAACCTGAATTCGGATGCCTTGGGCTACAAGTGGTGCAAAAAGCTGAGAGCGAAGCTAGCGATGTAAAAGCCTGGTCACTTTCGAAAAAGCAGAGGACGAGAATCTAACACACTCACAAACTAGTACACTACACTACAATGATCCTAAAGAGATGAAATATACAAAATTAAAAAAAATGAGAGATAGAGTTTTCATTGGTAGTATTAAATTAAACTAAACACCGTTACGTCACGTTTGACTGTTTGAAAGTATGTAGCAAGTTGCAACATGCAAAGTGGAAACACCAAGAAAACATTTGTCAATTTATTATTTTAAAAAAAATGCAAAGCCATATATAAAACAGTAGAGCATGTGATTCGAAATTTCGAAGTTACCAACGGGCCATGAAATCAAAAAACGAATAGGGTCACAATCACGCGCCGGTTCCCTGGCACCAGTTTCATTGCACCACCACACGACTGTCCAAAAAGTGTTGCATATCCCCCGCTTATACGTTAAGCTTCAAGGACAAAAATTACTCTCTTTTTCCCTTTCATTAGGCCGGGAGACCAAAAATATCTATTCCTCCCTCTTCTCATTCACGCCGCGCTCGCTCGATCTCTGCGACTGAAATTCCAATAGGTTTGTTTGAATCTGATCTCTTTTTGTTTAGATCCGGATGTAGTATTTATTATTGATTTAAATCCAAAATGCTTTGGATTAATCTGAAATTGGTGTTGAGGTTTAGCAGGGAGAAATAAAATCCGGAAGAATGGGGTATATAGGGTCGCATGGTGTATCGGCGCTGCATAGGTACAAGTACAGTGGTGTGGATCACTCTTACCTTGCCAAATATGTGCTCCAACCTTTTTGGTCTCGCTTCGTTAATTTCTTCCCCCTTTGGATGCCGTAAGTTTCATTCTTTTTAATCACATATGATATGATCTTGGTTGGAGTTTTTATTTTTATTTTAATGTATTTAGGCGGAAATGGAGTTGTAGAATTAATTGAAATATTATTTGATCAGTGCTGGAGTATGCGCCTTTAATTTCATATGTGCACTAGTGTGGTGTTGTCTGATTGTCTCTCCAATTCTTAATGTTTTTATAGTTACATTTCATTTTTGCTTCCTAATGATATATATTTTTTTGGGGGTGTCTAACTTGGAAATTTTGCAATCACTAATCAAAAAGCAGGAATTTCGAATGTGAGACTACACTGTTCAATATGTACATTCTATTTCTTAATTTCTGGTTGGAATTAAATGCTTAGCCCGTCAGGGGTGAATGCCCCTGGATTACCCAGCAACTTGTTCTGGCGGGTGGGGTCAGTCGCCATAGGTTTACTGTCTAGAGGCGAGTCCAAATGGCTATTCTTTAGTAAGGTTCCCTACGTTATAAAAAATAAAATAAAATTCTGGTTGTAGAATTAGGATTTTCTGACCTTAGGACAAAGTTCTTTTACTGGTCTGAATGCCCCAAAGTTGTGTTGAACGTGATCTTCTTCTCGTGTTTTGAATGCTTCCTTAGTAACTTGAGAATTTGTATGCAGAAGAGTTTACTTGAGAATTTGGTTTGATACCATAGAATTCTTGGGACTAAGTCTTAAAGAGAGTTTGAACGTTAATTGTAAATAATTGAGTACAAGTTTGAGAATTCTGGATTTTGTGAATGATCAAAGATGTAGATTTTTGGATGAGTTACTTATTTTATTACTATTGGCACATCAATTATCTATTTAAATGGCTGGGTTGCCTTCAGTTATGTCCTATATGATATCCCTGGCTTTAAGATTTTCAAATTTTCACCTTCTTGAGAACATCTATTGGTCTGACTATATATGTTTTGTTAATGAATTTTCTCTGAGCAAGTTTTAGTCTTTTATTTTTTGGCAAAAGTATTGTTTTCATCCCTAAACCTTACATGAAGTTCGCTTTTCGTCCCTGAACTTTGAAAAGTTTGTTTTTACACATGAATTTTGTCCCTGAACTTTTTTTTAAAAGGACGAAATTCATGTCTAAAAACAAACTTTTTCTAAGTTTAGGGACGAAAAACGAACTTCATAGGAAGTTTAGGGACGAAAACAATAGTTTAACCTTATTTTTTAATTGAGATATGCTGACTTTTCTCTTTTTCTTTGATCTTTGGTGTTGCATTTCGGGATCTTTACCAGTCCAAACATGGTATAATAATCTTTGCTCCCTCTTTGTATTGTTGCTTTCATTTTTAACTTTTACTTAGATGTAATACACTCATGCCTGTTCACTGACAGATAATCTTTATATTTTGTCAGATAACGCTTATGGGATTCATGTTCTTACTCATTTCTGCACTGCTTAGCTATGTGAGTGGGAATTTCTCTGCTATCATGCATTTAATTTCGTATTTGTTAGGTTTTCCTGTTTATAAGGCTAATTTTCTGAGAATATAAAGCTATTATTGGTTTTTGTAATTAACCCTGTACACTTCTTTTAAGTATCTCATGTCTGATAGCATGAGAAGTTAAAAATATGTGCAAATTAATATTTACCTCCCTATAGTTAGGTCTAATTACACTTTACTTGAATTTTAGAAAATTACAATAAACCTTCTTACAGTTTGGGATTAAATTGATACATTTCGATGAACCCTTAAGTGATATCAAATCATCATCTAGTTGACACCCTAGTAGTGAACAATCTTTTTTTCGGTCTTTTTCATCAATTATCGTGGTGTTCTTGTGGAGTGGATTAAGTTAATACATTTTGGATGCAAGTTTTGATGAAAAGGAAAAAAGGTTGTGGGTAACATGGTGTCAAGTTGATGATTGGTTCACCATAATATATCAGTTTAATACAAACTAGTTTAACTTTTTAAAAGTGAGGGACACAAGTACACAGTAAATTGTAATTTACCCTAAAATTTTTGCAGGAAAATTTGTGCTGGAATTTCAATTTAGTTATGTGTCTACGTCTTTGGTGTTCTTGGTCTAAAATTTTTTAGTGTCTAGTGAGCTTTGTGGACAATTTAGCTATCAAGATCGTTTTTCTTGCACTCCTTTTCTTGTACCTTCCCCCCCCCCCCCCTAAGCGGGTAAATATATTCTGGAGGAATAATTACAAGTGGAGGGGATCTGCTCTGCTGAAATAGTTGGAAAAATATTACTGAATAGGGATATCCCAATATGAAAGGTGGAACTTAACACTAAGAATGAATCGTCTTGTCAAGGATTGTTCATGTCAAAGTCCTTTTTTGCCTATAACTCTTATGCCGAATTATTTGTCTTAGAATCTTTGACAAGGTTTTAGTTTCTTAAACCCATGAAGCTTGAACAGTATGTGGGGGTATGGACAAGACATGATGTGGGCAAATTCAGGTTTTAGTGTGCTCTGTACAATATGCTTTGCGACGTGCAGCTCTCTAAGTGAAGTTCTCCTATGTTATAAAAAAAAGGGGGTTTTGGTGTGCTCTGTGCCCTAAATGCATGGGCTTTTGTAACATGTTATGTGATAATTGATTCTCTATGTTACTTGGTATAAATTTGTGTTGAAATACTTTGTAAATCATTTTCCAATTCCCAATTGTCTCAAGTAGTTATGTGGCAGCCTCTGTTTGTGTGCTTTGTGCCCCAAATTGGCTCTCTGGTAATTGGACAGAAAAGTTGGGATATAATTTGTTAGATGATGATTTGCATGAAATATATTGTTTACAAACACACAGATTGTTATTTCAGATGTTTATGAGTTTTATAAAGAGAAGTGATACTGTTCAGTATGCCTTCTACCTTCTCTGAATCCATCATATATATTTTTGTTTCAGATATATTCACCCCGCTTGGATTCAGCTCCTCCAAGATGGGTTCATTTTGCCCATGGATTGCTTCTTTTTCTCTATCAGGTCAGTTGGATTTTATTCAAGCTCTGTAGTCATTTTGTTTCATCCAATCGTGTTTTTGTATTTTATGTTTATTAGGCATTCTTCTTTGTGACAGTTGAATAGATTAATAAAATTAAGTTACTTTGGTTTCGTTTGAATGAGTTTATTTTCACATCAAAAGAGAATGTATAGCTTTTTAACGCGTCACATTTTTCAAGGTACAACTGTATTTTTACACAATAAACAAAATAAGCTGATGAAAATAAACTAATCCAAATGCACACTTACTCATACATTATTTCCTTAATCTTGTTTCTTTTACTTTCATGTATAATTTTAGTTTTATGGTTATGCAGCTGTTTTGCCTTACAATTTATTGTGATGTTTTGTTGTTCTTATTTTCGTTTTTGAAGTCGTGAATTGGCTTGTAGATAATAATAGTGTTGTCATGGGTCAGTCGGGTTCAGTTTGCATATAAACCCATCACTGGAACTTAAGATGTCTAGTTAACGACATTGGAAGCTGATGCCGACCAAGACCACTTGAGAAACCGACCAAAGTGTAGCTGTTGGTTTCGGTCTTCATCGTTTGATAATCAGCTAAACGACGTCATGGGAGGGGCTGTGGTTGTGGCTTCGTCTTGATAACAACCTTTCGAAGTCGATCTCCTTGGACATGCCATCCTTTTTGTCTCCAAATTGATTTCCTCCTTTGATTAGGCGGAGGCTATGAGAGAGAGAGAGAGAGAGAGAGAGAGAGTGGGAAAGACAGAGATTGGGGGAGTGAGAGAGGTAGAGAGGTAAGAGACAGGAAGGGAGAGGATAAGGGAAATTTATTAGACCCCCTTGTGAGAGGGGGGAGGACTCCACCGGGAGGTCCTAATAATTTCTCGAGGATAAGGGATGCATGTCAACAAAAGAAGGGGGAAAGCCATGAGTCAGTTACATAGTGCCATGTGTATTGATAAGGTTGGTATCGGTTGGGTCGGGTTCATTCAGGTTATATGAATGAAATCTGACATGTGATCTGGTTCAGTCGGGTTTTCATCTCAAAACCCAAATTCAACTAAATGCCCTGTTGAAATCGACTAGACCCTCTCAAGTTGAGTTGGGTCGGATGGTTTCGATGGTTCAATTGGGTTTTTGAACACCCCTAGTTTTTAAACAAGTTGAAGGTTGGGGATTGTGTTGGAATTTTTTTTCAAATTTTTTTTAACCACTTTCTTTCTAACCTTTCACTCGTTCCATGTAGACCTTTGATGCAGTTGATGGGAAGCAAGCAAGGCGGACAAATTCCTCAAGTCCATTAGGGGAGCTTTTTGACCATGGTGAAATACCATTTCCATGTATATTGTATTTTTTTAATTAATTAATTTATTTCCATAGGTTAATTGTTAATATTGATGAGTAATATTCTTGCCTTTCCCAATATATTGCAGGATGTGATGCTCTTGCTTGTGCGGTATGCATCATCATGTTTAGTTGTCATTTTATAGCCCTTGGGAAATCCATCACCTTCATCATATTCTTTCTTAAATGTAGTTAGAAGCATTGGCTTTTGGGAGCACCGCTTTGTGTGGAAGAAGTACTTTCTGGTTCTGGGTAATTTCAGCTGTTCCATTTTATGGTGCAACATGGGAACAGTGAGTTGTCTTATTAATACACATTCATTATCTATGCATGTTATTCATTGCATTATTTCCTACCTTTATGGATCTGTAAATTATAATAATGTTTTCTTTATAAATTCTATCAACAAGAGAAAAAAAATAAAAAGGATCGCTGTATACATTTAAATGCTATAAATTAATAATTGTCTTCAACGCTTGTCTCAAGCATAGCTGGGGGTTTTGGTCTTTGGGGGGGATATATTAAAATCCTTGTGGTTGTTTGCTCTTTGACCCTGGATGATGATTGCAGATCTGTTTGTGCTTCTTGACTTCCATGTATTTGTCTTTCTTTCTGGAATTGTGCTATCTTTATTATTGTTTAACACCATGCTTCTCAGAACTTTTGTCATTGTTGATAAATGAACATTCCACTGACTGATGGATGTTTTATCAGCAATATTGATATTTGATTTTCTTGATACAGCTATTTCACCAATACTCTTATTCTTCCGGCTATTAATGGGCCTACGGAGGGTCTTATGCTGATATATGTGGCTCATTTCTTCACAGCTATTGTAGGTATGCTCCTGCTACCAATGTGCCTTCACACACACACACACACACCCCCTCCCCCCCCCCCTCCCCCCCAAAAAAAAAAAAAAACCCCTTCCCCTCCTTTAAGTAGCTTTTGTGCACTTTCAATCAATATTTCGAAATTTCATTTAAAATCCAATACAGTGTAATTTTCTTTATGGGTTGCCTTTATATGTTTCGTTCTCCACTAAGCATCTGAACTCCATGAACTTTTGAAACATTTCAGACTTCTCTGCTAAAAATATACCCTGTGAATCGTTTGATTCATACTTGAGTTCTTAACTTCTACAGGTGCTGAGTGGTGGGCTCAACAATTTGGAAAGTCTTTGCCCTTCTTAGGTTGGGTACCATTTCTTCATGGTAAGACTATTCTTTCTAAAGCTGACAACCTACAACTCATTAATTTTGGATCTGGAAAAACCATATGGAATCTATGCTCAGTTTCTTTTATAATATACTATGATGGTTTAACAAGCTTTTGGCCTACCAGAATGTTTTTATTATGAGATGTGTTATTTGGGGGTATTTCACTGAATGTTGTTTCAGCTTGTATTTGATTGTGTGTTCTCCTTTGGGCTTCTCATTCTTATAGACTTTGGATTAAATGATCTGCAACAGTTTTAGATTACAGCAGCGTTCTTAAATTTTTGGTGGGGTGATGGGGGAATGTGATATTCAGGGGTAATATTTGAAGTTTTTTTGCTTAATTACCCTATGCCTATAAGCCAATGTGACGTAGAGCAAATTGGAGAATTTTTCTACATGTGCTTGTGGCAGGTCAAGGTTTAGGAGGATTTGTGGATTTTGGGTTTAAAACCTTTGAGAAGAAGAAATAGGGTTCAAGAATGAATATGGGTTCACTAGAAAAGGGGAAAAAATTGAATTAGGGTTGAAAAGAGGGAAAAAAGAAGCAGAAATAGAACTAATAAAAAAGAAAAGAAAAAAGAAGACGAAGTGGAAATAGAATTTATCCACAATCTGTGAACAATGCGCGTGAACGGTGCATGGAACAGTACTGCACGTTTACTAAGGTCAACTTGCTTTAATTTTCAAAACACTCAATATTTTATTAATAAACTTCTCTTTATGACTCTAGAATAACCAAATAAAACATAAAATAGAATATAAAAACCTAGTTAACCATGATGTACACTTATTCTTGGGTTTTGGCCTTAAGCTTAGGCTTCCAAAGAGGATGTTGCTTCTCTAACCACGTTATGATTGCGTGCCATCACAATGTAATTTAGGTGGTTTTATCTTGCTAGGTATTGTAGTATTCAGTAAATGTTGGCCTAATGGTTTTATTGAATTTAATTTTTTTTTTTCTCGTGTGGGCTTCACTGGAAACTGTAATTAAAATGCATTACATTTCATTTTTTTCCTTTTCTGTTGAGATTGTTTTTGTGTAGTTGAAGTGTCATCTTTGTTGGCAATGCACATTCTACCTTTTCATTAAGGCATTTATTTCAATGCTTTTAGGATTTAAGCATTTTTTCTATGAAATCCTAATGTGGTAATATATGCAAACAAATTTAACATTGTTTTCATTTCATACTTTTTTTTGGTGTCCTTCCCAATTGTGCACTGTTTACATCTTGCATTTTCTTTCATATGTTCCTTCTTTGATATGGCTGCTGTTTGCTGGTAACTCTGAATTTCTTCTCTCTGTTTAAGACGCCAGAACTTAAGTTGTACTGCTGCAGGAAGAGTTTGTACTAGGCATTTCATAATATTCAGTTGATGATACTTATCTATCTTTCAGGCTCAACCACTGCTTAAATTGGCAATTTATACTTCCTGTTTACTTGTTTTTCCTTCTCATTTTTACATCTTTACTTTTTCATCCCTGCTTGATGATTGTCAATAAACTCCTGAATTCCTTTTGCAATTGTTCGAAATGTAACGTATTATTTATTTTCTTCAGAAATTCCCACAAACGGAGCTGTGTTGTTTCTGATGATTGTTTTTGCTGTTATACCAACAATCACTTTCAAGTATGTACTTTCCATAACTAAATTATTGAGTTTTAAAGCTTTTTCCTTTCTGGCATGTGTGGCTATTGACATCATATGTGATTCTTTGACTTATGATGCATCTGTTATGACTTCTTAAACGAATGATGTAAACTATTTTAGATGGACTGTTTCACGTGCAACCTTCAAGTGCTTCCCCATTCTATGATAGGATAGGAATAACAAAGAAACAAGAAGGCACATGATACTTGACTCTTGACTTCTTTTTTTTTTTTGAAAAAGAAAAGAAGACAAGGGCAAATTATGTTTAAAGGGGTAAGGTGAACATAAAAAAGAAATATTGTTGAGATCACAGCAAGTGTAGGGAATGGTGTGTAGTTCCTCTGCAAGGAGAGTGGTCCATAGTTCCACTGCTAAAGAGTAGGCAGAAAGGGAAATGGTGTGGATCTAAAGCCAACAAATGACTAAAGGTTAAAGTTTCAAAGACCAACCGATTAAATGTTAAATGACGGAGATCCATCATTTCTACTTTCTAAAAATAGCTATGCACAGACCAACTGATTAGATGTTAAATGACGGAGATCATCATTTCTACTATCTAAATAGCTATGCACACTGCCCGTCACACTAGGATAAAGTTTACCTTCAAACCGGTTTGGACAAAAATTCCTCTTAACCTATTACGTGTCAATTAAATAGACCATTTACGTGTATTATTTAAAAAAGTCATATGACTCATAAAACAGGTCATGTGACTAAACGTACATGTGGATGGTTTATTTAATTGTCACGTAATAGGTTAGAGGAGGATTTTTCTAAACCAGTTTGGAGGTAAACTATTTATGTCATATTGATACTATGGGACCTATCCATGCTTGAAGTCGTTACCTTAGGTCCTTAACCACAAGGGGGGGTGGGGGGGGGGGATTGTTGAATGGAGGGCTAGTGACTGGAGTGAAGTCAATTTCTCCTTGTAAACCCATTTGAGCCAAAATGAGATTTTGTTCAAAATACCCCCGTCTCTTTCCCAACTTGGGATGATGGAAAGCTTAAATGGATTGAAGTTTCAGTACTTTTTTGTATTTTTTTCCTGTTATGTTGACTTATGAACATTGGAATTACCTTCCATGATATCAAATTGATGTGTTATTGTTGCACAATGGGTGTGTATGCATATCTGTGTTTCTGTGCAAGGCGTTCTGGATATATTGTAAACCAAGAGTGAATTTACACAATTTTTAAAATAAAATAAATCGTGTGTGCACCCATTGGTGTTAATGTTATAAAGTTCAAAGGATTTGTCTCTTACTTTGACTTGTGCTGAAAGCTCAAAGTCAGCCCAAAGCCCCGAGGTCTAAGCGGCCGAAGCAAAGTTCCTTTAATGTGCTTTTTGATGTTTTGCTAAATCTTTTGACTTAACCCCTCAATCTTTAATGAAATGACATGCACCATTGATTTATGGCCGAATTACAAAAATATCCCCTAGGGTTTGGGTCAGTTGCAAATTGTCTCTCTGTACTTTCAATTTTGTGTTGTTGACCCTTGAGCTATTTGTAGTGACAAAATTGACAATTTTGTCTTAGTTTCTGTCAATTGTCTGATCATTTGCACTGCACATGACCATTTTAATATAAAAAAATTTTATTTTACAGTAAGTGACTACAATGTATGTAATTAGTTTCCATCAGTTACAATTGACAGAAAATAAGAAAAATGGTCAATTTGTCATTAGAGATAGCTGAGGGGTCAATAACACAAAATTAAAGGATAGGGGTGAGTTTGCAAGGAACCTAAACCCTAGGGGTGTTTTTGTAATTTGACTTTGATTTATTATACAAACACTATTCTTAAGGTCTATACTACACATACAATTTATTTATTTATTTATTTATTTTTGTGTTCATATCAAAAGACATTGGATCCATTTATAATAGTTTGACTAAATTTTACATTGATCGTCAACCTTCCACAACCCAACTCCTTTATCTGGGCTTGGCGGCAACTGTGAATAAAATATGACACTAACAAGGAAATTACTGTTCTTGTACTTTTTGGTATTTTCCTTTTGGATACATTTTGATTGAATCAAATACTTCATTTTGATCATAACTATCAAAGTTATGTATTTTTATAAAGCACAAGAGAATTATATAAAAGAGTGATACTAGGGATACTGCAAATGTTATTACATAACCTTTACAAACTGATGTATCACCAATCACAAAAAAGTAATTCAAGATTTATTTATTATGTTATTTATCAAAAAAACATTTATTTATTATGTTGTTGGAGTGACACCAATCACATTTGCTATCACGCTAGTTTGCAATTAAATTTTTTTTGGCTAGTAAAATTGGTAGTAGCTTTAGCATTGTCCTGTATAAAATGTTATGTTTTAAACTAGAAGCTCGATTCTCCTCACACAAGCCTCTACAAGTCATTAGTTTAGACCAACATCACGCGAGGTGCGCCTCGAACTCTGAGGTTCCAGATTTCTCTTGGATTCGAGTTCTATTAGTGGAGCGCACATGAGACTACTCTCGGCCTAGATGGAATGGCGGCGACGGGGCAAAGTTTTGCACATAGGGGTTGGGAGGAACAAGACATGGTCATTGATGAAATGGATGAAAGGAATTCGCAGAAGGCCCATATATCTATTGTGCTGTTTTCTGGCGACTCAACTACGAGAGAAATTACCGATACAGAGGGGGAGACAGACATGGTGCTAGATATTCCTCCTATCAACTCATATGGTGGCGGTCAGAATACGCAGGGGCTAATCTGTGAACATTCGGAATGGGTGAGGAATCATATGGAGGAGTTAAGCAAACAGATGGGGGTGTTTATTGAAGGATTTGAAAGTGTAGCGATGAATCTCTTCGTGGAAATTGAGAAACGGTGGAGACAACTAGGGGGAGGAGGTTCAGTGGGTAGCACATATAAGCCCAAAACAAAGAAGGGGGTCAGAGAGTTGAAGAATTTATCTACTTCAATCAATTACGAAACTCCTAATAAGCAAGGTAGAGGCCGTAGGTGTCGGGGATCTGATTGTTTTTAATTCATATCAGAATGATATCTTGGAATGTTAGAGGCCTGAATTGTAAAGTGAAGAGGTCTCAAATCCGGAATGCTCTCAAGATGTGGAATGGTGAGCTTATTTGTCTACAAGAAACTAAATTGAGTCATATTGGTAGAGCTGAGGTGGGGAGCCTGTGGGGTAATCATTTTGCAGATTGGGTGTTTTTGGAATTTGAAGGTGCTTCAGGGGGAGTTCTCATAATGTGGGATAAACGGGTAATTGAAGTTCAAGAGTGGGTTAAAGGTTAGTATTCAATTTCTTGTAGATTTAGAAATGTGCATGACCAATTTGAATGGATATTTTCGGGTGTTTATGGGCCTAATGTGGATGCTGAGAGGTTTATCTTATGGGAGGAGCTGGCTGGAGTGCGTAGTTGGTGGGGAGTGTTGTGGTGTATTGGAGGAGATTTTAATGTGGTGAGATTTCCCAGCGAGAAACTAGGAGAAAGACGATTCACAGGTGCGATGAGGAATTTTTCAGATTTCATTTTGGAGATGGAGCTTGTAGATTTACCTCTCCTAGAGGGGCAATTTACGTAGTCCAATAATCAAGACCCTCTGTCAAAATCTCGTATAGACAGATTCTTACTATCCTCGGATTGGGAAGATCACTTGCTGCATTTGGCTCAAAAGGCCATCCCTAGGTTGATTTCAGACCATTGCCCAATAATTTTGGATAGTGGCAGTTTCACTCGGGGCAAATCCTATTTCAAGTTCGAAAATATGTGGCTGTGTCATGAAGATTTTGCGGAAAAAATTAAAGGATGGTGGGGAAGTTATGATTTTCAAGGCAGTCTGAGTTTTGTGTTGGCTAGTAAGCTTAAGGCTTTGATAGAAGACATTAAGATTTGGAATAAGGATTCTTTTGGGGATGTGAGGGTCAAGAAGCTGGAGTTAATAAGTTTCCAGGATCATTCTGAATAGACTCTAAATATTCTCTCTAGAGATGCAAAGCGCTTCCCTTCTTTAGGGAGCCACCAGGCACCTCACCGGGCCTCCACCGCCGTGTTAAACGGTAATAGGAGGCCCTAAGGGTTGGAGGAGCCGGTTTTCTCTAGATTAGAATTTTAGAATGGGTGGTAATAGGCATTTTTTTATTGAATCAAAGGCATTTGAATTCAAGGTTGATCATGGAGGCGGGGCATTCATTGTTAGACTTTATGAAAGGGGGAAGGACACTCTTCGATCTGTCTTTATGGGAAAGGAGAGTGCCATCACTTTGTTGGCTGCCTTGGAGGAACTGGGTACGCTGAAAAACACTGGCACTTTTGTCCGTACTATCAGAGAGGGGGAAACTGTTTTCATTGCACAACGTTGTTCCAATACCTAGGAAGCACCGGTACGGCAAAAACCCCGCCGTACCCGTACCGGGTACCTCGTGGGTACGGATACTGCCGGGGTACCGCTGCATGCGTACCCCCGGCGTACCCGTTTTTGGCCAAAAAAAAAAAATCCT
This sequence comes from Fagus sylvatica, assembly GCA_907173295.1. Lineage (NCBI taxonomy): Eukaryota > Viridiplantae > Streptophyta > Magnoliopsida > Fagales > Fagaceae > Fagus > Fagus sylvatica. Next base: position 16,858,758 of record OU015772.1, on the reverse strand, counting down.
GGTACGGGTTTGGTACGGGTCGGGTACGGGTTGGGTACGGGTCCGGTACGGGGCGGGATAAAACTGAGCCAAAACGGGTGTTTGGTAATTGTGAAAGATTGAGTTTTTCGTTTGTTACCGTTCCGACACGGAGGATGGAATCAACGGCGAGGGAGGAGCACGGAACGACGCCGTTGAGCTCGTCTCCCATCTCTCATTTCCGACGCCGTTGAGCTTGTCTCCCATCTCTCATTTCCGACGCCGTTGAGCTCGTCTTCCATATCTCATTTTCGACGCCGTTGAGCTCGTCTTCCATCTCTCATTTCCGATTCTCCTCTCTGGTTTTTTTTTTTCTTTCTTTGCTTTAGCTAAAATCAATCACCAACAATAACAAGTGTAGTACTTTTGCTCCCAAGTACTAGAATCAATGAATCATTCCCTGAAGCGACGTCGTCGTGGGGGCCAATCCAGCCCAACTCTAGCTTCAGCCAGAGTCCAGCTTTGTACATTTTATGTTTTGGACTTTGGGCTGGGTTTGGGCTTACCCATAACAATGTTGTGAAACGACATACCGTTTGCTTTTGGAAACGGCACAACATTCATAATCATATACCCCACATTCCTCTCTTCCCCAAGTTTCGTTCTGCTAAACAAGTGAGGCATAAGTGAAATTGTACAAACCAGATCATATCATTATTATTTTTTGGGAACTATTTCTTTTGTGTTTAATAATCACATTTTATTAATAATCACAATGGATGTAGATACACAATGCATATAATCCCATTTTGAACCATTTAAAAAGTGGACACATTACTCTTTTAATATATAGAGATGTAATTATACAATGCATATCATTTTACAAGTGAGTTATATTATATAGGTCACTTTAACAATGCAGAGAAAATACCTACAAACCTTTCTTTATGTCTATTTATTTATCTTTTTTGTGACAATGGATGTATCTTATTATCAACATTTGTTTTTAAGTTCATATATATTTAAAAATATATGTATAATAATATATGAAAATATATAATAAAAAAATACCTCGCCGTACCCGTACCCTAGTTTTTTAGGAATTGAAGTACCGCCGTACCTTACCCGTACCCGTACCCGTACCCGAAAACGTACCCGTGCTTCATAGTCCAATACCAAGGGTCGTTATGTTTCACTTCAGGCGATACACAAGGGGGGCAGACGTGGTCAGATTATCATTCCCGAGGGAAGGAACGGTGGTGGGTGGCGGGGCTTTGCCTTGGAACTTCGACGGATTCTTTATCCCGAGAAAAAAATCAGCCAAACCCATCAAGCTCCGTTGGCAGAGAAGAGACCGGAAAAAATGGGTGAGGTCAAGGCAAAATCCTTTGCCGCCGTAGCATCAGGGGTAGGGCGGAACATTGGTGGGAGAACCGTTAAGGGAAAGGAAATTGTCTCGGAGAGAATTCCGGAATTTGAGGAACAATTAAAGCCAAAGGTTAATTTGAAAAATTTGACTTTAAATATGGAAAACGGGTCTGTTGGCGGAGTATCTGGGGATTCCGGTTTGCAACAGATATCTCTCCAAATTCAATTGATTTGTGGGCCCAAGGGAGATTGGAGTATTAAAGACGCATCAATTGGGGAAAGCCCACCTATAACGGCCCCACGTGCACATTATGAAGCTCAACAGCATAAGGATTACATTGCTGCTGGGTCAAATGGGTCAAATGGGGCTTCCACGTCCTATTCTAAACCAAAGCCCATACAAACAATGAAGCCCAATAAGGTTTGGCAACCCATACAAATAACGCGGCCCACTCAGGTTTGGCAACCACGGAAAGCCCAGTCTGGAGTCCAGTCCGTGGTCACGGGTCCTATTAAGCCAACGGGTAACATATCTGGTCCTTCTGGAAAGACCGAGACTTCATCGGTGCCGATTAGGAGTCCAGCGTACTCCGAGACGACCGTGCCACAGGTAAGCATGGCCACTGAAATTGCAAAGTGCTTCACTCCTAAGTGCGAAGCGATCGATCGGACTTGGGGGTCCTCTTCCGACTGGGTTTTGCAATTGCGCGACGGTAAACGAGTTTCAATCCCTCTCTCCTTGATTCGACAACCGACGGTGGAGGAGGAATACTCCGATGAGCCAAAGGTTCTTCTTCTGGAGGGCTTTAATGATATGGGGTTATCGGAAGAGGAGGAGGACGAGGAAAATATTTCGGTGGTCTGGGAGGATCCTGAGATAGCAGAGGAAAGTGGGGGAGCCATGGTATGTTGTGAAGAGAGTGAAGATCCGTTGGAAGTAGAGCCTCTGGCGTCACTAGTGCCTGAGGATATGGGTACTGACAACGACACTCGAGACACATCACAACCATCGGACTGGGTTAAAGGGAAATATCAAGAGTTTGGGGAGTATTTGGGGGCATCATATGAGGGTTATGAGGAGGAGGTTATTAACTTGCTCAATGCTATTGATGCTAGAAGGCCTCAGCAGTACTGTGACACTGATCATACTGTGAGGATGGCTAAATCAAAGGGAAGAGGAAGCAGGGAGTTGAGGAGCTTAGTGAGTACTGTTAATTATGACACGGGGTCTGCTCGCAAGCGAGTTGAGCCAAGGGAGAGGGTGCTGTCGTTAGTCCAATGAATTTAAAAATTCTGTCTTGGAACGTGCGAGGGTTGAATAATCGGGATAAAAGGCACCAGGTACGTTATTTACTTAAGCTCTGGGGTGCTGATGTTATATGTTTGCAGGAAACGAAATTAGACCTTATTAACAGAGGTATTGTTCGAAGCTTATGGGGCATTCATCATGTTGATTGGTCATATCTTGGGTCTGACGGGGCATCGGGTGGAATTTTGCTGATGTGGGATCGTCGTGTTGTTGAGAAAGTGGATGAAGCTGTGGGGCATTTCTCCATATCATGCAAATTCCGATGTGTTGAGGATCAATATGAATGGGCTTTTTCTGGGGTGTATGGTCCGCAAACTGATCAGGAAAGAAGAGAAATGTGGGACGAGTTGTCTGGTTTGTCTAGTTGGTGGTCTTCCCCTTGGTGTGTGGGCGGCGACTTCAATGTGACTCGATTTCCTTCGGAAAGAATGGGTGCAACTCACTTTACTCCAGCTATGAATGATTTTTCTGATTTTATTTCCTCTCTTGGTTTAATGGATATCCCGTTGGAGGGTGGGAGATACACATGGTCTAACAATCGGGAGAATGCTACCATGTCTCGAATTGATCGGTTTCTTTATACTGGTGAATGGGAGGACCGTTATCCCACTGTTGTTCAAAGGAGGCTTTCCAGGCTTTTATCGAATCATTTCCCCATCATGTTGGAGAATGGTGAGTTCCTTAGGGGTAATAGGCTGTTTCGTTTCGAAAGTATGTGGCTCCAGGCGGAAGGGTTTGGAGAGATGGTGAAAGGCTGGTGGGACTCCTATCAGTTTGAGGGGACCCCTAGCTTTATTCTGGCTAAGAAGTTGAAAGCTCTCAAATTGGCCTTGAAAAAATGGAATTATGAGGTATTTGGCCATGTGGGGCACAAGAGGCAGCAACTTATGGCTGAGCTGAATCAGTTTGATGTGTTGGTGGAAGACCGCCCTTTGTCTGCAGATGAGCTAATTCAGAAAGAGCGGATTGTTGTGGAATTAGAACGGAATGCCTTATTGAATGAGATTAGTTGGCGTCAAAAATCTCGGGCTTTATGGTTGCGAGAGGGGGATAAAAATACAAAAAATTTTCATCGCCTTGCCAACTCTCACCGAAGACATAATTCTATTTCTACTCTGTTAATTAATGGGGAGCTTTCTTCGGATTCAGAAGCCATTGCTGATTGTATCACTCAGTTCTATCAATCTCTTTTTACGGAGGTGGATGGGAGGCGGCCTTATCTAGAAGGTTTAGATTTCTCTATACTTTCTAATGAGGATGCAGCTGGTTTGGAACGACTGTTTGAGGAAGATGAGGTTACTGGTGTGGTTCATGGTTTTGTAGGGGATAAAGCTCCGGGGCCGGATGGCTTTCCCATGGCATTTTTCCAGTTTTGTTGGGATACTGTTCGCATGGACATCATGAAGGTGCTTAACTACTTTCATGGGATGGGTTCCTTTGAGAGAAGCCTCAACGCTACTTTCTTAGCTCTCATTCCCAAAAAAGTAGAAGCTGTGGAAGTGAAAGACTTTAGGCCAATAAGTCTTATAGGAGGGGTTTATAAGATTTTGGCAAAACTCCTTGCAAACAGGTTGAGATTGGTTCTCCCTAGTATTATTTCTCCATCTCAGAATGCCTTTGTGCAAGGGAGACAGATATTAGATTCAGTTCTTATTGCGTCTGAATGCTTGGACAGTAGGATGAAACAAGGAGATCCAGGTGTGTTGTGCAAGCTGGATGTGGAGAAGGCCTATGACCACGTTAATTGGGATTTTCTTATTTATATGCTCCAACGGTGTGGCTTTCCTTCTCGTTGGAGGAACTGGATCAGATTTTGTATCTCGACGGTGCGCTTTTCCATTCTTATTAATGGCTGCCCTAGTGGGTTCTTTGAAAGTTCCAGAGGTCTTCGGCAAGGTGATCCATTGTCGCCTTTGCTCTTTGTCATTGTTATGGAGGCTCTTAGTCGATTGATGGACCGGGCTGTCCGAGGAGGCTACTTATCTGGGTTCAAGGTGGGGAATTCTGAAGATGGTAATATCATGGTAACTCATTTGCTTTTTGCAGATGATACTTTGATGTTTTGTGATGCGGGTTCTTCTCAGATCGAGCATTTGGGATGTGTCCTTACATGGTTTGAGGCAATTTCGGGATTGAAGATCAATTTGGGTAAGTCTGAAATGGTTCCTATAGGGGAAGTTTCAAATATGGAGGTTTTGGCAGGTATATTGGGTTGTCATTGTGCTTCGTTGCTAATGAAGTATTTGGGGCTTCCATTGGGTGCCAAATTCAAGGAAACTACTATTTGGAACCCAATTATTGAGAAGATGGAAAGGCGTCTGGCTGAGTGGAAGAGGCTATACCTATCTAAGGGGGGTAAGGTCACTTTGATAAAGAGTACTTTATCAAATTTACCTACATATTTCCTGTCCTTGTTTCCTATCCCGGCTGGAGTGGCTCAGAGGCTTGAAAAGATTCAGAGAGATTTTCTCTGGAGTGGTTTAGGAGAGGAACGGAAGTTTCATCTTGTGAGTTGGCCAAAGATTTGTGAACCAATCTGCAGTGGAGGTTTGGCCATCCGGAATTTGAGACGATTTAATCAAGCCCTTTTAGGAAAATGGTTGTGGAGATATGGGTGTGACCGTGAAGCTTTCTGGCGTAGGGTGGTGGAGGCAAAATATGGGAGTCTATGGGGTGGTTGGTGCTCTAATGACATCCGAGGTCCCTATGGTATGAGTTTATGGAAGTATATTCGTAAGGGGTGGGAGTCCTTTTCGAAGCATCTTTTCTTGAAGGTTGGTAATGGGGAGAGGATTAGATTTTGGCATGATCATTGGTGTGGAGAGGAGCCGTTGAAGAAGACTTATCCGGACCTATTCTCTATTGCTAGAGATAAGGATGCAGCTATAGCGAATATTATGTCTTTCGAATCTGGTAGGCTGCATTGGGACTTATCCTTTATTAGGAGTGTGCATGACTGGGAGCTGGAGTCCCTCTCTTCGTTTATGGATAGCATTTATGCTACTCCTTTGAATGGGATTGGTGAGGATCTCCTTTGTTGGGAAAGCCCTTCTAATCACAAATTTGCTGTCAAGAGGTATTATCGTTCTTTAAGTCCTCGTTCTTCTATTTCATTTCCTTGGAAGCCCATTTGGAAGGTCAAGGTACCTCCCCGGGTTGCCTTTTTATCTTGGACGGTTACGTTGGGGAAGGTTCTCACTATAGATAATCTGTGGAATCGGGGTCTCATTATCCAAGAGTGGTGTTGTATGTGCAAACGGAGTGGGGAGAGTGTGGACCATCTTTTTCTGCATTGTTCTGTGGCAATGGAGCTATGGTCCATGGTGTTTGGTATGTTTGGGGTGCATTGGGTCATGCCCTGCACTGTGATGGATCTGTTCTGCACTTGGCTGGGGCAGAGGGGGCAGCACAGTTCTCTCGTGTTTTGGAAGATGATTCCACATTGTTTGGTTTGGTGTATATGGGCGGAACGTAATTCTCGTCATTTTGAGGATTCGGAACGATCTATCCCTGAACTCAAGCTGTTTTTCTCTCACATTTTATTTGATTGGGTTTTGGGTTTGGGTGCTTTTTCTATTCATTCTGTCTCGGAATTAATAGATCTTTGTACATTATGATTTATTTGTCCTGAGTATACTTTTGTATGCTTGGGTCCTTCTCAATAAACTTCATTATTTATCAAAAAAAAAAGAAGAAGCTGGAGTTAATGCAGTAGCTTCGAGTGCTGGAGAATACAGAAAATCAAGGCTTACTCACTGCGGAAGAGAGATTACACAGATCGGATCTTCAAACAGAGTTGGAGAAAACTTTGTGCCTTGATGAAATTTCTTGGAGGCAAAAATCGAGAATAAAATGGTTAAAGGAGGGTGATAGGAATACGAAGTTTTTTCACCGCACCGCAAATTCTAATTGCTGTAAGAATTTCATTGATCACATGACCCGGGGGGGAGAGACTTGGGACTCTCAGGAGGAAATCCGGAAAGGGATAGTTCATTTTTATAAGGGGTTATATTCGGAAAGCGCAAACTGGAGACCTGTTTTAGGCGGCGTGAAATTTAACTCGATAGATGCAGTGGATGCTGGTCACCTTGAACGGCCGTTTTCGGAAGACGAAGTAGTAATAGCTCTATATCAGATAAGTGGAGAGAAGGCACCTGGTCCGAATGGTTTTACTCTCACCTTTTTCCAGCATTGTTGGGAGGTGGTCAAGGTAAAGGTTCTCAATACCATAAAGGAATTTTATGAGTATGAAGAGTTCTAACGAAGTCTTAACTCTACTTTTATGGTGCTTATTCCAATAAAAGTAGGCACTTCAGATGTGAGAGATTTCCGGCCAATCTGCCTTCTAGGTAGCATTTATAAGATTATTTCTAAGGTACTTGCTAACAGATTAAAGGAGGTGATTTAGCAGATTCTTTCCCCGTCTTAGAATGCATTTACTCAGGGTAGACAAATTACGGATTCAGTGTTCATTGTTAATAAATGTTTGGATAGTAGATTGAAAGCCAGGATTCTAGGATTGATTTGCAAGTTGGATATGGAAAAGCCTTACGATCATGTAAACTGGAATTTTCTCTTGTATATGATGGAGGGATTCGGTTTTGGGGATAAATGGCGGAATTGGATTTATTTTTGTATCTCTACAGCCTGTTTCTCTGTCTTAATCAATGGGACTCCATGTGGTTTTTTCGCTAGTTCTAGAGGATTAAGACAAGGGGATTCTCTTTCTCCTCTTCTTTTTGTCTTGGTCATGGAAGCTTTTAGCCGTTTTAATGGATAGGGCGGTGGGGATTTTCAGTGGCTAATAACACCAGGTCAGACTTGAAGGTGTCCCATGTTGATTTTCTGTTGTGCTGAGTGAGACCAGCTAGTTCATTTGAAGGGAGTTCTCTTGTGTTTCGAGACGGTTTCGGGGCTGCACATTAATTTGTGGAAATCGGAAATTGCCCCTATAGGGCAGGTTTCTGACCAGCACGAGCTGGCTAGTGTGCTGGGAGGCAGAATTATTGCGCTTCCTATGAAGTATTTGGGGCTCCCTCTGGGGCCTAGATATAAGTCAAAAGAAATTTGGAACCCTATTTTGGAGAAGATGGAGAAGTGTTTGGCGGGATGGAAAAGAATGTATCTCTCTATGGGTGGTAGAATTACTTTAATTAAGAGCACTCTTTCCAGTTTGCCAACCTATTTTCTCTCTTTATTCCGCATCCTGTCAAGTGTTGCCAATAGAATTGAAAAGATTCAGCGGGATTTTCTTTGGGGTGGTTTGGGGGATGAGTTTAAATACCACTTAGTCAATTGGCGCAGTATTTGTCTTCCTATTCAGGAAGGAGGTTTGGGTGTGAAACAGGTGGCTGCTTTCAATAATGCTTTATTGGGTAAGTGGCATTGGCGTTTTGCAACTGAAAAAACGGCATTATGGAGGGAGGTGATTGTGAATAAATATGGTAGTGGGAGGGGAGATTGGTCTTCCCTTGAAGGCCGTGGGGGGCATGGAGTAGGATTATGGAAGCATATTCAATCAAGATGGTCAAGATTTGCAAGGTACGTTTCCTTCTCTATAGGCGCTGGGACTTTGGTGAGTTTCTGGCTGGATCGGTGGTGTGAGGAGGGTGTTTTGAACAGTTTATTCCCGGCTCTGTATAACATTGCTCAAGACAAGTACACGAAGGTGTCCATTATTTATCTTGGCATAATGATGAAATGGTGTGGTCGGTGAATCTGGTGCGCTCGCTGCAGGATTGGGAAGTGGAAGAATTTATGGTTTTCGTGGATTTTCTTTACAAACAGAAAGTGAAGAAAGCAGATATGGATTTTATGAGATGGAATCAAACTAAGAGTGGGCTGTTTGAAGTTAGATCTTACTATCGGCTGCTTAGGGGGAGTAGTAATACTCAATTCCCATGGAAGAATGTGTGGAAGATCAAAGTCCCTTCTAAGGTTGCTTTCTTTTTGTGGCTTGCGGCTCATGATAAGAACCTTACCATTGATAATTTACGTCGTTTGGAATGCCATCCCCTCTTGTTTAATGTGGCTTTTGTGGCGAGAGAGGAACCAGCGGGCGTTCGAAGATGCTGAACGCCATTCTGCGGATTTGAAATTAATTCTTATTCGCACTCTTATGGAATGGACTGCTGCTATTTCTAGTCAGTCTTTCCCTTCTGTTTTTGCTTTTATTGATGGCTGTATGTAATTTGTGAGTCGGTTCTAGTATATTTCTTATGTACTAGTGCTGTTTTTCTATCAATAAAATTTCTTTATTACTTATAAAAAAAAAAAAAAAAATTTACGTCGTCGGCAGCACTACATGGTAGAGTGGTGTTTTATGTGCAAAAGGGGCAGCGAAACAGGGGAACATCTTTTCTTGCACTGTGATTATGTCAGGGAGTTGTGGTCCCTGGTCTTCTGCATGTTTGGCATTCAATGGACTATGCCTCGTACGGTATCGAACCTCTTGGCTTGCTGGAAGAGAAACGGTCTCACAAAAGATCAAAACACTAATTGGAATGCTATTCCTGGTTGTTTGATGTGGCTTATTTGGAGAGAGAGAAATCAGAGGGCGTTTGAAAATATTGAGAGGCATACGGTGGATCTGAAATTGAGCTTTATCCGAACCCTCATGGAATGGATGGCTGTTTTGTCCAGTCAAGCCTTCCCTTCTATTATTACCTTTATTGATGAGTGCATGTAATCTGTGTTGGACTAGTATATTCCTTATGTACCAGTTTTTCTTTTGATTCAATAAAGTTTCTTATTACTTATCCAAAAAAGAAAAAAATGTTATGTTTTAAACTTTATATGACTACATTATTATCATATTGTCTATTGATAATTGTTTTCAAATTTACTATATGAACTTTTTAAGAAATTGAAATAACTTATTTAAAATTTGAACTTACAAACTTTGTGCGATTGCACTATCCACTTGAGCTAATAGGCAAACTATAGTATTATATTTTTGAGTTTATTAATTTTTTTTATATGTTATAAATCTTTCTATGGGAGGTTATTATACGTTATATTTGGAAATGTGCACTTTACTTCAATCAGGTGTGTGCTTGTCTTGCTTTGTGCCTAGGCTCCAGAAAGCCTACGCAAAAGTGCGCTTGATGCTTTTACCAACACGTTACTGTCATAGTTTACATTTTTTACTTAATATTGATGTTTGGTAAAGGGCAGGTTAGAACTCCCTTGTTTTGTGTTTATTTGCAGCGTACACAATGTTTATAAGGTAGTTCAGGCAAGAAAAGGAAGCATGCTGCTGGCATTAGCAATGGTAATACTGCAACTGATTAAATACATATCTCTTACTTCTGTTTGCTTATAGGAGATATAATATTGTTTTCTTGTTGTTTCTTGTCAGCTTTACCCTTTTGCTGTACTCTTGGGAGGAGTGGTAGTTTGGTATGACTCAAACCTATTATATGTTTTCTTACATGTTTTTCTTTTAAACATGCATATGGGTTTACATACTAACATTTTTGTTCAATGCAGGGACTATTTGTCTCCATCTGACATAATGGGGAACTATCCACATTTAGTTATTGTGGGAACTGGACTTGCCTTTGGTTTCCTTGTGGTATGATATTTGTCTTTCAGTGTGACTACCACATTCAATGGAATTTTCTATTTTTCTTTCTTTGAAATGAATAGCTTTATTAAAATATCTGTTACCATGTGTTCTTTAAATTTTCTTGCCTTTTCAGTTTTCCTTGGGATTAATTGGATTTTATTAAATAATTAAAAGATCGATTTATGTATGAGAACATTAGAGTATGCAGGAAGTATACTAGAGCAACTCCTAAAGAATGCAATAGTCTTCCAGATTTCACTCATTGTAGCCAGATTGCACTTGCTAGTAGAACCTGATTAAAAGTACTTCCAAAGCATGTTCTTAGTCGCACGCTGCACCTGATTAAAAGTACCTAGTTTCCTAATACCCAAACCACTAGCCTTCATAGGAGAACAACCTTATTCCAATCCACCAAATGAAATTTGAATTCTTCCTGTAACCCTTCCCAAAGAAAATTCCTTTGCAACAGCTTTGTAGCTATATGAATAGGCATAGTAAATAAAGGCAGAAAATAGGCTGACAAATTGGGTAGGAGCTTTCAATAAGAGCCAGTCTTCATCACTTAGACAAATACAATTTCTATCAACTTGTCAAACTCTTCTCAATGATAGAATTCCAAAATCATCCTAGCTTTAAAAGACTACCCAATAGAAAACCTAGATAAGTCATTTGTAAGGAGCCAGTCCACCTTCCACCCCAACGTTCCCACCGGGCCAGAGGTACTATTTTTCTTTTACCTAAATTCACCTTCATTCTGAAGACAACTTCAAAGCAGAGTAGAACACGTCTAATAGCTCTCAATATTTCAGAAGATGCTCCACATAAAAGAATGGTGTCATCTGCAAATAAGAGATGAGAAATCTCCATATCCTCCCAATGATCTCCCCCAACTTGGAAGTTGGAACCCTGTTAGAAATCCGCTGCCTTTCACTGCTATGGATATCATTCTTGACAATCTTAATAACTTGAATAAGGAGATGTGGAGATAGCAAGTTTGATCTCCCCCAAGAGTTACAATGCATAAAACTCCACACCCTAGACCACTCAAAAAGGGTGCGAAAGAAAATAGTATCATGCTCAGCCAGAGATCGCTCCTCATCTTCGAATGTCTGACGATTACATTCCCGCTAAGGTCCACATGAGGCAAAAAGGAAAAATATTCAAATATCGGAGGAATGCTTCCCCAACCAATTCCACCACCCTAATAGAAGTTCAGCTACAGTGCTGAGAATCACCCACTGCAGTCCAAAAGCCCTAAAAACTCTACTCCACAACCCATAACATAAGCCACCTCACAATGCTTTAACAAGTGAGCAACAGTTTCCCCACTACAACGACACATACCACACCAACCCACCAAAGAAAACCCGCTTAGGAGCCTTAACACGTCAAATACTCTTCCAAGGGAAAGGGATAGCAGGGATTCCTCGAAGCACCTTGTAATAAGATGTATGTCAAACACACTGCTCCCATTCAACTGCCAATTCAGCTTGTCGCACCCAACACCCCATGAAGGTCTCTCAGAAATTGCACATTCCAATTACAACCTTCCCCATCCAAATTGCATACCAGAACTGAGCTAGCTAATGCATCCTTAGCTATGGGTGGCACATGATCATATATGAAAGCAGCCATTTATACTCCAAAATGATTCAGAACTGATGCTGCATCAAGAACATGTATCATCTTGTGCTGTATTTGTCTAGAAATTTAATAATGAAAGTTGTTTATTAGTGCAATAGGTAATTTTTGTAGCCTTTGGTGGGGAGAAGATCCCCTCCCATTGAATCCTCCAATATCATCCCATTTTTTGTTAGATAGAGACATGTGGCATTTAAAAAAATACAATGGTTTAAAAATACTCATTGAAACCACATAAAATCAAATAAATGCCATTTGTCACAATTCCAGCTAAAAATTGGAGGATATTGGAGGTTTTCAATGGGAGGGGATCCTTTCCCCTTTGGGTGCCATTATAAGTTTTTAGTGTTGGTGAACTTTGTGGATAAGTCTTCCTGGCTGGCTGCTGCTTAATTTGCACATTGATATTTTTTTGTCCACATAATTGCAAGTTTTTCTTTAGTTGCTCTGATATTCACTACATGACATTCAATTAGTCATGTGGATCCTTGAAGTACGGATTGACTTGCACAAGTTACATGGTGTTTTGATATTGTTGTGAAATAAATTCCTTAGAGAATTGCTCTGGTAGCATGATATGTGATTCTGTAAACCTTTTACCTTTTTCATGCTAAATTTTTGGTAATAAATTGTAGAAAGAGCTCACTTTTATTGTCAAATGTGTTGTAGACCCTAATGGTGCATATGGGGTGGTTATATATTAGAAGTTTCATACGTTTTAATAATACATTCTTGGGAAAGTTGTTGTGGCATTATGCCAAGGAAAAAGACACCTTATGGAGAAACAATACTAGATGAAAATATGGAATGAGTGGGGCGGTTGGGTTTTGGTGGTGATCAATGAACCCTATGGTGTCCATTTGGAAACATATTTGCAATGGGTGGGAGAGGTTCTCCAGATTTGTCAAGTTTGAAGTGGGCAGTGGTTTTCATATTCGCTTTTGGTTTGAATCCATGGTGTGGGGTGATGATCTTTAAGGAGGTGGTTTTTGTATTTGCTTTCAGCATGATCCATGGTGTGGGGTGATGATCCTTAAGGAGGCTTTTCCTGCACTATTTCGGATTGTCCGAAATAGGGAGGTTTCAGTGGTGGACTATATGAAATGGAATAATGGAGCCTATTGATTGGTATATCCAGTTCACTAGTCCGTGATTGGGAGTAGTAGTTTTACAATATTTTCTTGATATTCTTTGTTCCACTAAAATCATTAGGGACGGAAGACCGATTGTGTTGGATTCCCGCTTGGAGTGGTATGATTGAGGTCAAGTCTTATCATAGGGCTCTTAAGGGTTGGTTATAAATGAACTGAGCTATTTGGGTTCAGTTTGAGAAATTTTTTGTTTATGTTCGTTTATTTAGCAAATGAGTCAAACTCAAGTCTAAGTTTAAGTTCAACTATTAAAAGCCGAACTCAAACATAATAATGTGTTTGCGAAGAAGTTCATGAGTATGAAGCTTGGTTTCAGTATATTTGATATTATATGTTGATATGTATACATGTATAATGATTGAGCTTAAGTCTTATCATAGGGCTCTTAAGGGTTATAAATGAACCAAGCTATTTGGGTTCAGTTTGGGAAAAAAAATTATTTATGTTCGTTTATTTAGCAAATGAGTCAAACTCAAGTCTAAGTTTAAGTTCAACTATTAAAAGCTGAACTCAAACATAATAATCTGTTTGCAAAGAAGTTCATGAGTATGACCTACAAAAAAAAGAAGTTCATGAGCATGAGGCTTGATTTAAGTATATTTGATATTATATGTTGATATGTATACATGTATAAAAATATACTAATATAGACTTAAAATTAGATTAAGTAAGTTTGTAAATAAGTTTATAAATTTTTAATTTATTGATAATATGAATCAAAGTTGTGAAAATTATACTGTACCGGTCACCAAATTGGTATGGTGAAGCCCTTGGAAAAATACTGGACATACCAATTGAAATACCGGGGTGTTTTAGACTGTATTTTAGCGCCGCTCGTGGCCAATCACATTTACGTTTACCACCTTTAAAAAATTTTTCCTTAATTTGATAGTTGGGCTTTTATGTTGGGATAAAGATTAACATATATGTTATAATATGTACTTACAATTTTAAACACATTTAACAAATTAATTTAGACATTGATCAATTCTTATTAATCGAATGAATATATATCTAATCTATAAATTGTGGTAATCTCAAAACGGTACACCAGGATTAACTAGTACTAAAATTTTTTGTTCCCCTAACCAAATTGAAACAGCCTTCGGTACAATATTAACAACTTGGACATTTTTAACAATACAGGTTGAGGCCAAGAACCTTGTAACTCAACTGACACTTCTTAATGTTTTCCAATAGAGACACCCAGAATTCAAATCTCCCCTATCCCAATTATCAAATTATCAAAAAAACAATACATGTTGGTTAATCTAATTTTTATAAGTTCATAAATGAAAACCACTCTATCTAATTAATATAAATAATATAATTTCAACTATAATTTAAAATTATTAGCATAGATCTGTGAAGGTGTAATTTTTTTTAGTAATAGTTGTGAGAAAAAAACAAGTTAATTAAGTAGCTCGTGAACAAACTCGAGCTTATTTGACAAGAAAATAAACAAAGCTTGAATATGTAATTTGGTTTAGCGATTAGCTTGAGTTTGGGTTATCTTCAAAATAAAAATTAAATGAATAATTTTGAATTTTTAATACTCGGTTTGGCTCGACTTGGCTCATTTACAACTGTAGCTTTTACTAACAGAAACCCTCATTTCTTTCTGTGGAAAAACATTTGGAGGGTTAAGGTTCCTAGAAAAAGTAGCTTTCTTCACATAGACAAATGATAAAGGAAAGATTCACCATGGCTAATTTTCGAAAGTGAAATATTTGTATTGTGCAGTGGTGTTGCATGTGCAAGAAATGTGGGAAGTCTAAAGACCATTTACTCCTTCACTGTGTTTATTCATCTAGTCTATGGTCATTGGTTTTTCGTTTGTTTGGCCTCCAATGGGTTATGCCTAAGAGGGTAGTGGATTTGTTGGCTTGTTGGAAAGGGAGGGGGCTTTGGCACACATTGTTTTTCTGACTTATTGGGGGTTGTTACATTATGCTTCATGTGGACTATTTGGAGAGAACGCAACCACTGTATTTTTGAAGGGGTTGAGTGGTCAGTGGTCATTTCTTTTCTACTTTGGGGAAATTTCTTGACTTGTGGAACTTAAGATGACATTTGTAATATGGGGATATGCCTTTTTGTTAAAAAATAAAATATATAAATATCGTCAATTACCTATAAAAAATAGAACCCTAATGGTGCATAGATGACTCTGCAAGGTGCCGTAATTAGTTGCGGTAGAAAGATCAAGGTTGTTTTTATGGTTTGCAGCATTCTAATTTCTAACCTGACAAGACGTATCGCTGGCTTGTACTGTATTTTGGGCTTTCCTGTAGATTTTCCTTTGGAAGCCCCAGCATGTGATTGAAAATATCTTTTTTTTTTTTTTTGATAATTCGATAGTTGTGGAAGGAGGAATTTGAATCCTGGATGTCTCCATTGGAAAGACCAAGATGTACCAACCAGTTGAGCTACAAGGCTCTTGGTGTGATTGACAATATCTAAAAATAGGATGAATAAATAATTCACACACATATACACATTCATTTATTTTCTAGCCTTGATCTCTGGTGTTGTAATATATGCTTGATAGCTTTATTGTTTGTTTTGTCCTTATAGCTACTTTTAGCTGAAAGATTTCTAATTTTTTTTCCCTGAGCAGTGGTGTTGTAGACAATGAAATTCTTTATCATCGAATTGTTGCTGAATTACATCTGTTTTGGCAGGGAAGGATGATCCTCGCTCACTTGTGTGACGAACCAAAGGGCTTGAAAACTAACATGTGCATGGTATGTTGCATGCTCATACCAAACTACTTTGAAATTTAGATGGTAATCTAGAATTTGGTTACGGTTATGGCTTTTTTTGGCTGTGTTGTTGCTTCAGCATATGTTGCCTATCTGTCTCTTTCCACCATAACTGGTTTGAGAACTACTCAAATTTTGAAAGATGAAAATGAAAACCCAAAATTTGAGTCTGTTCACTTGAGAAAAAGAATATATAGTAAAAACTTCCATACTTGAAGTTTTTTTTAATGTCCAGTTATTTATGAATCTCCAGCGTTGTCTTGGCTATTAATTTTTTATTTACATTTATTGACAAAATAAACCATATTTATTAAAAATGAATCGTATTTATTTGAGTTGTGGTCATTCTATAAATTAAAAGAAAAAAGGTCTTCTTGAAATTGGTTATAGTGTTAGGTTGTGGTGATGGGGGGAAATGATTCGTTCTATACATTAAAAGCAAAAAGATCTTCTTGAAATTGGTTATAGTGTTAGGTTGTGGTGATGGGGGGAAATGAAACAAACACCAAGATCTTAGGGGGAGTACTATGGACAGAATTGGGACTGCAGGTGATTTGATTGATTTGATATGACTGCTTGACCACATTCCCGGCCATTCGGCAAAATCCTGAATTCCGTAATCTAAGGTTTACTTGTTTGCTAGAGCTGTACTATTCTTTTTTTTTTTTGCTAAATAGAGCTGTACTATTCTTCATGTGCTGGAGTAATTTCCTCTTAATGATATGATGATTTACCTATCAAAATAGGCTACTTTTTTGCTAGATATTTGATTCAAATCTAAGTCAGGTTTTCCTTTACTTTTCAGTGGTACACAAGGTCCCATTTTCATGGAAAATCAAAACAGGGAAATTAATATGCTGTACTGGTTGTTAGGGTTGTGTAATATTGCTTCTAACATCAGTCAGCTTTATTTGTTCGAGAGCTTGATTGTGAGATAAGTGGCTTCTTTGTCCAGCCTCTCTGCTGGAAACTAGAAATTTGAGAAATAAAAAGGGCTTGTCAGTTTCTGTCAGTTAAAGTACCACAGTATTGTTATAAACAAGTTTTTGCCTGGCAAGCTCAAGACTAATGGGTTCTCATAATTATTATTAGGATGTATTTTGCAAACACAGGGCTTTATGAAGTTCACATTTTGTTAATGTTATTCTTGATTAACAGCATGTGTTGTCTCATGTTACTTTTTAATTAATTAATTATTATTAAATTTTTTAATTTTATTTTGAACTAGTTGATGGTATTGCACCTCCCATGAGTATGGGTGGTTAGGTATGTAGACTCTGTTGGGTGCTTGACTCCGAAAAAAAATGATGCGATTTACAATCTCCATTACTTTGTGCAGTCACTACTGTATCTCCCTTTTGCCATTGCAAATGCACTGACAGCCAGACTGAATGACGGGTATGTTGTAATTTAATTTATGTGAGCTGAATAATGGACTTATCGTTCTATTCTCAATGTTTGTGGTTCTATTTAATTCATGAACCTCTGTTCATCTTTTGTGGCAGAGACCCTTTAGTTGATGAGAGACTGGTCCTTCTTCTTTACTGTGTGTTCTCAGGTATGGTGACTTTCACCCCCTTTTATTTATTTTTTTTTTTTTTAAAATGCATATGGTTAGTTGTCATAAATTACTCTTTTTTTCCTTTCACATTTTGCATATTCCTATTTCCACATATTTGCTATAAATATGACATAGGTCTCTTTGTTGAGCTTAGTTTCTCAAAAAACATATTTAGACTTTTGCTGCTGCAATGTCTACTTGGGAAAATATTGGTCTAGCTTTTACTATTGATTAGAGATGTATTATCATGATTTGCGATCTTTCAGTTCTCTGCCTGACATCCTCTTTTACTGAATTCAGCTATACTCTATTTGCACTTTGCGACATCAGTCGTTCATGAAATCACAACTGCATTGGGAATTTATTGCTTCAGGTGAGAATAAATCAAAACTCTATAAATTTCACATTTCCTTTTTTTTTTTTTTTTTTTTTTTTTTTTTTTTTTTTTTTTTTTTTTTTTTTTTCTGATTTGATTCAAATCAGGTCTAGATTGGATGTGGGTTTTTTTGTTTTAAAATTAGTTCTGACTTTGCCAAATTGAACTTATCTAACCCATTTATCCAAAGTATATTGAAATTTATGAAATGTTTGGTACTGTGATATGAAAGGTTTGTATAAACTTGATTGTCTGAATTTTATTTGTTGGGTGTGCCAATTGTATTAGTCCTAAAAAAAGGTTTTGGTTAACTCTAGCTGGCTGTTTTATCTGGAATGTCATATACTTGCTCATTAGTCATTACTAACCCAGATCCTAGTATTTGCTACCTCCAATATTCCCTTGGTTTCTTGTAAGTGAACTCCAATTACTGTTTTAACATTGTTGAATCTTTATTTTCTTAAAAACAATCATTTACATTTATATCCTAGTTAGCATTTAAAGAATTTATTCTAGCATAATAATTTATACTGCAGTATTAAGTTTTCAGATTTTCCCCTGTAGTAGCTTTACATAGTATGACCTTTGTTTGTAATTGTTCTTTGTCAATTACAGGATAACTAGGAAAGAAGCTTGAACTTTGCCATTGTTTCTTTTGGGCTTATCCTTCCCAGGTTCACCATCTTTCTTGAGACTTGCCCAATATTTCAATTTATGATCAATGGTTGGGTGTATGCTTCCTCTTATCTTTATCAAACATTTTGTAGCGCTGATTGTGTTTGGTGGTTTTGTATCTGTATGTTCTCTTCCGGACCGTTTTGATGTCCCTTTTGCCTTCCAGCTGTCAAGTCCAGAATGATGCAACTATGTCAACATTGATGACATAGATCTTTTTTATTTTTTATTTTTTATTTTTTAGCATAGAGTATGTCAGTTTAGATTTGTAAACTCGTTCCATGTAATACAACCATAAATTTATAACATGTGATATTTCTTTGAGCATGTGCATGGGTTTGTTCCAAATATTCTTTTATCTTTGTCTTTTGGAGAGAGAGATTTGAAGGTTGGTTTTTTGTAATGAATTCACTAGGTTCTGAGTATAAATGAGAATGAATGGGATTTGACTTATATTGAGGTAGTCACTCTCTGAGAAGAAGAAAAGGGAGTAGAGAGAAAAGTGAGAAAGTTGCATTTTATTTCTTCAATGATGAATGGCTATTGATTAGTGATTACAAGTTACTTGGAAGGCTTACGGCCAAAATAACCAACAACGTGTATGTAATTTAGCTCTACTTGGCATTTATTGCAATCTAAACTAACTTGGTTCAACTTCTTGCAATTTCATCACTGACTAACTAATCTTGTAATTAATTAATTTACTTGACTATTCTTGATTCTTTATGAGGTTTACTATGTGATTATATAAATTACACCTATACAGTGGCAGAGCCAAGATTCCAGGTTAGGGGAGGCAAAGTTAAGAGACAAATTTAAAAGCAAACTTAATCTAAAAAATATTAATTGATATTAATAACAAAATAAATCAACAATTATATACTAATGTAATTGTCATAAAAATCTAATAAAAATGTAAACTACATTTTATTTTTTATACCTAATTTAATTTATGCAATTATATATTTATGTAATTGTTTTTTAATACCTAGTTTAATCTACCTCGATACGAGATTCAAACTCATTGTTATACTTAGGTGTTTCCATAATCTCAATTAAGTACAAGTATATATTTTATTTCATTGAATTAAAGAAATAAAAATAATCTATTCATAGTTAATAATACAACCAAATCTAGAGATTAATTTAGATAGAAAATAAATCATTGTAAAAGTGTTAAGAGTATAGCAATATACCTGCAAATTTGAATACGTGCTTCTCTGCCTTGATTGCTTTTAAAAAATGTGTAGAATACAATCTCTATTTATCTATTCTTCTGAGTATTTAAATTCTGGATTTATAGAAAAAAATCAGAGTTTGAAAGTATGAAAATCTAGAAGATAGAGAAAAGGTTAGTTGAGACTTTTTAGGGTTTTAGTGCTGCACAAAGACATAAGTATTATTTTTTATTCTTTTTATTTTGTGTTTAAAATATGGGACCCATTAAAAGTGTTGTCTAGGATAAGTAAAAATAAACTACGTGGGTACTGTACAGGAAATGTATGTGATTATTTCTTTCTCGCAAGGCAATGTTTTTATTTTTCTTTTTTTTTCGCATCAGGGGCAAATAAGTTACAACTATCCATATGTGAAAGAAATTTTATTTTAACCTAGTCCTAACTTCTAACTAGTATATAGGTTTCTCTAGTATATAAAATCTACTAGAGAAACCTATATACGAAGAATTATATATCAAAGATGTCACCGTTAAGGGTTTTCTTCCGTGGACGTAGGTCTCTAAGACCGAACCATATTAAAACCTTTTGCTTCCACTTTCATTATTTCGCTTTTACTCACTTAATCACTCAACAACTTTAACAGTCATCATAAGCAATTGACCAAAATCGAATTTAAAGTGTTCTCAAAAAGCCTTCCAACTGGTGAAGATTCCCCACTCCTCTACATCTTGGAGCCGCACCAATACTTCCCCTTCCATCAATGAAAGAAGCCATAAGGAAATTTTGGTGTAATGGTAGTAGAAAAACTAGTTGGCATTATAAACCCAACAAGATGGAAATTCAGTCTTGATTGGTTTTGGAAGATTGGCAAGAGGAGCATCCCCCATTGAAGGGTCCTGTACACAGCTTGATGTTGATCTTTTTTGCTGTGCATCAATAAGCTTCTTGATGGCTTCATTCATTGGCCTATCTTTTGAGACAAGATTTCCAAAGTTTCCAAAGCGCTTGTATTGTGTTTGCTTCAAGTTGATGACGAACTCATTCATTTAAGACACTCTAGTACCTTCTATCATATTAAAATTTAGGGTAAAGTATTGTTTTCGTCCTTAAACTTTGCATGAAATTTAGTTTTCATCCTTAAATTTTAAAACATTCGTTTTTTGTTCTTAATTTAGTTTTCATCCTTAAACTTTAAAACATTCGTTTTTCGTTCTTCAACATGAATATATATTGCTGATTGCAAAGTTTATGGACGAAAACAATACTTTTAACCTAAAATTTGTTTGTTTTGATGCCACTTGTAGAGATTCTAATAGAGTTTAGATGAAGAAAATTGTGTTTTGGGGTTCAATTTAAATGGTGGCTAATTTCGTAGCCATACTCTCCAAGAGAAAGTAGAGAGAAAAAACTAAAAAGAAAATTTTGGAGAATTATTTATCATTCACATAATAAGCAATTACATGTACACGGTTCCATTTATACTCTATCTCTTCAGTCTTCACATAGGCTTAATTAAGATAAGCTCAACATTAGCATGTCATAACATAATTCCCCACATGATACCACTTTGGCACATGCCTTACACGTGTCTTCACTTGGCCATTGACTTGGTTGTACATGACACACAGGTTGGGCTTGAATGTACAGAGTGGTTTGGTCTTGGTTGCACCAGTTGCACTATTTGGCCTTATCTCGCACAAAACACATATTGGACTCCCAACATAATTGCACTTACATCTATAGAACTTTTGAAAACAAAGAAGAATAAAGGAATTGGATACTTGAAAAAAAATGCACGTAGTCTCGATGATATTAGTAACTTATGGTAAATTGCAATTGTGGTATCAGATATATTACCAATACAAATGACTTGAATACAACAACGGACTTGAATAGATATACCGATTTTAACCAACCCAAGTAAAAACGAATTAGTGATTTTTCTCTTTATCCACCTTTAATGCATGGTATTACATAAATTAATAAAGACACAATGTCTCAAATGCAATTATATAGCCCTCTCTATCCATCTTGGTAATCTCAATGAAGCCTTCATCCCTAGCCTGGTAAGGAACACAGAATACAAAAGGTGGAGCAAGAATATGAAGCATCCACTATTCAGTAAAACCTAATAAAATAGAAAGGGAAATGTGTAAGTCTGTCATGCATAACAAGTAACAGAGGTGAGAAAGGGATGATGTTAAAATCACAGCGAAAAAGGGCAGGTGTGTAATGAAGTATACCAGGATCGTAAAAATGGCATATATCGCATTCATTGATGGAATTGTATTAACACCCGAAGCAGTGAACATGAATGTTAGAGAAGCATGAATGTTTATGGTGATCTACAAGCAAATGAAATAAATTTGTGAATGAATTACAGTTATTCAAATAAAACCTCAAAGGTAAAAGTTCAATCAATTACCAAAGCAAGTATGTTTTCCCTCAGTAAAAATGAAGATATTAAGACATACCCCACGGCACCAATTGCTCGAACCTGCATATATAAAATTCTTAATTGAAAATAACTAGAGGATGCAAATGTTTAAAAGGTGTAAGCAATTAAAGACAAAGTGGAGCAAACACTACAATTGTGCACGACAAAATTGAAAGAGTCCAATTTGCTCCCAACCTGAGAAAATGCCAAAATCAAAACATCAAGCTGTTATTGCCAGATACTTTTTGTTTCAGACAAAGGAAATTCACTATTCAAAAAACTAATAAGAATTTCAAAAAAGTAATCCACTGCTCATCAAAGTTACCAGAACTCACTAAGCAAACTAATCTATTACTTGGCAATGGATCCATATGAAACTTGAAAGACCCAGGAAACTGTTTAGTTTTTACCAAAAACACAACTCTCTGCAAAGTGGTAGACCATGTATAGGGAAAAAACATAGGGGAACATGTTTAGTAAAATAGTTATTTACAGTTTAAAATAAATTATAGAGTTTTGTAAGAAAGTTTGCACTTTACCTAAAGAAAAATCACCAATACCAATAGACATTGAGTATTAAGAAATTTTGCACTTTGCCTAAAGAAAAATCACCAATACCAATAGACTTTGAGCATTACATACCTCCACAAAGTGCCCATTGCTAACCCAACTATTCCATGCCTAAGCTGCAGAACAAAAATTTCCAAAAAACATGTAAATAAAAAAAAGGACAGAATGGAGGCTATATACATGCATTGATAAATATACACATTTATAAACATACTTACAAGAGATACATATCATGATTTGGAGTGACAAATTATAATCCCCTATATAAAAGGTTTAAGAGTTGATTCCAAGTTGAACTTTAATTTTTCTTAAACCTAATTAACATAAACAAATTAAGTCCACATGAAAGTAAATTCAGGTTTGACCCAGAAACAAGTTCTAGAAACTGAAAGCTCATTAAATTTAGGAGTTGTATTAATAATAAACTAAATTTTTTAGAAAACTCATAAAAACAAGACGGTTGGAACATGCTCCTCTCCATATTTCGTCATTTCAAGGTTAAGAATTTATTTTCTGGATCTAACAGTATGCAGATGGTCACATCATTTCAAATATTAGATTTATAAAATTTAATCTAAACCATAGAACAAGAAGGTCTTACAGGCAACGGGTGCTAAATTTACAAGGAAGCTCACCAGATAGGTTAAGGCTTTGACTGGACCGGACAAGACAAGTAATAGCATAGTTGTTGCAACCTATCAAGAACAATTAAAACAAATAACACAATCATCTATATGTAAATCTTCAAAAAAAAGAAAAAAATGGTGATATTGTAATATAGGTGGAAGTAATGATTACAAACCATAGTCTTCCTTCCTCCTGCAATGCCCCATCTCATTGAGGAAATAACTATTGGCAACGAGAAAACACAACCAAAGTAATTCTGTGCAAAACCATTTCTAATTAGTCTAGAAGAGGGCATTAAGTAATAAATAAGAGTTTTTTTTTTAAGTTTAAACCTCAATTGCGAGAGAATTGCTCAAGAAGTAGACCAAGCCGGTGAGGGCGGCGAACATGGAGCACTCCACCAATGCTAGAGTTTTCCGATAAACGACCCCGTTTGGCGACAAGTCTTCGAATTCTGATAAAGCGTTGCTAGCAATAGGTGCTTCGGTTTTAGAAACCCTAAAGACATTGAAGGTGCGGGGATTGGGGTTTAAGGAAAGCGTGGGTTTGTGAGAGGGAAAATGAGGTGGAGGGAGGGAGAGGTGGAGAAGGGTAGTTTGGGAAATAGAGAAAGATGGAAGATGATGATGATGATGATGATGGGGTTGATAAAGCTTCAAAACTGGAATAATCATGCTTCCTTTTCTCAATGAAGATACTTCTTACTTCCTTTTCTTACTCATTAATTTACTTGAATTGAAACCTACAAAGAGATACCCGTTACAGCCTTTTACTCCAATTCACAATCTCTCAACTTCTTTATCCTTCTGCCTCTTTATCTTCTCTCTCTTATCCCATCAATTCAATCCCTACATTTTTAGGATGAGCCAAAATACCAAATAGCCCCATACTCTTTACTCTCAATCTCATATAACATTTTAAGAATAAAAGCGTGAATTACGCAACCACAAACAAAACATCTCCCACCGGACCTCTCTTCTTTTACACCGGTCTCGTTTTAACATTTGTTATATAGACTTGATAGTGGCTGTCAGTCAATCAAACATGCAGACCAAAACAGCCTCATTACTCTTTAAGTTTACTCAAGTTTTAAGGATAATAATGTAACATCCTCTCCAATTAACCTACAATCAAACTGACTTACCCCTTTTTTTTTTTTAAAAAAAAACAACATTCGGTAAAGAAGTCAGAAAATAGAGCAAAAAAACTGCCCAACAAATTAAAACAGCTTTGTTCAATCGGAATTGTGCAAAAGAAAATGCTCAATTAATAACTTGACATTCACTCTTTTTATATAAGGTAAAGATTTAGATACGATGGATTTAATTAACTCAACTGGTAAAGTCTTTTGTCATCGTATAACGGAAGTGGATTCAAATCTAGTTTACACTAAAAACCAATTGGTGTCTTGACTTGATGCGTTCAAATCTTGTTTACACCAAAAGCCAATTGATGTTTTGGCCTGATGATAAAGAGTAATCATCATGGAGCGAACGCCATAGGTTCAAATCCTATCGTATGATTTGGGTTGCCCACTTATTATCAAATATTAGAAAAAGACATAAAAGCCAACAACAACAAAATGTGTAAAATCAAGCTTACATTATGCTTTTAGTTTGAATTTGAGATTTGGGTTGCCTACTTATTATCAAATATTAAAAAAAGACATAAAAGCCAACAACAACAAAAAATGTGTAAAAGCAAGGTTACACTATGGTTTTAGCTTGAATTACATAAAAAAATAAAATAAAATAAAAACCCTTCTCCTTGTATTTTTTGAAGCAAATTTGTCAATTAAATCATTGTACATTAATTTATCCAAATACTTATTTTCAATTAAAATCATAGTCAATCCACTTAATCTCTCATTTTATTTTGTAATGGCTCTTTGTTTCTTATACACTTGCATTAACAAATTTGTAAATAAACAATTTTTACAATTTTCAATAACAAACAAATCAAATTAATTAGATAATTTAATAATAAGGAACTTTTTAAATCAATTGACTTTATTAACAATTTCTACATAAATGTTGTCTTCTCACTCCCCATTTTTTCTTTCCCTTCCTTCCCACTCCCCCTTTTTTTTCTCAACTATTCATTCAACCCATTTCCACTCACCTTTCTTTTCTTTCCCACAATTGTGTGTTTGTTTGTTTTTTTTTTTAATTAAAACAAGACTTTATTAAAAGTAAAAAGATAACACAACAACCCTACAAAGAGGGAGGTAGAACCCTACATAGAGGGTAGTAAAAGTGACATTCGTCACGGCAAAAGACCCTACAAAGAGGGCAGCAAAACAGTACAACAAAAAAACAACACTAAATTTAACAACACTAAAGATAACAACAACAACATCGCAACAACAACAACAACAACAACAAACAACACAACTATAATAACACCAAACGACACAGAACTTGACCAAAATCCAGAATATTACAAGAGTAACCACAACGAGAGATGTTTGGAACAGCAGAAGGTTTGGAGCCTTAATCCCAGCCAAGCAGACCACTGAGAAGTCGAATTGGATTGGCCATGGCAAGAGATGCCATGCGATTCGGGGTTTGGGGCTCTTCAAAAAGAAGAGTTTTGAAAGATCTACCCCAAAGATAGGGTAGACGATAAAATCTTGAACTGAAAGAAGTCCCCAAACCCGATGCCCACCAAACATCCACGGCCGTAGAAGATCTCGACGCCCACTGGAAAGGAAAAGTCGTGCCGATAACAGAGAGAGAGTCTGTTGCTGTCTCGAGCCACCCAAATCCTCCAACAAGTCTCGCCCATACAAGACCAGATCGGATGAAAGAGAGGTGAAACGGAAAGTGGAAGAGGAGAGGAGTGGTGGAGGCGGCTCGGAGGAGTCCGATCTGGGTGCCAAAATCAGAAAGAAAAGAAAAATAAACAGACAAAACGAAAGGAAAAGGGTCACGCTACTGAGATTTGACCATCTCTGGTCAAGATCTCCCTCACACGGATGTGAGGAAAGGCCGCGCGGCCCTGAACAAGGAGGAAAGAGGGTCAGAAGGGTTTGGAGGTGGCGGCTAGGTTTTGTGTTTGGGACATGGAAGAGAAAGGGAAAGTTTTTGCCGTAGTGTGTATTATTATTGCCTTAAAGTAGGCCTGTATGTGTTTGGGTCTGTTGTGAATATTGTGATTTTTTTTTTTTTTTTTTTTTCGTGATTTTGTTGTGGTGCCTTGAAATTTAAAAACGAGAGAGAAAGAAACTTGAAAGAAGAAGAAGAAGAAGATGAAGAGACGCAGCAGAAGAAGAAGAAACAAAGAATAAAAGTCTGCGACACCAGTGAAGAACTAGTTCAAAAAACCAAGCTCCCATTTACTCTGCAGATTATGGGTTGCCCACTACCTCCCAAATTATGAACGAAATGACACTCTCCTCCCTTGAGATTTGTAGATTAATGAAGACTAACCCTTATATGTATAGAAACCTGAAGAAAAAAATTGTCATTTCCTAAAACCTTAAAGGGGTTGGTTTAATTTACCAAAAAAAATAAGTGACTTCTTGGCCTGCTCAATCCAGTCTTGGACACTAAAAAATAAAAGTTACAAAGGGCAAGCTTAATCTGGAAGTCGAGGGACCGCACCCAGTAGAGGCTGGTCTCCCCCTTTGTCACGGTGCAGTGCGATGAGACTCAAGAGGAAACACACCTGGTCGGCTCATTGAAAAAATCTCCCTAAAGCCAGCCCAATGGCATCATCTACGCCCTTAATTCTATATGTTCTAAAAGCTGTGATATCTTTTCATGAAAGGTTGCTTCTTGTCAAAAACCAAAATAGACACAAGGGAGTCAAGTCACTTCATTCTAATCTTTTCTCTTTAGACAGATTTTCTACTTTAGATTTCACAGGACTGATATCTAAACACTGGGACAGCACAAACTGTAAATCTTTCTGTCTTTTTTATTTTTATTTTTTGGCCATATTATGCAAATCAAATTCAAACATTGCAGTTCATGATGTAGTTGCAAGGACTGAATTGGAAGGGTGTAATAATAATGCAAGGCTTGAAAGACCTTGAAATTTGAAATTTCTGAACCAAATTATCAGGGATGGTTCCAGAGTTAAGGCAATGCATTTATAATGTTGCCATTTGAACCCAAAGGGTCCCAGGGTAGTGCATGTCAGACAACAAACATGTTTAATTGTTTATAAATCTGTGGGTAACTAGTATTTAATCATGGATACATTCAAAAGAAGGCACTAAATTAATGGTCATCTTCAATGACTCAATGTCCTACAATTGCATAAATCTTATAATCCCGAAACATGTTAAGACTTATGAATTACTACAAGGCAACAAAATTATTAGTGAACACAGGACCAATGCAACATCATGATTATCACCATTTTAAAACGTAGTACATTAATATAAAACATTCTCTCTAACAATCGCCTATGTCCCCCAATGATGTATATGATCTTGCATGCGTGTTGCGTGCGACTTACCCATGATGTCTCAAGGCAGACGTGCCTGTGGTATTTGTACCCTCCCAAAGAGGCAATGACTCATCACTTAAGAATAGGCTTTCTATTTATTTTTTTATTTTTCCCAATAATTAGAGAGTACTAGCCGAGAACCCAGACAATGCGTGGTTAATGTTATAAATTGTAGTATGTGTTGGGGGAAGCACTGATACCACTTGTTGGGATCACAATCTAGTCTTATATAAATTAAAGAATTCTACAAACAATTTAATCAATCACTAAGATATCAATTACACAAAAGAACACAAATATTACGTGGAAAACCCCTTAAAATAATTGGACTATAATTTTTTTTTTTAACTATGGTTAGTTAGGCATTGATTAAAAAAATTAATAAAAAAAAAAAGGGGTAGAGTGTTAATTATTTTACAAATTTGAGAGCAGAGTTTTATTTTCCAAAATAGGGTGTAATGACTCTAGTTTCTCTAAAAGAAGAGGTGTCAGTGTAATTTATCCTTCTAATTTTAACTAATTACCTTAGTAAGATATTAAAAAAAAAAAAAAAAAATTGTGTTTATAGCATTACTCAAAAGTCAAATCCTAATATTAGGTTGAGAACAAATAAAAATAAGGATAAATGATACTTTTCCCTCTTAATAACGATTCAATTGTAATTTCCCTCCAAAATTACAAAATTAAGCAATGCTGTCCCTTAACTATTGCTAATAAACACTTTGCCCTACTATTCAAATTTCCATCTTAACGGAAACTTCAAATTTCTATTAAATACGTTTTTTTGAAATATTTTGATTTTTTTCATTACATTTGACGAAAATTCAAACAGCATGCAGTTAAGTGTATATTACCAATAGTTAAGAAGAGACATTACTATGTTTTGAAGTTTGTGGGGACATTACAACTGTACCAAATCAATAGGGGAAAGTGCAATTAACTTCTGAGTGACATTAGGGAAAAAGTAGTAAAGACATTGGGCCTAGATCACAAAGTCGATTATTAGTTATGTTTTTTCTTATTGGCTCAGAATTCTAAAGAAAATGGTCCAAGAATCAATACTAACATTACTAGCAATATCAAGGTTTCAATTCCAATATTCATTATTCAAGAATTTCCCCACACACACACACACACAAAAAAAAAAAAAAAATTGTGCCTTGAGGAAAATCAATAATAAGATTAATGATGCATTTGATCACTGGACCACGGTCCACGAACTCCTGCAAGAAAAGAGGAAGACACCTAAAGAGTCATCAGGAGTTGGCAGGCAAGAGACTTTTTGATGCTTAAGTTAGTAATCTCTCCAGAAGTTCTTAGAGGAAGATATTTCTCTTACCTTTCCATGTTGATCGTTCCTCATTTTTTCTCATCATGGTAGAGACTTACTCTACGATCTTAGCTTGAGGTTTGAATTTTGAATTTCAACACGTCTTTTGATTGTCCTGGATAGTATCCCGTTAGAGTTACAATTTGATCTTGAGAATTCTAATTACCAATCAAGGTTAAATTCTTTTCCATATCAAAAATCCTCGGGCCTTTGTTGCTTTCTTGTCAGGGGGACTCTTTTCTATGGGTGGACAAGTTGCTTCTACTAAGCTCCTAACCGGGTTTTGGTAGAGCCAAGTTGCCACGTCATCCTCTCTCTCTCTGAGGTGCCTCATCAACACCATGCTTATAAATAATTAAAGTCTTTTCCTTTAAAATCAATGATATATATTTCACATTTGTATTAGAGAATAAAGCAACTTAACATTAAAAAATTATGATTAAATTATGTATTGTTTTTTTTAAATAAATTAGAATGAATTATATTATATATTCTATGAATTTTCTTATTTGAGTTTTATTTATTGATATATGTTTATATAAATCATTTTATAAATATTTCAAAGGTTTTAAATTTTTTTTTTTTTTTTTTTTTTTTTTTTTTTTTTTTTTTAAAGCACAGTATTGGCGTCGGGTTTTTGTAAAGGCTTGCTTAAGCTCAATAGGCGCACATGTGGGTAGCCCATGGTTGGAAATTCGTGACCCTAGAGTTTTAGTAGGAGGCTCTTTATGCGCTCTCTGTCACACCTCCCTCACTCTCTTCACTAGTGGTGGAGCTAAAAATGTTTTAAAAAATTTGAGATTACACAATTATAATAAACTAACAGTGACTTACAAGATTCTTCTTATTCACACACATGGATCTAAAGGTTGTTTCCAAACCTAAAAGTAAGTGCCTACATCTCAAAAGACACCTCATTTTGCATCTTCCGTTTAACCTCAACTTAAGGGCATAATCTTCAGATTCGTTTTTCAGCTCCTTTCTTCATTTTTTCAGATTTTCACACTTATTTAACTGACATATGGGATAAATTGATGAAATTATCAGCTTAGGAGACATTCTCTATAAGGAGGAGTTCACAGTTTAAGACACACTTAAAGCTCTAAGAAAAGAGACATTAGATGATTGCTAATCATTTCTGTCAATCACTGCCTCTCTTCTTGAAATTCAGGGTAGAAACCTTCCCCTAAATAGTTCATAAACACAAACCTAGTGTTAGGAAAGTCTACCTCAAACCCTAGCCTTCCATCGTTGCGGAGGACAACCATCATTACTCTACTAGAATTTAGACAGAAATTTGGAGGAGACATTAAGTGATCCAAGGAGAAGGTGCTGCCTAATCCAAGGGACAAATCCCAAAGAACACCATGATCTAAGGAAGCCAGATCCTAAAGAACACAGTCCAAGGAGACGTGATCCGAATAACACAAATAAGTGATTCGAGCTTGAAGAATCTCTTCGAATCCAATTTGCATGTAGATATAACCCCCAACTCAATCTCATTTTAATTTTAATTTTTTTTTTCGGCTTCTGTTTAATTCAAAAAGATGTTTCATGTTGATGATATGAGATGAGATGAGTGAGGCTGAATATGCTTGCCTTTTGAATTAGGGTTTAACATGTTCACATGCTATTGCTATGTTCATTTTTCACAACCCTATATATTCGATTCTTTGTTTTTGTTTATAATTTTTTTTTTCTTTTTTAAATCTAAGACATGTTTGGATGATGTTGCTTGCATGACATGCACTTGGCCACTTAGTTCTAGAAGACCAATTTTATTAGATGAGGTGGGTTGCTAACATCTTCCCACTTCGTAAATTAGCCTCCAATCTTAAATCGATGGTTCTAGACTAGGTTTTATCTATGAAATTTCATCATATTTAAATTGTAAAATGGAGATAAAGCAGTGTAATTTCTTAGATTGTACCTAGAAAATAAAGCAATGTAATTTCCCATTTATATTCCAAAGATATAATTACACATTTTTTCTAATCAATAAAGTGATGAATTTCAATTTATTGTTTTGATTTTTTTATTTTTCCAATTTAAATAAAATTAGTGGCAGTTCTAATAAAAAACCCTCAATCTAGGGGTTAGTTGAGTCATCACTCTGAGGCCCGTTTTGACCTTCGCAAAAACTAGGTATCCTTCACAAACTTATCAACAAATACAAAGAAACAACCCAACCAATAACATCATGAGTCATAAAAAATCCTATAACACAACTGACATTAATTAACCCTTCCAATGACTTCAGATAATAAAGATTGCAGTCTTTGTATGGAAGAATAAGAGTGGTACATCCAAATGATCCTGCCTAATCCTATCCCACTTATGAATTTTGATGCTATGCCCCCACAAATGGCTTGTAGAGGTAAAAGACTAAAAGAGTGGAAAAATGAGCAGATGAGGTAAGAGCACATCGTAGAGTCCAATCATGATAGCGCCACGTTAACATGCGGTGATTAAGATAGACGTGAGCACCCAGACATTAGAATGGTCCCACAATTATCATATACAGAAAAAGTCCGGAGTGAGAAGAGAAGCATAAGAAAGAGTTTAGTAGTACACCACGGCACGTCAAAGGACCCGCTGCTTCACTCTCTACAACGCGACACATGTAGTCAATCATCCTAGTTTCTTTGTTTTGATTAGCATAGAGCATGCTGTGTGCCTTTTATTGTACAATGCCTCTCACCTCCATGATTTTCCATGTAATCTAGCAAATCAGAACCGTCAATGTCTAACAAAAGTCATAGAAAAAAGGTAGCAGCCTGTGATCGTTTAGTCTGAAATATGGACCCAACAAAGCAGATTTGTCGGTGAGACACGTGCTCAAGATCTATGGGAAAACGACATAGTATAAGATTATGTCTTACGGAATGATGGTCCAAGGTAAAAAGAAAGTGGACAAATGAATATGCGTGCTCCACTCATGCTGCTCTGATGGGTTACTTTCGTTTCCCACTAACTGATCCAAGAAAAAAACCAGACATTGCAACAGAGGAACGATAAGAGATTTACTATTTTCTTTTCTTTTCTTTTTTTTGATAAATGATTGAGAAGAGAATTTTATGTCATTTTGTTTTTAAAAGTCAATAACAAGGGATAAAGAAAAAGAGAGAAAATCTGGGAAAAGTTAACAAAATGTCACAACTCACAAAACAAATGACAGATTGATGGATTCAGAGAAGATCATCTAAAAGACTATTTGGATTGTGGGACACTCGGACTAATATTTTTAATAAAAATTATTATTATTTTTAATTAAAGTAAATTATACTTTTACTGTTTTGCGTCCTAAACTTTTATTACATTTACAATGTTACACTCAAACTATTAATTTGTTTAATTTGAGAGAATTATATTAATATATCTCTCACCTTCTAAATTAAAATTATGGTTTTCACCAGGAATCAATTAGGATAATTTTTTAATTACACCCAATCTTTATTTTATTACATTGATACAATTATTTCAAATTGAGGTGTTGTTAATCAAAGAAAATTGATAATTTAAGAATATTTAAATGGGAAAATAACTATAGTTTTCCCCTTAAAATGATTAATTTGTTAATTAATCAAAGGTGGGGGGGAGATTAGTTTAGTAGTAAGAAAATGTGGGGGTGCATTGATGGTACAAATGCATGGAGTAGTGGAATTTATGAGGGTTTGTTCACTGATTTACTCCTCCATTTGCTGTTACATTCACTTCCCTACACAATAATGCCTTGAGGGGCAAGTGCTTTCTTGCGTCACTCTTTGTTTTTTTTTTTTTTTTTTTTTTTTTGCTTTGCTTTTCTTTGTAGCACTGTTTTGCGGAAAGAAAACGTAAAGGTGACGCCTCTGTGCCTAACTATCACTACTCCAGAGTCCAGATGTCATAGCAACTTGGTTCTTGAAATCCAAAATATCACACTGTTTGTTAGCTTACATTCATTTATAGCCTTCACCATTTTTTAAGCCTAGTATTTTGACCATCATACTTTTAATTTCTACCAAAACCATAAAACATTTTTGTTTGCTTGCTTCGTTTTCAAGATTGAATTAGCTGCATTTCCGGGAAGGAAAGCAATGAAAGAGAGAGGCAAAGCTGTGGAATCAGCATTCAACAATATTGACATGGATTACTATTCTTCATCATCGGATCTTCCATGCAAGAAACACCCATCTTCATCCTCAGTTGGGATATGCGCTTATTGTCTCAAGGACCGTCTCATCAAGCTGGTTTGCTCTGACTGTGGAGAGCAGCGTCTCTCTTCTTGCTCTTGCTCTGAGATCTCTTCCAATCGGAATTCATGCACTGTTGAGGTAGGGAGTGTTGGTCGAGTCTCATTCCTGATAGAGAATGAAAGAAGCGAAGTTGTTTCACAATCACATTCCAAGGCCAAAGTAGTAGCAGCACAAGAGAAAGCTGAGGAAGTTGTGGTGCTGAAGAGGAGTAGTAGTAGCTGTGTTGAGATTAAAAGAAGTGGGTTTTGGAGAATTGGGAGGTTGTTTAGGAAGAAAAAGGAAAAGGGTTGTGTTGAGAGATCCAGTGTTAATGGTGGGTGTGATGAGAAAAGTGATTTGTGGTTGGTTGATTATATGGGTGTGTCTAGGTCCAGGTCTCTTTGTAGTTTCAGGGGTACTAGTGGATTGTTTGGGTCCGAAGATGGTGGAGAGCATTTGGTTGTATCAGGTGCTAGGAGTTCTATTTCTGCAGCTCGGAGTTCTGGTGTCAATGCAGGTCTAATTTTAGATTCTGGGAGAAGAAGTGGTTTCAGTGAAGCAGAGCCAAGAAAAAGTGGATTTGATGGTCAATTGGAGACAAGAAAAAGTGGATTTGATGGTCAATTGGAGACTGAAAAAGGTACGAGTTTGAAGAAGGGTGGTGGTAGTGTTTTGGAGCTTGATGCTGGTTTCAATAGACGTGTTTTCTCACTCAAAGAGAGTGATTTCAATGGTATGGATGAATCAGGGTTTATTGACTTGAAGCTTGATTACTCATCAGAAACAAAGCCGGAATTCTGTGCTGTGAAAATGGGTGTTGCAGCAGATCCAGACGTAGCTGTTGGTAGCATGAGAGGTAGTGGCGAATGTGGAGGAGGTCCTTTGGGGAATATTATGGGGGATGGGAGTTTAAGTCATGGGAGTTCATGTAGAATCACAGTGAATGAAAGAGGGATGAGTAGGGGCAGGAAAAGCTTGAAGGGTTGGCGATGGATTTTCAGGCATAATCCAAGCTGGGGAAGTAGTACAAGGAAGAAGGATGAAGATTTTATGTTTAAAACCTAATAGTATTTGATGAATTACATAGACAGAAAGTATAATTTTGTGCAGACCAAATTCTCAACTTCTTAATCGGTTATTATTTTTTGTGTCTTCCCATTTCTAATTACAAGGTAGTCACTACTCACTACCTCTTTATGTTATTAATCAAGTAAAATGCTAAAGACAAGTAGCGCAAACTCATTCTCATGCCTTTTCTACTTTTCTAACGTCTAGAAGACACTTTACTCTTTATTTATTTATTTATTTTTTTGAGTAAGAGTAAGAGGATTGGAATATTGGATTCAAACACTAGAACTAATCTTAACTTCCCATTTCTAGTTCATCTTAGCGCAAACTAATTATGATCTGTTTTCCTATGTATGGAGCGGTAAACGTCTATTGAATATTTAGGATAATTCATTTAATTTTATTTCAAATTCAAATCGAGTCTGATGAGCTCATTACGAAATAAAAACACATCTTTAAGTTTGATTTATTTTTTTTATCGATCAAGTTTGAATTTGTTTACAAGTTACTTTATTAACTTATTATTTTTCTATATACAGGAATCATTACTACTAGAAAAATTTCCCATTCACTAATATATGCTAATAATTAAATTATATCATTGGAGTAGATTAGATAGAACACTAAACTGCAAGTTGCACCCTTAAAGTAGGTGTAATTTTGATTGTCCCCTAAAATTTCAAAACTTGAATTCGTACTCCTTTTAGATGCCAATTAAGCTCAAAATGAAGTACTTTTTCAATTCCAAATGCTACCTAATGTTAGAGGTACGAATCCAAAATTTAAAATTTTAGGGGACAAAATCAAAATTACCCCAAATTTTAAAAGTGTAAATTGCAATTTAATTTAATTTTTTAATTACTAATGCGGACAAAACGACATAGTTTTGAATTAATCAAAACTACGTTGTTTTGAAATGAGGTGGCACTTAGGTCTTAACAACCACCTCATTAAAGGATATGGACAAAAAGACATTTTTTCAAACGCTACCTAACATTATGGCACATATCCAAATTTTGCTATAGGGGGCAAAAATCAAAATGACCCTAAATTTTAAGGGTGCAAATTACAATTTAATCTCGATAGAATGATTTTCGTTTATGAATTTATAAAAATTATATTTAACAACCTTGTATAGTTGAATTGCTAAAAATAGTATATAATTATACTACAAAATGGGTTATTTATACAAATTATAATTTGATTTATTATAAACTTATTTACAAACTTACCAATCCAATATTTATCTATATAAGTATATTTTAAACATTTTTACATATAAATATATAATATAATATTAACTTTAATCGAGTCTTATATTTGTAGACACCTCGTTTTACTACCTACATAACCTAACAATACAAATTAGGGTCATTTCCAAAATAAACCCAAAGAACAAAGCATACAACTTCTCTAAGACAATTTTGACCATTTGATTGACGAATTGAATTGATTAAACAAATCTCCACTTCAAAATACTCAAAGCAACATGTCACAAGCCCAAATCAGACCATAAGTGCAAATGTTATGATCAATTGAAGATTTAACGGATAGAGTACATAATGATTTAATAATTCCGGGTACATGGGATTAATCCAAACTAATTATTATTGGTCCATTAATTGGGTTGATTTTAATTAATGAGGTGTAAACGTCCTATTAGCTTGTAATGATAAATAATTATGGACTCTGCTACGTTAGATAAAATTAGCTTAAGTTAGATAAATAGTGTGATTAATTAATTAAAATATAAGGATTAATTGAAATAGATCAATTCAAATATTTTAAAGGGATTAAGAAGATCACTATTATATCTGGTGTTTATCATAAAAAGTTGAACAACTTTGAACAAACGGATAAATACAAAAAAGAAGTTAGAAAACGTTTTTTAAAAAACTCAAAGTACCGGCCGGCACTTCAAGCTCGTATTTGGCACTTTGATTGGGATTTGAAGTACCGGCCGGCACATTGAACCACCAATCCGGCACTTCGAACCTAGAGCACGTTTTTTTATCTTAAAATTATCCCTAAACTTGAATTTTGAATTCTCACACATCCAAGTCAGTTCACAGCTGGTAGAGGATAATGAATAGGGATTATTTGAAAAAAAAAAATACAAAGTTAAACAGAAGATATTTTATCGTTTGTTTGGCAATAAAAAGAAAAAGAAAGGTCAGTTACAAAGGTCCCAAAGTTTGAGCTTTAGAGAGGATTCTAGATCATTTTGCGTATGATTTTTAAAGCATAAAACACCTCTAAATAATCCACCATTAAAAGACAGAGAAAAGCTCTAACAAAAATCCCCTTTGGATATTCTACGGCGAAGCTCTATTCACGGGTACCTTGAGGACCATCAAGGAAGCATCATTGGAGTGCTCTTTTGCAGCTGGGCAGTATACAAACTCCCCACCATTGCAGCCACATAGCAACTTTTTTTTATCTTTGCTCTTCACCCCTTTTCAAAGTTTTCCATTGTGATTAATTCTTTGTGTCTTCTATTAACCAACTCTTTGATTGTAGCCAAAGTTGAACATAACTCTGGTGATTCTAAAGAAATCAACAAGATCTTCTTCCACGTGCATCCAGGTAAGCATTCTTTACTGAATTTTTTTATTTGTTTGCCTATTCACATGATGATGACGATAATAGGCTTTTTCACATGTAAATGATTTAATAAAAGAACTTGAACCTTTTAAAATAAATTTTATGATGAACCATGTTTTTGTACATTGAAATATTTGTTTTGGGCCAAGCTTTATCCTAGAAGACCGATTTGAGTCGGGCAAAACAAGGTGCTTACACCTTCTCATTTTGTAACCAAGCCCCCGAGCCTAGTCTTGAAGGTTCTAGATTAGTTTCGTTGTGAATGTAAATTTTTGTTTTACTATATTGTATTTAGGAAGCATTCAAATGTAATTTTCTTAGATTGTACCTAGGAAACAAACTTTTGCTATGTAATTTTCTGTTTTGGACACTCAATTGTAATCATACAATCCAAATTGAATAAAAGAAGCATTTTTTAAGAATTTTCTTATTTTTCCTTTTTGCAAAAATAAGTGGCGACTCTACTGTAACATCATCTTCACTCTAGAGGGATGATCATTCGTCAGTTGGGTCACATTTTGAGACCCATTTGACCCTCGGGTCGTGGTTCTCACAATATTCATGAGCATGTTTACAAGCACATTATCATGTTTGAACTCGGCTTGTTTAATATCCGATTCGGAGCCCAAATTTAGACTTGAACTTAATGCATTTGCTAAATAAATAAATATAAACTTAGACTTGAAATAAATCATGCTAAAGATAGGATTTTAGATAAAATAGGTGAACATGATCATGGAGTTTCTGGCGATAGTTAGAGTTATTCTATGCTACTCAATAATACACCACATGGATATGTACAACTTAGTAGTAGTATGGGACTTAGGCAAATGGATCCCTTATCTCCCTATTTATTCTTACATTGTGTTTGGTTAGACCTAAAGAGAGGGAATGGAAAGGAAAAGAGTAAGGGAATGGAAATAATAAGGAAAGAAAAAGAAAATATTTCTTCTCGTGTGTGCTTGAATATAAGGCAGAAAGGAAAGAAATTGAGAAGAAAAAAAAAAAATTTCCTTTGTTTGGTTTGCAAAAGGAAAATGAAAATTTTAGAGTTTTACCTTTATACCTTTTTTTATAATTTAATGGGTCGAGATGGACCCGAGCCCATGATCCGCCCACTATGGGTTGCGGGTCCCATTTGGTCATGTGATAAGGATAACTATCCATGATTTGAATTGGATCAAATTATGGGATAGTGGGTTATCAAATCCTTAAAAAGGAGGGATGTGCTTTTACCTAATAATTATATTCTCTATGAATATAATTAAAATACGTAGAGAAGATTAAATGAATACAACAGTTTATACTTTATAAAGAGAAAAAGCTTTCTAACTCACTAAGTGTGCGATTCTCAAGAAATCTCTTAGAATTTAGTTCGTGGAAGAAATGACAACTCTAATAGCCAACCTCAACCCACGAGAACAAGGATAAACACGAGAGCAAAGAGAGATTCGTAATTGAAGAAGAAAAGCAATGTAACAAGCTAACCAAATCAATCTGGGTCTTCTGTAACGAGTAAGTATCTCAAACCCGACTATATGATATATGATTTACATTGGTTTCAGAGCTATAATTTGGCTTGATTCGTTATTTTGTGATGCTATGATGTTCTTTTATGCTATGTTTTATTGGATTAAAACCATTGTTAAAATTGTAAAGTTTTATTTAAAACTTTTTATATGGTTATGATCTTATGAGTTAAATGAACAATTTGATGAAAATTTCGTGTAAAATGTGTTTGATATAAAATTAAACTTTTTCAAAATTTTTTGCAAACCTTGAATTAGAATTGCTAATCTAACTTCAAACTTCAAAAGGGTGTGTTTGGTCCGAATTATGCCTCAATTAAGAGGACTTTTTTTGTATAGTATCAAACAAAGTATGAAGGATGAAGTAGAATTGTAGATTCAACAAGATAAATACATAGACATTTTGCATTAAAGATTACAAAGTACAAATACAATAAAAACAACTAATGAACACACTTTGAACACACTTGAAGAACACACTTGAATACACTTGAAACACACTTGAACACACTTTAGATCACAATGGATCTCTTGTACATGGGTTGTGGAAGTTGAGTTGTAAAGAATATCTTTGAAGAATGAACCTTCTTATTAATAGTCAAAAGGGTGGTTATTTCCATCAAATAACTACTTTGGGTGGTTTATTTTTAGGAAAATAATTACCCCCAATAGTTTGGAGATCATGACACATGCCATCTACATCATGGAAGTTATTGGTGGTTACATCCTACCATTAACTTTTTCCATGAAAGTTGGAAATAATGACACATGTAAATGGAAGTTACAAATAATTTTATTTCTATATAATTACACATATAATATGGCTACCAATTTAATATATTATGGTGGTCAATATTGTATATATAATACTATAAAATAAAATTATTTTTATGTGTAAACACATGCCCCCCTCATCCATTTAGATGACGTTTAGGAATCTAAAATGGACGATAGACAATTTATTTCATATAGCAAAAATTGGTTGGTATTATCAAATTTTTGAATTCGATCAACCATTTTAACAAAATTTTAAGATTGTGAGATCCACATATCCATAATGGGTGTTCAATTTTAAAGACAATAATTGAAACTTGGTTTGACATCCACCAATTTTCAGATGCTTTGTCTTCAAACAAGAACATCAAATCTAATGGCTTATTTATATCCATTGATTCTTTGGCATTTTCTTGCCATTCTCCAAGAATAAAATCATAGAACATTTGTTGCCCCACAAGTTTTAATTCTTGAGTTAAATCATTAGTGAATTTTTCATCACTAAACTCTTCATCTTTGGCAAGTTGATCATTATTTTCCATAGAAAAATCATTTTTCTCAAGATTAACTTCACAAGGCATTTCATGCCCCCCTAGTATTAATTCTTGAGTTAGAATAGATTTTTCCTCAATCAATATTTCATCTTTGGAAAATTGATCGGTATTTTCCTTGGATTCCACTTTTGGTGCAAAAACTTTTTGTAGTTCTTGCCCAATAATGGATTTTTCTCCATTCCATTCAAGATTAGATTCATTAGACATTTCATGCCCATTAATTTCTAACACTTGATCATTAATGGATTGGCCATATTGATCATTTTCTATTAGATGATCATGGCCATATTGTTGTGGGAAGATATCTTTTGGTGAATTTCCATAAAGATATTGATATGTCTCATG
Source organism: Fagus sylvatica (assembly GCA_907173295.1). Lineage (NCBI taxonomy): Eukaryota > Viridiplantae > Streptophyta > Magnoliopsida > Fagales > Fagaceae > Fagus > Fagus sylvatica. The sequence goes on along the minus strand of OU015772.1, from coordinate 16,818,696 downwards.
GTAATCTCTCCATAATTCAATATTTTTTTCACATAAATATTGAAGAATGTCAATTTGATACCATGGAGTATTAATTTGTAGAAGAAATTTGGCCTCATTTTCTTCAATTAGTTCACAAATTTCACCAAGTAACAATCTTCCACCCTTACAATACTTTGTTAGCATGTAATGATTAATATCTCCCACTGTGGTCGCCAATTTGTTTGATATAAAATTAAACTTTTTCAAAGTTTGTTGCAAACCTTGAATTAGAATTGCTAATCTAACTTTGAACTTCAAAAGAGTGTGTTTGGTTCGAATTATGCCTCAATTAAAAGGACTTATTTCATATAGTACCAAACAAAGTATGAAGGATGAAATAGAATTGTAGATCCAACAAGATAAATACATAGATATTTTGCATTAAAGATTACAAAATACAAGTACAATAAGAACAACTAATGAACACACTTGAAGAACACACTTTAGATCACAATGGATCTTTTGCACATGGGTTGTGGAAGTTGAGTTGTACAGAATGTCTTTAAAGAATGAACCTTCTTATTAATAGTTAAAATGGTAGTTATTTCTATCAAATAACTACCCATCAATAACTACTTTAGCTGATTTATTTTTAGGAAAATAACTACTCCCAATAGTTTGGAGATCATGACACATGTCATCTACATCATAAAAGTTATTGGTGGTTACGTCCTGCCATTAACTTCCTTCATGAAAGTTGGAAATAATGACACATGTAAATGAAAGTTACAAATAATTTTATTGGGTTAAATACATTGTTGGTCCCTAACATTCACTTAAGTTGCACGTTTGGTCCCTAACGTTTAAAACGGGCACAAATGGTCCCTAACGTTTCAAAATCGTGCACTATTGATCATTCCGTTAGTCTCCGTTAACTTGGTATATACGTGACTAACAGATTGATAACGTGGCTAAATTTTAATTGAGGTGAATTTTTTTTTTCATTTACAACTAGGAAATGACATGGCTTACCCATTTTAAATCAACCCAACCCAAATTGAAATAAACCCCACCCAAATTGAAAATCAACCCAACCCTAAAATTAAACCCAACCTCTCTCTTCTTCCTCTTCATCGTTCTTGCTTCTCTCCTCTCTCGCTGTGTCACCTGGAACACCATCACCGTGCACCCTTTCTCTTATATGTATGTAATTGAGCCATTTATTATGAGTCATTTGTTGATTTGTGGCCTTACTACATAATCTAACCCGTGTAAATTGACCGAACACAACAACTGGTGTGGGACATTCTGATAAAAGGTTGCAACCATTTCGCCAGATTTTGGTTAAAAAGTTTTAAAGCACCACCCTTTATTTTTCCCTCATTGTATGATTAATATGTTTTTTGTGAAATGTTCTTGCCTTTAATTAGAATACAATGTGGCATTTTTAATTTTATTGTTTTTGAACAGCAGAAACAAAGAACCTTAAAAAATAAACTTTTAATTTATCTTTTGGCTCTGTTTGTTCCCATAAAAACCATTAATTCTAAAGCTGCTGGAGATAATGTTTCCAAGAATTCAAAAGCAACAGAACTCGATTACATGAAAGCATTGGTAAATCTACAATTGCCCATCACTTTAGTATAAAGTATACTGCTTAAAATAATCACATAATAGACGCATCCAAGGTGAATATATATAATTGGCGCATCATGAATCTACGATAGAAATTCTAATTATAAACCTTTTTGTTTTCAAGTGTTTTTCTTTGTACTAATAAATAATGAACGAATCTAGTGAATGAAATTTAAGGGTCTATGGACCAAAGTGTAGAGAGAAGTGCGAGATAGAGGCAAGATAAAGGGTACGGTGATGGTGTTTTAGATGACACAGTGAGAGAGGAGAGAGGCGAGAGCGATGAAGAGGGAGAAGAGAGAAATTGGGTTTAATTTTAGGGTTGGGTTGATTTTCAATTCGGGTAGGTTTATTTCAATTTGGGTCGGGTTGATTTAAAATGGGTAAGCCATGTCATTTCCTAGTTGTAAATGAAAAAAAAATGTCACCTCAATTAAAATTTGGTCACGTCATCAATCCGTTAGCCACATATACACCAAGTTAACGGAAACTAACGGAAGGACCAATGGTGCATGATTTTGAAACGTTAGAGACCATTTGTGCCCTTTTTAAACGTTAGGGACCAAACGTGTAACTTAGGTAAACGTTAGGGACCAACAGTGTATTTAACCCAATTTTATTTCTATATAATTACACATATAATATGATTACCAATTTAATATATTATGGTGGTCAATATTATATATATAACACTATATAATAAAATTATTTTTATGTGTAAACAATTTAGTAATTTTTTCCAACAAAATTGATGATCAAATTTGAAAGTTTTTAAAGTTTTTTTTTTTTTTTTTTTTTTTTTTTTTTTTTTTTTTTTTGAGATAGTTTTTAAGTTAACATATCAAATATGATATACTTCCTCTGTTCGGATTGTTCTTTTATATAAAAGTCCTTAAAAATTACGATCTTATTAGTTTATATGGTTAATTTCCATTTCGTCTAAAATTTCGTGTAAAATTTCTCAAAGGTCTTCTTCCTTTCGTTTTGGTGGGTAACTATAATACTTATATGTATCTATGAGTTTAGTATTGTTATATATCTATGAGTTTAGTTTGTTAGTGAAACCAAGTTGAACATATTATTTTCCTGGAATATAAATAATACGTTTAAAACATTGTTCATTGTAACTATCGAAATAATTGAAGACTTGTATATATTATTGAAACTTTCTGAATATACTGTTTGCATAAAATGTAATATAATTTTAATGAAACAATTGAAGAAATGTTAAAGTGTGAGAACACTGATATTTCCCACGTGTTGGCAGTTAACCAACTTATGACCATTGAAAAGAATGCATGGAATGTTGACAAGCTTAAAGAGCTGTTTGATGAAGCGATAATGCTGGCAATAAAAAAACATTCCTCGCTGGTATCCTTCGCAGAAAAATGGCTGGGTGTGGCTCAAAACCACCATTGGGGAGTTCTCTGTTAAGTCGGCTTATAGGGAACTTAGCCATCACGACAATGCTCATCCAGATAATGGGGTAAAAGCAAGCATTTGGAAAGCATGTATTCATGACAGATTTAAAATGCTATTATGGCGTATTGCTTCCAACCTTCTGTCAACCTTATGCTCTGTACTTGCTGCCTATGTAATCTAATGCTAGAGACTTCCTTACACATTTTCTGGGAGTGTTCTCTTGCGAGAGCCTTGTGGTTTGACTCAGAATGGGGTATTAGGACTGACTTCTTCCCTTTGGCCAATCCTTTGGATCTTATTGCTTTTCTTCTCTCCCCTCTAGCACGCCTTGGGCTGGATTATGGTGCTTTTGATAGAATTTTGCTTGGGGGGCAGTCATTTTGGATCAGATTTGGAAGGTGAGGAATAGAAAGCTACACGAAGACTATTGTGGGGAAGTGGATTAGTTTAGAAGGGAGATTAAAAATAGAATCAAAGAGCATTGGAGTTGTCGCAAAACTAGTAGAGCCTAAGATAGCCCTTCACCAACACCCACCTGGAAAGCCCCACGACAAGGTACTCTTAAGATAAACTGTGATGCTGCTGTGGGTATGCATTTCTCTAGTATTGCTTTGGTTGTGAGAGATTGGAGAGGGTCTGTGGTGTTAGCTATGTCCAAAAAAGCTTATACCACCTCCCCTCTCCAAGCTGAAGCTAAAGCTTTATTATGGGCCTCCCAAGTGGCTTCCAATCTAGACTCGGATTCCATATGCCTAGAAAGTGATTCAAAATTATGCATAGATGCTTTATGCAGCAATTTGGAGGAAGCTCCATGGCGGATCCGTAGCTATTGTTCTACTTTGCTTGAATGTTTTAAGTCCTACCTTGGATGGGATTTTCATTGGGTTAAGAGGGAGGCCAATGTTGCCTCCCATATTTTGGCTGGTTGGTGCCTTAATCATTCCTTTTGGGGGTCTTTTGTTTTTTATGTAAGTCCCCAATGTTTTGTACATGCTTGTAATGTAGACCTATCCTCAATGGAGTAGGTTTGCTGTGTTTCTTTTCTCTTTGAATACAAAGTCTTTTATTATAAAAAAGAAGAAGAAAAGTTAAAGTAATATTGATATTATATGAATATAATATAAAAAGACTTAAACTGTTTTAATGGTCGAAACAGTGTAACTTTTTTCATCTTCATAGAAATTCTTTTTTCCAGATTTAAATTATAGTCTAGAATTTTCTATAATATTTATTGTGATTAAAAAAATATGAAAAATTGATTTAAAGTTGAAAATTTTAGTGTAGCTATTACAATCTTTTGTATAGATTGAAAGCATGATATATGTTGTCTTTTGCTTGCTGCCCTAAAGAATTTTTGGACCTTCCCATCCATTAAAAGGCCAATATTTTTGTTGATGTGCAAGCATATTAGTTCTAAGATTAATGGATGGGCAAAATTGACAATTTATTTAAGCTTATGTTCTTGTATGCGTGTATGGCTTAAGAATAATCCATGAGGTATAATGTGAAACATGGCATCCCGATTTTCCCATTTAAATTAATGTAAATTTTTGAGTTAAAAGCGATAGTTATTGCATTAAGATAAATCAGATTGTACAAAAGGGAAGAGAAAGGAGGGACATTCTTCAATCCAAATTGAAGCCCCATCCTTCTCTTTAGCAAACCCAACTAGAGTTTGGGCAACATTATTATATGAATTATTTAAATTAATGTAAATTAGATCCTTTGTAGTAGGGATTAATTTTTGGGAATGTAATTTAAATTATAAGGTTGTATTCTTTTAAGGAAAAACTTGTAAGGGGATGTGTTTCAGGCTAACATTATACGTGAAATATTCTTAACATAAGCTAAATTGTCAATTTAGGAATCCACGTGGGATTCTTACGCAATGAATGTTATATGGCGCAAACCAATGATGCATAACTATATTATCTGTTAATAAACAATATTATGCATGATTATATTATTTGTTAATATAATAAAATGACAAATATTAGGTGAGGTCCTTCCTAATATATAATTTTACTCAAAAATTGATTAATAAATATATTCTCATTCCACATAATTTGGGAGATGATTCCGATCCTAGCAGAGTTTCGATCTCAAATGTGTAGAAAGATAATATTTATCTTTATTAATTGGATTTTTAATTAAATAAGAGAAAGATGTGCAAAATAACTAATAAGTCGACCCTTTTTATGAATTTATTGTAGAAATTATGGCAGCAAAAAATGTAATAGTTGATCTAACTAACGGCGATAAATTAACTGGCAACAATTATGACATCTGGCATAACAAGATTCAGTATCTTCTCAATGAGCAAGAGCTCCTGGAAATCTTGTCCAATAATATGACCTGACCAGAAGATGGGAACACGGCCCAACACATACATGATTTGGAAGCATACCCGTCTTGGTTTAAAAAAGATCGTAGCATGCACTTTACTATGCTAAGCAGCATGCACGATGATCTGGTTGGAGAGTATGAGACTTTCCAAAATGCCAAGGACATGTGGGACCAACTTAAGTTTGACTTCGATGGTACATCTACCATCAGGCTAAGGAGTCTAGTCCTCAAGTTTAAGGTGTACCGTAATGATATGAACCCGTAGGAATGGAATCCCTTGAACTCACAATTAGTTTGAAAACTCATCCAAGAAAGCCAAAATCAAGTTAATGGATGGAGAATCTAAACTCGTTGAGAACTCGTTTCAAGAACCTACATTATATTAAAATCTAGACCTGTTGAAGAACCTATCTCAAGAACCCAAATTACAAGGAGGAATGCCACAAAGGTTGTGATTTACCTTTGATAAGTTCAAAAGTTCAATCAAGAACAAGAGGAGTAAACTCAACTCATAATGAAAATTCAATATATTGTCTACCTTCAAATGAGGCTACAAAGAGTATTTAAACTAAAACCTGATTAAAACCCTAACCAAAATAAAGCCCTTTCTTCCGAAAATGCCCCTGCGTGAACAGTGCCGCGCTACAGTAATTCGGCTACAGTAACTTTTTGAAACCCTAGTTCCTAAAAAGTAACTTTCCAAATAAGCCCTTGACCATAATACATGGCCTTCCTCAAGCCCACTTATTCTAAACTAATAAAATAAATCTTTTAATAAATTGAAAGCCTTGAATAGCAATAGCCCCAAACTTTCCTAAGTCATGTCTTTTACAGCTTGTATCAAGTGGATCAAAATTGGTTCTCCTTCTTTCAAACCCACTTTGATTGTTGGGCTCTTGCTAGCTTCATCCCAAATGGATTGCACCAATCCTTGCATTGCTTCTTTGATCTTCATGGCTCTTGATCTTGTAATTGGCCCATCTGGAACTTGCAAAGGATCTTTAAGGCTAGGCCCACCTTGGTTCCCATCATTCCCCCTCTCCTTAAAAGGATTCGACGACGAATCTTCACCTACATCAAATGGAGAAAGATCAGAAACATTGAAAGTAGCAGAAACTTTATACTCATCTGGAAGGTCCACTTTATAAACATTGTAATTAATTTTCTCAAGAATTTGGATAGGTCCATCTCCTCGAGGATGTAACTTAGTCTTTCTATGGGCTGGGAATCTTTCTTTGCACATGTAAACCTAAACCCAATCTCCTGGTTCAAAGATGACACGCCTACGCTCTTTATTGGCTTGGGAAGCAACCTTTTCATTCTTTTGGGCAATTTGAAGTCGTACCCTCTCATGAAGTGACTTCACCAACTCCGCCTTCTTTTGTCCATCCAAGCTACTCCTGCCATCAACAGGTAAAGACATCAAATCTAAAGGGGTAAGTGGATTAAAACCATAAACAATTTCAAAAAGAGAATAAGAAGTAGTAGTATGCATGACTCGATTATATGTAAACTCTATAAATGACAAACAATCCTCCCAAGTTTTTAAATTCTTATGAACAACAGTACGTAAAAGTTGAGTTAAAGTCCTATTAACTACTTCAATTTGACCATCAGTTTACGAATGACAAGTAATGGAAAATAAGAGCTTAGTACCCAATTTCCCTCACAACACCTTCCAAAAGTAGCTAAAGAATTTAACATCCCTATTAGAAACAATACTTCGAGGTACACCATGGAGTCGCACTATCTCCCTGAAAAACAAGTTAGCTATGTTTGTGGCATCATCTGTTTTATGTCATGGAATGAAATGTGCCATCTTACTAAATCTATCCACAACCACAAAAATAGAATCTCTACCCCTTTTTGTCTTAGGTAGCCCCAAAACAAAGTCCATAGATATGTTTACCCATGGCTCACTAGGAACGGGTAAGGGTGTATACAACCCATGTGGCAAAACCTTAAATTTGGCCTTTCTACATGTAATGCACTTGCCACAAATGTGATTGACATCTCTCTTCATCTTAGGCCAAAAGAAATGTTCATGCAAAATGTCTAAAGTTTTCTTGACACCAAAGTGTCCCATTAATCCCCCACCATGTGCCTCACGCACCAATAACTCACGCATAGAACAACTTGGCACACAAAGTTTGCTTTCTTTAAACAAATAACCATCATGCTTGTAAAACTTACCAAATGCCGCCTTATCGCATGCCTTATACACATCAGAAAAGTCAGCGTCATCGACATACATGTCTTTAACATATTCAAACCCAAGCATCTTAGCACTCATAGAAGTAAGAAGTACATACCTCCGAGATAAAGTATCATCAACAATGTTCTCCTTACCTTGCTTGTAACGGATGACATATGGAAAGGTCTCAATGTATTCCAACCATCTAGCATGCCTTTGATTCAACTTACCTTAACCCTTGAGATGCTTCAATGATTCATGATCGGTATGGATCACAAATTCCCTAGGCCACAGGTAATGCTGCCAAGTCTCTAATGCACGAACAAGAGCATAAAGCTCTTTGTCATAAGTAGGGTACTTTAGGGACGCCCCACTTAGCTTCTCACTAAAAAAGGCTATGGGTTGCCTGTCCTGCATCAAAACAGCTCCAATCCCTATTCCTAGGGCATCACATTCAATTTCAAAAATTTTGTTAAAATCAGGTAATGCTAACACAAGTGCAGAGCAAAACCTATCTTTAATAGTGGCAAAAGCATTTTCTTGATCAGCTCCCCAATGAAACCCAACATTCTTTTTAATTACCTCAATGAGTGGTGCAGCCAGGGTGCTAAAGTCTTTAACAAAACGCCGATAAAAGCTAGCTAAGCCATAAAAGCTTCTTACCTCAGTGATGCTCTTTGGCGTTGGCCACTCCTTGATAGCCTTGACTTTCTCTTCATCCACCTCAATACCTGTTGTACCAACAACATAACCAAGAAAAACAACTTTTTCCATGCAAAAGTTACATTTCTTGAAATTAGCATACAACTTTTCACATTTCAACACATCAAACACATATTTCAAATGCTCAATATGTTCATTTAAGTCCTTGCTGTATATTAGGATATCATCAAAGTACACAACCACAAACTTACCTATGAACGCACGTAGGACATGGTTCATTAATCTCATGAAAGTACTGGGTGCATTAGTAAGACCAAATGACATATCTAACCATTCATAAAGCTCATACTTAGTCTTAAAAGCAGTTTTCCATTCATCACCCTCTTTTATTCTAATTTGATGATACCCACTTTTAAGATCAATTTTACTGAAAATACATGAGCCATGCAATTCATCAAGTATATCATCTAATCTAGGAATGGGATGACGATACTTTACTGTGATATTGTTGATCGCCCTGCAATCAACGTACATCCTCCACGTCCCATCCTTCTTTGGCACTAGTAGCACTGGTACTACACATGGGCTCATGCTCTCCCTCACGTACCCCTTACTCATCAAATCCTCAACTTGCCTCTGAAGCTCCTTTGTCTCCTCTGGATTACTCCTATAGGCTGGTCAGTTTGGAATAGCAGCTCCGGGTACAAAATCAATCTGGTGCTCAATGCTTTTAATGGATGGCAACTCATTAGGCATCTTCTCTGGGAATACATCTTCAAACTCCTGCAACAGAGAAACAGCCAAACTAGGAAGAGACTGGTTTGTTTCATCAAGATTAAGATAAGACTCTTTATAGATAAAAAAAATCATAGGGCGATCTGTGAAGAAAGCTCTCTTAACCTCACTCTCTCTTGCATAGAAACTCACTTTTGTCTTTCCTTTTCTCTCTGCAGACTCTCTTTCTTTTTTCTCATTTTCATTTTCACTCTCACTTTTTCTTTTTTGCTCAATCTCTTTTTCACTCTTTCTTTTTTTATCACTCTGATTTTCACTCTTTCTTTTATGAGCAACCTCACTTTTCAGTTTTAGTTGGTCCTCATAGACCTGGCTTGGAGTTAAAGGAGCAAGCTTGATTGTTTTGCCCCCCTTTACAAAACTGTACTTGTTCTTGAACCCATCATGTATCACCCTCCTATCATACTGTCACGGCCTCCCTAACAAAATATGGCCAGCATGCATAGGCATAACATCACAAAGCACCTCATCCAGATACTTCCCAATTGAAAAAGTAACTAACACTTGCCTATCCACCCTAACCTCTCCACAATCATTCAACCACTGCAATTTGTATGGTCTAGAGTGTTTTAAGGTTGGTAAATTCAATTTCTCAACCAAAATAGTGCTAGCCACATTAGTACAACTCCCCCCATCAATGATCATACTACATACCTTATTGTTGACGTGGCATCTAGTATGGAAAATGTTCTCTCTCTGTTGCTCTGCATCATCCACCTTAATGTGTGTATTGAGAGCACGCCTGGCAACAAGAGACTCACCTGTCACGGGGTATACCACTCCATCATCATCACTAGCATCAACCAACTCGGGCATCCCATCACTATCATCGTCACTCTCAGTCATCACCTCCCCATTGTCACGCATTATCATCACTGGCCTGTTTGGATATTGAGAAGCGATGTGCCCTGAACCTAAACACTTAAAGCATTTAATATCTCTATTTCGTGAAGGTTGAGATTCTACCTTGGGTTTGTTGCTAGTTCCCTCATCTTTTCCCTTAGGTGGTTCGGTCTTTCTTTTTGCTTCAGCTGGATCATTCCTATCCCACTTTGATTTCCAAGTAGTGTTAGAAACCGAAGTGTACCTTGCTGTCCCTTTTCTCTTTAACTGCCTCTCCACCTTCATAGCCATGTGCACCATGTGCTTTATCTCTACATAATGCTGCAATTCAATTACATTAGCTATGTCCCTATTCAAACCACTCAAAAATCTAGCCATGGTGGCCTCCCGATCCTCCTCTACATTAGTCCGAATCATCGCCACCTCCATCTCCTTATGGTAATCCCCACACTCCTAAACCCCTGTGTAAGATTTTGGAGTTTTTGGTAAAGATCCCTATAGAAGTAGCTAGGTACAAATCTCCACTTCATGAGAGCTTTCAACTCTCCCCACGTCTCTACAGGCCTCTCATTATTCCTCCTCCTATTGGTCACTAATTGATCCCACCAAATAATAGCATAATCAGTGAACTCAATTACCGCCAACTTCACTTTCTTCTCTTCAGAGTAATTATGACAATAAAAAACCAGGTCTATTTTTTTCTTACACTCTAGATAAACCTCAGGGTCAGTTCTACCTTGGAAAGATGGTATTTTCATTTTGATGCAAGGCTATCTACACCATCCCGACCCCCTAGGTTTCCCTCAAGTCCTCTTTCACGCCTAACTTGTCTATGTCTACCTGACCCAACTTCAGATGCTAAGTCTTCCTCATCCTCACCATCTCCTTCATTCTCATACTCATTTTCAACCCTAGCCTCACGTCGCCTCCTATCTCTCTCACCTTGCAGATTTCTAATTGCTGCTTCTTGATGATCCATCCTATCCCTCACTTCATCCAACACAAAGTTCAATCGCTCAAACTGTTGTTGCATGGCTTGCAACACAAAGGATGAGTTATCTGCCTTCCCCTTTGGTGATGAGTCACTCCTATGAGACATCGTAATATGCTGCACACAAAAAAATGTTAGTGGAAAATCTCACACACTCCTTTACGTGTTTACACTCAAATAATGGCACTCCACTAGTATTTCACTCTTAATTGGCTATTTTTTTTTTTTTTTATAATAGTCTCACACTCTCTTGCCTTTTACCTCAAAAGTTTTCCTACTCAAGTTTTTTAAGAACTAATTAAACTCAATCAAGACAGTGCAACCTTGTTTTATCCCAACTAGTAATTAGGTCTAAGAAACAAGAACAAGAACAAGAACAAGAATCAAGGAAACTATATGAATGAAAGAGTAACTATAATGATGTATGCAGTCCCTTTGATGATAAGGCTCAAGAAAATTTTCGAAATTTTTTTTTTTTTTTTCACCAACTGATTTGATCATAATCAAAAGAATAAGAATTTGACAAAAACCCTAGAATAAGTGATATACAACAGCCCCTAGAACAAGAGATTTCAGCCAACACAAAACTCTAGAACAAGAGGTTTTAGCCAACACAAACTCTTGAACAAGAGGTTTCAGCCAACACAAACACTAGAACAATGAAATTCGGCAGCCACCTTTTTTTTTTTTTTTTGGTAACCCTAGAACAATAAAACCCTAGAATCAAATACGCAAGAAACAAAAGATAGAATCAGACCTGATTGGAAACCTTGCTCTAATACCAAATGATATGAACCCGTAGGAATGGAATCCTTTGAACCCACAATCAGTTTGAAAACTCACCCAAGAAAGCCAAAATCAAGTCAATGGATGGAGAATCTAAACCCGTTGAGAACTCGTTTCAAGAACCTAGATTATATTAAAATCTAGACTCGTTGAAGAACCTGTCTCAAGAACCTAGATTACAAGGAGGAATGCCACAAAGGTTGTGATTTACCTTTGATAAGTTCAAAAGTTCAATCAATAACAATAGGAGTAAACTTAACTCACAATGAAAATTCAATATATTATCTACCTTCAAATAAGGCTACAAAGAGTATTTAAACTAAAACCTAATTAAAACCCTAACCAAAATAAAGCCCTTTCTTCCGAAAATACCCCTGCGTGAACAGTGCTGCGCTGCAGTAATTCGGCTACAGTAACTTCTTGAAACCCTAGTTCCTAAAAAGTAACTTTCCAAATAAGCCCTTGGCCATGATACAAGGCCTTCCTCAAGCCCACTTATTCTAAACTAATAAAATAAATCTTTTAATAAATTGAAAGCCTTGAATAGCAATAGCCCCAAACTTCCCTAAGTCATGTCTTCCACAACTTGTATCAAGTGGATCAAAATTGGTTCTCCTTCTTTCAAACCCACTTTGATTGTTGGGCTCTTGCTAGCTTCATCCCAAGTGGATTGTACCAATCATTGCATTGCTTCTTTGATCTTCTTGGCTCTTGATCTTGTAATTGGCCCATCTGGAACTTGCAAAGGATCTTTTAAGGCTAGGCCCACCTTGGTTCCCATCACGTAAGGATCCAAAGCATACAATGATTGAACATCTTAAAATGACGTCTGAAATGATTTGTGAATGAAAGGCTGTTGGAAACGTCCTTACTGATGAGCAACAAGTGCAAGTTGTAATACGATCCCTACCTGATTCATGGGTTAGCATGAAACAAATCATGACTCATAATGAGAATATAAAAAACTTTGCTGATATATCTCGTCATGTGGAATTGGAAGTGGAGCGCCAAGAAGCGACCAAATCTGCAACCTTTATCGCCCATGGTGGGCAACGCAAACCAAATGGGTTTTAGCGCAAAGACAAGGGCAAGGCAGCAAGGCAGGGTGGGCCTAGCACTAGTGCTCCCAAAGTCAACAAGGGTGCAAATCAGCACAAGCGGGGCAAACGCACTGGAAAAAAAAAAATATCCAAAGTGAAGTGCTAACACTGCAACAAACTGGGACACTTTGCTCGTGATTACGCTGAGCCGAAAAAGGTATGCCTTTCACTCGATCTTAGTAGCATTTATGTATGCTATCCAAGTAGCATTTTTGTATGCTCACATGTATTTGTTGCTAAATCTATTTCTAATTGGATTATAGATATAGGATCAATAAGACATGCAGCTTGAAATCGAGCTAGGTTTGTAGATTATAGAAAAATTCTAACTGGGACTGATGTTGTGTAAATGGGAAATGGAAGTTATGAAGAAGTATTAGGAGTGGGTTCGTACCAACTTCACTTGCGCATAGGGCGTATACTTTTCCATGACGTCCTTTGTGTGCCTAGAATTCTTTATAATCTTTTATCAGTTTTTACATTGTTGCAGTTAGGATATGATTTTCATTTAAGTTGGAATGGTCTAGATATTTTGTTGGATGATGTCATTTTTGGACATGGGTCAATTTGTGAAAGTTTATTTAAAATTGACTTATTTGAATCTTCTACCTCATCTACTTTTGTAATTTATTGTAATATGATTATCAGTTCATCTACATGGCATGCTCGACTGGGGCACATAGGGAAAGATAAGATGGCCAGGTTAGCTACAGAAGGTCTTTTAGGCCCACTCATTAAGGTCAACCTACCAATATGTGAGCCTTGTTTGGCAGGTAAGGTATGTAGAAAGTCTTTTGGTAAGGCTGTGAGAGCTACTCAACCGCTTGAGTTAATCCACTCAGATATTTGTAGGCCTATGAATGTAAAGGCACGTCATGACGCTTCATATTTTCTCAGATTTATTGACAACTACACGCGATATGGTTACGTTCAGTTGATTGCTCACCACTATGAAGCTTTGAATTGTTTCAAATTGACCGTGGGCACGAATACTTATTTGATCAATTTAAGGATCTATGTGAGGCAAATGGGATACGTAGACAACTTACTATTCCAAACACTTCGTAACAAAATGGTGTAGCGGAGAGAAGGAATAGAACACTGTTAGACATGGTAGATCTATGATGGCGCAAGAAAACCTCCCAATATCTTTTTAGGGGGACGCACTTTTGATTGCTGCCTACATACTTAACCGAGTGTATTCTCAATTAGTTTCCTTCACCCCATATGAGCTTTGGAAAGGTGAAAAGTCCAATTTGGAGCATTTACGCCCTTGGGGATCTGCTGGTTTTGTACACAGCACCACCTATAAGTATGGAAAATTGAGGCCTAGAGCTAGGAAGCATATCTTCATAAGATATGGTGTTAGTGCAAGGATCTCTTGTAAAGAGTACTTCAAATTAATCTGACGAGTTCCAGACTCTTTTCGAAGGGCCACGCCATTGGGTTCTTCGTCGATTTTGGGGCATGAGAGCCTCCGCAAATCCTATCCTTCCGACTTTGGATGTAATGGCGACGGCGATGGGATTGGGGTTGGGGTTATGGAGGGAGGGACAAACTGGTAATTTTCTGTTGAGTTGGACTTTGAGTACTGGCTTGGTATTTTAATTATTGAGTTGACATTTTTTTTATTGATGGATTGCTATTATTGGCTTATTACATGACATTTATCAATTGCAGCAGATATGCTCCGGGTTGAATGCAGTCATGTGGAGCCCACATAGCTGCTTCACATCACAAGATAATTAACGCCTCCAAATGTACTTGTCTGATAGGCTATCTGCATTTCCAAAGCTAAGAAGCATTCTTTGCATTTCTCTTCCAGAGTCTATTTCTTAAATTCCTAAGCAGATCATGATGTAAGCCAATTGTTTTGATAAATTTGTTTGTTTTATGGTCCTATTTGCTCCAATGGCTTGGGTATTTTTTTTTTAGTTTTTTTCCCTTTGAATTGGGTTTAGAATATTGGTTTTTTCTTTTTTCCCTAAATTTTTAAAACCAAACCAGCCCAATTAATTAAAGAAAAACAACACAAAGCCTTGCACATACTACACTAATTTTGTATAAATGGGAGCTCAAACCCATACCCTTTAAGGGTGGGGATCAAGGAAGGGGGACTACACCACTAGGCCACATGCACATCCCTTTATTTGAGATAACTATCTCTGAATTTTTAATCTTTATAGATCTTGTACTCAATCAAGATTGGAAAATTAGAAAGCTCGATAGACAAAATCAAATTAGCCCATTTTTCTTTGTTGTCCAAAATATAAAGTCAGTGTTGGTCTCTTGATCTCTTCCACTTATAAGGTAAAAAAAAAAGACATAAAGTTTTGACTAGTCAAGTTATGAAGATTATAAGTTCGGCTCAATCTTCGGTTGCGGTTAGTTTTATTTTACCTCCACCCACTTTAACTTCTTCTTTCCCTTTTAAATTCACCCATTTTTACTTTCCCCTAACCAACAGAGCCTAAAATTGAGCTCCTATCATGGCTCTAAACTGCCATACAGAGTTATAAATAATTGCAACAATTAATAATGCTTCTCAAGGACCAAATAATTCCCTCACCAACCAGCTTGCCTCCTTTCAATTTGTGTGCTTTAAGCAAAGTTCCAACGTTAAAGTCTTTAACTACTCTAACGTTTAGTATCTACTCTTCCCTCCCTCTAATGGCCAAAAATAAGTGTTGGTTCAAAGAGAAAATATAAAGGACCCTTTTTGGTACTGGGGTATTATGGCATACTGTTTTGGGTTACAGTTAATTTGATATTTATATTAGTAATCTAATATATAACTATTTATTAAGTTTATCACATCAATTCAAAACTAAATAATAAAAATTCTTAACACCATCATTTTACAATAAGAATATTTTTTTACGTATTAATAGGTAGTATTGGTAGATTCAATTTCTTTTTTAGTTAATTTAATATATTAGCCATACACTTGAGAGAGAGAGAGAGAGAAAAGAAATGAGAGATATGTTGGTGTGGGTATGCTCCAAACACTTTGTGCGTGTTTGGTACACCGGATTCAAATCCGGATTCTGTACTCAAATCCAAAAAATCGTGGGTCCCACACTAAAAAAACTTGTTTGGTACATGAGATTTAAATGAGAATTGAAATCCCAACTTGAATTTTATGTGGGTCCATGCCAAATTTGAGTTCAGCCTTTCACCTATTTTTTAATCCAAGCCGGATTTAAATCCGGACTCAATTTTTTTGTGGGTCCCAGTTTATTACCATTACTGGGCCACCTTCTTCTTTTCTCCCATTTTCTCTCTCCCTCCTCCAGTGCTTCTCTGCCTCTCTCTCTCTCTCCTCTCGGCCATTACAGACCCCGTACGCCCTTCCTCTCCCAGACCCATATTCTCTCTCTTCATTACTCTTGGCCAAACCCCCCTCACCGGTCCTCATTACTTCACCTTCCCACCGTCCTTTTCATTTAATTTCTGCAACACCCACTCTATTATTAGAATGGGTTCTCCGAAAGGAACAGATCTAGAGAGAGTTGGCTTATTTGTGGCTAGACGAAGAGCAAGGCGGCTACAACCTCCACGACGGCAACGACAACTCCCAGGTTAGATGTTTATCTCGGACTCACTGAATTTTAAGACCACTGTCACTGGAGGTGATTTCGAACTCAAAACTGTATTTGGGTTTTTTTTTTTTTTTTTAATCTCGAACTCATTGCATGCATCATTTGACTTTTTTTCATCTATTTTGGTATTGGTTTTGGTTTTGCATCTACTGTCATGGGTTTATTTTTATTTGTAACACATTTGTGTATTTTGGTTTTATTATGCAGGGGATACAGTTAACTCAACCATCTAGACTCACTGTATTTTTCTCGGACTCACTGGCTTATTTGCATGCATCATTTGATTTTTTTCATCTATTTTGGTTTTGGTTTTGGTTTTGCATCTGCTGTCATTGGTCGTTTATTTTTATTTGTAACACATTTGTGTATTTTGGTTTTATTATGCAGGGGATACAGTTAACTCAACCATCTGCACAGGTATGATTTTCTGTCAACTGAATTGAGAAATCTTGGTACTATTCTTGCTGAATAGATGACGAATTCACGGTGTAGCAGATAATGGGACCAATGCCGTAATGATTAGACAACAGCATAAAACTCCTTATCATAAGTGGTGTACTTTTGCTTAGCTTCATTTAGTTTTTCACTAAAATAGGCTATTGGGTGATGCTCTTAACTGAGGACCCCTCCAATGCTTACATCAAATGCATCACACTCGACTTCAAAAACCTTTGAAAAATCTAGTAGGCGCATAACTGGAGCTTCTGTCATCTTTTGTTTAATAATCTGAAATGCTCTAATAGCAGCATTCGTCCATTTGAACTCACCTTGCTTCATACAATTGGTGATGGGTGCCATGATGGTGCTAAATCCGCAGATGAAACGCAGATAAAAAGTTGCCAGTCCATGAAAACTTTGAACTTCATGTATATTTGTGGGCGTTAGCCATTCCACTATGGCTTGAACTTTTTGTGGATCAGCAGACACTCCCTTAGATGAAACCACAAAACCTAGAAAAATGACGTTGCCTGTGAAGAAAGAACATTTCTTGAGGTTTGCATATAAATTCTCAGTCTTCAGGGTGACACAAACTTGCTTAAGGTGATCCATGTGATGCTCCTTAGATTTACTATAGATGAGGATGTCATCAAAGTATAACATTAGAAATTTACCCATGAAAGGCCTTAATACTTGTTTCATCACTCTCATGAATGTGCTAGGGGCGTTTGACAATCCAAATGGCATGGCCATCCATTCATACAAGCCATCCTTCTTCTTAAATGCAGTCTTCCATTCATCACCTGGATGGATCCTGATCTGATGGTAGCCATTCTTCAAGTCGAGCTTTAAAAAGATCGTGGCCCCTGCCATCATGTCCAACATATCGTCTAACCTTGGGATTAGGAAACGTTATTTAACGGTGATCTTGTTGATTGCGCGACTATCCACACACATCCTCCAAGATCCATCTTTCTTAGGGGTTAAAAGTGCAGGGATTGCACAAGGGCTTAAACTTTCACGTACAAACCCCTTGTGGAGGAGTTCATTCACTTGCTTTGCTAACTCGTCATGCTTAGTAGGGCTCATCCTATAATGAGGCAAATTGGGAAGGGGTGCACCCGGGATTAAATCTATGGCATGTTGAATATCTTTCATGGGTGGTAACTGGTTTAGGAGGTCATCAGGGAAAACATCTTGAAACTCTTGAAGCACGGACCTTACTTCTTCCTTTGGTTCCTTATTAGTATCTAGTGTAACTTCTTTTGCAACAATGGCAAACATGATGGACTCTTAGTTTGCTGTCCTTTCAAAGGCCTTTAGGCTAATAATGTTGACACTTCGTGGTTTGGTCATATCCTTGTTCTTGTTTGCACCCATAGATTTGGGTGGCATAGGGTTAAGCTTGATCCTTTTTCCATTGAACTCAAAAGAACAAGAATTTGAATGACCAAAAAGAGTGACATCCATGTCAAAAAGCCACAGTCGACCTAAAATGAGGTGTCCCACATCCATTGGGATCACATCACACCATATTTCATCCTTATAAGAAAGGATTTGAATGGGAACAAGGAACCTTTCTTTAATGGTGATAAAGGATGAGTCTACCCAAGACACCTTATAGGGTGTAGGGTGGGGAATTGATTTCAAACCTAGGCGGGAGACTATGTTTGAAGAAATTGCATTAATGCAACTCCCACTGTCAACTATAACTCTGCAATCTTTAGTCCCACTTTTGACATAGATTTGGAAGATGGTAGTCCTTTGCCAATCATCATTGTCTTTAGGTTGTGCTAAGGCGCATCTAACAAAACTTACAACATGAGTATCTAACCTATCATCTCGATCCTCTGGAAGTGCATCATGGAGTGGTAAGGTGCGAATACACACGAGACAGTTAGGGTCCTCATTTCCTTCATTGTCTATATCAACAATATCATCAAGATTAGGCTCATAGACTTCTTCCTCAAGATCATCCTCTTATTCGATTGTCTCCATGATCAAGGTCTTATTGGCGCATTAGGCAACAATGTGACCAAATCCTTGACATTTAAAACACTGGAGTCGGGAATTAGACTTGAATGGCTTTCGAACTTTGTCTTTTCCCTTTTCTTCTTGATTCAAAGGCCTATTCTGTGGACCAACAAGGGACCTACCTGGAGTATCCCCTAGGGGTTTAGAAGCATAAGAGGGGGTAGACATTGGTCAGGTATCAATTCGTCGACCAATTTGAGGCTTAGTGACTAATTCATAATTTTGAACAACATTGTAAGCCTGATCAAGAGTGGTGATGTCCCGAACTATTAACTCTCTCCTAAGATCTTCATTAAGGCCTCTCCTAAACTTACTTAGGGTTACTGACTCATCTTCAACCACATCACAACATATACTATGTTCTTCAAACTGCTCAATGTAATCAGTAATGGACCTAGTGCCTTGCTTCAAATTATGCCATTGATCTATAAGATTGCCCAAATAAGATACAGGAAGGTACTTTTCACTAAGTTTTGCCTTCATCTCTTGCCAACTCGTAATGGGAAGTTGGTGAGTCCTACGTAGGTGGTTTTCAACACTCTCCCAGTGGAGTTTGGCCCTAGCAATCAATTTCATTTTGGCAAACCTAGCCCTCTTTTCTTCAGAAAAATCATACCACTCAAAGAAATGATCCATCTCACACATCCAATCTAAAATGACTTTAAGGTTAAGACGACCATCGAAAGTAGGGGCTTCAATTTTAACTGATGAGAATCAACAAGCACAATTAAAGGATCCATTGCATGTTCCAGTTGGGCCAATTACTAGAGCAAGATCCAAGAAGATCAAAGAAGCACTTAATGGGCTGATTCAAGATATTTGGGCTGATTCTACAACGGGGCATTCCAAGCTTGGCCCAAAAGAAGATGAAGGCGTCATAAATTTAATCCAAGCTACTGATGGGGCTGATCATGTTTAATTGGGCCTAATTCCCTCAGAAATGGCATTGATTAATGGCTGAATATTTGCAAGGATTTAGAAAGCGAAAGGGGCTGATTACTTTCCAAAATCAGACCAATTAATTGGCTGATTTACTTTCCTTTTCCATGCCAATTAATTTGGCTGATTGACTTTTCCATTTCAGACTTTCCTTATGCAAAGTTTCCTTATCTATTTCAGTCTATTATTGGCTACTAATGTCAGACACAATTAGTGCTAATTTTAGGTCCTTAATTTTAGTCTTTTTAGAATCAAGTTATTTTCCTTTTATTGTAGGGGCGTCTAGGGTTGAAAACAGGTTATAAATAGCCTGCACTCATTGTAATAGAGCATGATTGAATCTGAATACAAAGAAAAACGTGAGGTTTGTTTCTTCTATTAGTTCTTCAGTGAACTTGTGAACTTATCAAGGATTCTTCCTTGTGGCGTTCAAATTTTATACCTTCGGTTCATGATTCTTTCATAATCATTGGGTCGGGGTCTGTTATCTTTATACTTTCAATTCGCGTTTCATTTATAAACGTTGGGTTGGGGTGTTCTATCAAAACTCTGATTTTAGCTTTCTTGGGCAAGTAATCCAATATTGTTTGCTGGGTCTCAAAGCGTGTCTATTGAGGATCGCATCATTTGGTATCAGAGCTTGGCTCTAAAATCAGGTTTACCTTTTGTTTCTTGTTATCATTCTATCTTTTTCCGTTTCTGTTCTTTATTCCTTATTCTTTGTTTTTGTGTTGTGCACCAAGTTGAAAAAAAAAAAAAAAAAAAGGTGATACTGAAGCACCAAGTTGAAAAAAAAAAAAGAAAAAAAAAAGAAAAGGTGATACTGAAGCACCAAGTTGAAAAAAAAGAGGTGATACTGAAGCAACAGATACTATCATTCTATCTTCTCAAAGTTACTTTATTCTTGAATTGTGACTTTTGTAGTTTCAGTTCTCTCAAACAAAAAAAAAAAAAAAAAAAAAATCTGATTTTTTTTCTTTTTCCTCATTGATTAGTTGTTTCTGCCATATATTTCCTTGCTGTTGGTATTGGTTTAAATTCTGCAAGTTGAATTTCTGGATCAAGTTTATTAGTTTCAGGAAGAACTGAAAAGGAGAAGCTTTGAGTGGAAAAAGGCAAGAGAGTGTGAGACTAATATCGGGAGAAAAAGCCAATTTAAGAGTGAAACACGAGTGTGAGTGACATAATCTGAGTGCAAACACGTGAGGGAGTGTTGTAAGGAATTAATTTAAGCATTTCTCTATAGTTTCAAATATATATATATATATTATGTCTTCCAGGGGTGAAACATCAAACAAAGAAGGACAGGCGGAGTCGTCTCTCATGTTGCGGGCTATGCAACAACAATTTGAACGCATGGACGTGATGTTTAATGAGATTCGGGATCGGATGGATAGGCAAGATGCTGTTATTGCTGGTTGGCGCGAGGGACGTCCTTAGGGAGGCCCTTATGTTAGAAGGCAAGCAAGGCGTGCACCCGTGGATGATTCTGATGGTGACCACGAGGATGAGTTCGAAGGTGAAGAGGATCAAGCTTCACTGAACGGTAGGTTCGTGCCAAGGGGAGAAAGGCGTGGTAGAGGTTTCCGAACTGGTCTGAGATGGCGAGATGGGACTGACGGAAACCTAGGAAACATCAAAATGAAGATACCGTCATTCCAAGGGAAAAATGATCCTGAAGCATACTTGGAATGGGAGAAGAAGGTGGAGTTGATCTTTGAATGCCACAACTATTCCGAGGAGAAAAAGGTAAAACTCGCTGTCATTGAGTTTACTGACTATGCTATTATATGGTGGGATCAGCTTGTGATGAACAGGAGGAGAAACCATGAGAGGGCTATTGAGACATGGGAGGAAATGAGGGCCATCATGAGGAGACGGTTTGTCCCTAGTCACTATTATAGGGACTTGTATCAGAAATTACAAAGTCTTACACAAGGCTATAGGAGTGTGGATGACTACTACAAGGAGATGGAGATCGCCTTGATTCGGGCTAATGTAGAGGAGGATAGAGAAGCTACCATGGCAAGGTTTCTGAATGGGCTGAATCGGGACATTGCCAATGTGGTGGAACTGCAACACTATGTGGAGTTGGAGGACATGGTACACATGGCAATAAAGGTGGAACGGCAACTTAAAAGGAAAGGAACTCGTTCATT
>OU015772.1:16499288-16791788 GCA_907173295.1 Fagus sylvatica | reverse complement strand
ATTGATGTGGGAATTACGTTATCAACTCAATTGATATATTGCATTCAAGCAGTACTAACTCCAACAAAATATAAAGCGGATCAACATTTTTTTTTTTTTTTTTTTTTTTGCCTTTTAAAAAAAACTTAGAGGTAGCTAAACAAATAAATCAGGAGGCCCAAATCAAGCACATAAAAAAGCTCATTGATAATATTTTAGAATATGCAAATTGAAATCACAAGAAAAAGGAAGATTCACACCGTTACTTGGGTTGACTCTTCTGGCATGGACAGTTTGGGTGGACTTCCACGCATAAGCCTAAATGTTGCAGCCTAAAGATCCTGTGATAAAGACTCTTAAGTGAGCCTATGAAGAAAAAGTGAGAACTCATGTGGGCCAAGTAATAACAGAACAGTGACAATTTTTTTTTTTGTTAATACAAAGCAATAAAAATTGTAAAGGCTGAACTAAAATGGCACTAAGCCAAAATAGGTCTCAAACTCGCAAGACTGGTTCAGTGTGGATTGGAGAGCTTCGACGCTTCAAGGTACTGAACTCCAGTAACAAGACACAGTTGGTGAGATCGGCGGTGTAGCGGCAAAACTTCATGGCGTGGGTTCAAAGGGAGATCGGTGCTTGTATGGTGTGGAAGGTGACTCCGAGAGAAAGAGGAGCTCGAGCGGTTTTCCGACGGTGATGGATGGTGAGATTGGTATTGCTGGCGGTTGGGTTGTGAGTCCGTTGTGGGTTGCTTTGAGTTGATTTAAAATGGGTTTGGAAATTTTCTAGGTTGTGGGTTTTGCAGTGGTTGTGGGTTGTGATATTTTTTTTGTTTTGTGACGGTGGGTATGGGTTTTAGTGTATGGGGGATGGGTCGTTGAATGCCAGGGTGGGCTTCACAGCCGTGAGCGGAGGGGAATAGTGGGTCTCACAATGGTCATCTCTTTTGGTTTGGGAATATTAGCGGTGGTGGTTGCTTTGGTGGCGGCCTCTGCAGCGGCTCTGGCGGCGGCACAAATTTCGTGAGGTAAGTATATAAAGGTAATCTTGGTCATGGTGTTGGCTGATTTGCTTTGGAAGATTTTTTGTGATTGCTGTAAGCTGGAACAAAATTGAGCTTTGATACCAAATTTGATGCAGGACAACCCTAGGCTTCACCACCTAGAGCAACCAAAGGACTTAGATTCACCACTAAGCCGTGATTTCAAAGAAAATACTCTTTTATTGATAATAATAGTCTCCCCAAAACAAACATAACCTAGAGCTATTTATAGAGCTTCCAATGAGTCTCCTACTAACTCAAATACAAAAAGATAATCTTAACCTAAAAAGATAACTGAATAAACATCCCTAAATAATCTGAAGATAAAGATAACTGATAACTGAATAAACATCCCTAAAGAATTTGAACATAAAGATAACTGAAAAGATAACTAAAAGAAATAGCACGTGGCACATGACATGGTGGTGACCCCACCACCAACCTTATGCCTTGTGGCTAGATTCAACCGCAATGTGAATTCTACTTGCTGCCTATATAATCTAATGCTAGAAACCTCCTTACACATTTTCTGGGAGTGTTCTCTTGCAAGAGCCTTGTGGTTTGACTCAGAATGGGGTATTAGGACTGACTTCTTCCCTTTGGCCAATCTTTTGGATCTTATTGCTTTTCTTCTCTCCCTTCCAGCAGGCCTTGGGCTGGATTTTGGTGCTTTTGATAGATTTTTGCTTAGGGGGAAGTCATTTTGGATCAAATTTGGAAGGTGAGGAATAGAAAGCTGCACAAAGACTATTGTGGGGAAGTGGATCAGTTTAGCAGGGAGATTAAAAATAGAATCAAAGAGCATTGGAGTTGTCGCAAAGCTAGTAGAGCCCAAGATAGCCCTTCACCAACACCCACCTGGAAAGCCCCATGACAAGGTTCTCTTAAGATAAACTGTGATGCTGCTGTGGGTTTGCATTTCTCTAGTATTGCTTTGGTTGTGAGAGATTGGAGAGGGTCCGTGGTGTTAGCTATGTCCAAAAAAGCTTATACCACCTCCCCTCTCCAAGCTGAAGCTGAAGCTTTATTGTGGGCCTCCCAAGTGGCTTCCAATCTAGACTCGGATTCCATATGCCTGGAAAGTGATTCAAAATTATGCATAAATGCTTTATGCAGCAATTTGGAGGAAGCTCCATGGCGAATCTGTAACTGCTATTCTACTTTGCTTGAATGTTTTAAGTCCTACCCTGGCTGGGATTTTCATTGGGTTAAGAGGAAGGCCAATGTTGCCTCCCATACTTTGGCTGGTTGGTGCCTTAATCATTCCTTTTGGGGGTCTTTTGTTTTTTATGTAAGTCCCCAATGTTTTGTACATGATTGTAATGTAGACCTATCCTCAATGGAGTAGGTCTGCTGTGTTTCTTTTCTCTTTGAATACAAAGTCTTTTATTATAAAAAAGAAGAAGAAAAGTTAAAGTAATATTGATATTATATGAATATAATATAAAAAGACTTAAACTGTTTTAATGGTCGAAACAGTGGAGCTTTTTTCATCTTCATAGAAATTCTATTTTCCAGATTTAAATTATAGTCTAGAATTTTCTATAATATTTATTGTGAATAAAAAAATATGGAAAATTGATTAAAAGTTGGAAATTTTAGTGTAGCTATTACAATCTTTTGTATAGATTGAAAGCATGATATATGTTGTCTTTTGCTTGCTATCCTAAAGAATTTTTGGACCTTTCCATCCATTAAAATGCCAATATTTTTGTTGATGTGCAAGCATATTAGTTCTAAGATTAATGGATGGGCAAAATTGACAATTTATTTAAGCTTATGTTCTTGTATGCGTGTATGGCTTAAGAATAATCCATGAGGTATAATGTGAAACGTGGCATCCCGATTTTTCCATTTAAATTAATGTAAATTAGATCCTTTGTAGTAGGGATTAATTTTTGGGAATGTAATTTAAATTATAAGGTTGTATTCTTTTAATGGAAAAACTTGTAAGGGGATGTGTTTCAGGCCAACATTATACGTGGAATATTCTTAACATAAGCTAAATTGTCAATTTAGGAATCCACATGGGATTCTTACGCAATGAATGTTGTATGGCGCAAACCAATGATGCATGACTATATTATCTATTAATAAACAATGTTATGCATGATTATATTATTTGTTAATATAATAAAATGACAAATATTATGCGAGGTTCGTATACCCCTAATATATAAATTTACTCAAAAATTGATTAATAAATATATTCTCATTCCACATAATTTGGAAGATGATTCCGAGCCTAGCAGAGTTTCGATCTCAAATGTGTAGAAAGATAATATTTATTAATTGGATTTCGATTAAATAAGAGAAAGATGTGCAAAATAACTAATAAGTCGACCCTTTTTATGAATTTAATGTAGAAATTATGGCAGACAAAAAATGTAGTAGTTGATCTAACTAACGGCGATAAATTAACTAGCAACAATTATGACATCTATCATAACCTTATTTTTACCGCTGGGATTTTCTCGGGTCTCAACACGCAAAACAAGACAGCCCGGACCGAGCCGAGTTGACCCGAGAGGGGCCCAGTTGCACTTAAGAACTCTCAAAACACAGCCAAGAGTGCATTTCTCGAGGTTTGGGAAGGTTTGAACAATGTTGACCAAGTTTGACCAGAGTTGACCAGGTTTGACCATACTTGACCAGACTTGACCAAGTTTGACCAAAGTTGACCAAGTTTGACCGAGGGCTTAACAGGATCAAAAGCAAGATTTGATTGAATACCCTCTGACCATTGGATAGAGCACATCGAGAGCTTCGATTCGGTACTTTACGGGTCAAAAATGGACGAGAAACGAGGAAGTTATTAGCAAAACCGTAAAAATCGGTCCAACACTTAGCTAAATTTTGCTAAGTGTTGTTGACAAAACAGCCCGTTTGGGGGGCGATGTTTGCGTATAGATTCTTTCTGACCCGCAAAAATTTGGTCCGCAAGTTGGAAACTTTAAGGAAGAGGGTAACTTCAGCTACAATGTGCAACTCTCGAATCGTCAAGAGCTTCCCCGGTCTAGCCAAAATCTCGATCGGAAAATGACCCCCTAGCATGGAAAAACACTCCGGCCACCTCTGTTCGCCGGACCGTATCTCGCGAACCCAAACTCTTCTTCTCGTAAGTCCCAAACTTTAAGAAAGAAGGTATTGCAGGCTTTCCAGGGACACCAAGATCGTCGAAAACCGACGTCGGGAGTTACGTCAACCTCGCGCAGGAAAATCGACGAAAGAAAGGAGACTATGCAGAAAATTTCACAATTTCCCTCCCGGTAAGGTTGCCTTCGCGCATAGATTTTTCCCTACTCACAACAAGTTGATCTGCAAGTCCGGAACTTTAAGAAAAAGGATGCGTTTAGACACAACGTGCAACTCTCGGATCGCCTAGATCTTCCTCGGTTTGGTCGGAATCTTAACCAGAAAATTACCCTCCGATGAGGAAAAAACACTCTGGCGGCCTCTGTTCACGGGACCGCATCTCGCGAGCCTAAACTCGCCTTCTCTCAAGTCTGAAACTTTAAGAAAGAATATATCACAAGCTTTCTAGGGACACCAAGATTGTTGAAAACTGACGTCGGGAGCCACGTCAACCGTACGCACAAAAACTGATGAAAATAAGGAAAACATGCTGAAATTTTGACGCGTTTTTCCTCCCGGACAGCGGCCTTCGTGCGCAAATTCCTCCCAACTCGCTATGAGTTGGTCTGCAATTTCGAAACTTTAAGAAAGACTGCAACTTCGGCTACGAGTCGCAACTCTCGGTTTGCCGGTATCATCTCCCGTTTGGCCAGAATCTTCACTGGTAAAATGCAGAAAAATAGCTCCGACACCCCAATTTCCAGGAGCCATAACCTTTCCGTCCGAACTCCGATTCATGAAATCTTTATATCGTTGGAAATTATACTTCTCAAGATTTCCAACGGTACCCTGCATGACCCATTTTGAGCACCGAAAGGCCTTTAAAAACTACCTGAAATACTGGGTCAGAAAACTGTACAGACACATGAATCGAGGAGGAGTTGCTGGAGGTGCCACGTGGCAGCACGTGTCGCGCAGCCCCGCCCTGCGCTACGTAGCTTCACCCTGAGCAAGGTTTCTCTATAAATTGGACCCCCTTCCCCTCATTCCAGCAAGCTTGGCTCGGGTTTTGAGGCAGAAATTAGGCTTAGAATAGGTAGAAACTCGGGAAAGGGTTTTCTCTTGGGGTTTTAGACTAGTTTCTAGTTAGAGTTAGAGGATCCTACTTAGGTAATCTCTCTCTACCCCTCCAAGCTTCCCTCATCCCTCTCTTCACTCATACACTCTCCCATACCCACTCTTTTCTTTCATTTCCATGGAAGTGATTAGTGATGATCCCACAATGAGAAATGATTCACAATGATCCATGTTTATTATATGCTTTAAATTCATTTATTGCTTTCACTATGCTTTAAATTCATTTATTGTTTTCCATTATGCTTTAAATATATTTATTGCTTTATGTTACGCTTTAAATACATTTATTGCTTTCCGTTATGCTTTAAATACATTTATTGCTTTCGGTTATGCTTTAAATACATTTATTGCCTTCATTTATATTTACTACGTATTTGTGATTATTCCCTTTCCCCGTGTGATTTGGGTATAAAAATCCTTAGTGGTCTTGGCAGATTATATAAGACCTTTAATGGCATTAACAACCATGTAAACCCGCAAGGCATTGGACCCATGAACACCCCCCTTGATTTAATTCTGTCATTATTTCCTGATGTACTACGTTGTGAATATTATCCCCTTTCCCTTTTGTGATTTGGGCGTGAAAATCCCGATTGGTCGTAGCGGATTATGTAAGACCTTCACAAAGCATTAACAACCAAGTAATCCCCTAAGGTATTGAACCCACGAAAATATCCTTTGCTTTCAATTCTGTCATTTACATTATTTTACTACATTATTGTGATTATCCCCTTCCCCCTCTTGTGATTTGGGCATGAAAATCCCGATTGGTCGTGGCGGATTATGTAAGACCTTCAATGGCATTAACAACCACGTAATCTCATAAGGCATTAGACCCACGTAAATATCCATTGCTTTTATTCCACTATTACTTCATTATTTATTGCGTTATAATTATTATCCCCTTTTTTCCCTTGTGGTTTGGGTATGAAAATCCCGATTGGTCATGGCGGATTATGTAAGACTTTCAATGGCATTAACAACCACGTAATCCCTTGCTTTAAATTCCATTATTTACATTATTTACGCTATTGTGAATATTGTCCATTTTTCACCTTTAATTTAGGTGTGAAAATCCCGACCGGTTTTGGAGGTTTAGGTACGGCTTTCAATAGCACTAAACCCCATGTAAATCCATAGGATATTGGACCCTCGAAATTTTGGCGAATCTCCCTATTTACCATTCATGTAAGCCCTATTCAGTCTCGGAAGATTAGATAAGTCTTTCAATAGCACTAATTCTTCGTGTAATCCCGAGAGGCATTGAACTCCCCTCTAAATTGCTTTCTTTTATTCATGTAAGTCCTAAGGTGGTATTGGAAATTAAGTAAGTCTTTCAATAGCATTAAAATCCAATCCCACGAGGTCTTGACCCTTTCCCTAAACCCCTCATATTGTCATAAATTACACATTGTCATTTTGATTAAGCGTCACATTTATGTCATGATCATCCTATACTTGTCATTCCCACCATACTGCATTCATCTCATGCTTGTGATTAAGGAGCTGCAAACATGCCTTGATCATTCGCTTGGACATTTACCCGTTTTTGATATTTCTATCATTCCATATTTATTCTCTGTGATTAATGTGCTGCAAACATGTCATGGTCATTTATTTGAACATTTACCTGTTTTGATATAAATATCATTCCACATCCATTCCATATTTGTTCTTTGTGATTAATGTACTGCAAACATGCCATGATCATTTATTTAAACATTTACCTACTTTGATATAGATGTGATGCCATATTTGTTCTTTGTCATTAATGCGCTGCAAATGTGTCATGATCACTTGCTTGAATATTTACTTGCTTTGATATAAATGTGATTCAAACACACTTTGCCATGAAAACCTTAAAAAGAGTAAACATGGTAATATGGGCATTACAAACGAGATTGGTGCAGCCTAAGTACTATGGCTTGACCTGGCCTTGGGACACCATGGTATGAGTCCTTTACGCGTTGATGTGGCTTGCCGTTTACACGTTGTAATGGATTCTACACGTTCTAACTCCCATAAAATCATGACCTAGAACTCCCTAAAGTGTGAATTAATCATCCAAAACCCCGCCATTTGATGGACCACTTTATTCTTAGAGATCAAGGGGTAAGGGGATTCTGTATATGGCACCAAAAATATAATTGTTTGTCCCAGCACTCGATGTTAGGATTTCAAGAGTATCCTGCCACCGAGTTGCCAGGAATCTAAAAAATACAAAGATGAGGGAAGGTGAAACAAAGAGTCTAAACAAAACCGAATAAAGTCGAATTGCATTTGCCATTTTTGGTATATTGCATGACAGAAATCGAGACATTTGTACATAATTAAAACCAACAAATCCATGCTAAGCAAACTTAAAGGAACACTAGAATGGAGGTAACTGTTTCTTTTAACGGATGTCGTGGGGTGCCTAACACCGTCCCCACGCATAAGCAAACCCTCGAACCCATCTTTGGTTCAAGACCATTTTCTTTAATATATCTAAACAAGATAAAATCTATTAGACATAGGTACCCAATCACACCTTAAATTTCCCATGATTGGTGGCGACTCCAAATTTGTGCTCACTTGCACACACACACATACACACATATCACACATCTCCGAACAAAAGACTCGCCAAATGGGAGTCGAGATCAAGGAATAAATCCAAGCGATTTTTCCCCGGTGTCGACAACATCTGGCATAGGAAGATTCAGTATCTTCTCAATGAGTAAAAGGTCCTAGAAATCTTGTCTAGTAATATGACCAGATTAGAAGATGGGAACACGGCCCAACACATACATGATTTGGAAGCCTACCTATCTTGGTTTAAAAAAGATCGTAGCACGCGCTTTACTATGCTAAGCAACATGCACGATGATCTGATTGAAGAGTATGAGACTTTCCAAAATGCCAAGGACATGTGGGATCAACTCAAGTTTGACTTCGGTGGTACATCTACCGTTAGGCTAAGGAGTCTAGTCCTCAAGTTTGAGGTGTACCGTAAGGATCCAAAGCATACAATGACTAAACATCTTAGAATGATGTCTGGGATGATTCGTGACTTAAAGGCTGCTGGAAACGTCCTTACTGATGAGCAACAAGTGCAAGTTGTAATACGATCCCTGCCTGATTCATGGGTTAGCATGAAACAAATCATGACCCACAATGAGAATATCAAAAACTTTGCTGATATATTTCGTCATGTGGAATTGGAAGCAGAGCGCCAAGAAGCGACCAAATCTGCAACCCTTATGGCCCAAGGTGGGCAGCGCAAACCAAATGGGTTTAAGCGCAAAGACAAGGGCAAGGCAGCAAGGCAAGGTGGGCCTAGCACTAGTCCACCCAAAGTCAACAAGGGTGCAAATCAGCACAAGCAGGACAAACGCAGTGCAAAGAAAAATATATCCAAAGTGAAGTGCTACCACTGTAACAAACTGGGACACTTCGCTCGTGATTGCACTGAGCCGAAAAAGGTATCCCTTTCACTCGATCTTAGTAGCATTTATGTATGCTATCCAAGTAGCATTTTTGTATGCTCACATGTATTTGTTGCTAAATCTATTTCTGATTGGATTATAGATATAGGAGCAACAAGACATGTAGCTCGAGATCGAGTAGGGTTTGTAGATTATAGAAAAATTCCAACTGGGACTCATGTTGTGTACATGGGAAATGAAAGTTATGAAGAAGTATTAGGAGTGGGTTCGTACCAACTTCACTTGCGCACAGGGCGCACACTACTTTTCCATGACGTCTGTTATGTGCCTGGAATCCTTTATATTCTTTTATCAGTTTTTACATTTGCAGTTAGGATATGATTTTCATTTAAGTTGGAATGGTCTAGATATTTTGTTGGATGATGTCATTTTTGGACATGGGTCAAAATTGACTTATTTGAATTTTCTACCTCATCTACTTTTATAATTTATTGTAATATGACTATCAGTTCATCTACATGGCATGCCCGACTAGGGCACATAGGGAAAGATAGGATGGCCAGGTTAGCTAGAGAAGGTCTTTTAGGCCCACTTGTTAAGGTTGACCTACCTATATGTGAGACTTGTTTGGCAGGTAAGGCATGTAGAAAGCCTTTTGGTAAGGCTGTGAGAGCTACTCAACCGCTTGAGTTAATCCACTCAGATATTTGCGGACCTATGAATGTAAAGGCACGTCATGATGCCTCATATTTTCTCACATTTATTAACGACTACACGAGATATGGCTACGTTTAGTTGATCGCTCACCGCTATGAAGCTTTGGATTGTTTCAAACTGACCATGGGCGCGAATACTTGTCTGATCAATTTAAGGATCTATGTGAGGAAAAGGGGATACACAAACAACTTACTATTCCAAACACTCCGTAACAAAATGGTGTAGTGGAGAGAAGGAATAGAACACTGTTAGAACTGGTTAGATCTATGATGGCGCAAGCAAACCTCCCAATATCTTTTTGGGGGGACGCACTTTTGATTGCTGCTTACAGACTTAATCGTGTGCCTTCTCAGTTAGTTTCCTCCATCCCATACGAGCTTTGGAAAGGCGAAAAGCCCAATTTGGAGCATTTATGCCCTTGGGGATTTGCTGGTTTTGTACACAGCACCACCCATAAGTATGGAAAATTGGGCCCTAGAGTTAGGAAGCATATCTTCATAAGATATAGTGTTAGTGCAAGGAATTCTTGTAAAGAGTACTTCAAATTAATCTGATGAGTTCCAAACTCTTTCGAAGGGCCAAGCCATTGGGTTCTTCGTCGATTACGGCGCACGGGAGCCTCCGCAAATCCTATCCTTCCGACTTTGGATGCAGTGGCAACGGTGGTGGGATTGGGGTTGGGGTTATGAAGGGAGGGACAAAGTGGTAATTTTCTGTTGAGTTGGACTTTGAGTACTGACTTGGTATTTTGATTATTGAGTTGGCATTGTTTTTTTTATGGCTTACTGTTATTAGCTTATTACAGGATGGGATTGGGGTTGGGGTTATGGAGGGAGGGACAAAGTGGTAATTTTCTGTTGAGTTGGACTTTGAGTATGACTTGGCATTTTAATTATTGAGTTGGCATTTTTTTATTGATGGCTTACTGTTATTGGCTCATTACAGGACATTTATCAATTGCAGCAGATATGCTCCCGATTGAATGCAATCATGTGGAGCCCACATAACTGCTTCACATCACTAGATAATTAATGCCTCCAAATGTACTTGTCTGATAGGCTATCTGCATTTCCAAAGCTAAGAAGCATTCTTTTCATTTCTCTTCTAGAGTTTCTTTCTTAAATTCCTAAGCAGATCATGATGTAAGCCAATTGTTTTGATAAATTTGTTTGTTTTATGGTCCTATTTGCTCCAATGGCTTGAGTATTTTTTTTTTTTTAGTTTTTTTCCTTTTGAATTGGGTTTAGAATATTGGGCTTTTTTTTCTCTCACTATTTTATGGGTTTATTGCCCTTTGATTTGATTTTTTTTTTTTCCTCTAAATTTTTAAAACCAAACTAGCCCAATCAATCAAAGAAAAACAACACAAAGCCTTGCACATACTACACTAATTTTGTATAAATGGGAGCTCGAACCCATACCCTTTAAGGGTGGGGATCAAAGAAGGGGGACTACACCACTAGGCTAAATGCACATCCCTTTATTTGAGATAAATATCTCTCAGTTTTCAATCTTTATAGATCTTGTACTCAATCAAGATTGGAAAATTAGAAAGCTCGATAAACAAAGTCAAATTAGCCCATTTTTCTTTGTTGTCCAAAATATAAAGTCTGTGTTATAAAATAAAAGAAATAGAGAGGCAAGACAAAGAAATGTGAGAATGAAATGATATCTGAGATTTTCTTAAGTGGTCATCCATACACTACAGTTTTGATACTGATATATTATAACCTCACAATGAAACTGAAAGTTCCCATTACAGACCTTCAAAGTCAGTAACTTAACAGTGCATCAAAAATCTAATTGGTGAGATGAAGAGGTGTTGTATCAGTTGAAGGCCGAAATAAATTTCGGCACTGCACTCTAGGGCCGCAACAAATTACGAAGTATTAGCAGCTATTGTTGACTAAAGAGAAACAAAATTGTTGACCAAAGTGCTGAAATGGTTTGGCACGGATGCCAAGACCAAGATATTTACAACACTCCCCCATGGATGACTACTTGCTAAGAATATACCTCATTAAAACCTTGCCAAGGAAAAACCCAATGGGAAAAAACCAATGGTGGAGGAAAAAGAGTATAGCATTCTTGAGTCTTCTTTAGGGCCTTTAGGATTGCCTCATTAAAACCTTGCAAAGGAAAACCTTGTGGGAAAAAACCTTAGCAAAGGAAAAATAGTACAATCAGTACATAATATTCTGAACATTTACTCCCTCTCATGAGTATGTAGATCTTTAAGTCGACGCATGCCAATGTTGTACACAATCTTTTTGAATGTTGCAGTCGGTAATGACTTAGTGAATAAGTCGGCCAAATTGTCACTTGAGCGTATCTGCTTGACATCAATATCACCGCTCTTTTAGAGCTCATGTGTATAAAAGAATTTTGGTGAAATGTATTTAGTTCTATCACCTTTGATATATCCTCCTCTAATTTGAGTGATACAAGCAGCATTGTCTTCATATAATATTGTCGGACTTCGTTTGATTGAAGACAATCCACATTTTTCTTGAATATGTTGAATTACCGATCTCAGCCAGACACATTCACGACTCGCTTCATAAATTGCGATGATCTCTGAATGATTTGAGGAAGTAGTAGATATTGTTTGCTTGACAGATTTCCATAAAATAACAGTATTGCCATAAGTGAACAGATACCCTATTTGTGATCGGCCTTTGTGCGGATCTAAAAGATAACCTGCATCTGCGTATCCAACTAACTGTGGATTTGAGTAGTGTGGATAAAATAATCCCATGTCAGTTGTTCCGCAAAGGTAACGCAATACATGCTTGACACCATTCCAATGTGTTTGAGTTGGTGCAGAACTATATCTTGCTAGTAAGTTAACAGGAAATGCAATGTCAGGCCGTGTGCAATTCATAAGATACATCAGAGCACCAATTGCACTAAGATATGGTACTTTAGGACCAAGAGTTTTTTCATCAACTTCTTTAGGACGAAAAGGATCCTTCTTGACATCAAGTGACCTAACAACCATTGGAGAGCTCAAAGGATGAGTTTTATTCATGTGAAAGTGCTTCAGGACTTTCTCTGTATAGGCTGACTGATGAATAAGAATTCCATTCGAAATATATTCAATTGGTAAGCCTAAACAAAATTTTGTTTTGCCGAGATCTTTCATCTCAAACTCATTTTTTAAATAATTGGCAGTTTTCGTGAGCTCTTTTGGAGTACCCACAAGGTTCAAATCATCAACATATACCGCCACAATAACAAATCCGGATTCTGACCTTTTAATAAAAACGCATGGACAAATTTGATTATTTTCAAATCCTTCTTTCAATAGATATTCACTAAGGCGATTGTACCACATGCGTCCAGATTGTTTTAATCTATATAAGGATCTTTGTAACTTGATAGAATACATGCTTCGGGATTTTGAATCATATGTTTCAGGCATTCTATATCCTTTAAGGATTTTCATGTATATATCATTATCTAATGATCAATATAGATATGCTGTAACCACATCCATTAAGCACATATCCATATTTTCTGTAATTACCAAACAATTAGAAATCTGAATGTACCAAGCTAATTAGAAATCTGAATGTAATTGCATCCATGACAGGAGCATATGTTTCTTCATAATCTATACCAGGTCTCTGCGAGAAACCTTATGCCACTGGTCGCGCTTTGTATCTCATAATTTCGTTTTTCTCATTACGTTTACATACAAATACCCATTTGTATCCAACAGGTATTACACCTTCAGGTGTTTGGACTACAGGTCCAAATACTTCACGTTTTACTAGTAAGTTTAGCTCTTCTTGAATTGCTTCCTTCCACATTGGCCAATCATTTCTACGTCGACATTCTTCAACGGTTTTTGGTTCAATTTCATCATCATTACTTCTGGTAATGTCAAAAGCAATTTTAAATGAAAATATATTGTTGACAATAATTTTATTTCTATCCAATATTTCTCGTGTACTTACATAATGTATCGAGATCTTATTATTTTCAGGTACCTATTCCTTTTCAGGTGATAACTCTTTAGGAGACACCACTTCAGGAGTTCTATTTTCAGGAGATTTTTGTGCACAAGTTTTGGATAGATCAACTATTTCATTTGCCTGTTTAATAAGTATAGGCTCTTCAGGGGCTACAACTTGATTTTCTTGTGTTTTCTTCTTCCGGGGAATCTTATCCTTAGCACCGACAGGTCTTCCAAGCTTTAGGCGTGCCTTAAATTCTTTTGCTGTTATATTAATCAATTTTCCTTTAGAGACTTCAATCCGAGCTGGAATATTAGCAGCTAGAATATAAGATTTCATTATTTTCTTATTGTTAGTGAACACATCCGGTAATTGGTTTGCAATACCTTGCAAATGTATAATCCTTTGAACTTCAGTTCACATTGATTTGTACAAGAATCAAAATAGATAACGTCGAAACATTCCAATTAATTTCTTGTCATGCTTCTGGCAACGACTTTTCTCCCCCTAATGGTGGGAAGACTGTTTCATTGAAGTGACAATTTGCAAAGCGTGCCTTAAAAACATCATCAGTTAGAGGTTCAAGATATCTAATTATGGATGGAGAATCAAAACTTACATAAATTCCAAGACTGCATTGAGGACCCATCTTAGTGCGTTGTGGGGGTGCAATAGGAACATATACAGCACAACCAAAAATTCGCATATGAAAAATATTTGGTTGTTGACCAAGAACGAGTTGCAATGGTGAGTATTTATGGTAAGCAGTTGGCCTTATGCGAACTAATGATGCAGCATGTAATATAGCATGTCCCCAAGCAGAAATAGGTAGTTTTGTTTTCATAAGTAAAGAACGAGCAATCATTTGAAGTATTTTAATAAAAGACTCAGCTAAACCATTTTGAATATGAGTATGAGCAACAGGATGTTCTACATCGATCCCGATTGACATGAAATAATCATCAAATGCTTTAGATGTAAATTCACTTGCATGATCTAAACGAATTTTCTTAATTGGGTAATTAGGAAATTATGCTTGCAACCTAATTATTTGAGCAAGAAGTCAAGCAAATGCAACATTTCGAGTAGAAAGTAGGCAAACATGTGACTATCTTGTTGATGCATCTATTAATACCATAAAATACCTAAATGGTCCAGATGGTGGGTGTATAGATCCACAAATATCCCCTTGGATTCTTTCTAAGAAAGATGGAGATTCAATAGCAATCTTTAAAGGAGATGGTTTGATAATTAGTTTAACTTAAGAACAAGCATTGCAGGGATAGTCACTTGGTAAAAGAATCTTCTGGTTCTTTAAGGAATGCCCATGAGAGTTCTCAATAATTCGACGCATCATTACAAATCCCGGATGTCCAAGGCGATCATGCCAAAGTGTAAATATAATCGGGTTAGAGCACTTCTGGTGCACTGCAACATTCGCTTCAATTGTTTTCATGGTGGTATAATATAACCCAGAAGAGAAAATATGCAGTTTTTCTAATACGAGCTTCTGGCCCAAAATCATTGAAATAATATAGAGATATTCTTCACTGCCTTCATTATTGGTTTTGATATGATAGTCATTACCACGTATATCCTTAAAGTTAAGTAAATTTCTTCTAGATTTAGAAGAGTACAAAGCATCATCAATATGAATTTTTGTTCCTTTTGGTAACATAATATTTGCTCTTCCGAAACCTTCAATTAGGTTCGATGAACCTGATATGGTATTGACTTTAGCTTTGCTTAAGATTAATTGTTGGAAATATTTCTTATCTTTAAGGATTGTGTGCATTGTTGCACTGTCTGCTAGACAAAAATCTTCACCCATCATCTTTGAATTCAACTCATCAATAAGACATATGCAAAACATAGATTAAAATTCATTACTTTAATAGGAAATAAAAATATAGCAAAATAACATACTGAATACATTACGATAATAAAAGAAAATATGCTAATTGGTATGGACATCTCCATCACCAATTAAATGATCAATCTTTCCGTTAGGATTCTCAAAGAAATCAGAAACATTAAGATGGGCGATGTCCATTCCATTTGGGGTATCAAAATAACCCATGTGATCTTCTGGATCACTGTGACAGGCAAAATTCATTTCAATTCCTTTTCCTTTCTCCTTTGTGGAGGCTTGATACAGATCTACCAAATGTTTAGCCATACGACAGGTACGTGACCAATGCCCTTTCATACCACACCTATAACACAGTTCTTCATGGGCTTTTGGAGGTTTATTCATTAAATCTTTTCCCTTTTCTTGTTGTTGTGTTTCATTATGATTCCATTTCTGGTGGTAAGGTGCGGTATTTCTTCTTGAAAATTTTTGAGTACGTCCTCTTCAATTCTGATTGTTCCTACCACATCCATGCCCACGACCATTATTTCCTCTACGATAATTAAATGAGGTACCATTCACTTCTGGGAATGGTGTAGAGCCGGTCGGGCGAGATTGGTGGTTTTTTAGTAAAAGCTCATTATTTTGTTCAGCCACTAGAAGAAATGATATTAGTTCAGAATATTTCTTGAAATGACGCTCTCGATATTGCTGCTGCAAGAGCACATTCGAGGCATGAAATTTAATATATGTTTTCTCCAAAAGTCTTCTTCAGTGACCTTTTCCCCACACAATTTTAATTGTGAGCTGATTTTAAAAAGTGCTGAGTTGTACTCACTTACACCTTTGAAATCTTGCAACCTTAGATTTATCCAGTTATATCGAGCTTTTGGGAGGATTATGGTCTTCTGGTGCTCGTATCTCTCCTTTAAATTATTCCACAGAATCTAAGGATCTTTTATAGTCAGATACTCAGTTTTCAATTCTTCATGGAGATGATGGTAGATAAAAATCATTGCTTTTGCGTGATCCTGCTGGGATGCTTTATTGCTATCTTTGATAATATCTCCAAGGTTCATTGCCTCCAAGTGGATTTCAGCATCAAGGATCCATAATAAGTAGTTCTTGCCCGAAATGTCAAGGGCAACGAACTCAAGTTTTGTAAGATTTGACATGATCTATAACAAATATATAATGATATTAATTATTAAATAAATGAGTAAATAGTGATGATATGTTCAATATTATTTAAGTGTAAACTTGCGATAAAATAATCTATATAAAATATGACATAAAAGTATATGTGTCACATATAAATTTAATTGGCCTAAAATAAAAATATTTGTAATATAAACAATAATATTTTAGGCATGAATCAATGTGATAATAAATGAATTTGAGATTACCACTATATAATAAAATAACTTACAGCGGTTGGAGTGTACACAAATAACCTTTTACTTTTTGAAGATAGCGTAAGGACTACTTTCTTTCAGAATATGAGTAAAGTTTCGTGCTGATAACGTGTTATAAAATAAAAGAAATAAAGAAGTAAGATAAAGAAATTTGAAAATAAAATGAAATCTGAGATTTCTTAAATAATCATCCACATACTACAGTTTTGATAATGATATATTATACTCTCACAATAAAACTGAAAGTTCCTATTTATATACTTTCAAAGTCAGTACATACAAAATCTAATTGGTGAGATGAAAAGATGTTGTATCAGTTGAAGGCCGAAATAAAATTTCGGCACTGTACTCTAAACGGCCGCAACGAATGACGGAAGTATTAGTAGTTATTGTTGACTGAAGAGAAACAAAATTGTTGACCAAAGTGCTGAAATGGTTTGACACGGATGCCAAGACCAAGATATTTACAACTGTCTGCGCATTGTTGGTCTCCTGATCTCTTCCACTTAAAAGGTCAAAAAAAGATAAAGTTTTGACTAGTCAAGTTATGATGATTATAAGTTCGGCTCAATCTTCAGTTGCGGTTAGTTTTATTTTACTTCTTCTTTCCCAATTCACCCATTTTTACTTTCCCCTAACCAACAGAGCCTAAAATTGAGCTCCTATCATGGCTCTAAACTGCCATACAGAGTTATAAATAATTGCAACAATTAATAATGCTTCTCAAGGACCAAATAATTCCCTCACCAACCAGCTTGCCTCCATTCAATTTGTGTGCTTTAAGCAAAGTTCCAACGTTAAAGTCTTTAACTACTCTAACGTTTAGTATCTACTCTTCCCTCCCTCTAATGGCCAAAAATAAGTGTTGGTTCAAAGAGAAAATATAAAGGACTCTTTTTGGTACTGGGGTATTATGGCATACTGTTTTGGGTTACAGTTAATTTGATATTTATATTAGTAATCTAATATATAACTATTTATTAAGTTTATCACATCAATTCAAAACTAAATAATAAAAATTCTTATCACCATCATTTTACAATAAGAATATTTTTTTTTAAGTATTAATAGGTAGTATTGGTAGATTCAATTTCTTTTTTAGTTAATTTAATATATTAGCCATACACTTGAGAGAGAGAAAATAAATGAGAGATAAATATCAACAAGTTCATCATACGCTTAAGAAAGAAGACGAAATGAATTCCACCAAATTTGAATGCTTCCAATGACCAGTGTGGTCCTGGTACAGGCCTTTCTCAACTGGCTGAAGCTTTTTTTTGAAAAGTCAAAAAAAACTGGCTGAAGCTAATATAATAAAATTGGTCAAAAGTTGACTATGTCAAGTGAACTTTGAGATACTATCATTGTAAGGCTGCTACATATATATATATATATATATAGATATATATATATATATATATATATATATAGAGGAGTCAGCTGAGAGGCAACTCGTGCAGAAACTACAAAGCTCCAAAAAGAGATTAATTGTGGTAGATCAAGGATTCAAAGTTTCTTGAGAGAAGAGAAAGATGTATGTGACAAGGTCTCTTTCCATGTACAAAAGGTCTCCTGATGCGCTCTCCTTGCCCCCACCAGAGGGTCCGAGTTCTGGAATTCTGGTCATCCAAGATGAAGAAAGTGAGCCTACTTGTTGTTTCGGATTGTGTAAGAGTAGTGATATCAAGGACCTTCCTTTTCCTCAGAACAAGAGCCTAGAACATCGATACACAACAGGCATCGGGATCGCGTGTAACACAACTCATCATTTTCAGGATGTTGTCTTCATTCCAGTCCTTAATCAGCCACTGTCTTCCAACCGTTACTATGTGATACAACCACACGGAAAGCATAAAGGGTATGCATTACTTATCACACAACTAGGTCATATTAATGTAGTCCTATTGATGATTTCTCGTTTCTATGATTTGTACATTAGTTGATTGCATAATTATTTTGCTATCTTAGTTTATTGTCATTACCAACTTGTGTCAAAGTAAGTTTCTTTCCTTTTCTGTGGCCTGTTATGTTCTTGGTTTTCTCTTGTTAAATTATGAATTTAATTGCCTAACAGAACACATTTCTGCTAATTGCACTAATCCATATTCAAATTGTTTTCTAGGGATGCATACACAAATTCAAAGGAGGAGGATATGGACATCTGCTGTTTCAGCAGCAACGCCAACGATATACCACCACAACGTTTCGATCTCAATAACATAAACCAACAATTTAACATGTGTCATCAAGGAGGGACCATGAATAATTGGGGTGGTTTTGTCGCCAAAACCATAGCTCCGGAAGGAATTCCTCCATCTTTTTTGGGGAGGAAAGGGTGGAAAG
Organism: Fagus sylvatica; assembly: GCA_907173295.1. Lineage (NCBI taxonomy): Eukaryota > Viridiplantae > Streptophyta > Magnoliopsida > Fagales > Fagaceae > Fagus > Fagus sylvatica. The sequence goes on along the minus strand of OU015772.1, from coordinate 16,772,838 downwards.
TGTGTGCCTCAACTTCCCCTGATTTTAAATTAGGTGAAGCACTAGGCCTAGATACTTCCCTCCGTGCCCGCCTACCAGAATTCAACTTGCCATTATCCAAGATGAGCTCCGAACCTGTGGTTGTGGGAAAATGGTATTGTCCCTTCATGTTTATTAAGGAAGGAGCACCAAAAACATTGAAGGATGAAATGAGTAAATTAGCATATTATGAGATGACCCTTGAGCAAAAATGGGAACAAGTATTTTCATGTGAGAATAATTATAGTCATGGCAATACTGTGGTTGCGGATGCTCTTGTTCAAAGTCAAGTGGTTACAGTTGGTGGAAGAGAAGCTGTAGTTGATGAGAGAAATGTGGGTGACGGGGTGGTGTGGTTTAGGAGTTCTAGCAATTTGGGAGAAGAAACCAGTGTGGCTTTGAGTCTAGCAATAGTTGAGAGAATGAAGTGGGAGCAGAAAAGGGTTGGGTGGATTGAAGGGAATGGAGAGCCAGTGACAGTGAAGAGAGTAGAGGAATTTGCGGGGATAGGTCGATGGAAGAAATTTGGTTGTTATGTTTTGGTTGAAAGGTTTGTATTGAAGCGACTCAATGGAAACTTGGTGGTACTAAACTATGATTTCAAGCACACTCATCAGATTAGATGCAAATGGGAATGCTAGTTTATTGCTATTAATTCTTTGGAACATCCCTAGTCAACCCTACTTTTCATCGTCTACTTAATTTTAATTGTATTGTTGTTGGATTCCAGTTAATTTCATCAAATACGAGACTATATCAAAAGGACGTCCATTTTGATGTCTTGGTTTAATACTTGAAAAGAGTTTTGCATTATATTAGATAAGATTACATAAACGACATCTTTTTTTTGGTTATGTGGGCCGCATAAACAATGCCTATTTAAGCTTCAATTAAGCACACCCGCTTCTAAACTTCCTAAACGACAATAACCCCTCATGTTGTAGCTCCCATCTTCCCACCCACTTGTGAACGTCCTGAACACACACTCGCCTATGTGAAGACTGAGGCTATTTTTAATTGAGTACAATTTAGATACAATTTCTTAAGTCAAGTACATTAAGTTTCTAGTTAAATTCAAATACATTAAATTTAAATATTTTTGGAAAAGATAACATTGTTTCTGTTTCATTGGTTAATACAACTATATGTTTGAATTCAATTGGAGAACTTAATGTACCTAAGGTACTGTACTTAAGTCTTACCCCTTCCAATTATAAGTATAGATATACTAATATATAGGGTCCGTTTATTAATTCATTTTCTTACCATGCTTTTTGCCAAAAACATGTTTTGAAAATGAAGTTTTGAGCTTCATTCCCAAAAAGTGATTTTTGAAGGTAAATTTTTTTGCAAATCATGCTTTTTTTTTTCTTACCAAACACAAAATTTGGGTTTTGCATTTTCAAAATATAGTTTTTACCTTTCTAGTGGGATTCCAAACGGACTCATAATATCTTTGGATGGTTCAGTTTCCTCCACCAATCTAACATATTTTTTAAACCAAACCAACTCATTAACCAAAGAAATCAACACAAATACTTTGGCTTAATACCGTTTTAGTTTAAATATTGGTAATTATTAAATTATTTAACAATATATTGTACTTGTTATGTTTATTGGGGAAATGAGTAGAGATGATGATTTCGAAAACAAGGGCAATAAAATCAATACAATTTTCTCTTTGGACAAATTACGGTAATTTCTCTTGAGATTTTGCAAAATGATTTTTTGTCTCTTCTATTTTAAACAATAACACTTTACCCCTTTCTTTTTAAAATATAAAGGGTGTTTTGTCATTTTTTTTAACTAATGTGAGAGGACAGAGTGTCATTTTCTAATAAATGTGAGAAAATGAAATGTTATTTTTTCGTAAAATCTCAAGAGAGATTGTTGTAATTTACACTTTTTTTTTAATAAAAAATTAAATAAAAATTCAAGTTGATTTCGGTACCATTATCTGCTTGAAAAAACTGCAATGAAGTTTTGTACTAGACATATACAGGGTAACATATTGTTAAATAACTTAATAAGTATCAATATTTAACTAAATCACCCTTTGTTGAAATGTTGGGTCATTTGCACACCCTTTATTTGAGGTAACTATCTCTGAACTTTTAATCTATATAAATCTTGTAGTCAGGCTTGGGAAAATGGAAAGCTCGATGGACAAAGTCAAATTAGCCCAATCTTTGGTGTCCAAAATATAAAGTTTTCGCATTTTGTCTCTTCCATATAAAAGGTCAAAAGGAAGGACCTACCTTCTAGTCAAGTTATATATATTATGAGCTGTGACATACGCTTAAGAAACGAGATCAAACGAGATGAGTTCCTCCAAAATTGAATGCTTCCAATCCTTCAATTAATTATATAATCTACTATATGAAATATTATAAAATTTATTTTGTCTGAAAAAAGTAAAGTCTATGTTTTCAGGATCCTTCAAAAACAAGAAAGATCATGTTGACAGCTTCTCACAAATGACTAGTGTTATATATTGCCTTTTTTCAAGTGGTTAAGGCTAACGAAGTTAGTAAAAAATTTCAGGTCTCACTGACTAATGTCTTTTTTCTTTTTTTTGCTGAAAAGTCTTACTGACTATGTCAGAGTCAACTTTGAGATACTATCAATATAAAATTGGACGCAGCAAATCATGATAACGCTGCTACATATATGGGAGTCAGCTCAGCTGAGAGGCAGCTCGTGCAGAGACTACAAACTACAAAGCCAAAAAGAAATTGTGTTAGAGCAAGGATTCAAAGTTTCTTGAACACTAAACTTGAAAGAAGATGTATGTGACAAGGCCTCTTTCCATGTACAAAAGGTCTCCTGATGCGCTCTCCTTGCCCCCACCAGAGGGTCCGAGTTCTGGAATTCTGGTCATCCAAGATGAAGAAAGCGAGCCTAAGCCTACTTGTTGTTTCGGATTGCGTAAGAATAGTGACATCAAGGACCTTCCTTTTCCTCAGAACAAGAGCCTAGAACATCGATACTTAACAAGCGTGGGGAACAGGTATCACACAAATTCTCATTATTTTCAGAATGTTATCTTCATTCCAGTCCTTAATCAGCCACTGTCTTCCAACCGCTACTATGCGATTCAATCACACGGGAAGCATAAAGGGTATGCATTACTTATCACAAACAACAGTTACTTATGTCATAGTCTTATTGATGTGCTGTGCACTTTGAGATATGCTGTGTAATTATGTCATAGTCTTATTAATTATGTATTTGACATAAGCTGTGCACTTTAAAAAGGGTTAAAAAAAATATTCATAAAGCCAATTTGGCAGTTGCCAGGAGTAATAATATTTGACATCGTATAAATCTATTATAATTAGGACTCGTTTCTGGTTCATAGTCCTCTAGTCAATTATTGATGTGCTGTTGTTCTTACTTTTCTATCGTTTAAATATAAATTTACTTACCCAAAAGAAGACATGTTTTGCTAATTGCACTAATACATATACAAATTGTTCTCTAGGGATGCACACACAAATTCAAAGGAGGAGGATATGGACATCTGCTGTTTCATCAGCAACGCCCACGATGTACCACCACAACAGTTGGATCCCAATAACGTAAATCAGCAATTTGAAATATGTCGTCAAGGAAGGACCATCAATAATTCGAGTGGTTTTGTTGCCAAATCCATAGTTCCGGATGGAATTCCTCCACATTTTTTGGGGACAAAAGGGTGGAAAGTGTGTGCATCAACTTCCCCTGATTTTGAGTTATGTGAAGCACAAGGCTTAGATTCTACCCTCCGTGCCCGACTACCAGAATTCAACTTGCCATTATCCAATATGAGCTCCGAACCTGTGGTAGTGGGAAAATGGTATTGTCCCTTCATGTTTATTAGGGAAGGATCACCAAAAACATTGAAGGATGAACTGTGTAAATCAATATATTATGAGATGAGGCTTGAGCAAAAATGGGAACAAGTATTTTCATGTGAGAATAATTATAGTCATGGCAATACTGTGGTTGTGGATGCTCTTGTTCAAAGGGAAGTGGTTACAGTTGGTGGAAGAGAAGCTGTAGTTGATGAGAGAAGTGTGGGTGACGGGGTGGTGTGGTTTAGGAGTTCTAGCAATGTGGGAGAAGAAACTAGTGTGGCCTTGAATCTAGCAATAATTGAGAGAATGAAGTGGGAGCAGAAAAGGGTTGGGTGGATTGGAGGGAATGGAAAGCGAGTGACAGTGAAGAGAGTAGAGGAGTTTGCGGGGATAGGTGGGTGGAAGAAATTTGGTTGTTATGTTTTGGTTGAAAGGTTTGTATTGAAGCGACTCAATGGAAGCTTGGTGGTACTAAACTATGATTTCAAGCACACTCATCAGATTAGATGCAAATGGGAATGAGAGTTTACTGCTATTCTTTGGAACATCCCTAGTCAATCCTACTCCTTTTCATTGTGTACTTAAATTTGTTTGTTTTGTTGTCGGGTTCATTAACTTTGTCAATACAAATTAGAATCAAATTCTATATACGTCAGAATGAAAACATTTATATCTTGACCTGATAGTTTCAAATCTTATCATATCTATAAAAAGAAAAAAAAATAAATAAATAAAATAATGTTTTAAGCTTACATAAAACATCTTTTTTATTTGGCCTTATTATAAAACTATCCCTATGGTTTGGGTCAGTGACAAACCGACCATCTATACTATCAATTTGGTCTTTTAGAACAATAGGATGTAACAATTGACCCATTTACTACATTTCTAATCAAATTTTTACTGCATAAAGACCAAATTGGGTCAGTCACATGCACTTTATGATTAAAAAAAAATAATAATAATTAAAATATCTTTTAAATATTTCTTTCTTTATTTTGTCTCTCCCTTGTCCTTCTTCAGACAATATTAAAAAGGGGAAGGCTTACTTTAAATCAAAGTTGAAACAGTCAGACTTCATTAAGAAAGAGTGAATATCAATTAATAAGGTTGGAAAGATCTTTCACACTTCATCTATAACGTTGAGAGCTTTAACCTTGTGAGGTCCCGCCAATGTCTCATTTATATGAGTTATTGCGTTTCTCGAAAGGTGAAATTGGGTCTTTGGCAGAGTCCTTTTGACTTTTGTAATCTTGAGTTAAAGACAAGTTACGGAATAGATGGCCTTGCTCTAATTCTGTGTCAATTCTATGAAAGAAATCGGTGGTTTTTTGTCTATGCAGATTATTATATGTCTCGATCCATGGTTGATCATGATAATGGAGTTGTAGTAATGCTAAGATTGGAAATACAAATCTCTCCTCATCAGAGAGTAAAAGAGGATTATTTAAAACTTGAAAGAGCATTGTCCTATTTTCCACACAAAAACAATAATAATCAGGAAAGGAAATATAATTTAAAACTGAAATTAAAATAAAAGAAAAGTATTAAGTATCTTACATAGAAATTTTCTGTATTAACAGTTGTTTACATCTGCTAGATAAGGAAATTTTTATGTAAGTTATTTAATATTTTTCTTTTATTTTAATTTCAGTTTTAAATTATATTTTCTTTCCTAATTATTATTATTTTTGTTTGGAAAATAGGAGAATGCTATTTCAAGTTTTAAATAATCCTCTTTTACTCTCTATAAATGAGATATTGGTGGGGCCTCACAAGATTAAAGCTCTCAAAGTTATAGATAACTTGCGACATATCTTTCCAATTGTTTTCAACTTTGATTTCAACTAATTCTTCCCCTTTTCAATATTGTCCGAATCATAATTCTTATTTATTAGATTTAACATTGAGTATTGGTCAACAATTCTGGATGAGTTGTCAATAGGCGGCATTGGGACAATGAATTATTTGAATGCTTGTGAATGACTGATGTCATTTATAGGTACATGTTCTTTTTGCTTGCAATTATGAAACCTGGTAAAAAAAATTTAACGTTTCTATTGTTTGTGATATCAGAAAAACTGTTAAGCATTACAGGAGTGGATTCTAAGTTGGCGCTATCCATTACTACAAAACTTCAACAGAGACTTAAGATAAAAATATTTGCTTGCTGCCCCAGTTTTATGTAAATTAGTGGGTTCTGGCCACTCCAATATAGCATTAAGCTTTTCAGTATTTGGTCCTACACCCTTTATAATTATTTGAGACACTTGTGTTCATATTTTATGCACATTTCTAATAAAACTTTATTACTTATAAAAATAAAACACTTTTAAAGTCTCACAATTTTACATATCATCATTATATTTTTTTCAAATGATTTATTTTCACTAATCTTCCCCCAATATTTTTTCTGTTTTCTTTCTCCCAACTTCGATTTGATATCAAAAGTGAGATGTTTTGATCAAAACTGGTGAAATTTTTTTCTTGCGACTAGTAAATAAATGATGTTCATATGTTTGGTTTCTAAATGGTGATGCATGCTCTTATTCTCACCTAATAGTGTTCGCATGTTTGGTTTCCTGAATGGAGGAGATGCAATCATGAGATTTATAGATGTACATTTAATTCATTTTTTCACAATAGTTTAATTGTGTTTCTAATTAATTTTCTTGTTGCAGAATCCAAGGTCTGTTTTATTAAAAGATCCACTCAAATATAAGCAGCTGCGCCCCCTTTTGGGCAATGTTACTTGTGCATCTGATACCCTGTACTTGAATAAGTCGTTGTACTTTATGGTTGCAGTTTTGAGTTCATATGATAAACAAAGTTCTACGACGAGAATTGTCACGGACAAAGACAACTATCCCCTCCTGATCTAATTAAGAAAGTTTTTGTATGTTCTATCTTTCTTCTTTCTTTGTTTCAAAATCACCATATTATTGGAATGTTTATTAGTTTTTAATCTTTAAAAATTAACTTTGCAGAGTCTTATGAGTGCCCTTCTAGAAAATGATAAGTTAAGTTTTGTTGCTAGGCAGACCCAAAATTGTAATGAGCTCAGTTTGCGTGTATCAGCCCTCGTGACTACAGATAGGAAAAATGTTATGAAGGTAAAGTTAATTTTACTTGTTAGTAATCTTTTAAAATTTGAATATAACCTGATTATGATTTTTTGTTTTGTGTTTTTAAATGGATAACCATTCAATTATTGTAGGATATATATTATACAATGTAAGATTCCGATGAATCTGATTGCACAACTACCCACACTTAAAAGTGTGATTCGAAATTTGAGTTGACTCAATGTTTTTTTATGAGGATCTCTAGAAATTTTTCCAATGAGCAATAGCTAAAATAGCAATTCCTCCCATAATAATGGGACCTGAGTTCAAAAGTTCAAATCCACTAAGGTTCTTGAATAGGGTTTGATGTACCAACACTGATCTTATTATTTGTAATGCAGATCCATGAGGATATCTTATAAAGATCCATGAAGATCAAATGAAGAAGAAAGCTAGCCATTTGTGACAACATGGTTGTAAATACTGGATGCATGGCTGATAAAGTGATAATCCATCCATTAAGATCTGGTTCTCTAATGTTGATTCTGAGTCTGTGAAATGGATTATTCTCACCTTTATTTTATAATTTTTCTAAGACTGCTTGATTACCTTGTAGCAGGATTTTATCATCTATGATATGTTTACAGTTGAACTAAGTTTACAGCTTTAATTTGATTAAGTTGGTGTGTATTATGATAGGCTTCATCCTAACAGTGTCTATGTTTCCTAATTTTTAATTTAAGTACTCTTTTTACCAAAAAAAGAAATTCCAAGTCTAAAGCTGTTGACACCTCATTTTGCTATCTACATTCTAACCCTCACACAAACTAGGGTTTTCACAAATTAAAATTGTAAAAACGGAAAGTGCACAACTTGCCTAAATTAGGGTTTTAAACCAACAGTGTTTTTGACCGTCTGATCGACAATTAAAAGTAATCTAACAGATCTTTAAGTTGAGACGATTGAAATGACGTGTCATGTGTTTGAATTGGACCACGTGTGTGAAGATTATATCCAGTTGAAGTTTTAATGAACAGAATGCATAATAATAAAATGGCATTGGGGGCACATAAGATTAATCTAAATTAATTATGATTGGTTCATTAATTGGATTAATTTTAATTAATAAGGTGTAAATATCTTATTAGCTCAAAGTATTAAATTATCATGGACTCTAGCACATTGGATAAACTGTACAAGTTAATTGGATAATTGTTGATTAATTAATTAATTAAAACATTTGAATTTTTGAATTAAATCATTCAGTATTTTAAGGAGTTAAAAAGATCACCAATTATCTGTAAATATCTAATAATCAGCTAGTAATAATTTGAAAATTCAAGATTTAAACAAAGAGATAATATCAAAAAAGAGGTTTTAGGGTTCTGATTCATTTTATATAAAAAGGGGAAGAGGTAAAGAGAGAGAATCAATGTATCGTTTCTGTTTCTTTGATTTTAATTCTGATGGATTGCTTTAAATTAATTTAACATGGTTCTCCTTGTTTTCTTTCATGAACATACAACCATGAGGAGCTGAGAAGCTGAGAAGCATACACCACTGCACAGAATCTCTCTGGAACAACACATTCAAGCAGAGACATATACAGAATCTGGTTTTCAGCAAACAACTGAAACTCACATCAATTCAACAATCACCCCCTTCCCACATCAATTCAGAAACACAAACTCACATACTCTCTTTTACCACAAAAACACCAATCCTGCACACAGGTACACAACAACAAGAGAATATCACCATTATCAATTTACAAACACCATTCCTAGCTTACAAATACAATCAAACCCACACACAGATTCACACTACATCTTCATCTACAACCCACAATCCATACACGGGTTCACACAAAACCAACAATACATACACGGGTTCACACAAAACCCACAACCCATACACAAATCCACAAACCTAAGACCTCATTGGTCTTGACTTCACACAAAGCACCTAGACACCACCACATCCACCACCCATGGCACAGCCCACAGCCAAAATCCCACCAAACCCGTGAGCCTCTTGGCTCTTCCTCCACAAACCCAAGACCTCCATGGCCTTGATTCTCACACAACACCAAACCCACATGGGTTCATCCAAAAATCCTACCCATACCACCACGGATTACACCATTCCAAACTCACCATTCAAAGCCGAGTGAGAGAAAAAATAGAGAAGTGAAAAGCCGTGAATACGAGAGAGAGAGAGACAGAGCCGTGTGCCCAAGAGAGGAAAAAGCCGGGAGGTAGAGAGAGGCAAGGCTTAGCCTTGCCGAACCAAAAACTGACATTAATGGCGGTGATGAGCGGCGCCAGTGAGAGCTTGGAGTGGCCATGGTGGCCTTTAGGGTTTCAATGATAGAGAGAGACTAGTCGCAAACCCGTACGATGCACGGGAAAACTACTTAAAATATAAATCTAAAAAATATTTCATTAAGATTAATTAAATCAAAAGAATAATATTAATAATTGTTTTTCTATTATAAATTATTAACTTTAAACATTTGTTTAAAATATTTTTTATTGATATATGGATTAAATTTTCAACTTCAATATCAACTAAAATGAACATTTCCGATCATGTATGATCTTAAATATTCAATAACAAGTAATAATTTTAGTAGTTATATTTTTAAAAAAAAAATTAGTAACAATGTATGGGTAGTATAGAGTTAGATATATTTAATAATCTAAATTTTTTAGTTTGATTATTAAGCATGAATGAAAGCCAAGAAATCCAAACCAGTTTTGCCCAAATTGAAAGAAGAAGGGAAGTAATGAGGAGGGGGCTGAAACTATGAACTTTGAATATCTTTGTATAAGAGTAATTGAAGAGCATAGTTTTTTTTTTTTTGGTTTTTTCCAAGGATCCAACGGGGGAATGGCTAAAAGTTGTTTTTTTTTTTTCCTCTATATTTTCATTCTTTGGTGGGTGTGTGGGTGAGGGTACATGATTTTTGTGAGTCATACCTATCCTATAGTTTCTTAAAGTAAGAACTAACCAACCAAACAGAAGCAAACATAAATATTAGAATCTGTTTGGTAAATTAAGCTTAAATAATTATTTATTTTTAATTTATTGCCCCATTCAGTTGAGGTCAAGTATTGTCATTCACTAAGAGGAAGGCAACTGAAATAAAGGAAAATAAATGAATCAATATAATAGTTAGAAGTTTCAGCACTACCTAAAAAAAAAAAGTTTCAGTACTAATTTTTGTTCACATCCTAAGTGCATAGGTTATGAGTTCAAGATCCATTGAACGTGTGTAATTACCATTTAAAAAATAAATAAAAAATCCTATGCCCCATTTGAGCCGTTTCTTACAAACTTCATTGTGACAATTGTTTCTTGGTGTATTCTAATTGTGCTGTAAATATGTTAGTAGTATCTTATTCAATCCTTTAGGCTATTAAGTGAGATCAATTTTTTTTTTTTTTTAAATACTAAGATTAGGATTTTAAATTGCATCAGTTACTTTCTTTTAGATGTCCAATACGTCTCTAAGTTCAAACCATCTTCTATTGAGTGTTGAATTTCTCTTGTTCAATATAACACTCTCCGTAAGTGAGATAAGATGTTATAGCACTCTCCTCAAATTATTTTAACAGAGAATCCTTCTACTCTCCTTAAGTAAGATAAGATGTTATAGCACTCTCCTCAAATTATTTTAACAGGGAATCCTTCTACTCTAAACTTAACGGAGACAGAATTCTTTCAACCCAAAGCCAACCCAACTTTTAAAATCAAATTTTTTACCAGCATCAAGAAACTCCTACAAAGATGGAGAAAAGCCAAATCCGAGAAAGGCATCCATGGAAAGGAAAATTACAAAAACATCAACTATGGAAGGAAGTTCCACCCCTTTTTTTTTTATTCTATTCCTCTTGATCCTGAGCCAAATTCCAAAGCACATAATATGACCTCAAATCCTTAAACTTTCATTCAACTGCCCCCAACTCAGCAAATCAACAGTTGGGATCCAAATCAAAAACCCCCAAAAATCCTTTAACCAATGAAACACTTAAAAGCTCCTACTTTTCCCAATTCTAGACTCTTCATCCATAGAAACCTGGTCAAAGACAACAACCTCAACTTTCCAAATCCCAATTTTACTTCAAAACCCAGTTGAAAAATCAACAGTCAAATGCGTATTCCAATCCAGAACCCAATACTTGTAATCCTTATAAATCAAAAGAAAAAACTTAGTCTAGGAAAATAATGCATCAATACAAAACAATTCATTCCAATATGATTGTAAAGAGATTTTTTGAATTGATGAAGTTGTAGAGAGGTAGATCTGCTTCCAATCGCCCCATCAAGCACACACTTTAACAATGAAGGAAAACTATTCAAACCAAAAAAAAAAGCAAAAAAGGAAAAAAGAAAAAAACTTATTCAATCTGCTTCCAAAGACTTCAATCTCCGACTCTGATGCTCTTGGTATGACAGTGGTTGTCTTGGATTCAGGTCGAAAAAAAGAAAGTCTGGGGGAGGGAACTTTGAAGAGGCGGATCGGCAGTAAAAGGGTGAGATGGGTTCAAACAGAGAAGAGAAAGACCAAGAGAGGGAATAGATAGAAATACCCAGAGAGGATGAGTTGAGAAAGACGCAGAGCAAGAATGAGTAGTGGAAGGAGGAATAGGACTGCGTGAGAGAAAGAAAGTGGAAGAGAGGAATAGTCTTGCGAGAGAGAGAAAGAAGTGGAAGTCGGGTAGGGAATAAAATTAAGTGAAGGTTATAATTTTTTTTTTTTAAATAAAAATAATGAAGTGTAAAATTGTAAGGGTTCAAAAGTTGATGTGTCAAAGTTTTAGGAAGTCAATAAAGAGTCAAGAAAAGCTTTGGTTTTACATTATAGTATAGATTAGAGAAGGAGCCGTGAGAGAGAAAGAAAACTGAGAGAGAAAGAGAGGAGGCGGCTGGAGAAAAAGCAAGAGAGAAAGAAGAGACGGGTCGGGTCAACCCGACCCAGTCTTTTAGTGAAACCCTACCCGGTTTTGTTAGAGGGTTATTGGACCGGGTCAGCTCGACCCGTGTCCATTCAAGCAGCCCAATCCCATTTAAGCAGCCCAATCCGAATCTAAACCAACTAATCCAATTCTATCCTAGCCCAATCCGAAACCCATTTAACCCAAACCTAACTCTTTCAAATTAAACCCTACATTCACATTCAATCCAAGCCCAAAATCAAAACCTAACATTTAAACAAGCCCAAAACCAAAACCCAACTAGTCCACACTTCACATAAATTGCGAAAACACCCATAAACTTCCAAAATTATATTTCAACCCCAAAATTCCATAAAATTACATTTTGACCCCAAACTTTCCCAAAATCACATTTCAACCCCAAATTCTCCCGAAATTACATTTTGGCCCCAAATTTCCCAAAAATCACATTTTGACCCCTAAGCCATACAAGCAATTCTTCTCAAGCTATACAACCAATCTTGAGGTATTCTTTACAAGCCATACAAGCATCCAGGTATAAATTCTAAACTGAAATTTATTTACTTGTATTTGATTGTTTTGTTTTTTCTTGAATACCATGCTTATATGACTATAACATGATATTTCACATGAAATAAATTAAACAACAACTTAAACATTAAAATTGGATTTTGATGCGAACATGAGTTTATATACTTTGACATGATATGAATATTGACCAAGTTTAATCTAGAAGACCGACGTATGTCGGGTAAAGTGGGGTGCAAACACCTTCCCATTTTATAACCAAGCCTCCGAATCTTGAATTGACAGTTCGTATTACAAAATGTCTTATAAATAAACTGTTTTTCCTTTTACTAGAATGTAACTAGGAAACTCATTTACATGTAATTCTTTCTTTTTACAAATTCATTAGCAATTGTACAAATTCAAATATGAATAAAGAGAAATTATTTTTTATTGTGGAATTTCTTATTTTGTCCAAATAATTAAAATAAGTGGCGACTCCATTTACATGTACAATCAACCTTCAAATCGAAAAGGTTGATCCATTGTCAGTTGGGTCACATTTTGAGGCCCATTTGACCCTCGGGTCGTGGTTCTCACAAAAGTAGTGGTGAATTTTGGATCAAATCAGAGTGAGAGAGAGGCTAAAAACTTTTAGAAGCATGGGTATGATAACACGGGCCACGACAATTCTTGAAAAATTAAGATATGATACGAAATTAATTATTAAATATATATTTTTTTATATATATACTATTTTTCATATATATATATATTATATATATATATATATATTCTTCGACATATATGAATTTAAGGACATTCATGGAGTTTAAAAAATACCTCGAAGTACTATATCGATCCAGAAAGTCTTTTTTCAAAATTAGTGATTCTAGGTTATAGTATGGAAGGATAGACACCTCAGTTCCAGCAATGGTGCCTTGAAACACACCACCAACCATTTCAACAATATTAAAGAATAATTCTACTTTACCTTTTCATAACTTTCATATGGAGGTTCGGTATGGTTTACAAGAAACATTAGCAAGCACAACCTAAGAGAAATTGCCCAAAACCTTTGCGTCAGTGACCAGCTAAGGTGCGTAATCGCCACTGCCACCATGACCAGCATGGTCAGCACAGCCATAACTGCCAGCACTGTCAGCACGACCACTGTCACCAAGTGGTTTGATATCTTGATGATGGAGGATTGAAATTTGGAGTGTTAGGCATTGATCAATGATTCCTTAGTATGTTTTTTTTTTGTTTTTTTTGGATAAATTACATTAACACCCCCTTCTTTCAGAAAAACTAAACTCGCTACAGCCTAGTTTGAAGAAATGACACTCCACCCCCTTTTTCCCAATTTTAAAAGGAATATTCTCCACTTAAACTTAAAATAATTGGAATATAATTTTTCTTTTTAACTTTAGTTAGTTAGGCATTGGTTAGAAAAATTAATAAAAATTAAACAAAAAAAGAAAAATGGGGTGGAGTGTTAATTATTTTGCAAAATTGGGAGCGGAGTATCATTTCCCCAAACTAGGGTGTAGCGAGTCTAGTTTCCCCAAAAGAATAGGATGTTAGTGTAATTTACTTTTTTTTATGTATTTATTTAAGTGTATTTGTTCAAAATATTTGTTGTTTGGCTTGTAATTTAGCAGTTTGTTTATGAGATTTTTAATGCTAACTTTGAACTAGTAGACTAGTAGTATTATGCATTATTTTCATTGAATTATTGCTTGTTATCTTTTGAATTTTATATGAATATGTTTTACTCTTTTAATTTTTTTTTTTTAATTATTTTCATAAAGTGTGGATGTTTACAGGTGTGTATGGGCCTAATGATAATAGAGAGAGGAGTATTATGTGGGATGAATTAGCAGGGGTTCATAACTGGTGGGGGGTGTCGTGGCGCGTGGGTGGGGACTTCAATGTGGTGCGTTTTCCTTCGGAGAGGATGGGCCCTGTGGCATTCTCGCAAGCTATGTATGATTTCTCTGATTTTATTGCTATCAATGGCTTGATTGATACCTCATTGTCAGGGAGGAATTATACATGGTATAATGATCTGGAAGTTGCTTCTATGTCTAGAATTGACCACTTCCTTTTCACAGCAGATTGGGAGGAGGGCTTTTCCATTACATCTTAGAAAATGATGATTAGATTGACATCTGATCACTTCCTTATCATGCTGGAGTGTGGCTGTTTTCAAAGGGGAAGGCGTCTTTTCTGCTTAAAAAACATGTGACTAAAGGCGGATGGTTTTCTGGAGAGGGTTAATAACTGGTGGGATTCTTATCAGTTTGTTGGAAGCCATAGTTTTGTCTTGGCTCAGAAGCTGAAAGCTCTAAAGGGAGATTTGAAAAAAAAAAGGAATGAGGAGGAATTTGGGCATGTCATTTTGCAAAAAAAACCTGTTGATGGCTGACTTGAGGGAGTTAGAAGTGGTGGAGGATTCTAGACCTTTATCGGTTGAGGAAAAGAGCAAGAAAGAGATCACTATAGTAGGGTTGGATAAGCTTATTTGGTTGGAAGAAATAAGCTGGAGAGAAAAATCTAGAGCCTTATAGCTCAAAGAGGGAGATAAGAATTCTAAATTCTTCCACCGGTTAGCAAATTCACATCGTAATGCTAATTCCATTGGCAAGCTTACTATTGATGGTGTGGCTTCATCTAATTAAAATGAGATCCAGGATCACATCGTCAATTTCTATGAGCATTTATACATGGAGAATGGGTATAAAAGGCCTTATCTAGATGGTCTCCAATTTTCTTCTATTTCTAGAGAGGATGCTAACTGGTTAGATCGGCCGTTTGATGAAACAGAGATTCTTGATGTAGTGCAGGGGTTTAATGGGGATAAGGCTTCGGGCCGGATGGTTTTTCTTTAGCGTTCTTTCAAAATTACTAGAGTGTGGTGCGGGAGGATGTGATAGCAGTCTGTTAGGAATTTCATGAGTATTGTCAGTTTGAAAAAAGTCTGAATGCCACTTTTGTAGCTCTCATTCCTAAGAAACCTGGGATTAATGAAATCACAGACTTTAGGCCTATTAGTTTGGTCGGTGGCATGTATAAGATTATGGCAAAGATTCTGACAAATAGGTTGAGTGCTGTTTTGGGGAAAGTTGTCTCACCATCTCAAAATGCTTTTATGAAGGGCAAACAAATTCTAGATTTGATGCTTATTGCCAACGAATGTCTAGATAGCCGTTTAAAAGCGGCAATTCCAGGTGTGTTGTGTAAGCTGGATTTAGAAAAAGCCTATGATCATGTCGATTGGGAGTTCCTTCTCTATATACTTCAGAGATGTGGATTCTCGAAAAAGTGGAGGAAGTGAATTTACTTTTGTATTTCTACCGTTCGGTTTTCAATCTTGGTCAATGGCAACCCGTGTGGTTTTTTTCCGAGCTCTCGAGTGATTCGTCAAGGGGACCCTTTGTCTCTGTTACTATTTGTGATAGTCATGGAGGCCTTGAGTAGATTGATTGATAAGGTAGTTGAAGCTGGTTTGTTATTTGGTTTTTCAGTGGGTAGGGGGGTGGATGATCCCTTGATGATATCCCACTTACTATTTGCTGATGATACCCTTATCTTCTGTGAGGCAGATCCAGAACACCTTACACACTTGCGGCATATCCTTCTTTGGTTTAAAGCTACTTTAGGGCTTTGGATTAATTTGGGGAAATCTGAGCTCGTTCAAGTTGGTGATGTGCCTCACCTAGAGATGCTTGTGGATATGTTGGGATGTAAGACTTCAACTCTTCCAATGAATTATTTAGGTCTACCCTTGGGGGCGAGTTTTAAAATGCAATCTATTTGGAACCCAATTGTGGAAAAGATGGAGTGTAGGTTGGCGGGATGGAAACGGTTGTATTTATCAAAAGGTGGTCGTCTTACTTTAATTAAGAGTACCCTTTCCAATTTGCCAACATATTTTTTGTCTCTATTTCCCATTCCTGTGTCTGTAGCAAAGAGAATTGAAACCATTCAGAGGAACTTTTTATGGGAGAGTTTTAAAGAGGGTGCCAATTTTCATTTGGTAAATTGGGATCACATTTGTACTCCTCTTCTAAATGGTGGTTTGGCTATAAGAAATGTAAGAAGGTTTAATGAAGCCCTTTTAGGGAAGTGGTTATGGCGTTTTGGGGTGGTAAGGGACACTCTTTGGAGGAAGGTAGTGAAGGTGAAATACGGCTCTATGTAGGGAGGGTGGGCTTCTAATGTGCCCACTGGGTCTTATGATGCTGGTCTTTGGAAATTTATATGTTGTGGGTGGGATAAATTTTCTCGTTTGCTGAAGTTTGAGGTGGGGGATGGTACTCATATTTGTTTTTGGGATGATGTGTGGTGTATGGATGGGACTCTGAAGGATGCTTTTCCTGAGCTGTATTGTATTGCTTGGGTACAAGTTGCGTTTGTGGGTGATAATTTTCAATATCGAGGTGGTTTTGTTTATTGGGATGTGACTTTTTCTCGTTTGGCTCAGGATTGGGAATTAGAATCTTTTGCCTCTTTTCTGGAACTCCTTTATTCCGCCAATGTTAAGGGGAATGGGGATGAAACGGTGTGGTGGTAGCCCTAAAAAACTACAGGTTTCTAGGTAAAATCTTATTATAAATCGCTGACTGATAATGAGTCTGCGCATTTTCCTTGGAAGAGTATTTGGAAGACTAAGATTCCCCCAAGGGTGGCTTTCTTCTCTTGGACAGCCGCTCTTGGCTGAATCTTAACAGCAGATAATCTGAGACGTAGACGCATTATTATAGTAAGTTTGTGTTGTATGTGTAAAGAGGACGGGGAATCTATGGATCATCTGCTTCTTCACTGTGTTTTTGCCAAAGAATTATGGGATATGGTCTTTGCTTTGTTTGGAATTCATTGGGTTATGCCTAAAAGGGTTATAGATTTGTTTGCTTATTGGCAAGGGCATTTTGGGCTACATCAGAATATCAATACTTGGAGAGCTATTCCTCATTGCTTGATGGAAGGAGCGTAATGCATGAACTTGTGAGGGCTGTGAACAAAATGTGGTTGAGCTGAAATTATTGTTCTTGCATACTTTGTTTGATTGGATCACAGCTAAAGGATTATGTCGTTTCTCTACTTTACTTGACTTCCTAGATTCTCTTTGTTTTTGAAATTGTATTCTTTTGCCTAGTATACTCCTAGTATACTTGGTTTTTCTTCAATAAAATTTGATTACTTATCAAATTTTTTATTTTATTTTATTATTATTATGAAGATAGAAATTTTATTGATTGAAATAGTTAAAAGAGTTACCTATTAAAGGCTCTGCTAAAGGACCACAACATGGGACCCTCACAAGCAGGGAGAATAATCAACCCCACCAAAGTACCAAACTTGACAATGCGAAGCCATACTAATGATGCCGACCTTCAAAATATAGCAAATGACATACACATATTAATTGGTAGTTGGGATTATAAGACTACTACTGCTTCCCACTCTCACAAGCAGACTTTGAAACTTGCGCAGAATCGATGCACCTCTCTTCACAATGTGCTCAGGAGAGGCTTGCATCCCTTCATAAATGAACCTGTTCCGTGCATTCCATAGTGACCAAGCCATAATCGCCCACCTAGTGAATTCTTCAACCTGTAGCATCGATAGCGGACATCTAACTAGTGAAGAAAAGACATCCCTCAAGATTTGGCATTTCTGCAACCTCCTCCCCATTAATGACCACACTCCATTGTCATAGGGGCATTCCCATAGTATGTGAGAAGTTGTTTAAGCATTATCACCATTGAATACACAACTTGGATTATCTATGATCTGTCTCTTGTACAGGTTGTGCTTTGTAGGCAGTGTTGCACTGCATGCTCTCCACAAAAAATGTTTCACCTTACTTGAGATGTTTAATTTCCAGATCTTTTGCCATGCCTCTCTAACCTCCACTGCATTGGATGATTCTCCATCTTTGTCAGGATTGTCTATTTTCATTAGCATTTCATACGTTGAACTAACAATAAATTCTCTTGAAAGTGTTTCTCCCCAAAAACTTTGGTGATTGCTATTCAAATGACTTAGCTGAATCCTCTTTATAGCGGCCACCATATTGCTATAAAAAACTTCATCAATCAGAGGCTCATTCCACCACTTAATGTCTTCATCAATTAAATCCTTTACCATCACTATATTATTATCATCTTGTTTACAAACTGGGGTAAAATGCAGCCATTTGTCTTGCCAAACATTCACAGATTTCCCATTTCTTATTTTCCATCTCATTCCTTTCGCAATGGTTTTCCGAGCTTTTAAAATGCTTCTCCAAATAAATGAAGGATTTGTCCCCACTTTTGCTTCCATAAATGAGCATCTTGGAAAATATTTTGCCTTGTAAATACAGTGAACCAGTGAGTTGTAATTCTGCATAAGACGCTATCCTTGCTTAGCAAGTATTGCTTGGTTGAAAGAGTAGAGATCCCAGAATCCAATTCCTCCATTTTCTTTTAACATGCATAATTTCTTCCATTTAGCCTAGTGAATCTTATTGCCTTCCTCTGTTTGACCCCACCAAAAGTTGGCTTTCATAGCATCTACATCATTAAAAAAGGATTTAGGCAAACTAATTAAAACAACTCATTGTGAAAGTGGGAATAGCTTGGGCTACCGACTTTATCAACACCTCTCTCCCAGCCTTGGACATAAACCGTTCGTTCCAACCCTGGAGTTTCTTGGATATGCGATCTTATAACTCCTTGAAGACTTGCTCTTTCGATCTTCCTATCAGAGCTGGTGGCCCGAGATACCTCTCATATTGAGTTAGTACTTGTGCACCTCATATGTTTTTATTTTTTAATCTCATCTCGCTTCTCTTCCACTGTATTCCTACTAAAGAAGATGGCAAGTTTGTCTTTATTTATCTTTTGCCCCGAAGACTCCTCATATAGCAACAAAATATCCATAAGGTTGTTATACTTTTTCGTCTTGGCTTGATAGAAAAGGAGGCTATCAATTGCAAACAATAAATGTGATATCCGAGGACACCCCCGATATATGGATATACCACTCAATCTTCTTTCTCTTTCTGCTTTCCTCAAAAAAGTCCTAAAACCCTCGGCACATAAAAGGAATAGGTAAGGTGAGAGAGGATCACCTTGCCTAATCCCTCTAGAAGGGGTTACAAAGCCATGAGGTTCACCATTAACAAGAACTAAATAAGATGGAGATTTCACACATTCCAATATCAAATCAATCCATTTCCCATCAAAGCCCCTTAGGGCCTGCAACAGTCAACTGATCATAGAATGATGTGGTTGCGTTCTCATGAGAATCTTCCTTCAATTGGTCAATCGATACAATCGCCTTAAAATGAGCGTTAGATGAATGTCACTGACTTCCTCATATCTGCATTTATTGCGCCTTACCAATTGTCAATCACATTAAATGTGATTGGACCTATTCCATGCATTTGTAGTTTTGGGGGATTTTGCATTGGCACTCACTCAGCCGACAAAAGAAAAAAGAACTAAAATGCCAAAAAGCTTAGGGATAATTCATACTCAATCTAAGTCCCTATTGCCTTATAAATACCCCATCACTCCATTGACTAAGGTATGCATACAATCTTTAGTTATTGTTATTCTATCACTATTCACTTAACCAAGTTTTGCTGACTTAACCATCAGAGCCTCCTTGGCCAACCCTCATAGGCTCTGATGTATTGTTTATTAATAGGGTGTTGGTATGTTAGTAAGAGTCCACATGTGTTCAGTCTTAGCAAGGGTCAATGTATCAGTTCCACCTTCAAAATCCATGAGGCCCTTGCTGTTATATTACTAATATGCATTACTAACTAAGATAGAAAACTCTAAAATAGTATTTTTCTTTTTACCCAGATATCATAGTTATAAAACAGATAACAAAGTTTTATGTAGAATGAAAATTGAGAAAACAAAACTCTTTCTAATAATTAGACATTAAAATAATGATGTGTGTGTGTTTTTTTTATAGGTGGAAGAAGATATCCTATTTATAGGGTTAATGGATTAGTAAGTTACAAAAAATATAAATGGCCAACTAAATATGAAATAATGAGTATAAAACTATGAGTTTAATAGGGTTATAATTATTAAATAAAACTCTATAAATGAGTAAAATAAATTATAAATATAATTAATATAATTTTTTTTATTAAAATACCCCAATATTATATGCCACATAAAATTTGACTTGAGATAGAAGTTAAGATTTTCATAGCAACAATGTTCAATTAACAATGTGTTTGAATGGATGGGGAGAAAAAGTTAGTAGAATGAAGGCGGATGAATGGATGGGGAGAAGAAGTTAGTAGAATGAAGGGGGATGAGTGGTGTCTAATTAACCTTATTTAGATGTTTTTTTTAAAGGGGGTGGGAAAGGGTTTGGCTTCGAGGGGTAAGATACCCCTCTAAACCCTTATTTTTAATAATCCCCCCCAATTTGGGGGAATTTGGAAGGGAGAAGTTTCACTTATAATATAAAATTTTAAATTTCCATTTTTGCTCTTATGATATCAATTTATATATATTTGTTTAAATTGGACATAAAGGAGTATAATTATCAATTTATACGATGTCTTATTGTTTCCTCTCTTTTCAATTTTAATTTTTAAAACATATAAATGCAGGGAAAGGGATATATATTCCCCTCCTCCCTATTTAATTGTTAAAATATCTAAATAAGGGAAAGTGATAGCCATTCCCCTCTCATCTCCTCCTCTTCTCCCTTATACCCTAGAAATTTTTCAGTACACCCGGATGACCATATCAGCCATATGTTCATTGGTCATACGCACCCAATAAAAAATGCCTTATGTTTTAATTTAATGAGTAACGCAACTAAAATGGTTTTAAAAGACCAAGATAAACTCCCTCAAATATGGTTTCCAACCACTCACCGCAATCTAGTCGCACCTCCACCCTGAACTTTGGCGACCAACACATTCTTGCTCCTTGGTTTGCACGCTTTTAGTTACCAAATTCCTTGCCTGACCTATGATCACTCTCACTATGATACCCCAAATTTTGATAAGTGAATATGCTAAGTCCCACATCGGGCATATACTAGGTGGAATTAGGCTTTATAAACAATTGCAAGAAGCCCTAGAAATGTAGGTGACAAAATGGACGCCCGAAACAAAACATAGGCTTTATAAATAGTTGATTATGTTGACCTAATGACTCGTGTGAATGCAATTATGTGTCAATTGGACGTCTGGAACAAAACGGGACCAAAAACCTTAGAAATGCACAGATTTCCATGCCAAGGCCCACTTCCAATCTAAGCTGAGACCAATCCTAAACCCAAGCCCACCCACTTTGACACTTGATTGACTCGATGTAAGCAAGTTCCAATTTCTTGAACATAGAAGAATCCATAATCTTTAAGATCATGATTCATGTAGGAAGGTGGACATAATCCATAATTCATATGCACTTTCAACGACGACAAAGGTGGACACTTGAAGTCTCCCTAGGTAAATCTTCTTGTACATGGCCAAGAAGAAAGTGAAGGCTCATGTTGTCCTTCAACGGAGCCAAATTTGAGAGATGGTATTTTGGACTTTTACATTTGTATTACTTGTGTGATTTGTTAAATTAAAATCCATGACATTTTTTATTAGACGAGAAGATCATCAGGCACTCTTGAGAGAGATGCTCACGCGTGTTTTGGAAAATGGTAAAAATTTTCCGTAAACCGTTTTCCTCATTTTACCTTAAGTTTTTCCAGTCAAATGCAAATATTTTCCTGTTGACTTTAATTTTACAGCGAAACAAACACCCGTAAATGATGAAAATATTTTACGAAAAACGTTTTACGTTGAAACAAATGGAGCCTTGATGTGATTCTGTAGGTGCACTAAATAATTTCTCTTTGTACCTTCTACTCTCACATCCTACCAAATTTCCACATACCATAACACAAAAAAGAAAGAAAGAAAAAGAAGAACGATATAATGTTGCTGGGAGCCAAGATGCTTTTAATGGAGGCATTTTATTTTTCTTCTACATACGAATAATTTTGATATTTCTTGAATTTATATAATGTAAAAGAGATTTATAGTCACATGGCTTGAACCAACCAAACCCAATTCATTAGTAAGGTGGTCTGCCAAAGTGGTCTTGAAACACAAGTTAGTGTGGTTTAAGTGAAAATAAATTTTATTATGTTTGATTCTATTAGGGTTTTTGTTCTATTAAACTCATGTATACTTTAATAAGAGTCTTGTAATTCAACTAATATTTTTTGGTGTTTATAACGGAGAAATGGAGAATTTAAATCCCATTTCCCCAAATTATCTAGAAAAAACTCTTGCATAATTTTAGTAATTTTTAGAAAATATTCCATTAAAAATAACGCATAACACAACCAAAAAGAAAAGAAAAAAGGAAAAAAAAGAAAAAAAAAAAGAATTATCTGCGCAGTGCGGAGGGTTGAGAAAACATTCAAACAACAAGCAGTTTTGTAGATTGCTTCATAAAATAATAATAATAATAATAATAATAATAATAAAGAAAAAAAAAAAAGGAAAATTTCGTGAGTGCCACTGCCCACTGCTTGAATTTGAAACAGTTTAACCTGGTCCCCTCCAAGATATACATCTCCAGTCCCGTATTTTTTAACCCCCTTTCCCATTTTTATTACAAAGCGGGAAAACTCTAACACCAGAGAGGCATAAACTAATAATTCTTTTCAAACTTTACTTTTGTAGTAGCAATTCTATTTCTAGGTTTTATTAGGCATTTCGTTTTTGGCTATGGCGAATGTAATTGATCAAGATCAGCAATGGCTGCTCAACTGCTTGTCCGCCACTCTCGACCCTAACCACGAGGTCCGCTCCTTCGCTGAAGCTTCTCTTAATCAGGCCTCTCTTCAACCAGGTTTCACTTTCTTTTCTCTCTCTATATTGTTCGATTACGCCCTTCATTTTTCCTGTAATTTGGATTCAATTCTTACAAGTATAGCAAAATATGCAATGCGGTTAATATGTGTAAACAAATACACATTCTATATCCAGTTCTGTTGTGGTTAAAATGATTTTAGTTGGTTGAGATGGAGTATTAGCGATACGAGTGAAAAAGCTGTGGCGTAGAGGGTGGTTGAAATGGATTGAATTAGTAGACTTGAGTTTTGTGTTGTTTTTATTAATTGGAGGCCGATAAGACCGACTGCTAAAAATTAGAGGGTTTGGGTGGCAAGTGGCAAGAGATTCCAAAGTTGCTCATATGTATAGTAAAACTGTTACTATTAAATGGATGATTTTAAGCTTTTTGTAATGTGATAGAAAAGCTCTTTGTTTTGAGCCTTAATGAGGAGTGTAATGCTGAAACAAAATCCATGTTAGCCTAGGATTTAGTTAAGGATAAGGTCCTTTGAATAGAGGATATGGTCTTTGATGGACAGCTGGATGGAGAAGATGGACTGCTGTAAAAGCTTGTTTTGCTTCATGGAGAAATTGGGTGGACTGTGAAGCGAAAAACATACATATTATGTCAAAGACTCAATATTCAAATTTCTCTAAGATACCACAAGTTTTCTATGAAGCTAATCCTCAATGGTATACATTCCAGTTATGCAATATGCTTTGCTGAGTGTGCTGATAAAAATTGGTCTTTATCAGCTAATGTTTTCTTGAGAATCTTATAGTCAATTTTCTGATCATTTACAGAGTAATGCTACGTAATCTTTTTGTTAGTTTTAATTGATTTATTTTACAATGGGTATGGCTATCATTTGTTCTTATTAAGTTTTATGCACATAAACATTGTTGTTTCCTCACCCTGATTCTAGTTGCTCCCAATGGAAGATTATTGTCATGCCCCATGGAACAAAGGGATTTACATTCATTATCTGCTTTTCTGGTCATTCAAGTAAAGTAACTGCAGTACATGTAAACTAACATAATTGATGATTCTATGATTGTCCACAAAGGTTTTGGAAGTGCACTATCCAAGGTTGCTGCAAACAGGGAGTTTCCAATGGGGCTACGCCAGATATCCTTTTGTTTCTAATCAAACTCATATTGTTACACACACACACACACACACATATATATATATATCATTATCTTCAGTTGTTTCTCATCCCCCTAGCTGGTTAAAGAAAACAATTATTGTTGTCTGCTGGTCAAAGCTTCTACTCCATTACTTAGATAAAAAGACAACTTTTCTCATTAGTAAAGGAAAAGAGTTACTGAATCTAATTTCTGCATCTTGACCCTCTTGAAAATTCTCATATGTTGCATATGTAGTTATGTACAGATTTTTTTTTTTTCCCCTGTTGGAAAGCAAGTTACATCCTCCCAACGTGACCTTAATTTTGTATTTTTATTTTTAAAGTGGGCACATCTAAGTGCAAATTCCATGGAAGAGCATTTGGTTTGGTCAGGTGCCTAAGAAAGTAGTTTTTTTGGACATCTGCATTAGAGTAAAATTTTGACCCTGGACCTTATAAACAGGATGTGGTTGTGGTCAATTGGTGCTGTATGTGTAAGTGTAGATGTGAGTTTGGATCGTTCTATTTTTTTGGATAAGTGTGAGTTTGTGGATTGTTTATTACTACATTGTTGTTCATTACCTACGAGATGTGGCCCTTTGTATTTTTTTCATTTGGAATTCATTGGGTGGTGCTCTAGAAGGTGATTGATGTCTATGCTTGTTGGAAAGGTTGTATGGTTGACATACTAATAATCTTATTTGGAATGTGGCGCCTCATTGTGTTATGTGGATTATTTGGAGAGAGCGATCAGAATGATCTAACTTGAACGAGTAGAGAGAGATTAAATTTATTTAGGGTAAAATGCGAAAACACCCCCTGATTTTTGGGTCAAAATCAAAGTAATCCCCTCTAATATTTTAATTTGAAATTAGAAGCCCCTGAACTTTGAGAAATATGTAAATTGATTCTCTTGCCTAAATTTTTGTCTATCTAGGCTTCATTTTTATTTAAAAAATTCATTTTAGAGTATATTTTGATAAAAAAATTTATAAATTAAAATTTAATTGAAGATTTTTTTATGATTTTTCTTGAGGAGGGACACAAAAATTTAGACAAAATGATCACTTTGAGTATTTCTCAAAGTTCAGGGGCTTCTAATTTCAAATTAAAAGATCAGGGGGTTAGTTTGATTTTGACCCAAAGTTTAGGGGTGTTTTAGCATTTTACCCATTTCTTTTTTCATTTTGCATTCTTTGTTTGACTATTGTGGTACAATTAGGGGTATGTTTCAATCCTTTTAGTAGATTTCATGAATCTCGTGTACCAGAATGTTTCTTTAGGAGAATACCATTTTAGAGCTCTCTTTATTTAATAAAATCCATTATTACTTATAAAAAAAAAGTGAAGAGTATTTTTATATTGTAAGATTTGACTTACTTTTACCTAGCTGCCGTCCTTCTGAAGCAGTTCGTTAAGAAACATTGGCAGGAGGGTGAGGAGGCTTTTGAACATCCTACTGTTTCAAGTGATGAAAAGGTATATATGATAATTCACCAGTGCAGTTCGAATTTATGTGTTTTTTTAGCTTTTATACACCTTGTATTTTTTATTTTTTATTTTTAAATCTTGCACTTTCCAGCACCTAGGCCATGATGTCAGCATAACTGACCATGAGGTTAGCATAACCAACTTCTTGAGTGTAAATAGCCAAGGCCAGCTATTGTGTACTCACATTTGGAATTACAATAAGATTTCTTCTAAATTCAGAATTGAGAGCTGATTTCTCTCTTTGGGACCTGCTACTTTTCTACAACTCAAATCTCTCTCTTTTCTTTCGAGTCCAAAGTTTTGTGTTATTTATCAAAAAAAAAAAAAGGGTTTGTGTTGTATCATTTTGGTATCAGAACTCAGGCTTTGAATTTTCCATGTGTGAATAATTTGCCAGTAGCACAGATTCCCTTATGATTCGGTTTGTTCAATCTGCTGGTATCATAGAATTTCTTCTGATTGGTTTGTTCTTGAAGAATCTGACCGAGTCAATTAAAATTTCTGTCTGATTTTGTTTGCTCTTGAAAGAGTCAGACTTAAGTATATCAGAGAATGCTTCATCCTAATTTAGGTTGTTCTTGAATTCTTCCTCAAGAAAAGCAGAGCACTATTTGCTGATTGACATGACTCAACGAGCAAGTGCTTGAAGGAATAGGAGATGAAGGAATTGAGTGATCTTGACCATGGAGCATATTTACCCCTCATGTGGGACAAAATGATGATCAACACCATTAGCCTCAAGAAAATGAGATTGAGCAATTGAGAAGGCAAATGCTGCTTTGACAGAGATGGTGCAACATTTATATCCTCCTAGTTTAAGGATTGGTGAATCCGAAGATGCTCAAAACTTTGTTAAACCTTTTGGATTTCCTCAAAGGTTTGTGAGGTATGAGCATGAATAGGAGAATAACATCAAGGTTGAACTTTCAGAATTTCGAGGAAGTCTCAATCTTGACGAGTATATTGATTGGTTGATTACTATGAGGTTTCTGAGGAAAGGAAGGAGAAGTTGGTGTCGATTCGACTCAAAGGAAGGGCTTTCTACATGGTGGGAATAATTGCAAATGAATCAACAAAGGAGAGGCAAGGGTAAGACTAAAGATTGGTGCAAGATGAAGAAAAAACTCAAGGAGCAATTTCTTCCTTTCAATTACATGTAGACCTTTAAACAGATTGGTAGTTTAGAGAACACTAAAGCATTCTATCAACTTGTGGCAAGATTTGATTTGAATGAATGTGAATAACAAATGGTAGCGAGGTATCTTAGTGGCTTTAAGCCCTCCATTCAAGATATCCTTGGGTTACGTTTGCTGTGGATGGTTTCTGAGGCTTATAAGAGCCTTGTTGGTGGTGAAGCAACAAAACCGAAGTGGTGTTTCAAGGCAGGTTCTTTTTCAAACGATGGGAAAGGTGGCGATCTTGATGGGAAGCTATTAAGAACCAATAAGTTTCGTGTGTCCTCATCCAACCAGGCCAATCCCAACCGTGTGGGTGCTGGAAAACAATTCCTAGGAGTAGGCTTCAAGTGTTTGAAGTGTGGTGAACCTAGTCATTGATCTTTGGATTGTAGAAAGATAATGGGAAACCACAATAAAACACTCTTGTTGAAAGAAAATAGGTGAGACGGAGCAGAAAATTGGACTCCTTGCTATTCCTTTGTGTTTAATGTGGCTTATTTGGTGAGAGAGAAATCAGAGGGCTTTTGAAGATACTGAACAGCACACGGTGGAGTTGAAGTTGATTCTTCTTCGTACTCTTATGGAATGGGTGGCTACTGTTTCTAGCCACTCTTTCCCTTCTATTCTTGCCTTTATTGATGGTTGCTTGTAATCTGCTTATGCGCTAGTATATTCCTTATGTACTAGGCTCCTTTTATCATTAAAGTTTCTATTACTTTTAAAAAAAATGAAGAAATTGGAGGAGATCTTGAAGTTGAATAGGGTCTAGCACCTAAGATGGATTAGACTCTCTTGTTGGAATAAGTGGAGGGAATAGACTAAGAAACTAAAATTCCTGTCTATGATCAACCCCCAAATGAAGAAATTAGAGGCGATTTTGAAGATGAAGAGGGTCTAGATGAAGAAGACTTTCCTAGTGCTAAAGCATGACACCGATGAAGATTGGTTAAGAACCAATGTTTTCTATACCACTTTTAGCCTGTCAGGGGTGAATGCCCCTATATTACCTGGCAACTGGTTTTGGCAGGTGGGGTTAGTTGTCCGTAGGTTTTATTGCCAAGAGGCAAATCCAAAAGGCTCTTCTTTAGAAGGTTCCTTACGTTATCAAAAAAAAAAAAAAAAACCTCTTTTAGCATTGGTGGAAGAGTGCAATCTGATCATAGATGGGGGTAGTTGTGAAAATTTTGGTATCTTAAAAGGTGATAGATAAGTTGATGACGTAGCACAACCTAGATAATTTCGGAATTTATTATTTTGAATTTTATTGTTATTTATGTTACATTTCGCCTTTTTTTAATTTTAAATTTTTAGATAGGGATCAATAAGGATTAGATTTTTGATTTCTCATATTTGGATTCATATTAGGTTTATTCATTCGTTCTGATTAGGTTTCAGATTATGCATAGTTCAGTATTTTAGTAGGAGACATACCTTTATATTCTGGAAGCTATCAAAGGCTCGAAGTAATTTTTGTTAATCAGACTATCATTATTGAAATTAAAAACAAGTATTTATTTTGAAAATCTCGGCTTAGTGGTGACTCCAAGTCCACCAGGTTGCTCTAGGTAGTGAAGCCTAGAGTTGTCCTGCATCACATTTCCATTAAATGATGTATCGGTGATTATGTCATACATGTGGTAACCGTTTTCCGAAATTTGTTGCTTATTCCTTTGCATCACATTTCCATTAAATGATGTATTGGTGATTATGTCATACATGTGGTAACCGTTTACCGAAATTTGTTGCTTATTCCTTTTTATGTTGTAATAGTTGGTTGTCTATATTTCTAGACCATTCTTATTTACTATTTTTCCAATACAACAGTTCACTCTTGTAAAGAATTAGAATATTAATATGCTTTTCTTTTGTATTTGTCTAATGAAATTATGGTAACATTATCAGGCTGTCATACGCAGACTTCTTCTAATGTCATTGGATGACTCTCATAGAAAAATTTGCACGGCAATTAGTATGGCTGTGGCATCCATTGCAGTCTATGACTGGCCAGAGGAGTGGCCTGACTTATTGCCTTTCCTGCTGAAGTTGATAAGTGACCAAAATAAGATGAATGGAGGTGAGTCATTCATATATTCATAATCCACTCTACCTGATGTCAATTATTATTATTTTTGCTTTGTGCACATCCCTTTGTTTACATTGATGAAAATATTCCTGAATGGTATTGATAAAGTTTGATATTATTTTTTTGATTGTTAGAGTTACATCTAGTTATTTTTATATTAGATTGTTCTTTTATATTAGCATAAGAGTATTCTTGTAATTCCATATAACTCTAATATAAATATTGGCTACAATGAGTGACTCATTAACATAATCCTAAACCTTTTATCTTATAACTCTCTCTTCATTCTTCCATTCTTCTTTCTTCTCTCTTAACCCTAATCTTTCTCTTAGGTCACCCGTCTTTGGCCAAGCATAAGTCCACCATTCCTACATCAAGTTAGTTAGGGTTATGAGAGAAGAAAGAACAATCTAATACTTGTTGATGATTATTCTCGAATGAAATGATTGTTTTCGATGAAAGAGATCTAAATTCTATAATGAAATATTTGTTCAATTTAATAAGCACTTTAAGATTCCTTGATATAATATTGCATGAGAATATATGTAGTTTGTTATGAATCTCTTTGTGCTGATCCTAGTATTATTCATTAGACTAGCCCTGCTTTCACCTCTCAACAAAATGTGTTGCTAAGTGAAATCGTCGTCATTTGCTGGTCATTGCTCGCATCTTATTATTCATTATGTAGGTACTAAAAAGCTTTTGGGGTGATGCTATTCTCACCACATGCCATCTAATTAATCGTATGCCTACCTTTATCTTGAACATAGGTCTTCGTTTTCTTTTTTATATCATGATTACCATCATTTCCAGCATACTCCTCGTGTGTTTGGTTGTGATGCCTTCATTTATGTCCTTTATACCAGTTGGGATTGTTAAATATAAGAGTGCTAGAGAGAAAAGGTTTTAGAGAAAGAGAGAGCAGATACAAAGAGTTACGTGGTTCAGGGTTCGGCACGACGACCTACATCCACAATGGAAAGCCATGACCGCTACATCTTTACTACATTGCTTAACTTGTTACAATGAGACCCAAATATGGTATATATAGTAGAGAAACCTAGTCTAACTAGAACTAGGTTTGCTTCTTTTACAAGTAATGGGCCTACACTTGGTTTGGGCCTCATGGCCCAATATATCTTTAACAGAGATAAATTGTTTTCAGGCTTGTGTGTTTTTGCTTATGTACTTTTGTATTCACAAGGGCTATCGTTGTTATAGTCTCAAGTCCCCATAGATACTTTGTGAGTACTGATGTTACGTTTTTTTTTAGTCCACCTCATTCTTTTCTTTACTCGATCAGAGTTTGTCTTTTGATCGAATTTCTAGTCATGAGGGGGAGTCTTCCAATCTCCTACTCTTCTTGATACCTTTGGCTTCTCTTTCTTCTTTGGTACCTTTGTCTTCTCAATCTAATCCTCCCTTATAGGTTTCTCGACAATCTAAAGATAGGCTTGTTGTCTCTTATAGCCCTAATACTACATCTTCCTCGTCTGAGGTTCCTGTTCTATCCTCTTTTTTAAAAACTGGTAATTTGCCAATTGCTTTAGAAAAAGGTAAAGGTTATCGTACTTAACACCTTATTATATTTTGTCCTATAATCTAGTTTCACCTTCTTTGTGTTCTTTTGTTTATACCATTTCCTCTATCTATATACCTTCATCTTATAACTTTCTTTGTATGGAAACATGCTATGGATGATGAAATGAGTTCTCGTCACAAGATCAGATGTGGGAACATACTAATTGCCCTAGGAAACAAATGGTAGGTTATTGTTAGGTTTAAATTGTAAAGTACCTTCTTGATGGTTTTGTTGAATGTTTTAAGGCACAGTTGGTTACCAAAGGGTATTCATAGACATAAGGCGTTGATTATGCATAGACTTTCCTTACTATGGCATGTGTCAATTTGGTTTGGATCGTGCTGTCTGTCATGGTTAGTTGTTCTTGGCCTTTATGCAAACTTGAAATAAAGAATGCCTTCATTCTTAGAGAACTATAGGAGGAAGTGTACATGGATCTGTCCTTGAATATGTTGATGGTAGTGAACACCTTGTATGTCGATTGCGAATGGCTTTTTATGGCCAGAAGCAATCTTCTTGTGCATGGTTTAATCAATTCATTGATGTTGTTGTTGGGTATGTATCTAGCGTTTACTTCTAATTATTTTTTCTTTGTTCCTCACTCTTCCATTAGCATTATTGTCGGGATTGTTTACGTGGATGATATTATTATGGGTCCTGTTAACAAGTGCTCTAAGAGCACTGGTTAAGGAATAATAAATACTATAGTAAATAATTCATTGATTTGCACGCACAAATTCATTGTGGTTATTTGTGCTTTCTTGATATGTGTGTATACTTTGACTTTATTTTTTTGAAAAAATGTATAAAAACGTCATTTAATGCTTCATTAAATGGACCTTAACTTTTGCCCTTAGGGCATTCATTAACAAAAGCCTATTACTATTGATAAACTACCACTTTCCCAAAAAGTTTAATATGTTAGGAAATGATGAATTTAATTATTTAACAATTATTCTAACACTCTTCCTCACATGTAGGCACTAACTCTCCACTACTAATTGGGGCCCAACACATGAGATTTTTAAGTTTATAAATGGGAGGTTGAGTGGAGATGTGTTTCGAACTCAAGATCACATGTTATGATATACCGTGATAAAACCCCATTTGTCCCAAAAGTTTAAATTGTTAGAAAATGGTTAATTTAATAATTAAATTTAACCGTTATTCTAATAATTATCTTTGGAAATGACTCCATAGCTATTGCTGATTTGAAAAGATATTTGGGTTGGTAATTCCATATCAAGGTCTTGGGCGTTCGTTGATATTTTTTCGGGATAGAAGTTGCTTCTTAGGGCATTTCTTTGTATCATTTGAATACTTTTTTTTGATAGATAACCAAGATTTTATTAAAAAAGAACACAACTTCCCCTAAGGGCATAAAGAATGCACTTAGAAGGAGCGAAAAATACACAAGGAAGAAAAAGCACTAAGAAAAGCTCAAAGAAGCAACAAAATCAGCAAGAGACACAGCTGAAGTAAATCCCCAAACCCGAGCCCAATCAAAAAGAGTCCCAAAAAATAATTCTGTGAGCTTGGCCTGAGAATGATCTTTATCTTCAAAAACACGGCCATTTCGCTCTCTCCAAACAATCCACATAAGGCACAAGGGCACCAAGTTCCAAACAGCGGAGTTATGCTTTCCAAAACAATTATACCAACCATAGAGAAGGTTAATAATATTGTCAGGAAACACCCAGACAACCCCAAAAGAGTGCAAAACCAAACCAGAAGCAAGGCTGCAATGAATCATGAGATGATTCCCCGACTCACTATCCATACGACACATACTACACCAACCAGCCATGATATAACCACGGCACATAAGATTGTCACAAGTGAGAATCTTCCCCCAAGCTGCCGACCACCCAAAGAAAGAGACTCGCCTAGGCGCCTTAACTCTCCAAATGGCTTTCCAAGGGAAGTTAATATCCTAAGTCCCATCTATAACATGATAGTAGGACTTGGTATCAAATATCCCATGATGCCGAAGCTTCCAGTGCATAGAATCAAGGTCAGCTGTAGAAGGGATCCAAGATTGAAGAAAGTTGAAAAAAGCAAGAACCTGATCAACCTCCCAGTCATTGAAATCTCGAATGAAAGTTATATTCCAAGTTCTATCCCCATTAAAACTAGACAAGCTAGAAGCAATGGAAGCATCCCTTGAGGCAGAACAAGAAAGAGCACTAGAAACAAAGTTTTAAGCGGAACACTCCCACACCAATGATAATGCCAAAACCAGATCCGGTCTCCCATTCCAGCAACCAACTCCACATGCTGCTTAAAAAAGTCCCACCCAAAAAGAATACCCTTCCAAAGACTACAACCGTGAGGCCGTCTAATTTCCTTAGAGATCCAACCACCCCACTCCACCCCATATTTGGCAACTATAACCCTTCTCCAAAGATGAGTTTCTTCACGCCCAAACCTTCACAACCACTTCCCTAGTAAGGCCCTATTAATAACTTCCACCTTTCGCACTCCCAGACCACTTTGAGCAATAGGAGAGCAAACAGTACTCCAATTCACCAAATGATGCTTAAAACCATCCCCTAATCCACCCCAAAGGAAATCACGTTGGAGCTTCTCTATTCTCGCAGCCACATGTTTCAGGATTGTGAAGAGCGACAAATAGGAATTAGGGAGGCTAGACAATGTACTCTTGAGCAATGTCAACCTTCCCCCTTTCGATAAATAGATCCTCTTCCAACCGGCTAGCCGCCGCTCAATTTTTTCTAGGATAGGATTCCATATTGAGGATGCTTTAAAAGAGGCGCCAAGAGGCAGGCCGAGATACAACAAAGGAAGAGTACCTGTACGACAACAGAGAATATCTGCCAGATGCTGTAAATGCAGCACTGTCCCCACAGGGACTAATTCGCTCTTACCCATATTCACACCCAAACCAGTCGCCGCCTTAAAGCAAGTCAACACCATATGCAAATGTAAGAGTTGCTCAGGATCAGCATCACAAAAAACAATAGTGTCATATGCAAATAAAAGGTGAGATACAGAAATACCTTCCCCTGCAGAAGAACCAGCCTTAAAACCCTTAATAAGCCCTGCCTCCTCTGTTCTACGAAGCATTCTGCTTAGAACCTCCATGACTAAGAGGAAAAGTAAAGGGGAGAGAGGATCCCCTTGACGAATACCTCTAAAACTCTAAAAGAAACCTGAAGGAGAGCCATTCACCATGATAGAGAAACGCACAGTAGAGATACAAGTTCTAATCCACTGAATCCATTTACTGCCAAAGCCCATATGATTGAGAAGATAAAGAAGGCAATCCCAATTTACATGATCATAAGCCTTCTCAATATCAAGCTTACAAACCAACCCCGGAAGACGACACTTAATTCGACTATCCAAACATTCATTTGCAATCAACACGGAATCCAGAGTTTGTCTACCACCCACAAAGGCATTTTGAGACTTCGACACCAGACCATCCAACACCTTCCTTAACCAATTGGCCAAGACTTTAGACAAGATTTTGTAGACACTCCCAATAAGACTAATAGGCCTGAAATCTCAGATATTAACCGCATTTTGCTTCTTTGGGATAAGAGTAACAAAAGTAGCATTGAGAGAATAAGCAAAAGTACCTTTCTCAAAAAACTCATAAAAAAAACCCATGATATCAGTTTCAAGCACTCTCCAATATTGCTGATAAAAAGCCATGGTAAAGCCATCTGGCCTTGTAGATTTGTCCCCTTGAAGGTCCTTGATAACTTGAAGGATTTCATCCTTCTCAAATCGAGTGGTAAGCATACTCCGATCTGTGTCACCAATCATTTCAAAGGGCAAATCATCAACAAAAGGCCTCCAATCTTCTGTCTCCTTATATAGAGAAGCATAATATTGCACTGCCTTATCACGAATGTCAGAGTCTAAAGAATACATAGTACCATCCACCTCCAATTTTTCCATAAAATTCCGGTGTCTATTAGAGTTCGCCATTTTATGGAAAAATTTAGTGTTGTTGTCACCCTCCTTAAGCCAAAGGACCCTTGACTTTTGGTGCCAAGAATACGTTCTTGATCTTTTGTCTAAGATTTGTCTTGTGGTGCTTGACTTTTTGATACCCCGAAGAACTTATTGAATTAACTTATTTGTAGTGTGATTTGAACTTTTAACTAGGCTCATTTTTTTTTCTCATTTCATTGAGAGTGTTTACTAGTCTTAGTCTTGTATAGGCGTTGCAAGAATTGTTTGATGGAATAGTCTCCTTCATATTTATTTTTCTATTTCAATTTATTTCCTTTTTGGGTCCTACGGAATGGGAGGGGGTGTTAGGTATAAAATATCATCTTTATACACTAAATGTATTGCTTATCCTCCTTAAAATTCTGTTTGGTGTGTGTGCAAGTGGAGAGTCAGTTGAATATTGAGCTATTTAGAGGGAGAGAAACAACCAAAGTTTGGACGGTGTTGAGTTTTCTAGTCTCAAGTTTATTTTTGTGATCCTTGTATTAGTTGATGATTGCTTCTTTGAGCATTCCCATTTCTTCCTTTCTAGAATTTCTAGACCTTATTGATATTTGATTGTAAGCTTTAAGTTAGTCTTTATTTGTATCATATGTACATAAAAGTCTTACTTTTCTAAATAAACTTATTTGTTACTTGTCACAAAGTAGTACATGGTGCAAAAAATGTGGCGTTAGGGAGGATACGTTTGTTGGAAGTTCAGTACTTATCAAAAGATTTATTTGGAGGTTTTTGGTTCTATGAGAGTAATTTTATTGGGTAGAGTATATGGTATGATAGAGCTCCCTAAAGGTTTTGTTGTATATGTTTTTGACTTGCATTTCGTTGTTAAGAATTGCATATGTGCAAGTCAAAAAATTGATTCTTAATTGATGCTATACATGCAAAAGGGATTATGAATTTTTAGATCATTTTAATTTTGTATTGTTTCCGTTGGCAATGATCTATTGATTTGTGCACGATTTTGTTGATGCTATACTATCTTCTTTAGGTGGGAATTCGGGTAGTGGGAAGAGTTAGCTTGAAAGAAAGGTGTGATCTAGTTCTATATGGAGTATTTGGTTGGAGAGGAATAGTGGGCCTTTGAAGACCTCCATGAGAGAGATCAACTGGTTTTTGACTTCCTATTTAGTGATGCTCTTAGTTTTAGGTTTTGATTTATATCTTTTTCTTCTCCCTTTTCATTCTTTTTCCCCCCTTTCTTTGTGGGTGCCATTTTGTATGCTTGGAACCCTTGTTGAACCCTCATAGAGTTTTCACTTATAAAAAAAAGGGGGACATTTATTTTTCAAGCTGAGAGGATATTGGCTTAAGGCATGCAACTGTAATTTCATCCTTCTTTGTCATGTTCAGTGATGTTGACCAATGATGAAGGCTACATATGGAAATAATTTGTGATTTTGGATATAGGCTGTAGATGCTTAGCTCAACAAAGTTATAGGTTGTATACAAGCCAAAGGTGTGAAAAATAGTTAGTATCATACTATGACATACAATTTAGTGATCCTATCTTGGAGAAGATGGAGCGTAAACTAGCTGGTTGGCAGCATATGTATTTATCTAAGGGAGGTCGGGTTACTTTGATTAAGAGTACTCTCTACATATTTTCTATCTCTTTTTCCTATGCTTGTATCAGTGGCCCTTCGCATTGATAAAATTTAGAGAGATTTTTTGTGGGGTGGAATGGGGGAGGGAAAGAAATTTCATTTGGTTAATTGGAGTTAGATATGTCAACCTTTGAAGTCGGGTGGGCTTGGTTTTAGAAATTTGATATTATTTAACCGAGCTTTGTTGGGTAAATGGCTATGGAGATATGGGAAGGAAGAGGATGCTTTGTGGAGACAAGTTATTTGTTCTAGGTATGGTAGTTCTCATGGAGGGTGGACCACTAGAGAGGTAGCTGGACCTCATGGTTTCAGCCTTTGGAAACTTATCAGAAAGGAATGGGGGACTTTTGCTTGGCATGTTCATTTCGAAGTGGGAGATGGTTCAAAGACTAAGTTCTGGACAGATTTTTGGTGTGGGACTTGCAGTCTCAAGGAAGCTTACCCTGGGCTTTTTCGTATAGCAAGGAATAAGGAAGCTTTTGTAATGGAACATCTTCACTATCAGAATGAGGTTGTCTCTTGGGTATTTAACTTCACTTGTCTTGCTTAGGATTGGGAGCTTGAATCAATTGCTTCTTTCTTAGAGTTATTATATTCGAGTTCTGCTAAAGGCCATGGGGTGGATGTGATGTGTTGGAATGGTTCTTCTAAAGAAGGTTTCCAAGTGAAATCCTACTATAGAGCTCTGCTCGTTCGTGCTGGTCGTTGTGTGCCTTGGAAGAGTATTTGGAAAACCAAAGCTCCTCCTCGGGTGGCATTCTTCATTTGGGCTGCGGCATTGGGTTGCATTCTCACCACTAATAACTTAAGGAGACGACATGTTATTGTTCTTGATTGGTGCTGCATGTGTAAGAAAAGTGGTGAATTGATCCCCCCTTCTTTTATTGCATTGTGTAGTTGCTAGGGAGCTTTGGAACTTCGTTTTCAGCATTTTTGACATCCAATGGGTTATGCCATTTGGGGTGTTGGATTTGTTATTGGGTTGAAGGGTGTCGAAGTGCCAGGATTAGGAAGTTGTGGGATATGATTCCCCTATGCGTATTCTGTTGTCTTTGGTGGGAGAGAAACTCTAGAAGTTTTGAGGGGGAGGAGACGAATCTGCTGGAGATTAAAGGGACGTTTCTTAGAACTCTTATAGAGTGGTCCAATGCTTCCGACGTGATGTCCTTCTCTTCTGTGTTGGATTTCTTAGATTTTTGTATTGCTTGATTTGTATTTCTTGATATGTACACTCCCTGTGTACAGTTTTTTTTTTTTTCCTAAGCATTAAATCTTTTATTAACTGATCAAAAAAAAAAATACTGACATACAGGAAAAAAAAGGCACTTGATATCAATAGTGGCATTATGCTTAATAGTGAAAAATCAAATTATATGCAATTAGTTATTGTTTGTGTACGCCGGTCAAATTGTATGCAATTGATCGCTCTGTGTAAGCCATAAAAACATGTATGATTGTTTCTCACAAGTGCTGTTAAAAGAGTCCACCTGGATGTTTGATTGATTTTAATAGAGATGAAGTTTGTTGATGAGTAGTACATTCACATTCCCAATTAAGAATATTGGGAATGTGAATGTGCTTAACTTCTTCCTATGATTGTTTCTAGTGCGTGTTTTGTGTTGGTGGTGGTGATGGTGTTTTTTTGCATTTTGCTTTGAATGATCAATTGTGTACAAAACTTTTCTAGTGCATGGAGCTCTAAGGTGCTTAGCTCTTCTCTCGGGAGACTTGGATGATAAAACAGTGCCAGCACTAGTACCTGTTTTGTTTCCATGCTTGCTTACAATCGTCTCATCTTCACAGGTTAGTTTCAATTGGTTTTCTTTACAATTTTTATCATCGCTTTTTAACGGTTAGCATATTATTGCCTTTTCTTTTTCTTTTTGGGTAAGAATTATATTTCTTCCATAGATTGGTAAATTTCTAAAAGTTGATTAACGTAGAACATACGAATTTAAGCACCTTAGAAAACATATGTAGCATAAAATTTCCCAAGGGATTTTGTGGGGAAACAAATAGGAAAAATAAAATAAAGGTTAAATTACAAATTACAGCCTCTATGATATGTTTTCAATTCAGTTATTTGAGTTTCATTTTAGTCTTTCAACTTTAATATGTTTTCAATTTAGTCCTTTTGTCCAGATCCACCCAATTTCGTTTTTTTAGTACTTTTTTCACCTTCCAACATGACGCTGTTTTGGTGGACTGGATTGGACAGAAGGACTACATTGGAAACAAATGGATTTTAAAGGACTGAAATAAAAAAAAAAAAAAAAATTGTTAATTAAGGGACTAAATTGAAAACAAGTCAAAGTTAGAGATGTAATTTGTAATATAGCCTAAAATATACCCAGGAATCAACATTAGGCTGCTTGAAATTAGCAGTGTTGTCTTAGAAAGTGTGTTTTGGGTTTCAAAGTTAATATTCTAACACAAAATATTATTTATATATATATGTGAGTACAATGATATTACTATTATGCCCCTAACTTAATACCTACGAAGCACCTACTCCTAAAATGGAAGAGTACCCATACTAGGTACGGGTACACCTAGGGTGGTGCTGCCTAAGTACCCAGGGGTACCCAAAAAAGAAATTAAAAAAAAAAAAAAAAAAATTTAACACTTCATAGCTTAAGCATTAAATAGGTAGTATTCTTTCGCGAGTCTTACTTCCAATCATGCCTATTAAACACTTATCTTTTATTTTATTTTGGTTTCAATGTTGAACACTTCTTTTATTTACTCTTTTGGATCTTGGTTTGTACTCTAAAGACCATTTAATGGCAATGAATGTACTTTATAATCCATGATTGCTCTTAGATTCACATGTGTTTAAAATTATATGAAAATATATGCATAGAATATATAAAAAAATATATTGAATAAATATACCCCGTCGTATCCGTACCCTAATTTTTCAGGAATTGTAGTCCGCCATACCGTATTGTACCGGTACCCGAAAATGTACCCGTGATTCTTAGCTTAATACTAACTCATAACACTCCCCCTTAAGTTGGAATGTATATATCAGACAATCCCAACTTGTTACATGACGCAGTACATAAAACATGAAAGGGCTAGATTGCGTTCTTGCCAAACACAAACCCTTAAATCCATAAGGGTTTCCTTGAATCCATAAGGAAGAACTCTGAAATCCACCAGAAATAAAGAAAACCTTAATTGAATAGAAAGATGATTGTTATTTTCGTTTTACATATTGCCAGCCTATTTAAAGGCTCCAGAAAATCTATTTTTCAAGTAAGAATATTCTTAAACATATGCTAATTGATACAGTATCATAATATGACTCTAATTTGACTAGAAAAGTCATAAAAACACCTAAAATTAAGGAAATAAAATCATAACTCCTAAAATAACGAAAATTACATAAAAGATTAAAAATCATCTCACGATCGTGAGATCCCCTTATTTCTTGTCCTACGTCAGGCTCCTCCACTTGAATGAAACTTGACCTTGAGTTTTCTTTTGAAAATTGAAATCTTTTGCTTCAAATAAAAAGATACTTTGAGTACTTGATCATTTTCAAGACTTGCTTGGAATTAATTTCCACAATTTGTTTAACCCAAAATTTCTTTTGTTCACTCTTCAATTGATTTGCAATATTAACCAAGAAAGGCTTGAAGACAAAATTAAAATGTTCGACTCCAAGAAAATCAATTGAATGAGTTGTAGTGATCTTAAACAAATCAACTAGATCTTGGGAATTATGACTTATGGGTTCATCCTCATGTTTGACTTCAGTTGAATCTTCCACGATATTCCCAAAATTTATGACTTAAGATTTTCTCCATTTTCTTCAATCAATTCTAGATTTTCTTCTTTAGCCTCTTCAAAAACTCCTTCCAAAATATCATCTTTGATAGACGATCTTTCTTCAAATTCTTTGTCTTCCAACTCTTCAACCTTTGTCAAAACTTGATATTGTTCAACTTCTTTAATAATAAAATTATGCTCATAAATTGAATTTTTTCTCAACATCAATGAAACCCGAATTCTAATCTTCCCTCCATGAATTCATATTGAGATTCTCGCTACATTCCCTTCAAATAATTTTTTTTGTCCATGACTATAACTTGTATAAAAGAATGTCTCATCATAATCACGAGGAAAGAAAAAATTAACCATCAATCTTTTCATTCTTGGCCATGAGAAAATTATTAGACTTACCTCTTCGCATTCTAAAATACTGTATATTATTCCACCAATCTGCTGCATCCCTCACAAGCTTCCTCGATACAAGTAGTGCCTTGAAATCTTCAGGGATCTTTGCATAAGTAAAATAATCTTCAAAATTCAAGATCCAATCTATGAAGTCTTCTTTGTATGACATGCCATCAAAGCATGGAATATCATTAAAATTAAGAACACATCGTCTGATAATTCGGTTAACAAAAGGCACTTGAGCAACGTCTCCAATGCGATTCTTGTCAACTCTTTGTTTCCTGTTGGTGTTGAGTCCCAATCTGACAAGCAGTTCTCAAATCTCATTCATCTATTGCCTTTGTTCCTTTATTGCTGCCCAAATAGCATCTTTCCCACAACTTCCACCGTTAGAGCCTTCAACTCCATCTCCGTTAGCAGCCATCAAACTAGACAAAACCTTGCTCTGATACCACTTAATGCAGTACAAAAAATGTGAAAGGGCTAGATTGCGTTCTGGTACCACTTAATTGGATGAATTGGAAGCTTTAGGTCCAATTTGAAGATAAAACCTTGTTGGGAATCATGTAATTACCCCAAGAATTTATTGGAGACTGGTGGTTACTATGGTGGTAATGTGGAATGTGGTTGGGTTTACTGCTTATAGGGTGTTTCAGAAATCTATGATTAATAGTTGTTGATGCTTGCTTGTTTCCTTTAATATAATCTTAGTATTACTAATTTTTGATGAGAAGCTATCTTATTTTTGCTGTTATCCTAGAATGCAGATATTCTTCCAAGTTTGTTAAGTAAAGAAAGAAGTTTGTATAAAATCTGATTAATATATAGCCCCTACTATCTTTATATTTTCTTTAAGGCTGTTTTCCGTTCCATTTTATCTCTCCTCATCCCCTCTCCCCTATAAATATCAGCAGAAATTACCATTACTAAAAGCAAAGGGTTTTCAAGAAAAAAGTTTAATGAACAATTTCCTTGAATTTTGAGATGGTTTCTAGAAAAAAGTTTAACCTGTGTTCTCTAATGCAGCTCTGTTCTAGATATTTGAGAAGGTTCAATCTTATATTTCCTCTATAATTAAAGCCTGATCCATTTTATGTCAGACATTTCATCTTTTTGGTTCATCTTGTGCATATGTAATTGTACAAATTTCTGATAATTTATAGCTAATATTCTGTTTTCGTGTATTCTTTCTGAGGTGTGAAAAAGGATGATACTCATCCTCTTGTTTACACTGCTTATGGAGTTAATTCTGGTTCTTTTATGTTCAGGTATATGACAAATACATACGCACTAAAGCCCTTTCAATAGTTTATTCTTGCACCTCTATGCTGGTGGCAATGAGTGGGGTATATAAGGTATTTTCTTGACACTAGATCTTTTTTGTGCATGATTTTGGAGTGTGGTCGGATTTAGCTTGTTTTGTTATGATTAACAGATCAAGATGTTTATGTCCAGACAGAAACCACTGCATTAATAGTGCCTATGCTTAAACCATGGATGGATCAATTCTCTATTATCTTAGAACATCCAGTGCAATCTGAAGATCCTGATGATTGGAACATCAGAATGGAGGTTGGTGTGGTGCTTTGATCAAAATCTGCATCACCATGTGTGCACTCATTGTCCACCAATAAGAATTAGTGATTGAATATCTCTCCTTGTCATTAGGTTTTGAAGTGTTTGAATCAGTTTGTTCAGAATCTCCCTGGCCTTACTGAAAGTGAATTTATGGGTAAGTTTGTTGCTGTGTAATGTTGAAACTAATAATTTACTTATTTTAAAGCTCTTCTCATTGATATTTGTGAAAGGTATGTATGTATCTAACACTTTTTTTTCCCAGTAATTGTCAGACCATTGTGGAAAACATTTGTATCATCTCTTAGAGTGTATGTGAGATCATCTATTGAAGGTACAGAAGATTCATTTGATGGAAGATACGACTCTGATGGTGCAGAGAAGAGCCTCGATTCATTTGTCATCCAGGTGACAATAATGATGGCATCTTGCAGGCAATGATTTTTTTAAATATTTCATAATAAGTAATAAATCATTTTAAGAAGCTCTTCAAGGGGGGCAAGCCAAGTACATAGAAACCACACGAAAGGGCATAGGAAACAAAAAGAAAAAAGGAAGAAAGAAATCAAAGCAAGAGAGTAACAAATCAAATCCTAAAATTTAGAGTCAATAAAATCTGAAAGAGAACTTGAATATCCTAAATTTGGATGAATAGCAACCCATCATACAAGACCTACAGAAAGCCCATTTTGATCTCTAAGGTGGACTTCTCCTTGCCTTAAAATGTTTTTCCTCTCCAACCTTTCTAAGCAGTTAAGCTCCTTCTACTGCCCAACTTATTGCTCCAACAAGCCAACATAA
Organism: Fagus sylvatica; assembly: GCA_907173295.1. Taxonomy (NCBI): domain Eukaryota; kingdom Viridiplantae; phylum Streptophyta; class Magnoliopsida; order Fagales; family Fagaceae; genus Fagus; species Fagus sylvatica. The sequence continues at coordinate 16,729,956 of OU015772.1, read as the reverse complement.
TGAGTACTAAGCTTGACATTACCCAATTAATTCTTTTTGTTTGCTAAACTTTTACCAATTAATTCAGAAGTTAACAATGAACAAAGAGGGAGAACGTAAATTAAGTGGTCTATTGAGTCTCCATCTCTTCTGCACATATATTTCCAATGACAACAACAACCAAGCCTTAGTCGTAAAATGTTTGGGGTCGGCTATTGAAAATTTGCATCTGCATAAAAAATTTATCAATAGTTGGTAATATATTTGCTGAAATGATGGGGACTCTCGTGTGCCAAACTCTCCTCCAGGGAAAGATAGTTTTAGCTGAACAGCCTCTAATGGAATTTTATGTTTTTGGTAATGATCTCTAGTTCACATGATGCTTCCTTCTCCCATAAGGATGGGTGGAGGGTGAGGTTGTGGGTTCAAAACTCACTGGGTGCCTATTGAACCTCCAATACATGATATCTACACCACATTACATCTTGCACCTCGTATGGGAATCAAGAAAGAGCATCAACTAGCTCCAGCTCCCAATACTATTCCTCCAGCTCCCAATATTGAACTGGCCGAATAAGAATAAACTTTGAATATAACGCTCGTCCTAAACAACTATGTAACTAGCCTTGTTTTTTCCTTTTTGGAGCAGCAGAAAATAATTTGGAGATTTTGTACATTGCAATGCAACATAGTATCTCTAACTACATATTAATCTATTACAAGTGATGCATTTGGTTTTCTTGCCATATTTTTTACTTTCGAAAAAAAAGGAAGAAAGTGATGTGTCTATTTTCTTCATTTAGTTGCTGAGTCTACACTAGTGGTTTGAGTTTCATGTGTCTATTTTCTTGCCATTTCTACACTAGTGATTTGGAGTTTTGGTGTATTATTTTTGAAACTGAAGAGTGTATTATGTTGACTGAAACAATCATGAATTTGGACAAAATATTGTTTCAAGCCATAAGCATGAATCTAAAATGATGGTAATGGTATTGATGATTGGCCAGCACTATGCAAAGAGATAAACTTGTTTTTGAAAATGGACCTCTAACACTCTACATATCAAAAGAGAAAATGCCTCTACCCCCATAACTGAGATAGTAAGGGCAAGGTGGGATGTGTTTTCACATTGGATTCTAGCTATATGTGAATGAGAGACTTCTGAAACTTGAAGGAAATGTTATCTGGACTGCATTAGTCCTGATGGTTTATGTCATAATTCTTACCAATCTAGTTTCTATACTGTTGCTTATTTGTCAAGTGCACTTATCTTAATGATTGTATTAGTTCAAATGATTGATTTCTTATGCATGTATTCTTGCATGTACAGCTGTTTGAGTTTCTGTTGACCATCATGGGTAGTGCAAAATTGGCAAAGGTGTAGTTATGTTTTAATACTTATATGTCCTTTTTATTTGTTTCTCTTTCTCTATTCTAAAACAAACATTGTTCATCTAGGTTGTTGCAAATAATATCAAGGAGTTGGTGTATTATACTATTGCCTTTCTGCAAATGACAGAACAGCAGGTATTCTGTGTTTTATAATAGTAAATCACATTTTCCACATGATTATTTTGAATTGCAGCAATGTTTATGTTTGTTCGTGTTTAAATATAAATATTTCTTGAATTCCAACATAATTTGCTCGTAAACAGAAGAGTTTAGGAGTGGTAGTTTTTCAGTTAATAGAGAAGAGTCGTTTTTGTTTTTCTATCCTTATATCCATTTAAAATGGGAGGCAGACGGTGGTCTAACGTTGAATCTAAATCTTTTGAGTTTGCTTTGGAATCTGCCGGGGTGCGTATTATTGAGGGGGAATGCAATAGCGTGAGTAGTATTTCACTAGGCAAGGATGGTAACCAATGGATTCGCAAGGGTATGGCAGATATCATTTTAAAACCACCTGATCAAGGCTTTGCGAGGACATGCAGGGAATAGGGTAAAGTTTTTGTTCTCCAAAATAACAGGAATGATTGTGGCAGATATGTATTAGTGACGGAATGCAGGGGGTGGGGTGGGGCGCAAAAGCGCAAGGGATTGGTGGTAATTCCGGAGGGTCATGATAGATGGGGATGGAGAGGATTTAGTCTAGCTCTCAACGGATTATTGGGGCAAACAAATCCTGCGACTAACCATGCTGGTACGTCTCAGGGGGTCTCATGGCCAACTTCCTCCCGTAAGGGTGACCGGAATTCTAAAGTAGTGCAACCTCAATATCTGCCACTTTCTTCTCTCTCTTTGAAAGGAGCAGTTATGAATAGGAATAAAATCTCCGATAAATCAGCATTTATTGGAGATTTATGTCATGCCGGTTTTAAAAAGAATATAAAAGAAGTCAACTCACGTGAATCACGTGTTGAACTCCTTTTGCAACTCAATTTGGTGCTTGGGCCTAGGGTAAGTGGGAAGTTAGCTAGGCCCAAGTTATTAACTCAACCACGAAGGCCCACCTCAACGAGCCTAGTCCTTTAGGCCCAAACATATTGAGGCCAAGAAGTATTCAAGTTCTCTTCCCTTTCGAGTGTGGCAAGCCCGTAGTCGAGATTCTCTCCTCTTGGGCAACCCAGTCGTGAGCCATCCCTGAGCCCAAAGCCCGATCCTACTGAGTCTTCTTAGAGCAAGAGAAGGGTCTAGAAGCTCCCACATGTGTGCTGACTCCTGCGACATTGCTTCGCCTAGGCTCCAATACTTCCAACGAGGTCCAAATCGCAGGAGATGCGACCAAGTGGCTTCTTAGATTGCGTGACGGTAGAAGTCTTGTGCTACCAATGGTTTGCCCTTGTGGATCGGGCGTCATGCTAGGCGTCAATGAGATGGGTCAGGTGCTAGTTATGACAGAAAGGGGGGGGGGGGGGGGGCGGGGGGGGGGGGGGGGGGGGGGCGACTACTCCAAGGGATGGTGCAACTTCGAGAGTGTCGTGGATTCCATGATTGAGGACATGGATCCCACATCGGGTGTAGATCGCTTACAAATTTCTAGGTCAGGTGAGCAATAACCCTTGTGGGTTGAGTCCATTGCGATCTCTTACCCATTGAAAAAGGGGAATTTGGAAGATAAAGGGGAATCCATTTCACAACCACAAGAGCCTTCCAGCCTTCCAATTGGGTTCTTGGGAAATCTTAAGAATTTGGAGATTATTTGGGAGCATCATACGAAACGAAGGTTATGAGGGTGAAGTAATGGGTTTGTTGTGTGTGATTGAACAATCGGGGCTAAAGAAGAGAGAGGGCACTTCGATGACCCCCAAAGCTAGCACAACTTCAAGGGGTGCGAGGGAGTTGAAAAATTTGGTATCCTCAATCAATTATGAAGTGGGGAGCTCTAAGAGACGTATTGTTAACAGTGGAGGGTCACTATTTTTGACATGTCAATGAAGATAGTTTCTTGGGATGTGCGGGGCCTGAATGACAGGTCGAAAAGGTTAACGGTGAGGCATTTACTTGAGCAATGGAAGGCTGATCTTGTGTTACTTATAGGAAACTAAACTACAAAGCTTGTCACGAGGTTTGATTAGAAGCTTATGGGGAAGTCACCATGTGGATTGGTTATTTGTTGGGTCTAATAGGGCTTCTGGAGGTATTTTGTTATTATGGGACAAACAGAGTCTGGAGAAAATAGATGAGGCCTTGGGTTTGTTCACTGCCTCCTGTAAATTTCGTTGTGTATCCTCTAGGTTTGAGTGGGCTTTCACAGGAGTTTATGGACCGCATGATGCTTTTACAAGAAGGATATTCTGGGAGGAGATGTCGGATGTGGAGAGCTGGTGGATGTCCCTTAGGTCATGGGTGGCGATTTCAATGTTGTTCGCTATCCTTCTGAAAGATTAGGGGCGGAGAACATCACCAATGCTATGTACAATTTCTCTGATTTCATTTCTTCCCATGGTCTGATGAACATTTGAATGGTTGGAGGGCGCTATCCCTTGTCTAACAGTCAGTTTCTCTCCAGGCTGGACAGATTCTTGTGCACCACTTAGTGTTGAAGATCATTTCACTACGTTGATTAAGAGGAGACTTCCAAGGCTGTAATTTTACCATTTTCCAATCTTGCTAGAGTGTGGGTTTTTTTAGTGTGGCAGGAGGCCATTCAGATTTGAGAATATGTGGCTCAAATCTGAAGGCTTTCACGACAAGGTAAAAAGGTAGTGGGACTCTTATACCTTTCGGGGCTCCCCTAGTTTTGTTTTGGCAAGCAAATTAAAGGCTCTGAAAATGGATTTGAAGATATGGAATGAAGAGGAATTTGGACATATAGATGGGCGAAAATCTTCACTATTAGCTATTGTGAAGTCTTTGGGTGAATTCGAGGACGCAAGACATTTAACTGATATGGAATGGGCTTAACGAGAATAGGTGAAAGCAAATTTAGAAAAAAACTATGTTGATGGAGGAGATATGCTGGAGACAAAAGTCTTGTTCCTTGTGGTTGAAGGAGGGGGACAAGAACACAAAATTCTTTCACCGCTGTGCGAAAACTCCTTGAAGAAAAAATGCTATTGGGCAGCTAGCTATAGATGGGGCAGTTTTTATTGATCCAGAAGAGATTAACACAAGGATTGTAGACTTCTATGAAAATCTATTCTCAGAAATTGGAGTCAGGTGGCATACCTTGGATGATCTTCCGTTTGCCATTGAGAGAACTGAAGCAGATTACTTACACAGTGCTTTCAGTGAGGAGGAGGTTTTTGAAGTGTAACGAATATGAATGGGGATAAAGCTCCAAGCCCGGATGGATTTTCTTTGGCATTTTTCCAATCTTGCTGGTTGATCTTAAACGGGGACATTGTGCAGCTCTTTCACCAACTTCATGATCACGGTACTTTTGCTAAAAGTATTAATGCCACTTTCATTGCTTTGATCCCTAAGAAACCAGGTGCTGCGGAGATAAAGGATTTCAGGCCTATCAGTCTAGTTACAGGACTTTATAAGATTGTGGCAAAAGTGTAAGCTAATCGACTAAAGACGGTTTTGGGGAAGGTGGTATCCGCTCCTCAGAACGTGTTTGTCTAGAGGAGACAAATTTTGGACTCAGTTTTAATTGCAAATGAATGCTTAGATAGTCGATTGAAGTTGGGAGTTCTTGGGGTGTTGGGTAAGGCTTACGATCATGTAAATTCTTCCTCTTCTAGGATAAATTCTCCTGTTTGTGTCTCATAAAAAGAAATAGCAGGTTGATGGATCATTACCCTGATTCTATAACCTAATAAATGGTTCTTCTATCTTGAAATCGACTCGATCATCAGATTATAGGTTCATAACTGTGGCCTATTCTCGTTTTTCTCAAATTTGTATTGATAGTTACATTGTAAGTGGTATTTTCAATTACAATGACAATGACTTTTATAGTTACATTTTTCATGAAAGCAGAAATAGAAGTGAAAATGAGAGTTCAAGTAGAGCAATACTCAAAGAAGTTCCTTTTTTTTGATTGTAAGGCTGAGGAAATGCCTAAACGTCCACCCACCAATGTGTCGTCAACAGAAGATATTGTCTATAAATAGAAGTACGTCTTGTTCATTAACATCTCGGGATTAGAAACTGAAGATCAGATAAAATGTGAATCCGACGGGTTGAGGGAATCAGAAAGGGGCTCATAAACTGGGCGGGCAGGCTTTTGGGCACATGGAAAAGGGGAAGTGGATGATCACCTTCTCCAAGGATGAGTTACCCAGGAAGGAACGGGACACGTCAAAGCTTTACATATCACAAGGAAACATACCAAGATTCCTTTTTTTTTTTTTTTTTGATAGGTAATAAGACTTTTATTCAACCAGCTCAGAGTGCACAAATTGTGCACTTGAGAAAACAGCATTACAGCAAAGAAGTATGAGAAAATTCAGAATGTAATACATCAACAAAATCATGAATAGTCTTAGCAGTGGTAAAACCCCCAGCCCTTGACCAATCAAATAGGGACTCAACAAAGGATCCGAGAAGCTGGTCTGCGGACTTCTTTTCATCTTCAAAGGTTCTAGAGTTCCTTTCACGCCACACCGTCCACATTAAACAAAGGGGAGCTAAGTTCCATATATTGGACTGGTGCCTACCTAACCAATTCCACCACCCAAATAATAAATCCATCACCCGCCTAGGAAGAGCCCAGTAAATATTAAAAGCTCAGAAGACAAAACTCCAAAGAGACTGAATTGCAGGACAATGCAATAACAAGTGATCCACAGTCTCCCCATCACATTGACACATACAACACCACCCCACCATCGTATAGCCTCTCCGCATGAGATTATCACAAGTTAAAATCTTCCCCCAAGCCGCCATCCAAATAAAGAACGCCACTCTAGGAGGGGCTTTAGCCTTCCATACACTCTTCCACGGGAACACCAGGGCCTTTCATTTAAGGCTGCATAAAATGATCTAGAATCAAACACACCAGCTTTGCTGCACTTCCACTTCAACCCGTCAGGAACCAAGTGAGGAATAGCAAACGAAGACAATAATTGGAAAAACTCCACCACCATACCAACTTCCCAATCATTAAAGCTTCAGATGAAATTTACATTCCACTCACCTAAGCCCCTTGGAGCTGCTCTGTTCAAAACAGTATCCATGGTTACCTCACAGTCACTACAACAAGTGAAAAGCAAAGGGAACCAAAACGAATAATTTATTCGAGGTGGAAATTAGAGATATTTCCAATGGTATCGGCCATTTGTCTCACGTCCCTCCAAATTTCATCTTGTGATTTCAGTCAGCGATGGCGTAGATGGATTTACACATGCATCTCCACCCCTCAATTCTCAGTTCTTGTCAACGGTACCCCATGTGGTTTCTTTCTCAGCACTCGTGGTTTGCGACAAGGTGATCCGTTATCCCCGTTTTTATTTATTCTTGTAATGGATGCTTTGAGCAGATTGTTGACCTGGGCCAAGGAAGGTGGGTTTATTTCAGGGTTCGATATCAGAAGGACTAATCTTATCTCTATTTCCCATCTTCTCTTTGCGGATGACACATTGATTTTGTGTGGGGCTGATTCGGACCAACTTTGGCACCTTAAAAGTGTCTTTGTTTGGTTCCAAGCTGTTTTAGGTCTAAAGATAAACCTGGGGAAGTCGGAACTGGTTCTGGTCGATACTGTCACTAATGTAGAGAATTTGGCTGCTGTTCTATGGTGCAAAAGTAGCTGAATTACCTATGACTTACTTGGGGTTTCCATTTGGCTTTTTTTTTTTATTTATTTTAAAAGACAAGACTATCTGGAATGGTATTATTGAGAAAATGGAGCATCACTTGGCTGGTTGGAAACGTATGTCTCTTTCCAAGGGGGGAAGAGTGACGTTAATCAAGAGTGCGTTATCTAAATTACCTACTTATTTTTTATCTCTGTTTTCTATCCCTGCGGGAATAGCTCAACGCATTGAGAAGATTCAGAGGGATTTAATGTGGGAAGGCTTGGGAGAGGAATTCAAATACCAACTTGTCAATTGGGATCGAGTTTGTGAACCTTTACGTTGTGGCGGATTGGGGATAAAAAATTTGATACTATTCAATCAAACCCTTTTGGGCAAATGGTTATGGTGATATGCAATGGAAAAGGAGGCATGGCGTAAAATAGTGGATATTAAATATGGTGGTATGTGGTGGTGAAGGGGGGGGGGGGGGGGGGTTGTTCTAACTCTGTTTGAGGTCCGTATGGGAAGAGTTTATGGAATTCAATAAGGAAAGGTTGGCTTATATTTGCTGACTGTGTATTTTAAGGTGGGGAATGGGGCCCACCTAAAATACTGGCAGCATCAGTGGTGTGGAGAAACATTGCTGAAGACGAGATTTCTAGAGTTATATCGCCTTGTGAGTAATCCTGAAGCTTCAGTGAAGGATTTGGCACTGTTTGATGGCACCAAATTTTCTTGGAATGTCAGTTTTACTCGCTTAGTACAGGACTGGGAGCTGGCATCAGTTGCTGATTTTTTGGATGTTATTTATTCGGTGGCACTGACCTAGGGGGATATAGATATCATTTGTTGGAAGCCTTCGTCTCTAAAAATTTTCTATGTCAATTCGTTTTATAAGAGCCTCCTATCACCAGTCCATAGGTATTATCCTTGGAAGAGTGTGTGGAAACCACTTGCCCCCTCAAAGGTGAATTTTTTCATATGGACAGCATCCTTGTGGAAGGTGTTAACGATTGATTATCTTCGGAAATGTCAGTTGGTGCTGCTTGACTGGTGTTGCATGTGCAAATAGGCGGGGGAGTCCATAGACCATCTCTTTCTTCATTGCAATATTGCTAGGAAATTATGGAATTTCGTATTTACCAAGATTGGTCTTTGGTGGGTACTGTCGTGTAGGGGTGGCAATTTGTGTTCACGGGGCGGGTTCGTGTCGGGTTGGCTGATATAATTCGATTATATGGGTCAACCCGAACACGACTCGTTTATTAATCGTGTCATGATATGTCAACCCTAACACGACTTGTTTATTAAACGGGTTGACACGACACGACTCACATAACCTATTTAATAAACGAGTCGGGTTGGGTTGACACGACCCGACACAACCCATTTGACCTGAATTTCACAAATTAACTTGTTTAATAAATCATGCATCAACTATTAAAACATAATAATTATAATTATACATTTAGAAATAATGATAAAGACTAAAATTACTTTCAAAAAATAAAATAACAAGCCAAGTTCCAAATTAGAACAATAATAAAATATTACAAGTCCAAATATTAAGCAAAATAAGTAAATATACACCTATAAAGTCTTGGTGTAAAGGAAAAATAACATAGGAGAACCAAAATATTAAGCTAAAAATACACCCATAAAGTCTTGGTGTAAAGGAAAAATTACATAGGGGAACCAAAATATTAAGCTAAATATTAATCGCATATTCGCCAAAGAGAGCAAATAATTTGTCACGAACCTTCAAATACTCACATTCCTCAAATAATTTATTACAACTTTTGATATGCCGCTTTAGATTTCCAGTACCATAGGAACTTGGACTCAAATATTCAGTTCTACACTTCTTGCATTTGCAATAGGGCTTATCATCATCACCCTTAGTTGGAAGCATCTCAAAGAAAGCCCAAATAGCTGAAGTCTTCCTTCGATTTGCCGTCCTCTCTTGAGTCCCCTTCGTAATTGGAACATCTTCTAGTTCAACCAGATCATCATCATCTTCATCTTCGTCTACTAAGTTAACTTTATCAACCAGTTCACTAGTGCCTCCCATTACAAATCAAAAGGAGTTGGAAAAGGTGTTCTCAAAACAAATTGATGAATCAAAATAAGCCATGGCCATTTAGAGACCTAGAAGCTAATCTCTAAAAATGTTAAGGATAATTCAGTTATGTAGATAACCATTTTGAATTCAAATACAAACAGCCACAAACAACTGGCCTCCTCATCCGATCAAGATCAAGATAACTCCTTCAAACCAGTGATAAGATAGTTTTAGATTTATCTCAATCTGTAACTGTTATTCAAACTCAAATTCATAGTTATCTTGAATTGATGTAATCTGTTATTTTGAATTCATGTAATCTGTACACAATACTATAAATACATACAGCATATACCAGTTATGGTAAGGTAGAATATTATCAAACTATTTGTACTGTGAGATTTTGCTCACAATTTTTAGAATAATCCAATTATCCCCATTTTATTCTATTTTAAAAAGTATTTAGGTGCTCAATCTGCTGCAATGCCACAAGCCAACTATCCATACAAGGTTTGACAAATCAAAAGGGGGAACAAGACTCAATTGATAAATAATTACCAAAAAATTTAACAAAGAGTAACATTTTTTTCGGTCAAAATTTTATAGTTCGTCAAATTTAGGAAAAGGGTTCTTTTCTTTAGCAGCAAGAATGGAATTAGTATTATATGAATGATCAAACAACAACAAAATCCACCAAAAAATAAAGATGATTATCATAATTATGGCAATCAGCCCACATAAAATTAAGCCAAACATATCCATTCCATAAAAAGACACAAAATTGAAAAGAAAAACAAACAAATTTCAAATAGCATTGAAAACCCAGGAAATATTGTATGAATTTACAAAGATCGAGCCAGAGATACACAAAATAAGAGAAACCCATTTGAGATTATCGATGGGTGAAGAAGTAGTACCTTTAGGAAGTTGAAGACTGGAGTGAGAGGCCGAAAGTGTCACGGAGAGAGAGAGGAGGCCGTCGAGGGTGAGAGAGGACAGAGGAGGCGGAAGAGGGCAAGAGACAGGAGGGTGAGAGAGGACAGACTGGCTGAGAGGGTCGAGGCCATCACAGTGAGGGAGTGAGAGCACGGCGAGGGACTAACGGAGTGAGAGCACGGCAAGGGAGTGAGAGAGGTCGAGAGGCCGGAGAGGGTCGAGGCTTGGTCTGCTTGGAGGCTGTCACGGGGAGAGAGAGAGGAGGCGGAAATTTTTTTACATTGACTTAGGTTAGAAATTTTGTATTTATACCTAGGGTTTGTAAGGGTATTTTAATAAAATTAAATTAATTTAATCGGATCTATACAGGTTGACCCAAATAACTCGTTTATTAAACGGGCCTGTGCGGGTTCGACCCGAATATGACCCGAACCCATTAAGCCCCAACCCTAACCCGCTAACTTCGTGTCGGGTTTGTGGGTCGTGTCAAATATTGCCACCCCTACTGCCGTGTCATGTAGTGGACCTCTTGGCGTGCTGGTCTGGTCGCCTCTGAAGATATAGGTCTGCTGCTTTATTTTGTTTAATCCCACATTGTCTAATGTGGGTAATTCGGAGGGAACAAAAGGTAAGATCTTTTGAGGACATAGAACGATTAAATCAGGAGTTGAAACAATCTTTTCTTACTGTTTTATTTGAATGGGCTAATGCCTCAGGCCACTTCCATTTTCATTCTTTATATGAGCTGATTAATTCCTGTCAGCTATTGGAACCTGTTGTACACTCTTTGTGTACATGAGTGGTTTTATTTTAATGAAATTATTACATATCAAAAAAAAAAAACCCTTCACAATTTTTTTTTTTAATTAATTATTGGTAAGTTGCAAATGCACCCTGTAGCACTAAGTTCAATTTGAGTCTTCTTTTTTATAGTTTTTTAATTTTTAATTTTAATTTTTTTCCTTTTTCTCAAAATAACTTTGATTTAGGTACATACTTGGTCAGTGGATGCTAACCAATTCGTCGCTGATGAGGATGATGTCACTTATAGTTGCCGTGTTTCTGGTAAGAAGTTACCAAGCTACTTAATTGTTCTATATATATAAATATATATAAGATCATGCGTGTGAATTGAAAGAAGGGTTCCAATATAATGGTCTAATTGGTTATGTTAATCATTAGTTTGCTAAGTTGGTTGTGGTCATTTTGGGAATGGCCTTTAGATGAACACAAAGTTTGGGAAGCTAATAAAATCTATAATGAATTGTTGAAATCATGGAAAATGTAGAATTATCATGAAAATGAAGCATGCTGACAGGATGTGCCTTTGAACAATCTCATGGAAATATATCACTACTGAAGGTTTATTACATGTTTAAATCTAATAACATTTTCTATTTCTAAATGTTGGTTTGTATGTTTTAATTTGATTATTTGCTGCTCTTTTTGTCAAGTATGCTATATATATAGTTGTATCAATAATTGTGGTATATTTCAGCCACATGAAACATTTATTTGTTTTGTATGTTAAATGACTCTTGTTACTTATTTAAATATCTTTTCTGAGGCTACATGATGATGCAAAACAATGATCGCTTTGAACCAATTTGCACAAATTTTCTCAAGGATTTTTGCTGGGAAATAAATAGAAAAATAAAATAAACGTAGGAATCAGAACCTAGGGTTGCTTGGATTCAACACCAAGCAGGGTAGAAGACCTAGGAATCAACACCTAGGTACACTGGAATCAACACCAAGCCATTGGAAAAAATTCCAGTTGAATTTTTATTCATCAATCAATAACTTGTCCCCATGAGAGTACAATAACACACTTATATAAACTACTAAGACTAAACTCTAACCCTAATTTTCTTGGGCCAAAGCCCAATTATTAAACTACAAAATAACCTTGACTCTAGGAAATTAAATAAGAAACTAATAACCTAATTAGCTAGTAAGACCTAAAATAAAATCCAATGGACTAATATTGAGAATATAACTTTAGCCCAATTATAAAACTAAATCAGAATAAAATTGGCTTCGTGCTCCTTGCATGGCATGAGCTTTTATGACAGTTTTGCCTATGTGCCTAAGTGAAATTTCTTCTTGCAGGTGCACTTTTACTGGAAGAGGTTGTCAATTCTTATGGTAGAGAAGGAATTGATGCCATCATGAATGGTGCAAAAGAGCACTTCAAGGAGTCTCAACAAAAAAAAGCTTCTGGTTCTAAAGTTTGGTGGAGGGTAAGTGAAATGCATTTGTCTGTGCATATGTTGACAGTGAGAAAATTATCCTGTAGTAGGTGTAGGGTATGGCCAAAGACCTGTGATACAGGTTTTAACATTTTAAACTATGCTGAAATACACTATTTGAAGATCAATGTTGGGTCATGCTGCCACCCTATCTACTTAAAAGTTAAAAAAGCTTAGTAACCAAGGATGTTTTCCACCGTATGTTCACAGAGCTTTGATAGAATATGGTTTGTTGATTTATTAGCCCTTTTACCCCTCTTTGCAATCTTTCTAAAGATTTGAAATCCCCTTAAAATATATGCTGTGTTGAGTCTTTTCCAATCTATTATGCTTATGATTCTCTTGCAAGACTGGTCCAAGGTATTAGTGCTAGAGCTTTCACTCTGCTGTACCAATTCTGGATAACTTTTGGATAGTATCCATTATAAAAGGAAAAGGCCCAAGTACAAAAACAGTATGCAGAATTCAAAAATAAATAAAAAATGAAAGAATAAAACTAAGATTTAAAATTAAAAATATCCAAAAACTTCATCATTGATAAGCCCGCAAATCTGGAATCTCTCGTAAAGGGTCAAAGCGTTAGCCCCCCTTCTTCTAATGTCTGCTTTTGTGCCTTCATCAAGCCCCTTCCCTTAACTTCCTTCTTGATGTGTGAGTCCCAATCCAAGGAAGGGGAATGGTAATAAAAGACCAAAGTTCCTCTCCAATTTCTGTTGATTCGAGACTTAGGGGGATATACCATTCACAAGAGTTAATTAAAGAGGCAAATTGCGGTATCAGGGACCTCAGTGTCACAAAAATCGAATACATTGGAATCAGTATTGTCTTATTCTTTTGCAAAAATAGGAGTCAAAAGAATCATGATTCAGTAAAGGGTCAAAATGTTAGCCTCCCCTTCTTCTAATGCTTGCTTGTGTGCCTTCGTCAAGCCCCTTCCCTTAACTTTCTTATTGATGTGTGAGTCCCAATCCAAGGAAGGGGAATGGTTCCTTGGAATGGTTATAAAAGACCAAAGTTCCTCTCCAATTTCTGGTGATTTGAGACTTAGGGGGATATACCATTTCACAAGAGCTAACGAAAGAGGCAAATTGCAATATCAGGGACCTCAATGTCACAAAAATCGAATACATTGGAATCAGTATTGTCTTATTCTTTTGCAAAATAGGAGTCAAAAGAATCATGATTCAGTAAATAACCTTTAGAATAAAATGCACTGTACACCCTCTAAGTTTGGTCGATTTGGATTTTGTTCTCTGATGTTTGAAAATTTGGATATGCTACCTTGAGGTTTGGTTCCGTTTTGATATTAGCCCTTCCGTCCAAAAAACGTTAGCCCCTGACCGTTAAGTGCCACCTAGGCCTGACACATATGCTAATTGGCCCAATAAAATCATGTCATGTGTCAAGTGTATTATAAAAACTAAAAAACTTAAGATGTTGGAAACCATACTCAAGTACGACATTAAATTGATCGACCATGCCCTTTCGCAATTTGAAAAACAAGCTGCTCACTATTAGTAACAACAAATCTAGGAGCTGATCCGTGTATACTTCCTCTTGAAATTCTCCATGAAGGAAGACATTCTTTATAACTCCCTAACCACCTCACAGTGAAGAAGAAGATGATCAAATGTCTCAGCAATCCCCTACACATTAAGGAAGCAATCAATCTTGTTGCACTCTTCGAGATTATTTGCTTTTAAATTTTTGTTGCTGTGATGCTGTCCAACTTTAAATAGCCACCTTTGCAACACACACACACACCTATATATATATATATATATATATATATATATATATATATATATAATGTGTTCATTTTTAGCCTTCTCTCTTTAACTCAATTTTACATGGTATATTGCCCAGATGAGGGAAGCTACTCTATTTGCATTAGCATCTCTTTCAGAGCAACTGGTTGATTTAGAGGTTTGTGTTTTTTACATTATATCTCTATCATAAGGGAAGGTTTTGTGCTGTGGTTGGGTTCTGATGTGTGCAGCTACCATCTTTCATTCTTGATAATGTGAATTTTTTTTCTTGGTAAGATCTGCTTCATATATTTATTTAATGTACTTGTCAGGTATCAGAACCGAGTAGAGTTGACATAGCAAAGCTCCTGGAGCAAATAATTACTGAAGACATTGGAATTGGTGAACTCTCTCTCTCTCTCTCTCTCTCTCTCTCTCTCCCCCCCCCCCCCCCCCCAAACCCCTTCAATACTGGATTCAAATTGTGCATCAGTGAACACAATTTGGCGTTATTGTTCTGTTGTGCAGGGGTACATGAATATCCCTTTCTTTATGCTCGTATTTTTACATCGGTTGCTAAGTTCTCCTCTGTGGTAACTATTACACTACTTCCTTCCCTTCTTGAAGGTCATGTCTTCTAGAATATTCTTATGAAATTTCTGACTTTGTACAGATTAGCCATGGAGTTCTTGAGCACATCTTGTACGCTGCTATCAAGGCAATTGGCATGGATGTGTGAGCATGCCTTCCTCTATCTATATATATTAATATAAAACACACACACACACACACACATATATATATACACAGAGGGAGAGAGATTAAACTATATTGATGGTATTCTGTTAACAGGCCCCCACCTGTAAAAGTAGGTGCCTGCCGGGCACTTTCCCAGCTCCTACCTGAAGCAAACAAAGAACTTATTCGACCCCAAATGATGGGTTTATTTTCATCACTTACAGATCTTCTTAACCAAGTAATGTACTTCCACTATATCCTTGTGTGCTATCGTTGAAGTTCCATTCAATATTAGTTCTAATGCTGCTTTTCAGGCATCTGATGAAACCTTACATCTAGTGCTTGAAACACTGCAAGCTGCAACTAAGGCAGGTTGGTTTAAGTAAATTTCATTTTAAGTATGACTTGTATCAAGTCTTTTAATTCCATCATTAATATGGCAATTTCGATTTAGGCTAGTATAACAAGTTTCATTTGGTTACCTGTATCCTTTTTTGTTTGTTGCTCATCTAGGCAATGAATCATCGACATCTGTGGAGCCCATCATCTCTCCTATAATTCTTAATGTGTGGGCATTGCATGTTTCAGATCCGTTTATCAGCATTGATGCACTTGAGGTTCTGGAGGTAACAATGTTTGGTGTTATCGATGAATGTCATAATATGTTGGGATGCCTACATGCATCTGCTTTGCTTGTGCTTGCTATATTTCCCATATAATTCTTTCGGTTATTGGGTAATAAGGTTGACAAACTAACTAATACTATATATCCCTTTGAATAATCAAAAGCTAGTATAGTTGAATTTTGTCTTGATTATAATTGTATACCAGAGTTTTGATCCTCAAATGCAATTGCAAACTTAAGTAACTATGTAAATTAAGGCTTATCAAAAAAATAAAACTATGTAAATTGAGAGATATATTTCCAATTTTTTATTTAGTTACAGGTGGAGAACCTTTTGTGAAATTCTTAAATTCAGACCATGCCCATCTTTGATATTTTGAGGCTACAACTACAAGTAAATAAACATCAATAAGCTCTATCTCAAATGGTTGATGTAGGAAAAAAAATCAAATGATGTAACAATAAAATTAAAGAACAGAAAGTAAAGGATAGATATCCTAGAAATCAACATTTGGGCTTGCTACACCAAGAGAGAAACTCTAAGACTCAGCATCTAGGGTTTGATTAGAGTCAGCAGCAAGGCCATTGGGAGAATTCCAAGAAACTTTTAGTCATCATCAAAATAATTCGTCTCCATAGGACTAGCAGTACATTATTGTACTTATATAGTCTACTTAAGCTAAACCCTAATTCTAACTGACATAGGAAAACTCTAATTCTAATTCTAATTGACTAAGGAAACCTAATTCTAAATGACTTGAGAAATCTCAATTATTAAATTACAAAAATAACCAAAACTCAAGGCATTAAATAAAAATAGAAAGACGATTGGCAGGGTGGAAGCGGAATTTATCCAAAGGAGGGAGACTTACTTTGATTAAGAGTACTCTCTTTAATTTGCCTACATACTTTTGATCCCTTTTCCCCATTCCTGCTTCTGTGGCTAAACATGTTGAGAAAATACAGAGAGATTTCTTATGGTTGGACAAGATATGTGCCCCATATCCTAATGGGGGTTTGGCTGTTAGGAACTTCAAGCTTTTCAACGAAACCTTATTGGGAAAGTGGTTGTGGCGGTTTAGGGTGGAAAGGGAGGCTTTTTGGCGGCAAGTGGTGATGACAAAGTATGGTTCTTTGGAGGGTGGGTGGACTTCTAGGCTGGCCGATGGACCTTATGGGGTCAGTTTGTGGAAATATATTTGCCTTGGGTGGGATGAATTCTCTTGTTTAATTAAGTTTGAAGTTTGGGATGGCACAAAAGTACGAAAGTAAAATTCTGGGATGATGTTTGGTGCGGTGATGAGCGTTTGAAGAATTCTTTCCCGGAGTTGTATCGTATTGCTTGTGAGAAGGATGCTTATGTGGCAGATCATATCCATATTCGTGATGAATCCGTGCATTGGGAAGTAAATTTTACTCGACTGGCTCACGATTGGGAATTGGAGTCCATCTCCACTTTTTGGGAATCCATTTATTCAGCCTTTGTTAAAGGGTTTGGGGAGGATAAGATTTGCTGGAAGCCTGCTCAGAAAGGTTTTCATGTCCAGTCATATTATAGCGCATTGAGCCCTTTTGGAGCTGATTTTTTTTTCCTTAGAGAAGCATCTGGAAGACTAAAGTCCCCACTCGAGTTGCATTCTTCTCCTAGACAGCTGCGTTGGGGAGAATTTTAACTATGGACAATCTGAGGAAGAGAAACATTATTTTGGTGAATTGGTGTTGCATGTGTGAGGCGGAGGGGGAATCCTTGGATTATTTACTTCTTCATTGTTCTTATGCTAAGGGGTTGTAGGACTTAGTCTTTGTCATGTTTGGGGTTTAATGGGTGATGCCACGGAGGGTTGTTGATTTATTTGCATGTTGGCAAGGAAGGTTTGGAAAATTACCGAATTCTGCGATTTGGAAAGGCATTCCTCGTTGTGTGATGTGGTGCCTCTGGCAGGAACAGAATACAGAGACTTTTGAGGGGTGTGGACAAAACGTCTTGGATCTAAAACTGCAACTCTTTCTTACCTTGTTTGAATGGTTTTTCGTAACAGTGATGTTTTCCTTTACTAATATGCTAGAATTTCTAGATTTATGCTCTTATCGATCTTGATATCTTGTATCTCCTAGTACACACCTAGTGTACCTGGTGTTTTCTCATCAATAAAATTTATTACTTATCAAAAACAAAATACTAATAAACCTAATTAACTAGTATTGCTTAAAATAAAATAAAATTGACCAATAAAAATACAATTGGTTCCAAAATTAAATAAGACTAAATTAAAATAAAAATTTCTTTGTGCTTCCTGTTGAAGGATAAGAATGTTGGCACTGGACTTTTGCAACTTTTGAATCACCTTTTAGCATTGAGAATAGAGAAAACTTGCATTCTAGAAAAGAATTCAATGAGAAAGATTCAAACAAAGAGGAGCTTCACAAACAGCCCTCAGTCCTATCATTTCTTATATATAGAGATTTGGTTATAATATAATGGGGAATATTCTAATGTTGACAGCAGGTAGCAACACCTCATCACCTGAATAGTCAAGACTAAACTAGAAGAGTACCACCCATACGGCATAAGGGTAGAACACAATACACTATTATCTCTCTAACTCTTTAACAGTCCCCCTCAAGTTGGAGCATATATGTCTATAAGTCCAGCTCGGAACAGATAAACTCTAGACTATTCCTACATAATGCCTTTGTGATGTAGGATCTTTAGGAATTCAACACTAATTAGATTCTTGATCAAAATCTGAATGTGTTGATGGCTGTTTGGTATTAAACTAAAGAATTGAACATAAATGAAAGAAAGATAAAACACTAGGCAATCACACTTAGGTAGAAGAAGACAATCACACCTTCAAACCTTAAAAAAAGCTGTTGGAATTTTAATAAAATCAATCTTTCTATTAATTTAATTGACTGCAATAAAGCCTTTATATAGGCCATTGCTAAATCCTTTCCTAGAAGGACTAGGACTCTTAAATAACCTGTTCCTAGAAAGACTAGGAGGACTCCTAATAATAATGAAAACCAATTAAGAACTTCTAAACCAAATAGGAAAAAGACTCAAATCATAAAATAAGACTCATGGGTCTCTAAAACAACCCATTACAGTGAAAATTACCAAACTACCCCTAATTTAATTAAAAACTTTATTAGAACTAAACCAACAACTTTCTAACATAAGAAACTTATTACCAAGACTTAATAATAACTAAAGTAACCTATGAGAGGTGCCAAGAATGCCGTGCATCAAACTAAACCACAATTCTTGAATCTTTTTGTATTTAATATTGTTTTTTGCTGAGCTCCTCTTTACTGCCTGCATCACTTTGTAAAGATATTAACAAGTTGGTCTTCAAACTTCACAAAAGTGTAGCAATGGCTCCACTTTGAATCTTTTCTCTCTGAAAATGGAAATTTACTTTAATGTTCTTGGTCCTTTCATGGAAACAGGATTGGACGCAATGTGCGTAACGACTTGATTATCACAGGATAGTGAGATAGGAGTATTTATTGTGAAAAGTTATGTAACCAAGTCAGCTCACTAGCAGTATGTGCCATTGCCCTGTATTATGCTTCTGCACTAGACCGTTCTTGCTCCAGGTTACAGGATTTCCTCAGGAATGTGAAATTTCTTGTGGTGGACCTTCTGTTTAGAGGTGATCTCGCCTAGTTTGCATCAGTGAAGCCTTCCACCTTGACATGACCATTCTTTTTAAACAATATGCCTCAGCCTAGGGTTCTCTTCAATTAACATTCCAATTTGGGATTCTTGGGGCTTCTAGGAATTGACTCACTACGATAACTGCAAATGAGATGTATGGCCTTTTGATGGTGAGATAGTCAAGCTTCCCAACCAATTGACGATATCGACTAGGCGTGAAAATAGGATGCTTAGTAGATGTTTGACCTGCGGCTCTCTTTAGAGTTTTTGATTTGGATCCATATGTCAACAAGACGAGAACCCAACAATCCTGTATCCTTATTACCAAGTACATACTTCCTCTTAATTAAATTGATGCCTTGCTTAGGCCTTGCAATGTCAATCCCCAAAAAGTACCAAAGTTTGACGAGATCTTTGGTGAGGAAGTGTTTTTGCAAGAATTGTTTCAAGTTAGTGATTCCTTTAGAATCATCTCCTGTAATTACTATATCATCCACATAAACCACAAGTAGTATGTATCCAACATCACTGTGTAAGTGGAACTTCAGAATATTTCCTAAACCATGCTCTCAAAGAGTGCGTGCATGGGCGGCGCCAAGTGTACTTCAGTGGGGTCAATCAAATTAAATTTTTCTTTCTAACATAGGTATATATATATATATATAATTTGGGATTTTTTAGACGTTGTGATGTGGGCTCTCGGGTAGAAGGGTTTGTGTTTAGGAATGGGGTTGGAGTGTGAGTTAATTTGAGTAGTAACTAGGCAGCATAAAGCCTCTGCATAGAGAAGTCCATCTCTAAAAGAAATAGCACACTAGGCTAAGTAATTCTCATTCTCAAAATATCAAATCTAAAACTAAATTTACAAAGGCAAGGCCATGCATTATATAGCATGCCTTAGGTACAATCTGATTGGCTGCTGGATGCAGCCCTATGATTGGCTATCCTATGCTAAAAGCTCATTGGCTGAATTATTAACAACCCCTAACAAACTAACCAACTCAGCCAAGCCTTCCTATTGGCTGCACATGGCTTAATTCTAAGTGGTTAACAAGAAAAGACCAAGTACTAGGTTGTTAAGCTTTTGAGACAACAAGTACAAGGTTGTCTCAAAACTAATTACAAGCCTAAAACAGAAATGAAAACACTAGCTTAGATGCTCCTGCATCACGTTGACCCCACTAAAAAAAATAAAAAAACTGAAGGTGAGTGTCAATATTACTAAAGTTATGTAATAATCTTATATGTGACATGTATTTTATTTTTTGTTTCACCACACTCTATTTCCCAAGTAGTGTCCCTTTCTCACTTTTAAATCTCAATTCTATATCTCCTCTCCCTAACTTCTCTTTTAGTCTGCAACTTTGGCTTATAGCTGGGGTTTATTCTTTTAGTTTTATACTCATATATCACTAATTTATACTTATTAGTGGTTAGACTTCAAGTCTTCAAGTAATATGTTTCTTTTTACTATTTTTTGGATATATAATTTATTCATTTGTATTTTCTCTATGAGTAGGGTTTCTAATTAGGATTTCTAATTATAATTTCAGTTCAAAATAGTTGTTTTGTGGCTATTATTATGGTACAATTTCGAGAAAGTTGTAGTTAATATGGTCTAATTTGAAGAAACTTTTCATCCATAATCTTAGTGAAAAAGGTAATTTGGTTTATAAGTCATTGTTTTTTTATTTTAGTTTTTTTATATAGGTCAAGTTAATTCAATAAAGCCACTAATACCATGGATAAATTATTGAAGAAAAAAAAAATCAATTGTGTCACAAGATTCATCTCCTATCTAAGAAACTCATGCCAATGATCATTTTTTTTTTCAAAGCAAAATCGTATAAACTTGAAAACTCTTTCCACGGATCCAAATTACGAAAAAAAAAAAAAAAATCAGAGTATCATCCTAAGGATTAAGATGAAATTAGAAGTGTATATATGCAAAAAAGGTCTTTATCATTAACCTCTTAGTCACAAATTTTCGTAAACGAACAATGGTTGGGTGTTTCATCGATTTAATCCTTGACAATTAATTAATTGACCCCACTGAAAAAAAATTCTGGCTACGCCACTGAGTGCATGAGAGCATATAATGCTTTCCGCTACTTGCAAATACTACCTCGATATTCCCCCTAAGTAACAAACTGTGGTTGCTCCTTAGATCATAATCAATACCATAAGTCTAGGTATATACCTTGGAAACCAACCAAGTCTTAACCAATAGAACTGTCAAGATAGAATTTGACTGTGTTTACCTATTTACACCCAACCATACATTTGCCAGATAGTAATGGAACAAGTTCCCAAGTACCGTTTTCATGTGAAGCAGCCATTTCCAATTCCATGGTCTGTCTCCAACCTGGATCAGAGAGTGCATTCTGAATAGTTTTAGGAATGGAAATACCAGAGAGTGGAAATAAAGCAAGAAAGGAAGGGGACAATGACTGGTAAGACACAAAGTTACTAATAGGATGCTTGGTATTACAAAAACGCATACCTTTCGGAGAGTAATGGGAAGTGAGTCTAGGTCAATAGATGAGGATGGATCCATAGGAGGGAAGGAGGATGGAGGGGCACTGGAGGTGGAGGCCTAGAGCATCTGGTATAAACCTATAATGGAGCAGGAGCCTTGGGAGGTAATGAATTGGGAAAAAAAGACAGGAATAGGTAGAGACGGTAGGGAAACTGGAGTCGGAAGAGGAACCACTGGCTAAAGTAATGCTTTGTGGTGATGTAGTAAGATGATAGATAGATGAGTGGATGTACCAGTCATATGCACAGTAACACCAGAATACACATGGATCAAAAGTGGAAGATAAAAGACAATAGGATGCATTATCTGACTGGGCTAGAGTGGTAGCAGAGGAAAAAGCAACTCGCTACTGATAAGCCAGGAATTGAGCATACTCTTCCTTTGGTATGGAGATCAATTGTGTCTCTGGAACAGTAGTGGACAGATTTGATGTTGGAGTGAAGTCATCTTGGGGTTTTAGTATAGTCAATGAAGGATTACGTTTAAGCTTAGTATCCATTATGCTCACAACCAAGGAGGATATTCAACAATTCACACAACAATAGTAGATAAAAGATGAAGGTATGACTTCAAAAGTAACAATGTAAACCTTGAGGTTTCAAAAAGTAACAATTTAAAACTCAACCCATTTGAATAGAATGAGGATTTAATTTGTTATTTTTTGAAGCCTTTTCGTTTAATTTGATACTTTTGAAACCATAGGTTTAATTTGTTACACACTTTAAACTATAGGGTTTCAAAACGTAATTTTCCCTTATTTTCTTCTCAATTTCTGCTTTTAAAGGGAATTAGACTAGATCAAGTCCATGTCAGCAGCTTGATCCCCTGTCAAGATATATGGAGTGGCAATCATACCATCTCCACTTTTCTCTAACAAGATGGAAGCAATATGAAATTGTTGTTTGGTTGTCACAAGGCAATTTCACAATGAAACTCAATTCTTCTAGAAGATGTTTTTTCCACATGAGTTCACATCATTAATGCCATGGTTCTATATGGTTCTATATTTAATCCTTACATTAGAACGGTACACAATAATTTGCTTCTTAGAAAATTTTATTATTTGTGCCTGTTTTTTATGTTCTATTTGCATTTGTAACTTAGAAAAGTTTATTTATTTATTTATTTTTATTTTGTTCTAGTAACATTTTATTCTAATTTTAATCCCAGGCAATAAAAAATTCTCCTGGTTGTATACAACCACTGACATCCCGAATTTTACCATATGTTGGGCCAATCCTAAACAAGGTACAATTTATAAGAGTTTTCACAATGTGAATGTACAACAGTTGTGAAGGTATGTGTTTCTGATGCATTCTGATGGTTATTATCAGCTTCAACAGCAGCCTGATGGATTAGTAGCAGGATCTTTGGATCTGGTGACTATGCTATTGAAGGCAAGTTATATTTGGCTAGATGGTTTCTTTTATTTTCCTATCGCTATTGGCCCTCCAGCTTTTCAAAATTTATGTGGCAGCATAATCTTATCATAATAGTATCCACATAATTGCTAACTACTCTTTGTAATAGCATTTTGCAGAATGCTCCTTGTGATGTAGTAAAAGCAGTATATGATGTCTGTTTTGATGCTGTTATCCGGATAGTCCTTCAAAGTGACGATCATAGTGAGATGCAGGTCATCTAAACTTTCTCAATGCCTTTTCTTTTTTCTATGTGCTTGTTTTCTATGCAACTGTTGAAATGACTCCTATGCTGCCTCAATATGGACCAGAATGCAACGGAATGTTTAGCTGCTTTTGTGTCTGGGGGAAGGCAAGAAGTGCTCACTTGGAGTGGTGATTCTGGGTTTACTATGAGAAGTTTACTTGATGCTGCTTCAAGGTCATTTAATAGTCATTTTCTTTGTTTTACAATCCCATTGGAAAGCGTGAAAGCACTTGCTTAATTTTGTAAAAATTTGAAAATGTCATACTGGCCTATTATTATGGGCTAGTAGAACCTAGATTCCTTTGTTGATTATCAATTACTTGCATTAAGAGATTTTATGTTTTAGTTTAAAAATTCATGGTGTTGCTAGGTTCATCATTTTTCTCAAATCCACTTGTGATCAGGGGCTTAAGCTTTGTCACTTGCTCTAGTTATTGATCCATTTCCACATTCTAATCATTTTGTGGGATGCAGATTTTCTTTTGTGTTCTTCATTTTGGTGCTCTCACATTTCAATTACAAATGACAGCTCCATTTTTTTTGTTCTTTGTGTAATTGTACAAGGTCCTGATTGATTGTGATAATTGACATGGAAGAATGTATTGAATTGTCTCTACCTTTTATCCTTCAATTTGGTTTCTTATTTTATGCGTGGGAGATATAGACTTTCTTTTCCCATTTGTTCACGTTTTTTGCTGGATGCTGACCGTTCTAGCAAGCAGACCTTATCATTGCTCATTCCTGAGTTATTCCTCTGCTATGTAAACTGCTAGTTGACATCTCTGCTTTGTAGAGTACATATATCTTGAACAGTTTTCTTCTTTGATTGGCAAGTTACACAAGAAACCAGTGGGTATTGAATCCACAATCTCACCCTTTGCCCCGTTCTTTTGTTGGAAGTGCCATTTGATATAGAACTCATTAGCTGAAGTGATAAGAGTAGTTTAAGATGATATTTCTTCTTTTCAAAATGCATTGTTGCTTGTGGGTTTTCTAGTAGTACATTCGTATTCCTGTTAATTTTCCGTAATCAATATTATATTATAATTTTTCTCATAGATCCTGGTTTCTGGATGCTGATATTCGTGCAATTTCAATGCAGACTTCTAGACCCTGAATTGGAAAGCTCTGGTTCTCTCTTTGTTGGGAGCTACATCTTGCAGCTTATATTGAATCTGCCATCACAAATGTCACTGCATATACGAGACCTGGTCGCTGCTCTTGTTAGACGGATGCAATCTGCTCAAATAGTGGGATTGAGAAGCTCTTTGCTACTTATTTTTGCTAGATTAGTAATGTCCTTAAACTTTTAACTTCATCTAGCTTGACAGTGTAAACTTCTAATTTATTTTTCTTTTTTGAAGTCGCAAATTGTTTTGTTTATGTGGGTATTCTCGGGTATTCATGTGGTTCATACCTTACCAATAGAGTTGCTTATCAAATTTCCTGAACGTTTCATGATTGTTGGCATTGTCAAGAAGTCAGGCACCTCCACATATTCTTCATGGATAAAGTTTTGAATGCTTTCCCCCCTTTCAAAATGCAGGTTCATATGAGTGTCCCAAATGTTGAACAATTTATTGATTTGCTGACCAGCATCCCAGCTGAAGGCTACGATAATTCCTTCGCTTATGTAATGTCAGAATGGACTAAGCAGCAAGGTAAGCATCCCTAATGCACTGGTTTTCTTTGAGAAAGGTATCCAAATGTATTTCAAGTGGCAATATGAGCAATCACTCACATGTTTATTCAGATTGGGTTTCATAATGGCCTTGTTGCATTGCTTATTTACTTGATAAAGAGTAATTACATTTGTGCATGGTAGTAAAAGCTCAAACACGGATGAGGTAATTAGTAAGATATGTTATGTATCCTTTTGATGGGATAAAAGTACAAAAATAGGAGGAACTAGAGCTTCAAAAGCCCTTGTTGCATAGGGTGCTAAGTTTATGCTTAGTTATAAGATTGACTTTGATTCAAGATAATTAAAAGAGGAAATTTGTTTTGCTTTGATGGTAATTTTTTGTTGTTTTAGTAACATTTTGTTTAATTAATTTGAGTTCAATAACCAAGAGCCTTGTGACTCAATGACATTGCTAATTCTTTCCATAGGAACCATACTTAAAAACTAGCCCAATAACTCTATCTTTGGCTACTTAAAAACTATAAGAACCATACTTATCAAAAAAAAAAAAAACTGTAAGAAACACAACAGTGTAGGAATAGTGGTCAATCAACTCTGGGTCGAGCTTTAAAATCGGACGTCTTGGGTTTGAGTAACCACTGTCCCCCTTGTAGCCATCGGATTGGGAGAATTTAATTGCCCCTCCCCCCCTCTAGCCATCGGATTGGGAGAATTTAATTGCCCCTTGAATTACCCAAGGTGCACTTGCGGGAAACTCTTTGTCGAGCGTCTGTGCACCGCCGAGAATAGTCGGAGCAAATGTTTCAGATGCCCAGGGCGAATAAAAAAAATAAAACGGTAAGCATTGAAATTTATAATTTAAACTCTAGACAAAGTTGTTTTGAATAAATAAATTATAATGTCACTAATCGGTGTCCAAGGGGTTGCAATCAAAGTGCATAGAAAAGTATTGAATGGATGCCCCTTTTGAAGATCAGAAACAATGGGCAAGAAATCAATTGGTGTTGTGTGATTTGGTTGCTGGTTTTGTCTTTTGAGTGTTGACACACAAATGGTTTTGATTGGGTACTTTTTTTTTAATTTTGCTAAGTAATGGATTTGATTGGTTAAGTTGGCACTGGTGGAACACTTTCCTCAATATGGTTATATCTTGTTTATTTATTTATTTTATTTTTAAATTTTTGGCACAGAAAAAAAAGGAAAATTAGAAAAAGAAAAAGGCAAGTATGGTATATTGTTTTATTGAATTATTAAATATAAATACAATATAATTGGGGCCCATTCTTTTTTGTTTGGATGAAGTAGCTTACCACAACAAATTGCATTTTTTAATTTATTTTACATGGATTCTTGAAGAGAAATTTCTTGTAGATGTTATAATAAAAATTATTTTTTCTACAAAGTTTATATTTTTTATTTTAATTTAACAAAGATGGGTATAATTTTTAATTTATATGACTCTGTATCACTTCCTCTCCTTTCTACTTTGCAATCAAACTTACTAAAACATCTGTACAGAAGAAAAGGATTACTATTCTCTTTCCTCTCTCCCTCGAAACTTCAAGGCATAATGTAAAGGAAGACTAGGATAGTTCATTTTCACGATTAACCACTTAGCCACGTTGATTAACAAAAGATTTGCGAGAAAATATAAGTTGATTAAAGTATGATTTATTCCAATTACTACTTGCTTGCAGGTGAGATTCAGGGGGCCTATCAAATTAAAGTTACTACCAGTGCTTTGGCATTGTTGCTTTCCACAAGGCATGCTGAATTCGCAAAAATCAATGTCCAAGGCCATCTAATTAAGGTTTGCATATAATTTTAGTTACATTTTCTTTTTGATGCGCTAACCCTCTTAAGGATTTTATTTTATTGGGAAAAGTTTGCTGGAGGGATAACCACACGCTCAAAAGCTAAATTAGCTCCAGATCAGTGGACAATGGTGCCGCTTCCGACAAAGGTATTTCTTCATTGTATTTTTCTACCTTAAAATTTAACGTTTGGATGGACAGAACAAGACATTTTTGCTCTTCCAAGCCATATGAGTTATCTGCTCGGAAAGTGCTCTTCCACTAGTGCACAATTGTGCTCTTGAAAAGCTTAATATACTATGCAACTTGCTGATTATTTCTTGTGCTTTTAATAATCCAAAGGTATGGAGACATGAAAGCCTGTTCTGTGCCTCTGGAACAGTTTTCCCTTTTAAAATTGGAAATTGTATGTTTGAATTGAATCTGCTTGAATCCCCTGGGTGATACAGATATTGGCACTGTTGGCTGATGCATTAATTGAAATCCGAGAACAAGATTTGGCTGATGATGATGAGGTAGGTAGTTTTATAATTTTCTGTCTGGACCAGAACACCCATTTGTAATTGGATCTTAAAGTTTGAACCTATTGTGTATCAGGATAGTGACTGGGAAGAAGTTCAAGCTGGGGATGTGGAAATGGATAAAGATTTGCTTCATTCTCTTTGTGCTGCATCATCTGGCAGACCCACATATGAACATCTTGAAGCAATGGAAAAAGTATATAACAAGGTTTGAAAGGAACAAGATAACTTTCCTGTTTTTCAATTTGTGCGTACACTTTTTCTTTTTCCCTTTCTTTGCATTACCTTTCCCTTATTTCTGGTTAAACTTGCTTGAGCATTTCAAGGATCACGAAGATGACTATGAAGACGACCAACTAAGTGTTGCTGATCCCCTTAGTCAGGTGTTGTCCGGATTCCAAATTTTTGTATTTTCAAATATTGTCGATGTCAAGCATTTTTTATATTGTTGACTACTTGATTGCACCTGACAGATTAATCTGGCTGACTATGTTGGAGATTTCTTAAAGAACTTTTGTCAGAGCGATAGACAGCTGTTTGAGAACCTTTGCCAGGTGCTTTAATAATTTCAGAGTCAAGCAGTTGAAAATGTCTATCAATATGAAGTTCCTTTCCTCCCTCTGAAGTGTATATGACTAACTTAAAATATGTGGTCTTGTTTTGCTTTTGTTACCATAGAGTTTGACAGAGTCTGAGCGGGATGCTATCAAGATGGTACTAAATCATTGACGACTTGTATTTGGTATATCGAGAATGGATTGCTGAGTGTTGTTCCATCCATTGTTTCATTGGAAAAAAAAAAAAAAAAATCATCATCTTTCCAAAGCTGAGGGATGCAAGGCCTATATAGTTGAGTTTGTAAAGCAGAGGGTTTTTTTTTTTTTTTTTTTTTTTTTTAAATCATTTAATTTTTTGACAGTTAGAAGTATTGAGACTTGCAATTTTGGTTTTATGTTTGAGAATTGAATGTTAATTGACCTATGTGACTTCTGATGCGTATTCTTACTGAATTTTTGTTGTACTTTATTAAGAAGGTTGATACAAATACAAGGTAAGAAAATAGTTCATATATTCCTTACATGCAAAGCTTTCTGAAGAGCTTCAGCAACCCATGCTATGGAGTGGTGTGGTCAAGGAAGTACTGACTAATTGGTTCTGCCTAAAGTAGGATGTGCTTGTGCCTGTGCCTGTGCTTGTGCATGCATCATTCTGCGGTCATATGTATCACTACGCTTATGAGTTTCTAAATAACTCTTGCCAGGCGGGTGACTGGAATGGAGAAAAATTCTTTATTGGTGGCAGATTAGACCTAATTACTATTATTATTATTATGGGAAAAATACACTTCACTTACATATGGTTTGACTCATTTACATTTTGCCCACCTGAAGTATTATTTTTTAACTTCCGTTACATATCCTCTCACTGTTGTTAACAATAACAAAATCAAAACAAAAGAAAATAAAAACTCATGGCTCTCATCTTCTCTCTCATGTTTGATAAACCCCAAACAGCCTCACCTATTTTGTAAATGAGAAGACTTGTTGGATTGATGATAGATCTCTGCAGAGAGTCTGCTACTTTCACTGGGTTTGCTTTGTCTTCCTTTTGATTCGCTGATTTTATACCGTGTTGCTGGGGAATACCACACCAAACCATAGCCGTCCGATACATTCAAAGGAAGTTCACATCCAACGATTTTGCTTTTACTTTGTTTACAGTACTTCGTTTACTGGGATTATATTCAATGATTTTTCCATAAGGATTTGAATCAATACATTCAACGGCTGAGATTTGATCTTGACGAAGAAATTAATATAGTCAACATGACTCCTTAACGTGAATTTGTAACATTTTCTTTTCAGTTATGACTCAAGAGTTGAAGTGAAATATGGGGTTTATCAAAAGTGAGAGAGAAGATGAGAGCCGTGAGTTTTTAATTTTCTTTTGTTTTAATTTTGTTAATGTTAACGGCAGTGAGAGGATATGTAACAGAAGTTAAAAAATAATAACTCAGGTGGGTAAAGTGTCAAGTTTGAAACCATGAATAGGTAAAGTGTAAATGAGTCAAACAACATGTGGGTAAAATATATTTTTCCCTATTATTATTTATTTGTTTTGTTATTATTATTATTGTAATATGAAAACCACCATCATCATCATCATCATTAACATTATAAATATTATTCTTTTTTTCCCCAAACATCTTACAGTGTCACTGACGAAGTGCAACAGTTTTCCTAAGTCTTAAAGCGAGTACAGAGCAGGATAGAAGGTCCAATATGTGTTTGTTAACAAAAAATTAAACTCATGAGAGTTAAAGCTAGCTGGGTAACATTATAAATCAAATTATTTGGGTGTTGGATCAACTCTAGCAAGGGCAAAACAATTTGTCGAGTCCTGATGAAGTTGAAGCCATTCATCACCTCAATGTTTGAACTACGGGGACTCCATGATATGCAGGAAGCCTTGTTGGCTCAAAAGTATAATTAGCAATTCCTTTCTGTTTTGGTCGGAACCGTCGGAATTTCTCATATCGATAAGCAAACCGAAACAAGAAATCCCTTCATTCCATCTCGGTCCAAGTTCCGGCCCATTTCGGCAAATATCGACCAAAATGCAAATTTCGACTGATCTGCAAATATGCTTAAGGTTTATTTATTTATTTATTTTCTTAAAATCTTTAGCAAACAAAAGCTCTCAAATAAATGGTATTATTTAATAGTTTATCTTTGTTTATATTTTCTTATTTTATTTTGTTCTTTACAATTAGTTTAGATGTGATGTATATCACAAACAAAATAAATATTAAGTTAACAAAATAATAAATTGGATCTACCAACAAAACTATTAATAAAAAAATAAAAAATAAAAAACTCTATTTTTTTTTTTCACAAAATGATGTTAAAAACTTTTATTTCTTGGTTTTGAATTGATATGTTTTAAGTTTGATTAATAATTAGATATATCTATTCATATTACTAATAAATAGATATTCAAGTTAATCTTGAAACGGTACATCAGAATAGACCTATATTGAAATATTGCATTTTAGTGGACAAATTGAAAAGGGTACCGAAACAAAATTGACAACATTGCTCAAAACATGAGGGTGAATTACTTAACTAACGGAAGTAAGATTCTTGTGGTGTTGAGTGTAATCCAATTATGAAGGGGGTTTTTTTTTTTTTTTTTTTTTAATTCTATTTATCAATTTTCAAATAAGTAGATTAGATTTTGTTAGGAAATAGTTTACCTCCAATCTGATTTGGGGGAATCCTCCTACAACCCATTACGTGGAAAGTAAATAGACCAACCACGTGTACTTTTAGTCACATAACCTTTTTAATGAGTCATGTGACTTTTTCAAATAATACATGTGGATATTCTATTTAATTGACATGTAGTATGTTGAAGGAAAATTCCTCCAAACCAAGTTAGAGGTAAACTCTATCCATTTTGTTATGTCATCAATAATTTAAATATATATTAGATTTTAGGAAATTTAAAATTCAATCTACTAATTTTAAAATGGATGATGTGGTAAGATTTAATCTACTAATTATAAAATGAATGCATAAGATTTTAATAATTTCATAATAAAAACAGAAAGCAATAAGCGATTGAAATACAAAATAAAAAAGAAAGAAGAATAGATACCGGAATGAGTAGAATTCAAAATCAGGTTGGAAAATTGGTGGAGGATGATGTGGCCATTGAAGGTAGATTTATTGATATTTTCAAAGGCTAAAATGCATAATCACCCCCTGGGGTTTGGCTCAGTTGCAAACAGGCCCCCTGAGGTTTTGATTTTGCAATATAACCACCTGGGGTTTTTAAATTGGTAAAATTGACCCCTCTAAGTATATTTTTTTGTTAATTTGGCTAACAAAATTTGTCATATGCATTGCACTTGGGTTTATAATAATGAATTATTTATTATAAAGTGGTCACATATAATGCATATGACAAATTTTGTTAGCAAAATTGACAAAAAATATACTTAGAGGGGTCAATTTCACCAATTTAAAAACCCCAGGTGGTTATATTGCAAAATCAAAACCCTAGAGGGTCTGTTTGCAACTGAGCCAAACCCCGGGGGTGATTTTGCAATTTGGCCTATTTTCAAAATAGTCTTTACTTCTCTTTTTGGCGGAATCAAAATAGTCTTTACTTGATTGCCTGTCTCTAGACGCTATCCTTTTGTCCAGCTGAAACGCATTAATTTACCTCTTTCGTCACCTTAGTAGCAAGCGGATTTATCCAAGGACCTTTTTTTTTTTTAAATGAAAAAAATAATAATAATAAAATTAAAAAAATTTTAGAGTATTCTTTCTCAGCCGGTTAGATATAAATTCTCTATTTTGCCACTTCAAAACCCCACTTTTTCATTTTAACTATCAACTTATATAAAATACATCACATTCCAAACTTTATTTTATAATACATCTTATTTAAATATCGGAAGAATTTTGTATTATTATTTATTTTTCAGACTTCACAACTCCAGCAAAATCATTGGTAACCTTCATAGCCCACATCATCAATCCAAATCTACAAGCACAGATCTCATGCTGGCAACCACAACTACACCCCACACCGACAACCACATCCATGCCCCACGCCGGCATCCACGAACCCATGGCACTCGACCTAGCCACCTTACCTTAACCCCATCTCACTTCAACACATTCACATTTCCCCACCCACCAAATTTTGAATCAAATCAGAAAACCAGTTTGGGTATAATTTTGAGGACATGGGTATAATTTTTACAAAACACGGTCTACAAGTTTGGGTATTTTTTATCAAATCTTGAATGGGTATTTTGGAGCATATTGGCCACCACAAACGGGATCCACATGAAGTGACCCATAGAGAGAGAGAGAGAGAGAGAGAGAGAGAGTATGAATTAAAAAAAAAAAGAGTAAAAAAAGAAAAAGATTTACATTATGAATAGTACTCGGTATTGTTAGCGAGTACTGTACCATCATGTATTATTTTGAGAAAAATTAGAGGACTGGTAGGGAGCCCCTTTTTTGTGATTTTTTTTGCTACAATACTCTCCATTTTGGCAAAAAATAAATGCATTTTAGAACACCAATTGAGAAAACTCTTATAAAAGAGAGAGTTGCTGCATAGAGCAGTAACAACAAAGAGGGAGCCAACCAACAAAATGGGTTTTTAAGGCCCCATTTGCCTAGCACATGGAGGGGGCCTATTACATGATGCAGCAAGTGTCAAATTGTCAATTGAGTTGTAATAGTTAAAAGCTTGTAATTACTTAGGTCATGTTTGGTATACTGTAATAAACCCTATAATGAAATAGTTATTCCTAAAGAATAACTAATCCGTTGTTCTGTTGTATTTTTGTTATAGGAAATAACTATTCTTTTATAACAACTATTCTTTAAAATGAGGAATAACTTCTTTTTTTTTTTTTATTAAAAGGTGTGTAATAATTATTCCTTTACATAAATATTAGCACTTAATCAAATAAAAATAAAAGTATTAGCACTTAAAAAGTAAATTCCCAAAAACCCCCCCGTTGTTAGTTGCTGCCCTAATGGTTTACAATTGGATGGCGTATCCGCATGTATTGAATTTGAAAATCCATAACCTCTTTCTTCTTTATTTCTTTTGTTCTATTAATAAACCTTTTTATTTTTTTTTTTTTTTTATATATATATTACGATAGCATTTAAACCTATGGTGTCCGCTCCATGATAATTACTCTTACCATTATATCAAGACACCAATTGGCTTTTGGTGTAAGCAGGATTCAAACTCAGGTCTTTTACTTGATAACAAGAGACTTTACCAACTAAGCTAAGTGGAATCCACTAATAAACTTGGGTTTGATATCATATGGATGGTGTTAAACGGATTTTGAAAATTTTGTATAATCAATATTAAAAAAAAAAAATTATGAATATATTAATTTTGAACAAAGGTCAATAATATTATTATAAAATTGTTTTATTTAATACATGATAGGGTACTAAATTAGACCCACAAAAATTGTAAATATAATTTAAGAAATAACAACATTTTAGTTAAATTGATTGAAAAGTTATTAGTTCAGGTTCTATTCATATGTTGTCACCAAACTAATGAATATAAATAGTTATTATTTTACAACATCTTGTATTCCTTGTAATACTAATTCCTATTCCAATGTAATCACTATTATAGTGTACCAGATGTACCTATATGTTCAGTTTCTGTTCCAACAGATGCAAGCTCGCACTTGTTGTAACATTCTAAAGGGTAAGCTACACAAGCAATAATTTATTTTCTTCTTCAACAACTGGCTTGATGTGTGGGTTCCAGTTAGCTCAACTAGTAAAATCTCTTATCGTCAAGGAAATTGAGTTCGAATCCTACCGATACCAAAAACCAATTGGTGTCTTGGTCTGATAGTAAGAGAAATCATCATGGAGCGGACGCCATAAGTTTAAATGCTATCATAACTAAAAAAAGGGGGCTTGATTTGGTAGCATCATCATTTGTAACGATTAAGACTACTAAGCCCATTAGTCCACATAGTTGGCCATGTACCAATAACCAAAGATATTGATATCTTGCCAGCCTTCCAAGTAACTCCTCACCGAATCTCTTTTGAAAGAAGATCTTTTGTCTCGTGGTAAGCTGTTCCTGTTCCTTTATAAAACTTCCGTTATTGAGTTAGCCATACATTTCAAATGCATGTTTCTAGCGATTCACATGGAATCATCAAATGATACTAAGTCTTGGATAGGAATCTACAACGTAGTAGAAGTCACTCTTACTGCCACTCTACAAAAATGTACATGAGGTTTTCACCACATATGGCTCCTCATCCTCAAGACTTCAACCCATTTTATAGCCCATTTAGTGATTCTCACACCAAACCAGCATACTCTACTTTCAAATTGGTGCACACCATTTCGCTTTCAAACTAGCGTACACCACATTAAAACTAGCTTACGCCACTAGGTGTCAGAAACCCTAATTTCATTAATTATGGCTACAAGTCGTTAGAAAACACTAATTTCACTAGCTAGGGCCACCTCATTCTCCAAGAAACCCTAGCCCCCTTCTGTTTCTATAAAAGAAACCCCTAACCTCACTTTTATATATCTACAATCATCAACAATTAGTTAGAGTATGCTCAAACTCTCTGAAAATTTATCTAGAGTGATAGTCAAATAGAAAAGTTACAAGAAATAGTCTTTTGACCTCTTAGCTATTTTCTAAGTTTTTCTTGACTAGAAAATGAGTCTTTTATCTTATTAGACTACCAATATCACTCCTACCCTTCATGCCTCTTTAAGCCTAGTTCATACCTAAATCACCTGTTGTTCAAAACACAAGAAGCCGTGTTAGAGATTCGACCAAGGGACCAGACAAATAATTGCTAATTAGCTTAAAGGAGTGAGATGTGGATTTCCACCATGAACTATATTGTTCTCCTTAATTTTTTTTTTTTTATTCATGGTTTTTTTTTTTTTTTTTTGCTCTCTTACTTTTCTATTCAAATATGCTTAATCTGTTTTATTTTATTAGCGCCTTAAATTCCAGTTATTAATTCAAATTTGCTTAATTTTACCTTTACCTTTCTTCTATTGAAATATCTATCATTTAGGGTGTCTCTGTCTAGAGTCACGTATTGTACATCATTTCATGACAGGATTATGCCGATTAGAGTTCCTATTTTGTTCTTGTTTTCTAGATTATGCTCGAATGACCCTAGTGTACACCACTCCAATTGTGGCGTACGCTGGTTTAGATAGAAAGTCACAATATTTTTTGTTTATTTTATTATTTTTTATGCAATTGCTTTCATGTTTTTACTTTAATATTTTAATTCATGCTTCAATCCTATTTATTTTCTTTCTCTTAAATAAATTATCAAAAATACAAAAATAATTTTCTTTTTCTCATTTAGGATTTTAACTAGAGAAAAGTAGAATAGGAAATCTAAATTTTACTTTGTTAGAAATATTTTTTGTATAATGGACTATACAATCACATGTTTAGGAGATTTGATTTCCCATGATTAATGCAATTTGTGATCACATGCCTTGAATGATGATTGATGTCATGATTCATTGTTTTGACTGAACAAGGTGCCAAATGAGAATTAGACACATGTCTAGAATTATTCAAAATCAATTATTTCCTTATGCAAATTTGGTCACATGAATTCCAAATTAAATGCTCACTTGATTTGCTCTTACATGTATGTTTGGACGTCTCACATGATGAATGTTTTCTTTTGTATGCCTCATTGATTAACTTGCATTTATGTATCTCTTAATTTTCCTAGGATAGAAATTTTAGTTTCCACCCATTGTGATTTTAGTAATTTATTCTCCTACATGCTTTTGGTTTATTTAATTTCCGTTGATATATAAATAGGATTTTTAGGATCCAAGTGTCTTTGTATATTTAGGGGCCTATTTAGTAAGTGTCATATAGGATTTGTCTAGGATTTGTCTAGTGATCTGAATGAAGGTTGGGCAATCTAGGATGCTTGCCTAACATATTCCTAAAGAATGTACCTTAACTTCAGATCTAGTCCAAGGCTAGTACCTTTGTATATTAAAAACAAAGTGATTCTTGGATCTACGATTAAGTGGCAACTCCTTTATCCGCCTTAACCACCGAGGTTAATAGTATACTCCCAAACCCATGTATTCAAGATGGAACCACACACCTCATGACAATCCATTACTTGGAAACCCCATTCAAACTGATGGTTTAGGCCCGAGATACGGGTTGTTCACAATGTCCACCATCCCTCATATATTTATCACTTAGCTTGTGGATCTTCAAGAAAATACCTATCATAATGAAAAGCAAGTCACATATTTACCCTCCATCACTATTCACTACATTCATCCCATTACTATGAAAAACAAAATAACAAAATACACATATTTAAGCATCATTTCTTCAATATCAACCCATTAATATGTAAGACAAAATAACAAAATACACATATTTATGCATCATTTCTTCAATATCAACGTGACAATAAAGTTACTCATAAAAAAAAAAACGTGCCAATCAATATCAACGTGAAATAAAGTTCACACTTATTAATTAAGTCTTCAGTAAAAGACAAAAAAAAACCCTTACGTAGCAACCTCCTAAAGTCTTTATCAAATTGGTAATCGATCGAAAAAGTTATCCGTCCACCCGAGGACAAATGTTAGGCAGATGTGGGACCATGGCTGTCCATCATTATATATGTTAAGATTCTCTAGACACGCGTGCCTTATATCTTGTTTCTCTTCTCTTGTGTGTACCTCTCAATTTAAGGAACACCATACACGTGTCTTATTTTAAAACACGATCTGCTCGGTAGATGAGGTCACCATTGTAGGATTATTTTTGGGAAATGATGATATTCCAGCATAATTAGTGCGGAAATTTAAAAAAATTAGTGCACAATGTTACATTAATTTTTGTTAATATCAATAATTGGTGTAAAAATAACACTACTTTTTTTTTTTCTTAGTTTCTTTCAATGAAATGAGAAATTATTAGGTCGGGTGGACTCCTCCCCCTCTCAAGGAGGTGTGGCCTACCCTCCTCTAAGAGGGAGGGAGGAATCCCTCAATAAAATGTCACTTTGTTGCTATCAGATGTTCACTTTTATAAAACATCTCATATTTTGCTCAAGATATGTTATTAAAATAATCTTTCTTTCTTTTTTTTAACAGATATCTTAAGAGCATTTATTAAAAAGTATTAAGTACTTTTACTTTATGCAAAATAGTAAATTTTTAATATTAAATTAATTAAAAGATTAAATACCTTTAAAATTACATTTTTATTATTTTAATATTAAAATTTCACTATTTTATTTAACGTGAGAACATTAAATATTTTCTTAACAAAGGTCATCCGAGACCTTTTTTTTTTTTTTTTTTCTTTTTTTCCTATCCCTTTACAAATATCATGAAACCCAAAAGACAACCAAACCCACTCAAACCGCCCAACATCACCATTGTCAAAAACCCAAACAACAATATTTAGTGTAGTTAAAATAAAATTATGAAACTCCAAAATTTTCAATCCGGATAGCATAAGAGATCATTTGGTTACTCAGAAAATGAAAGAAAATTTCATTGAAACTTGGAAAATCTCAATTTCATATCTGAGTAAAAACATTCAACTACTTGGTAGATTTTACATTGAATTGAATACAAAGAGAGTACTGAGGAAAATGAACTCTACAAATTAAATGAGAGAAAATCAGAAAGATAGACAATTGAGATCTTATCTGACCCAAGAAGGAGCTTACCAGCTTGATCTATTTCCACTTCCAAATTTTAATTCCCCAAGCCATCGTTGCCGCCACCAAAACCTAAAGTCGTGTCGTCATCTCATCCAAGCCCATTGTCAAAATTAAACCCAAACCCACAACAAACATATTGATTTCACACAAACCCATCAATTTCTCTATTGGAGCATACCAAAAACTCAATCTAAAAAGAGGATACATTTCAAAGAAAACCCAAAACTCAAATGCAAAGCAACCCAAAAGCAACGATCGCAATGCCCAAACGCACCTGCTTTTTTGTGTTGATGCAGACCCAACACGCAAAGCTTTGTCCCCCACAGCGCCCCATAACCAGATTGGCAACCACAGATGACGTTCACACAGTGAGTTTCTAAGATTAAGAAAAATGCGAGAGAGAAAACAGATAGCAAAGGAGAAAGAGAGAGTGAATAAAAAACATTTTACAAGATAAGTACTATACAATTTATTTTAGCAGCAATAATGGCCTGGTTATGAGGGATTTTTTTGTGAACTTTTGCTAGGTTTATTTTTCGACCCCAAAAACTGTTTTCCATACATTTTTGCAATACCCGACACCAAAAAATATATATATATATTATTCTATTTTTTATATTCCACTTTTATACTTAATCAATTGCAATATAACATGTATTCGGTTTTTTCCCATTTTAAATTTGGGTTATTTTTTAAGAAAAAAAAAAAAAATGTGTCATATTATAATTTATAAAACATAAAGTGAAATATAGAAAGTAAAATAGAAAATTTGTATTCTGTCCCGAAATAGAGTCCTAGCTAGGTTAGACTAGATCACCATATAACAGTCTTTAAATAAATAGTTGTTGTACCTGCTGTGACTCTCCATTTGTTTTGGCTGAAAACGTTTTCTGTAAAACATTTTCAGCATTTGCAGGCGTTTGTTGCGACGTAAAATAAAAGTCAAATGTAAAATATTTGTTAGTTGACCGTAAAACGCTTTGGAAAAAAAGGAAAACGATTTACGGAAAAAATTTCCGTAAACCATTTTCCTCCAAAACACGCTCTCGACCTCACTCCACAGACCACAGCTCTCGACCTCACTCTCTTCTCTCTACTCTCGACCTCACTCTCACTCTCTGCCGTCCCACCGTCCCCAGCCAGCCACCCCCTGCCCATTCTGCTCTCTTTCTCTCTCTTTGCTCCCTTCCCTGCACCGATTTGCCCACGATAAGCCCCCACCGCCTCCGATCCCAGCCGAGCTCCCCTCCCTGTACCGATCTGCCCACGGTAAGCCCCCACCGCCTCCGATCACAGCCTAGCTCCCCTCCCTGGGCCGATCTGCCCACGGTAAGCCCCCACCGCCTCCGATCTCTTGCTCTCACGGATCAGATCACTTGCTCTCACGGATCAGATCAGATCAGATCTTGATCTGATCTGATCTGATCAAGATTTGATCTGATTTATTTTTTTTTTTTTTTTTTAATATTTGGGAATTGTTGATTTTTTTTTGCTGAGTATGAGTTTTAATTTTGTGGATTGATTGGTTTTGGGTTTATATTTTGATCATTGTGGCTTGTATTCAATTTGGTATATAGTGCTAAGCTCTATGATTGTGATCTTGTTTTCGAGTTAGGTTCACAATCTCACCTTATGTTGTCCGTAAATATTCAGAATTTGCTTGGTTCTTTGTTATTGGTTCTGATCAGTTGGAAAAGTATCTGAATGCTAAAAGGGCATTTATTAGAAAATTAGTTAACTATCAACTATGTGATCAGTTCATTGTATTTTTTGTCAGTTCATTGTATTTTTTGTCTGTATGTTGTGTTGAGAGTTAAAAGTTTTGGGGTTTGTATGGTGCTGCATTGTTTCTGTTTTGAAGAAGCAGAATACAACTGATACCACTGATGATGTAAGAAGCTTCAAGGGCCAGTTGATGCCAATGAACTTTATGAAGCGGTAATGAGCACTGAAGGTTTTGCTGAAGAGATGCTTGCTTCAGCATTATATGATTCAAGAAGAGAAGGTTGGTAGATTTTTATGGCTAAGGCTCCTAGACTGAGAAAGCTTTGGTTGAAGAACTATTTCACCAAAAATATGTAATATTATGGAACAATGGTTATGTATTTATGAACTATGTTTAGTATTTTTTATGTATAAAAATTGGATAAGTAGTGTTGGATATATGTTATGGGAATGGTATGAACTATAATTTTGGATGGTTTGTTTGTTATTTATTATATTATGTTTATTATTTTGTATTTGTTTACAATGTTGTGATGGATGGGTTAAAACTAAATTTACACTTTAAAATAAAAAAAAAAAACCTTTTTACAACCAGGTGTTAAAAATTTTTTAAAAAAAAAAAAGCATTTTCCAAAACAAACAAACACCAAAAAAACAAAACAAACCACCAAAAAAACATTTGCATTTACAAACATTTTACGGTGTAGAATGTTTTGCACAAACATTTTACGGTGTAGAATGTTTTACGTCGAAACAAACGGAACCGTTGTCAATTAACAAAACTGGAAAATGCGACTAACTGACTAAGATTAAGATAATCCTTGAAAAATTCGTTGGTTAGTCTCATTTGTTGACGTACAGCTGCAACGGGAGTCTTCCCAGTAAAAGAGAGAGGAGAGAGAAGGAGGCCGACATCGATCATATACGTTGTTGTTGTATGCTTATAAACATTATAATATTAATATGAACAACAAAGTGTATTTGCTTGTCCTGACGTAGCAACTAGGAAGCAGAAGGGAGTTATTGGCTTATTGCAATAAGAAACACACGTACAGGATTTCACAAGTGACAATTCAGAAAACATTTGCATGTGATTCTGGATTCTGATCGTATGACATTTTTAATAATCACATAACCATATATAATATAGATGATGTACAGTAACTAATTAAACTTGTATACTAGTAATTATTAATAATAGTTCTTCTGAATTAGTAGGACTAATTGGGTTATTGAGGAGTAATATTACAAGGAATTTATTTCCATCATATATATTTTGGCTTTTTCACCATGATACAACTAGCGTAGCCACCATCTCTCGCGGTCCACTGAACTTAAAGAAGAATATTTAAAAAGCAACACTTCCAGATCCACCCCAAACTCAGTGAGTTTTCTACATGGAAATAGTGAACAACGACAAAGAGGACATGTTACCCTTCTGTATCCAAGCCATCTATCTAAGCAAACTCTGTGAAAAAGATGATCACATCTCAACTGTTTAATCTCTTCTCCTTCCTCAATCTTGCATAGACACACTGCACATTCTACTTCTTCTTCCCTTGTCCCAGGCTTGCACTTGTAGAGATTTATGCTTAGTTCTCCACTGATTTCTGGCATATTGTCACGCTTAGAGAATGAATAATGATCATAAAGAAAGAAGATTAGTACCTGTTTGAAGCGGGTAGCTATCAAGAATCTTACATAATTAATCCAAATCATGGATGGACGAATTAGCTTGTAAAATTGCTTAGGTAAAGTACACATGGTGGAAATTACAAGTGAAGAGAGAGTAGGAGAATTGAGGAATTTTGCTAAGTGTTAGTGTTCATCTCATTTCTCTCTCTCTACTGATAATATGAGGTATATATTTATAGAGTTGGGCCCCCAGGAAGATAGTTGGAAGCCTGGAAGCGACACTATTATTTTGACTCTTTGAGTTTGAGGCTTGCAAAATACTTTTCTGATTCCCAACACTGCACGGTGTATTAATTTCAACTTTCAAGTTCAAAATTGACAGTATTGATTTCAACCTAAGAGGTGTATGCCACTTTCATTTGGGTGTACGTCTATAGTGAAGAGACGTGTGTCTTTAAAAGTGGACGTATACCAGTGCCTCTAGTCAGAAACCCCAATCGTGGGAGTTTAGCTCTACGAGAAAAGCTCAGTTTACCTCATTTCCAAGCAAACCTAGCCCCTTTTTTTAGCTATAAAAGAAGCCACATAACTCACACCAAAGACACACCTCGTAAACCCGAAAGAAACACTGGAATTACCAAGAAGTACTGGTATAGTAGAATTTAGGAGAATAATTCTAGAGTAGCGAAACCCTACTTTGTTAGAAAGAAGAGTGTAGTGAGGAAGAGCAAGAAATTGTGCCATGCATATTATTTTGTGTAACATGTTAAATGTGATTTTTCTCTCACATGGGATGGATCCTACATTTATAAAGATAAATTATCCAATGTGAGAAAGATGTTAAATGCAACAGTTTTATATAAAACTAGTAGCAAACCTGTGCGATGCACAGGGAAATTATTGAAAATAAAATCTAAATTGATTTTTATTCCTTTTACATTTTTTTTTTGTTTTTAGTATGAAATATATTTTAGTATTAGACATCAATTATGATTGTGTTTTATATATAGAATAATATATTCTTATATTAAAGAAAATATATGTGTCAAAATTCTAATGGAAGGTTTAATAATAGAATAAAATTTAAATTCAATTAGGAAATATATATTAAAACAATGAGGTGTAAAATTGTGAGATTTCAAAAGCTTATGTGGCGCAACATGATGAGGTCAACCAAAAGTCAAAAAGCTTCAATTTTACATTATAGTATAGATTACATCTGCACGCATCCGGGTGTAATACTTTTAAATGGTTGAGAAGTTAACTTTTAATCAAAATATATATATATATATTGCACTGCAATACTTTTGGTATCTCAATCCACGCACCCTTTTTACCCTTATGTCTCACTGTTATTGCTTCTAAAAGAAGAGTATCAATACAATGTCGAGTTGAAATAGTCTGCAAAGGACATTGATTAGGAAAGTTAGAGGAAAAAAGATTAGCTCAGAATTAGGAGACAGGTTTTGTGTTGTTTCATGTTTGTGCTAACCTGACTAATTACAAGTCCTCCTGGCCCAATTGCTTTTCAATTATTTCTTTCTTCATCTTTTCATACTTTTTTTTTCCCCTATTCTTTTGGTGTCTATGATCAAACTCTCATGTAGAAGCAATGAGTTCATAGAAACGTGTTTGACGGCTCTCAGTTCTTTAACCTATGTGAAAACATGAAAAGTAAGGAAAGGAAAAAGATACCCTGTCCTTTTGAGGAAGATTCAGCTTCGCGTGCCTTTCAAAGTTGTTAGGAACTTTCGTTGAACAATATTCAATCATTCACGGATGAACAATTGAACCTTCGCGGAACTCCCCTTCTAGAGGATTCTATATGAAGATTACTTTCAACATATGATTCATCCCGATGATCAGGGGTGTCAAATGGGTGGGTTTGGGTGGGCATTAAATGGGTTAGGCCTTTAAAACCCAATAGCCCATTTAAACCCATTTAATAAAGTAGATATTACTTATCTAAGCTAAAACCCAACCCACCCATTTAAACCCATTTAATAAAGTAGATATTTACCAAAATACCCTTAAAGCCTATAAAAGATGAAAAAACAATTAAAACTTAAAAAATTACTGAAATACCCTTGGAACCTCCAAAATGACCAAAACCTTAGAATAATAGATAAATTATACTGACATTTTCAATATTGGGTGGTGAAACTAGAATTGTTATACTCTATTTTCAACAAATGACAATCTATTCTGATATTTTTAAAATAATTCATAATTCACTCTAAAAATTAAGTGAAGTATGAATTATTTTGGAGTCGAGTTTCAATTATTTTGAAAATTTTGGAACGGAGTGTCATTTATTGAAAATATGATGTAACAAGTCTAGTTTCACCAGATAGGGGTGTCAATATAATTTACCCAATTATTATGTAAGTATCAACAAAATATTGTATAACCACCAATCCATTTCCACCGCATCCATTAGCATTACAACGTAATTGCCCCAAAGGACAATGAAGCTAGGCTATGTTTCGTTGAAATGGAAAGGGAGAGGATGGAAAAAAGTAAAAGGAAAATGAGGTTTTTTTTTTTCTATTGTATGATCGAGGAGAAACGGGAGAGGAAGAAAAATGGGATGTTGGATTTTCCACGCTTACCAACAAATACTCATCCATCCAAATTGGGGAGAAAAGGGATGAAAATAAATTAAATGACACTTTTGCCCTTTTGTAGATTACTTCTGCCCCAGACCAAGCTATTTGTTGTAGTTGGTTTTATCCACTAAATATATGAGAGTATTCTTGTGTATAACGTGTCAGGTGCTTGGCTTTTTATTTTTATTTTTTAAACAATAAGTAAATTGTTATTTATTTTAAAGATTTAATAAATTACTTAAAACTCTTTTCAACCTTGACAAATGAGATGGATATAGATAATCGATAAGGGCAATGTAAGATTATAGAGTAATTTACACTGACACCCCCTTCTTTTAGGGAAATTAGACTCATTACACCCTAATTTGGAGAAATGACACTCCACTCCCAAATTTGCAAAATAATTAACACGTCGCCCCTTTTTCATTTTTTGTTTATTTTTATTAATTTTTTTTAACCAATGCCTAACTAACCAAAGTTAAAAATAAAAATTATATTCCAATTATTTTAAGTTTAAGTGAGGAATATTCTTTTAAAAATTAGGGAAAAGGGGGCTGAGTGTTAATTATTTTGCAAATTTGGGAGCAGAGTGTCATTTCCTCAAATTAAGGTGTAGCGACTCTAGTTTCCCCAAAAGAATGGGGTGTCAGTATAATTTACCCAAGATTATATCTTAAGTGTTGGTTACCTGTGTAAACAAATGATTGAAAGATTATAAATGGTTAGCATAATAAAAATCATGGTTATCTTTTTTATTTTAGACTAAACAAAATAGGAAGATAAAAAATAAAATAATAATGTGATATCATCTTTTTTTTTTCTTTTTTCTTTTTTTTTTTAATTGGTAGTAAGTAATTTTGTTCTTATATAGTAATGAAAAAAGGGTAATTTACACTGACACCTCCAAGTTTATAGTGAAATTTCACTAGGCACACCCAATTTTTATTAGGAAAACACTCTGCCCCCAAAATGATCAAACTAATTGACACTCTACTCCAAAATATTTAACACTTCACCCCAAAATAATTCACA
Organism: Fagus sylvatica; assembly: GCA_907173295.1. NCBI lineage: Eukaryota > Viridiplantae > Streptophyta > Magnoliopsida > Fagales > Fagaceae > Fagus > Fagus sylvatica. The sequence goes on along the minus strand of OU015772.1, from coordinate 16,685,346 downwards.
CTTCGCTCCATTTTTGGAGTGGAGTGTGAATTATTTTGGGATTTTTGGAGTAGAATATCATCATTCGTTGAAAATAGGGTGTAGTGTAGAGAGTCTAATTTCGCCAAACATCAAAAGTATCATCTGTAATTTACCCAAAAAAAAATTTACCCAAAAAAAAATCTATACACTATGTGCTAGGAACATGATAGTAAATTCATACAAACCACATTTTCCATTCTCTCAACTTTCTTCCTAAACAAACAATATAATTTATATGTATTTTTCATCCTTCCACTTTTCCATCATCTATGTCAAACACAAATGGTGGAAAACTAAAGATTTTCTATATTCCCACTTTTATATTCTCTCAAAATTTTCCATTATCCCACTTTTCTATCCTTCCATCCAAACAAAATCTAAAAGATAAGGAAACTAAAGGAGAACAAACCACCCGCATTATGTCTCGTAGTTGTTTATGCCCTTTGACTATTCGTGACAAAAAGGGGAAAAAGTTTTGGGATTTTAAAGAAAGATATGTTGAGAGAAAGGGTATTATTTCTCGGGGGAAGGGGGGTAATATATTTAGGGGGTGTTGCCAAGGGCGGATCTAGAAATTCAATCTAAGGTGGGCACCTTTAGATTTCAAACTTTAATAAACATAATACCAAAAACAAAAAAAAAAAGCCAAAAGCTAATATACTTTGTTTATATAAACAAAAAGTAACAAACAATAAGTTCATTATAGCCTTTTACAATTGATTTCGACGTGTTTTCATATTTTGAAACCGTTGCATGATTACTTCATTATCAATGATACGAAAAATGTATTTCTCTATGTATTTAGTCAAGTTGTCATTCATCCGACTTTCTTTTGAAGTATTTCTCCATTACTATTTCTAAAATATTAAAAGAAAAACTATGTTCATAAAATAAACTAACACATCATAAAATATAAAATTAACATTTTTTAAGTTTTTCCTTTTGTTTTTCTACACTAATAAAACTAACTAAACACTAAATACTAACAAAACACTCAAATAGTAACAAAACAAAATACCTACTAACTATAAATATAAAACACAATCAATATATGATATTAAAAAAAAACAAAATAAAAAACATTGAGTCAGTAACACAAATACATTGATATTGTTGTTGTTGTGATTCATTATTTTTGGGCTAATTTTTTTTGATTTTTTAGTGTTATTTAGCCTTTTTCTTTTTTGTGTCATTTGGGATTTTTATTTTTTTTTTTCTTAGTAATTTACCTAGAATTTTTTTTTTTTTTTTGAGGATGACTTATTCAAATTTATTTTTTTTTTTTAAACTTTTATAATCTATTTTAATAAATAATTTTATTTTTATTGAGGGTGGGCATTGGTCAGTCATTAGATCCGCCCATGGGTGTTGCATATATCTCTGAGGGAGACATTCCTTTTCGCTAGGGGGAGTTAGCTAAATTTGTGGATGTTAGAGACATGCCTTTGATACATTAAGCTTCATCATTATAATATCTAAAGCATAATTTTTGTTAATACATTTATCATTATTGTGTTAATGTTGAACATGTTATATTTGCTTCTGCATGCTTATCATGTTTAACATGTTCAGGGGTAGAGCCATGTGTTGTCCTTTTGCTATTGGTTAGCTACAAATTTGGTTTAGACTTTGATACATTAAGCTTCATCATTAAATATCTAAAGCATAATTTTTGTTATACTTTATATTATTTTTAATTTAAATATATCTTAGTTATCATTTAACCAGGGGTAGAGCCATGTTTGGCTTGTTGGGCTACAACCAGGTCATTGGCTAATTTTTTTAGCATATGTGGAGTCCCATTGTAGCAATGTGGACATATGTGGCCCTTGACACCATATTGACAATAAATAATAGTGGTTTTGGTACCATGCCACTTGGCCACATATTTCAGTTCAAAATCACATTAAGGTTCGAGAGGAATTCTAGAGCTAGGTTCGGGAAAAGATGTAGGATCACTAGACTCAACAACCTATTCTTTTACATTAGTAGCCCCATACCTTCAGTTGAAGACACACCTCAGAGACCCAAAAGAAACATTGAAAATACCAAGAAGTACTGGTATAGTAGAGTCTAAGAAGTAATAGTTTTAAAGAGGCGAAGCCTTGCTGAGTTAGAAAGAAGAAGATAGTAAGGAAGAGCTCTTGAGCAAGTAGCTATTCTCTAGTTATTCAACTAAAAGACTAACCCATTTCTCACGAAGTTTCAATCATTAACGTAGGCATCCAAGTCTTTCCCTTTGGTGTTCAACATGCAACTCTATCAAAGAAATCAATATGAGAGACCATTGATAAATTGCTAGCTAGCTACAAGTTCCCTAGAGGTTAGGTATGGATCTTCTTAATAGTCCATAACAACCAACTTGATTTGTTTATTGTTATTGCGTGTTTCTAGTTAGTTTGCATGTTTTGATCTTTATTTTAAACTTATTTTGTTTAATTAATGTTTCTATGTTTAGTTTTCTCCCATGAATTTAAGCTTATATTAATTAAAGCATTGTTTTCATATTAGGTTTGTCATCTAGGACCTATAACCTTCTTTAATAAATTTGATTGTATTTGTTTTCAAGAACGTGTTCTTCAATTAATATTTCCATGAGTATTTTCCTGCAGAAGCATGTCTTTTAGTCTCCAAAGGATTATATCATGATATTTGCTTTCAAAAGCATGCCTTTTTATTCTTCAATGATTATGTCATGACTATTTGTTTGCTAAAGTATGTTCTATGATTTACAATATACCTTCATTGAATTTGTGATTGTTGTGTCCCTGCAATTTGGTGATAAGCTTAGATTCAGGTGAGAATTCATTATTTTTACTTCATATGAATCTTTTGCCCTAGTTTTCATACCTTGTTTGCTCCTTGATTGTCATAGTTTTAGGTTTTGCCTTTCTGTGTGTTTAGAGATTTATTTTATAGACTACCCTTAAGAATATCAAGTAATATAATTCTAGAGTGCCTAACATCTTCCTAAGATGTACCTTAGGTCCGGACCTAGTAAGGACTAGTCCTTTTGTGCATGAAGTCATATTTATGGTTATCGACTTATAAACGAGGTGACGATTCCTTGTTCCTCTGCTTTCAACCCTAAAAAGAATTCAATAGCACGAACGACCCCATGAGATGCCTCGACGGTATCTCACAGTTACATAAAAAAACACCACCTCTTTTCCTTAATACATAAAACTGCGACAAATATTTGACCGAATGACCGGTCAAATATTGTTATACTAGTTTAAAGGGGGAGGTATGGATCTCCTCAATAAGTCATACTCTCCTCCTTAGTTTTATTTCGTTATTTTTTGTTTCATTTCAATTTATGTTTTATTTATTTTATTTATTCCAGTTGCTTATTTCCTATCATTTTAAATTCAGTAATTTATTTTAATTTCGTTGCTTATTATTTTGTCATATAGGGTGTTCCTTTCTAAAGCTGCGTATGGCAACCATATGTAGCATATTCTGTTTTAGTGTAACATACACTAGTGTCGTGACGAGAAAGCAAAAACGCAGGTTGGAAGAAAAGACTTACCGGTGAACTCGGTGAGAAAAAGAAAATGCCGACGAAGAAACCCCAAGGAAGCAAGGAATCTTGGTAAAATTCCACAGAGAGAGAGAGAGAGAGAGAGAGAGAGAGAGAGAGAGAGAGAGAGAGAACTTTTCAAAGAAAGAAAGCGAAAAATCTGAAACAAATGAGGAGAGAAAGTAAAAATTTGGCATTTTAAATAGGGGATGGTTAAGCCTTGGCATACACGTCCAGCCGCAGGCTAACATGTGTCCCAGGAGCAGAAAACTGTCCCATCACATTATGGCCATGGTACTCAACACGAAAAGGTACGAAATCCCAATTTGACCCCTCGCTCTTTATATCCGATGGTCATTTACGCAAATGACCACAGAATAGGGAGCAACTAAAGGGGGAAATCTCCAAGAAATCTATAAGCACGCGAATAAGGTCATCCTTATTGAATGCAAGCTATGAATCATCAAGATTGTCTTCACAAAATGGATAATGGAAGACCTTCCATTATATGCCTTTCATTCGAATCACTAGTGACTCATCCCTAATCCTCAACGAGTTCGTTATGAAATAGCTCACCAAATCGAGCCTTTACTTGGACTGCTGCCTAGAGCGAATTTAGGGGCTCGAGGCTTAACAGCGCACCCTCATAACCAACCTAATTTAGCTTGGATTAATTTGACTTAAAATTAAATCAAATTGAGGTCGAAATTTCCCAACAACCAATGTACTCACAAACGTCCAAAATGACCAAAATAACCGTAAACGTCCAAAATTGTCACTTTAGACATTTTGGGCATAATTTTCAAATCTATTCAGTTCTGGTTGAAACAATCAAAATTTCTCATACCAGAATATAAATCGGAATTGGTATCCCCTTTGTTCCACCATGGGTTAAAGTTTGAACCATACCAATCTGTTTCAACCATTCCGGCCCATTTCGACAAATTTGTTAAAAAAAAATGCATGTATTGAACACCTCTGTCCATAAACTTCGTACTGTTGCAAATAGATCCCCTTTGTCTATTTTCTATCAATTTTAACATTTATTTTTACATCAAAATTATTAGAAAAGAAAAATGAATAGATCTTACTGCAATATCATAAAAGTATTGGTGCATTTTTTTAAAAGATTATGTGCAAAAAAAAATAAAATAAAATAAATAAATAATGGTAGAAGAAGTTCATTTGCAACAATATCAAAGGTTATGTAAGGAAAAAAAAAAAAATTAAAGATGTTATTTTAACAGCTTAAAAATTAAGGAGATTTTAATGTCTTTTACCCAATTTTAGACTAAAAATTATGAATGTCACTCTCACTAGGTCTAGTAGTAGGATCTTTTCTTTTTGATAATTGTTAAAAAAAAAAAAAAAATGAATAGATCTTACTACAATATCATAAAAGTATTGATACATTTTTTTAAATGATTATGTGAAAAAAATAAATAAATAATGGTAGAAGAAGTTCATTTGCAACAATATCAAAGGTTATGTAAGAGAAAAAAAAAAATTGAAGATGTTATTTTAACAGCTTAAAAATTAAGTAGATTTTAATGTCTTTTACCCAATTTTAGACTAAAAATTATGAATGTCACTCTCACTAGGTCTAGTAGTAGGATCTTTTCTTTTTGATAATTGTTAAAAAAAAAAAAAAATTAAATGAATATCTTACTACAATATCAAAAAAATTTTATTGATAAATTCATTTTTTTAAATGATTATGAAAAAAAAATAATAAAATAAATAAATAATGGTAGAAGAAGTTCATTTGCAACAATATCAAAGGTTATGTAAGAGAAAAAAAAAAAATTGAAGATGTTATTTTAACAGCTTAAAAATTAAGAAGATTTTAATGTCTTTTACCCAATTTTAGACTAAAAATTATGAATGTCACTCTCACTAGGTCTAGTAGTAGGATCTTTTCTTTTCGATAATTGGTCTAGTAGTAGGATCTGAATGATACCGGTTGAAATATTATTAAAAACAAATGTTAGTAACTGTCAGCCAGACATATCTAAAGAAAAAGGTACGATGTATTTAACCTACTGGGCCACAATTATGGAGATGTTTTAACGTCAAGTTCGTTACGAATTTTGTCTAAATACGTGTGTGGCTAAAAATCATACAAATTTGTCAAAAATAGACATATTTGAGACAATTATTAACTACTTCGGATGGAATTCTCCATCAGCCAGGACTAGGAGGACCCCGGATGTGAAAAACGTGAGTCAGTCAGGACATTGAAAAACGTGATACGTCTTGCAACGAGTTCCATCTTCCGAGAAATTAACATGGGCCTGAATTTCGAAAAATTATTTTCTATTTGGGATGTATACAGCGACCTTCACAATAGATGGACCCACATGTATGTAGATTCCACCTATTGTGATGGTAGTACTGTACACATCCGATAATATGAAATATAATATACCTATCATATATCAAAAAAAAAAGAATTTCCCATATCATCCACAATAGAAATGTATATTAGGATCACTGGTCTTGCGAATTATGAGGTCTTGAACAGGAAAAAAAATGAGACAATTTTTTTTTTTTTAAATTATTGAAAAATTACTTTACATACGGTTTCTGCTACAAAATTACTAATTAAACTTTTATATTCAATATTTTCTAACAAATCTTGTTCAATAGAATAATATGGCTAATCCATTTAATCTTTCTTGTGACATAGTTGATCACAAATAAGATTTTTATAATTTTAACTTTGAAAAACTTCTTTCAACAAATGCGACTGTGATAAATATAGTCAATAATATTCTATATGCAATAAATGCTTTGGAACAATTCAATTCCTTGATAAAATTAAGTATATTTGTCGTTGTCTTTTTTTCTTTTGGTAAAATCTCTTGTAAAACTTTTAAGTCTGAAAATAAATTAATACCATCAAGATCAAAAAAATTATCAAGTTTTAAAAACCCTTTAAGATTAACATAATACTTTTTCAAATTATCATAATTTAGTAAAGTTAGCTTATTCACATCAAATAAATACCAAAAATTGTTCTCATACATATTTGAGTTAGAGAAATAAATTATTATTAGGCTTAATTTAAAGGTTTATTTTAAATATATGGGTCTTTTTTAATTTTTGTATATATAAATATATTGAGGCTTTTTAATAAGGGATTTAAAATTTTTTGAGATGAAACCTAATTTTGAGGTGAGACCTAGGACAGTCACCATCCTCACCCTTATCCAAGGCCACCCATTTAGAATTAACGGCTTATGTTTTTCTATTTCTTGCACCAAATGTCAAAATTTTATTCGCTATTATTATTATTATCTTTGCCTAAACTGTGACAAAGTTTGTTAGGTAAACTTTTGAAATAGGACGTTTACGTATCAAGTTTTATAAGAATTTGCCTCTGAGGCAAATGTATGGCAAACAATCATGAATTTGATTTCATTGAAATTAGAAATTTCTGATTCTGATTTCTTGAGCAATATTATTAATTTATTATGGGTTTTGATGAGAATTTACTTTTCTTTCCAATGAATGCGACACGTGACAACTCCTTGCATGGCGGAGCCACAATGTCTCCAGGATGGGCACGTACCCATCCTCATTTAAATATATATGTTGGTCTCTTATATCATTGAGCGCAATTGGTCCCTGATAAATAGCGTATTGGTCCCTGATTAAAAATGAGCTTATATATTTTTTTATATATATATTACTTATATATTTATATATATAAATTTGAGATTTTTAGAAGTGTCCACCTCCTTTTTTAAGAATAAATATATATTACATAAGTATATATTTGAGAATTTTAGAAGTTGGTTTATTATAAATTATTGTTATTATTTTATATATAAAAAAAGCTTATGTAACATAAAAAGTAGCCCAAATAATATATATAAAATTAATCTAAAATCACAACAATAACACCAATAATTAATTAGCCAAAATAACATCATAAGACCTAAATTTTTCTCCACTTACCAGTGGAAATAGAGAGAGAGTGCAGTGTGGTTTGTTTGTTTTATAAGTTGAATTTTACTTTTGTTTGGTTAGTTTAAATTTGTTAGTTGATTTTTGTGGTGCACCGAGTATCAAGTGTGTGTACTGTGTCCAACGTACTTTGTACGTTTATCTATTATTTTTTGTTACTTTTTGTGCTTTGTGTCTTTATATGTTCTTTTTTGTTACTTTTTGTTTATATACACAATGTAGATCAGCAATTGGCCCTTTTGTATTAATAAATAAATTACTTATTAAACTATATGTATATAAATATATACATATTATTTCTATTAAAGTTTGAGATTAAAAGGTATCCCTAAATTAAATTAAAAGAATAGGAAAATTTAACATAATATATATTTTCTTTTTTTTTTTTTTTCTAAATATGAAATTTGATAATTATGTAATTATTAATAAAGATATTTATTATTATTGTGTTTGTATATGGAACTTATATATTCTAGATTAGGCATATTTATTATTATTGTGTTTGTATATGAACTATATATATATTTTATCTTTTAAAAAAAATGATGTGTGTCAAGATTCTAATGAAAGAGTTTAATATAAAATAAATTTATATTTAATTAAAAAATATATACATTAAAATAATGATGTGTAAAATTATTAGATCTCAAAATCTTATATGATACAATATTATGAAATCAACCAAAAGTCAATCAACCGTTCATATAATATGTTTTATTAACTAATATCCTAACCGTACAAGTTAAGAAAACAGAGTTTAATTACCTCACTTATATAGGAAATAGTGAAAACTATATTTAATAAGGAAACTTTAATTATTAAACAAATATATCTTTCATGACCAAAACCCTTTATTTCCCAACAAGCTTACGGAGAAGTACCAGTAGATTTTTTTTTTTTTTTTTTTTTTTTTTCCCTACAATAAACAATATTTTCTTTTTAGAGTAGGAAATGAAAAATACAAATTTTTTTATCTCATTTTTTGTGTTCTACTTTATATTCCATCAATCACAAAGTACCATGTGTTTTTTTTCTTTCCTTATAAAATAACTAAGATTTAAAATGAAAAAATAAAAAAAAAAAATCAAACACAATTTGACACATGTTATATTGCAGTTGATGAAATATAAAGTGAAAAACAAAAAAATGTGATAGAGGATATTTATTCAAATATGAGTAGGACCCTAAAAGATTATTTCCTTAAATTTAAATTTTAAATTCTCCATGTCTTATGCTCTCAGCTACACTTCTGCGTGCAACCTCATAAACAAAGAACAAGGTTCTCATCTAATGTAATCAAAGTAAACTATTTCTAGACCCTCTGTGTTTGATATGGTTCTATTGATGCCAGAATGAGGGCAGTTCCACCCTTGTGGTGGGTAGCATCGACCTCGGGGAATGAATGACTATATCAAATAATGGTGTTTTTTTTTTTTTTTTAAAAAAAAGGAAAAATAAAAAAACTCATTGCATTAAAGTTTTGGTAACAGCCACGTGTGTGGTTGGCCTTTCTTCAAACATAGATTTTTTTTTTTGTTATATCAATCACGTGTGGGCAATATTGTCTTTCATGAATAGAAAATATGAGAGCATGTTTGGTTCATGGATTCAAATACAATAAATTTTAAATTTGTTGGTCCCACCACAACTTTTTTTGTTTGGCTGTTGTTTTTTGATTTTTTCTTCAAACCTAAATATTGTGCAATTAATACTAAAAATCCACTTTTTTTGAGATCAACATTTTGGTGTTTTTTGATATCAACATTAATATTGTGCAATTAATACTAAATTTATATTTTGAGTTCGGGTTTGGTCACGGCTTTGTTCTTGTCCCCTCAAACCAATGATTCTCTCTCTCTCTCTCTCTCTCTCTCTCTCTCTCTCTCTCTCTCTCTCTCTCTCTCTCTCTCTCTCTCTCTCTCTCTCTCTCTCTCTACTTATGCCTTTATCTCTCGTCACGACCAGAAAGGGCTTCGTGGTGGTCGCACAGTGGTGGTGTGGGTTTCACGATGGTGGCGCGGTGGGCTTCAATGATCAGATATTTAATGAATTTACCCGCCATACCCATACCCTAATTTTTTAAGAATTATCATACTGTCATATCATACCGATACCCGAAAACGTACCAATACTTCTTAGGCTGCAAGTAATTAATAGCAACAATTTTGTTTTAAGAAACCCGTGTTTGCCTTGCCAAATGGAAGGAGGATTTATGAGGGCTGCAAAATGGCAGGTGGTTGTCTGGCTTTTCAAGAGCCATTTGCGTCGCTTTCAGTATGAATGCTGAGTTGCGGACCCTAAAAGTCACATTGAGTTAAGATTCCTTAGTAGTGGTCCAACTTCTAATATATATAAAAGATGTTAACAGAATTTGATTAATCTCGTCCACAACATGTTAACAGAGAAGTCAATAGATGTGCAGATATTCTAACTGAAAGACAGATCAACTCTGCTCAGCTGTAAGGATCAACTCTGCTCAGCTGTTAAGAGTTTGTTACAGTAAATTAAGTAGACTTAGTCAAAGTTTGTTAGACTAAATATAACACGTGTTATGTACGTGAGCAATGTTATATAAAGCCAACAGTGTAATAGAACAATTCAATTGAATTCAATCTACAGAAAATATCTCTGCTTCTATATTCTAGAACCATCTCATCTTTTCCTTTATATTTTAGAAATCTTTCATGGTATCAGAGCCTGGTTCAATGGCAGAAAATTCTTCTCCTACTATGAATTCGTCTACTCAAACAAATGGAAACAATATTACACAAACACCAATTCTTCTTTTGTCAAATATGTCTCATCTGATTTCTGAGAAATTGAATAGCACCAATTATGCACTATGGAGGTATCAGATAACCTCTATTTTTGAATCCTACTTGCTATTAGATCTTGTTGATGGAACTACTCAATCACCAGAGGTGTTCTTGCGTGATGCAAATGGCGTTATCACTACTCAAGAGAACGTTCTCTACAAGCAATGGAAGGTAAGAGATCAAGCACTTAAAACTCTTATTAATGCAACACTTTCTTCTTCTGCTTTATCTTTGGTTATGAAGCAAACCACTGCACGCGGTGTTTGGCAAGTCTTAGAACGCCGTTATACTTCTCTTTCTCGCACACATGTGCTGAGTCTCAAGGCTGAACTTGATCGCGTATGGAAAAATAATGATTCGATGACGGTGTATCTGGATCATGTTAAAGATATCTGTGATAAGCTTGGTTCTGTTGGTGTTGATATTGATGATGAGGAGCTCTTACATGTTGTTCTCAAAGGACTACCTCCTGAATATGATGCATTCTGCTCTGCTATGCGTACACGTGATAAGTCTCTCTCTTGTGAAGACTTACATGTTCTTCTCACGTCAGAGGAGGAATCCAAGAAAAATGCGAAATCAATTGCTCATGAATTTCAGCATATGGCCATGGCAGCAACTAATTTTAGAGGTCCTCCACCTATTACCAATACTCCTCTTCCTCTGTTTAATGGCTCTTGGAATAGAGGTCGTGGTGGACATTCACCAAACTATCGAGGACGTGGCCGTGGCGGCTCTCAGTTTTCTCGCGGAGGCTATTCCAATCCTCCACAAGGTTTTACACAACCTTCCTCTCCATTTGCTCCGCCTGGTTCTTCTCCATCACAACGTCCTCAATGTCAGATTTGTCTCAAGCAAGGTCATACTGCACTTGATTGTTTTCATCGGATGAATTACGCTTACCAGGGACGCCAACCTCCAGCCAAGCTTGCTGCAATTGCCTCAACAAATATGTCAAATGCTTTCCAGTCACAACAGCCATCTTCTCAAGCTTCTTATCCTGATCAGACTCAGACTTGTTGGGTATCTGATACTGGTGCTACGGATCATTTTACCCCAGATATTACACACATGCCCTCTTATCATGAGTATCACGGCCAGGATGGTGTCACTGTTGGCAATGGCCAGACACTCCCTATTACTCATTCTGGTAATTCTATTCTCCGTACCCCTTCTCATTATTTTCATCTTCGTAAAATTCTTCGTGTTCCATCTATGTCCTCCAATTTGTTGTCTGTCCATCGATTTTGTAAGGATAATAATGCCTCCTTTTATTTTGATGCATCCAAGTTCCGCATCCAGGATTTACCTTCGGGGAAGCTTCTTTACAGCGGCCCCAGTGAACGTGGTCTCTATCCCGTTCGTGGTGCTATCTTTCCTTCTCGCGTCCCGTCTTGTTTTTCTGCTGTGCATCTACCTCCTCATGTGTGGCATAATCGTCTTGGTCATCCTCAAGATCGTGTTCTTCAACACCTTCTTGCTACTAATCATAAATCTCCCTTTTGTACTCATTGTGTAGAAAGTAAAATGCACAAATTACCATTTACTGATTCTGTTTCTATTACTACTAGGCCTCTTGAACTTGTCCATAGTGATGTTTGGGGTCCTGCCCCCATCACATCTAATAATGAAATTCGGTATTATGTGATCTTTGTAGATGACTTTACTCGTTTCACATGGTTTTTCCCTTTGTCTCGCAAATCTCAAGTATTGCCTTCTTTTGTTCATTTTAAAAATACTATGGAAAATTTACTTGATTGCAAGATTAAAATTTTTCGCACAGACTGTGGAGGAGAGTACTCCAAAACTGAGTTTCAACAACTTTGTTCTTCTTTTGGTATTCTACATCAATATTCTTGTCCAAAGACCTCCCAACAAAATGGGGTTGCCGAGCGCAAGCATAGGCATATAGTTGATATGGGCTTGACCCTTATTTCCCAAGCTTCACTGCCCCTAAATTTCTGGCCTTATGCCTTTTCCACTGCTGTTTTCCTTATCAATCGTTTGCCATCTGTTCATCGTGCTTTTATTTCACCTTGGCAAGCTTTGTTTGGTTCGTCTCCTGATTATGCATCTGTTCGTTCTTTTGGTTGTGCATGTTATCCATTACTCCGGCCTTATTCGAGTCACAAACTTCTCCCTCGCTCCACTCAATGTGTTTTCCTTGGTTACCCATCTAATGCCAAAGGTTTTCTCTGTTATGCTCCTTCCTCTAAACGTTTTTATGTTTCTCGTCATGTACGTTTTGATGAGTCTTATTTTCCATTTAGTTCACTGCCTTCTTCTCCATCATCTCCATCTCATTCGTCCACTTCTCCTTGGTTAAGTTCTCTTTTATATTTTACTGGTTGTTCTCATTCTTCTGCATCTCTTTTGGGTCCCATTCCATCTACTTCCTCATTCCTTGGTCCTATACCTATTCCTACCTCTATACCTGACCCTATATCCGTGCCTCACCCTACACCTCCTTTACCTATTCCTACCTCTATATCTGACCCTATCTCTACTACTATATCCATGCCAAACACTACTCCTATACCTGATTCTGTGCCTAGTACTATACCTCCCACCTCTCATCATATACCTGTGCCTACCACCATACCTGTGCCCACTACTATACCTGCCAACTCCCATCATATGCACACCCGATCTAAATCTGGCATCATCAAGAAGAAACAAGTATTTGTTTCTACCCATACTTCTCATATTGACTATCTTAATACGGAGCCTCCCACATATACCATTGCTTCCAAATTCCCTCAATGGTGTGCTGCTATGACCTCCGAATTTGCTGCACTTCAACGTCAGAAAACTTGGTCACTTGTTACTGCTACTTCATCTCCTCACACCATCGGTTGTCGCTGGGTTTTCAAACTTAAACGTAACGCTGATGGTTCAGTGTCTCGTTACAAAGCTCGGCTTGTCGCCAAGGGTAACCATCAACAAGTTGGTCTTGATTTCGATGAAACATTTAGTCCTGTGGTGAAACCTGCCACCGTTCGAATTGTGTTGTCTCTTGCTGCTCAGAATCGTTGGACTCTTCGTCAACTTGACGTAAGCAACGCCTTCCTCCATGGTTCACTCAAGGAACGAGTATACATGCAGCAGCCTCAAGGATTTGTTGATCCTGCATTTCCTTCACATGTATGTCTTCTCCATAAATCCATTTATGGCTTACGACAGGCTCCTCGCGCTTGGTTTGAAAAATTCTCATCTCATCTGCTTACTGTTGGCTTCACTGCATCTCTTGCGGATTCTTCACTCTTCATCTACAGGTCTGGTTCTGTGGTTCTCTATTTACTGTTGTACGTGGATGACATTATAATCACAGGTAGTGCTCCCACTGCTGTCACGGCTCTTATTGATAATTTGGCTGCAGCTTTCGAGCTCAAGGATTTGGGCCCCCTTAAATTTTTTCTTGGCCTTCAAATTGAGTATCAGCCCAATGGGTTTTTTGTTCACCAATCCAAGTATGCCTTGGATCTCTTGGCACGTCACAATATGACCACTTGTAAGCCTTGCAGCACTCCTTTTGTGTCGGGCTCCAAACCAGCATCTATGGCTTTTCTTAATGATCCAACATCGTTTCGTAGTCTCATTGGTGCTCTTCAATACCTTACTTTCACACGCCCAGACCTCTCTTTTGCTGTCAACTCTCTTTGTCAACATATGCAAAGTCCTACTGAAGGTCATTTAGTTGCTGCCAAACGTGTCCTGCGCTACGTACAGGGTACTCTCTCTCATGGTGTCTTATTTCAACCTGGTCCAAGGGTTCTCACAGCTTTTACTGATTCAGATTGGGCGGGTAATCCGGTGGATCGTCGTTCCACGACTGGTTTTCTTGTGTTCCTTGGAAATAATCTCATTACATGGTCTTCAAAGAAGCAACCAACTGTTTCTCGGTCATCAACTGAAGCTGAATATCGTTCTTTAGCTATTGGTGCTGCTGAACTTGCTTGGATTAGGATGCTTCTTTGTGATTTTGGTGTCATACTTCCTTCTCCTCCTGTGATTTGGTGCGATAATACCAGTGCAATTGCCTTGGCTTCCAACCCGGTGTTTCACGCTCGTACCAAGCATGTGGAAGTCGACTACCACTTTGTCCGTGAAAGGGTAGTTCGTGGGGACTTACGTGTTCTTTTTATTTCCACGAATGATCAGTTAGCTGATCTCCTTACCAAGGCATTACCTGCTCCACGTTTTCTCGAGTTATCTAGCAAACTCCTGTCCTCTCTTCATAGGCATCCGTTTGAGGGGGGATGAAAGACAGATCAACTCTGCTTAGCTGGAAGGATAAACTCTGCTCAGCTGTTAAGAGTTTGTTACAGTAAATTAAGTAGACTTAGTCAAAGTTTGTTAGACTAAATATAACACGTGTTATGTACGTGAGCAATGTTATATAAAGCCAACAGTGTAATAGAACAATTCAATTGAATTCAATCTACAGAAAATATCTCTGCTTCTATATTCTAGAACCATCTCATCTTTTCCTTTATATTTTAGAAATCTTTCACTAACAACTAAAGCCGGTTGTATTGTAGCCACTAGCCAGTAACTAGATTTTATTGAATTTGTTAGCATATCGGTGCATGTGCTTGGGACCCTTAAATTCGAAATTTCAAATGCAATTTTGTAATCGTACTCTTTCAGTTTAATCTCTAACCCAAAAACCAAAAAGACCCCAATCATGCATATAGGGCTCCGTAAGTCTAAATTAACCTGGTTGATCCAACCATATATATCTTGGACGAATAAATTCTTAGTCGTGTCTGATTTATTTTATTATTATTTTAGATTTTGTTCTTTTATAGGAAAAATTAACAAAATAACATATGACATAGTCAAATTCATGGAACATAAATTAAATGAAACACAAATAATAGTATAAATGATTTGTATTCATCTTGGAGTACTACTGCTCCACCAAATACAAGTAAAACAAAGAAACAGTTTTAAGCAGAGAACGCCAGTTTCCTCATAATAAAACTCTCTAGCGTAGTCCTGAGCAAACCAGGCCTAAAGCAAAGAAAGAAAGAAAGAAATTACAGGTAATCAGTTGACATAATTGGCTAAAAATATAAGAACTCAGAGAGAATCATGTTGTGGTTTAGTTTAAGCATAATCTGCTGAACCCATTATTTACCGTAGCCACCAAGTCTTGCGGTCACGAGCAGTGAATGAACAAAACTTGAACGACAGTACCTCTATTCCGAACTTGTCGATAGTTGTACGTGGAAGTAGAGAGCCTCGACAAAGGGGACAGATTAAGTGCTTGTATCCGACCCATCTGTCTAAGCAAACTCTATGAAAAATATGGTTACATCTTAACTCTTTAATCTCTTCTCCATCTTCAATCTTACATAGACAGACAGCACATTCTACTTCTTCGCAGCTGGACCCTGGCATCCACTCGTACCGGACTATGTTTAATTCTTCACTCATATCTGGCACTTCACGCTCGCAATATTTCGTGGGGAAAGAATGGTAAAGCAAGAAATGCCATGCCCGTTTCAAACTGGTACCAATGAAAAGTATGTAATGTGACATGATTGCTGGACAAACTAGCTTGGAATATTGGTTACGTAAAATGGAGAAGCTCATGATGAGAATAAAAAGAGAAACAAGTGGGATAGTTGAGAAAACTAGCAAAACACACATGTTCAAGGTTTATTTCGTGTAGGGGGAACGGAAGATACTTATAGACTTGCGCATGGCTGGAAGCCTGGAAGTCAAGTAATGAACGTAAGTCCAATCTCTTAAATTTGATTTTATTTGACTTAGGCTCGTTTGTTTGTTTTCAAAAAACAATTTTAGCATTTGGGGTGTTCGTTTAGTCGTAAAAAGTTTCATCAAACTGAAAATAGTTTGAATTGACTCGAAAATCCTTTATAAAAATTATGAAATTGGTTTAAACCCAAAAAAAATTGTAAACCATTTCTCAAAATACACCCAATCAATAAAACCACTAAAATGACTAAAATACCCTTAAAACCTAAAAAAAAAAAATTGACGAAAATATATCTAAAATCTCAAAATTGACTAACATATTCCTAAAAACTAAAAAATGACCTTAATGCCCATAAACCTAAAAAATGACAAAAATACCATTGAAACCTCTAAAATGACCAAAATACTCTTAAAACCTCCAAAATTACCAAAATACCCTTGACCTCTCAAAAAATGACCAAAATATCCATAAACCCTTTAAAATAACCAAAATGCTCTTGGAAACTCCAAAACGACAAAATACCCCCAAACCTCCAACTTAACCAAAATATCATCGGAATTACTAAAACGACCAAAAGGTAAAATTGACTATCGCCTTTGGTTTAGGGGTATTTTAGTCATTTAAGAGATTTGGGGGATAAAGTTCATACAATTTTTACATACACTATAAAAATAAATGGATTATATATATTTTAGTACATAATTCATCTTTATACAAATATTGACTATCGCCTTTTTGTATTCAGAAAGTCTAGTAGAATTCAACCAAAATATATTTTCTTCCATTCGTCAATAATTGATATATTTTCTTTTTTGGATTGTTCTAAAATAAATAAAACATTTTAAAAGTAAAAGTTCAATTTCCTATATTATCTTGTCTTTCCCCCCAAAAAAGACATTCTTATTAAAAATAAGATAAAACTTAGGTACAGTTTCTTAAGTGTAGTATATTAGGTTCTCCATTTAAATTCAATTTTATAGTTGCATTACATTTAATTGTCTTTAGAAAAGAAACATTGTTTGTGTTTTCGATTGGTCAATACAATCATGCGTTTAAATTTAACTGGGGAACCTAGTGTACTACATCTAAGGAACTAAAGTTTAAGGCCATCAATATCGTATCGGTAACTGTTTCGATTTGCTCAAGAGAAAGAAATATGTCGATACCGATTAATACCAATATAACATTTCGAGATTACCACATTGTAGACACAAATTTCGAACAAATAAATCACACGATCACGAAATAGTGTAACAAATAATCAATTTGTATTTATATGTATGAAAGCGGATACAAATCTCTAAATGATCCTTTACAATAAAAAATACAATAAATTCCTCTAACTCTGTCTCCGTAACGCTCCACGATCCAAGGGGTATGAAGCTTGATATTGAGTGGTGTCTGAATATTTTTGGGTTGAGTATGTAGTTGGAATTTTTGGACTTAGAGTTGAGGGCCTTCAGCTTGATCTCAGTCTAAGTTGAATGAAGATTTGAGAGGCGTCTCCCACTTTGGATTTGAAGAAGTAGAACTACGCCTTGCTCTTGGATGGACAAGAGTGCTTTTCTTGAATCTTGAGAGAACTCTTCTTTTTGACAAAGTGTTGACAGGGTTTTCTCTTTCTGATTCTAGATCCCCTTCTCTTCTCTAAAGGGGTCTTTATTTATAGGCACTTCAAGGTTTCTTCATTTGGAATTTCCTTCTCAACATTTAATGGGATTTGATTTGATTTGATTTTAAATTTAAATTTGAATTTGGTCTTCCATTTAATTAAAACATTCCATATGTAGGATTCTCCATCTGATGTCGCCACATGGTTTTAAAGTTGTGACACGTGGCCTTGTCCTATTGGATGCAGTTTGTTGACTAATCCATTATTGACATGTCATCACTTGACAATTGACTTAATTAATAAAAATTAATCATGATCAATCAGATTGATGTAAAAATATCATAAAATTTTGACGTCTACAAATGCCCCCTTGAGACTTGGTTGCGTACACAAGAAAAAAAAAAAGTTAATACTTTTTTTTTGTGTGGTGAGCGAGCAAGTCTCGAAATTTGAACTTGATACTTTTGTCACGGGATTTAAATGTACTTACCCTTTTTTTTTTTCTTTTTTTTTTTGTTTATTTAAATCTCAAATGCATTCTTACTGCTCACGTGAAAGTCAAAGGATATATATATATATATATATATATATTTAGAGAATATATGTTTATTAAGGCCACTCACACCAAGTTTGGGTGCAATATGAGCACTTAATCTTAAGGCCAAATTACAAGTTACACCCTCTAAGTATGGTCAAAGTTCAATTCAGTCCTCTAAGTTTTGACCATTTCAATTCAGTCCTTTAACTTTCAATTTGATTCAATTCAATGTTTTTATTCAATTCTTTCACTTCTGCTGTTAACTTTCACAATTTTGATTTTCTTTTAGTTTTTTTTTTATTAAAAAAAAAAACCAGAAAACTAATATTTTCTTTTTGTTGGAGAAAATCACTTAAGAATGCAGCAAGAACACTCTGTTTGAGCAAAAATCCAGCAACAATAACAAAATACATGCATTCAAGCTCATTGCGTCAAGAACCCAGCAAGAACACAACAAGAATCCAGTAGCAAAAAGAACATTTAAAAAAAAAAAAAAAAAAAAAACCCAACAGCAACAAGAACATTGTTGACCCCCATAAACGGATTCATCGAAGCCATCAAAAATTACAACTAATTGTTTTTTTCTCTTTGATTTTTTGCAAAAACAATAAGATTCTCCAAAGCCAAATTATACAAATGAAACTATTTTTTTTTTCTTTTTGATTTTCTGTGGGCACAAAGGAATTCACATAAGTCACAAACTCCCAAACACCCAAATGCTCGCCACCGTTTGAAGCTCTTGGTTCTCTCGGCCTGAGAAAGCAAAAGAGTAAAGAGAGAGAGGATTAGAGAGACCGAGAAAGAGAGCTAGAACTAAAGAAGAGATGGAGATCCAGTCCTCACCGCAACACACTGACCCTAGTTCGACACCAAGGACACCGCCGTTGGTGGATCCAGAGCTCTCTTGCCGTGCGCCCCCACACATGAGAGCGAACTCTCTCTCTCTCTCTCCGCCATGAACAACCAAAGCTTGCCATTTTAAGAGAGAGAGCTTTACTTTATTATCAAAAAGAGAGAGCTTTAGATCTGAGCTTGAATTGAAGAGAGAGAGAGAGAGAGAGAGAGAGAAAGAGAGGAATTTGTGAAAAGAGATCAAAACTTTATTTGCTGTTTGTGAAAAGAGAGAGCTTTAGATCTGAGCTTTAGATCCATTTCTATTTTTTAAGAAAAATATATTTTTTATTTTCTAGATTTTTAAATGTAAAATAAATAAATAAATGAATATCAAAACTAACGGAAAAGTTAACAGAATTGACGGAAAAACATTAATTGAAATCAAATGAAACTTAGAGGATTGAATTGAAATGATCAAAACTTAGAAGACTGAATTGAACTTTAACCTCTAAGTGTGTAACTTGTAATTTAGCCTAATTTTAAACTCACCCTTGTGGCCCACGTGAAAGGCAAACAACACTAATATTATGGTTGATACTTTGCTGGTTTGAGATTCTTCTTCAAGAGGCGGCGTCCTTTTTTTTTCAGATTCAGGGTTTGCATTACCTAGTTTATGGCCAGCTTTTATACCTAGTTTTGAAAATCCATTGCACCTATCTAACATTTCCTCAAAATATCTACTGGCAGTAATAGTTACCTGACTTGAAGGAATCTCTTTTTCATGAATAGCATTTCAATTAAGGAAATATAGACAGGATGTCATTAAATATTAGTTTTGCAGTGACGAA
Organism: Fagus sylvatica; assembly: GCA_907173295.1. Taxonomy (NCBI): domain Eukaryota; kingdom Viridiplantae; phylum Streptophyta; class Magnoliopsida; order Fagales; family Fagaceae; genus Fagus; species Fagus sylvatica. The sequence goes on along the minus strand of OU015772.1, from coordinate 16,665,454 downwards.
ATATATTTTAAAATTTGTTTCTTGATTGTTCTTTTCTTTTATTAACCTTTATGAGACCAGTACATCAATAACAAGTGGACCCATACCGATCGAATACAAACACAGCTGTATTAAATTTATATAAACAAATGGGATTAATAAATTCATTCATTCATATTAATATATCCCTAATATAAGGAACTCTCAAGCTCCTTTGGTTTAGCCGCAGCCGCAGCACTTAGGAGTTAACAGCAAACATTGTTTCAGATTTTTTTTTTTTTAGTATCCCTTATAGCCGCAACCCCAGGCCATCAACTTTGAAGCCAATATATATATATTTTTTTTTCTTCTCCTTTGCCGCAAGTCTTGATCACCACTTGCAAAATAGTCAAGTCAAAGCGTGGGTCCCTTATCTTCATTGTTTCAATTTTTTTTTTACTTTTTTACTTTTTTTTTTTTCTTTAGTGTTCTTTATGGCCGCAATTCTGTCATGAAGTTTGTTGTCTACAGTTAAAAAAAAAAAAGTTAGTTGTCCCAGCATTAAAATTGACATAGGCATGTGTTGGTCATGTACCAACTTTCACTTTGTCTTCTTCCCCTTTAGTTCAATCGGTTCTTATATATATATATATATATACATACATATATTTACATTCTTGAATTCTCGTGTGCAAGCTCTTCTGAAACAACTTCCTTGTTAACAATAAAACCCTTTAGTGGTACAAGGATGGGAATATTTTTTTAATAATTCGGTTACAGAGAACGTTTTTTCTTTTTTTTTTTTGCAGTTCTAACTTGTTTCCTCTTTTGCAGGAATTCAGTTTCAAGCTTCGATAATTAACCCACACACTGGGGCTGGGTTAATCTTGTTGTCCCTATTTTGTTCTTCTTTGCTTCGACACTTTGTCGCCTCTTCGCTTCGACATTGCGTTGCTTCTTCGCTTCAACACTTCATCGCCTCTTTGCCTCGACAGCTTTGACACTGCGTTGCTTCTTCACTACAACACTGCATTGCTTCTTCACTACAACACTGCGTTGCGTCTTCGCTTCAACATTTCATCGCCTCTTTGCTTCGACACTGCATCGACTAATTGCTTCGACAGCTTCGACACTGCGTTGCTTCTTCACTACAACACTACGTTGCTTCTTCACTATAACACTCGTTGCTTCTTCGCTTCAACATTTCGTCGCCTCTTCACTTCGACACTGCGTCGCTTCTTCGCCTTGCGACCCTCATTTGTCTGCAACTACTTGGCTCACTTATCCGTCTGTCGCAGTTCTACTTCGTGACCGTCATTTACTTCGGTTTTGCCCCCTTTACTTTGCTCTTTTTCATGAAAGTTTTTTTTTTTTAAAATTTTTTTTACTCATTTTTTTTTATTCACTTTTCAGGTGTGCACTCGATCTTCCTTTTCATCGTGGTTCTTCATCTCTTCACTCATAATGGTTGTTTTTGTCGACTCTTCGAAGACTCCCAAGAATCAGTTTATCACCATACTAAGTCACGCGGACGAACCCATAGAGGAGGGGATAACTTTGGCAGTTCTTCCTTCTGCCAGTGTCATTTATTCTTCGTCCCCCATATATGTCAATCAAACTCCCCACTTATCTCAGTGGTGGTCTGAATCCTCCCGCGAGCTTTACGACCCATCCAAAAGGGATTCGCATCCTATCTAGTCGAAGATTTTTACATTGCGTTCTTCCCTCCATTCTGGTGTTAATTATATGGGTTTATTCCCCCTACTTGCGTGTTGTATAAGCGTTGGTGAGACACATTGGGCAACTACCTCAAGAGCTCCTCCGCTCCAATACACAGGGGAGTTTTATTACATCCCTAAGTATTGGGAGTGGTTAGAAGATATACTCAGCCGGAATAAAAAAAATCCTCACTGATGCTAAGATTTATGGCGTGGTCCGTACCTCTCTATTCACTTATGACTAGAATGTCCATGCCATGCAAGCTTTCTTCGAGTATTGGTGTCCGGCCACAAATACATTACATACGTCCGTAGGAGAGATTTCTATTACTCTATGGGATCTATGTCGAATTGGAGGGCTCCCTTTGTTTGGATCTTTTTATGATGAAGTTGTTCCGAGCGCAAAAGAGATGTCATCCCTCCCTTTGAGTTGTGAGTATTTATTCGCTGCATTCCATCACCTGAGTCTTGAGCTTGGCGACCCCGATTCAGTCACTTCTACTGAGTGGGTAGGGTTTTGGTTTTGTGGCTCCGTTAGGTATCCAAAACCTCCCAACAGACAGTCTTTGAAGAGATTGGTAAGGGGAAAGCTTTCCCACAATCCGCGTGGGATCATCACGACTCATCGTAATCAATGCCGTACCGAAGATGAGGAAGCCCCTTTCAGAATATTAAAAGTGTCAGAAAAGGCGAAAGAGGAGACCTGGCTAGCCGCTCTCTTGTCATGTTGGTTGGGGGAATTTGTATTTCCTGGTAAAGAGGCTAATTTGATTAGGCCTGGCATTTTCAAGGTCGCAAGCTTGATGGATAGTGGTAAGAAGTACTGTCTCGCAGTCCCAGTCTTGGCAACTATTTACAAAGGCTTGAACGATATCGCATCTTCCTCAGTCCCTAGTAAGTGTGACACTACATTCCCCCACACTACTTGAATGCATGGTTGGCCGAATACTTTGCCACTCATTTCGACTTGCTTGAAGCTAGCCCACTTGATCCATGTATGGTTAGATTTTCTGGAGAGGGTGCAGCGAAGTATTTTGAGGAAGCTGAGGCACGAAAGCTCTTCCGTTCCATTACTAAGTTCAAGTTTCATCATCTTGAGCTCTTCAAGGGACATCAAGAGATTTTGGAGGATAATGATCAGCTATCTGACTCCTATGTTAACTACTTTATTAGTCAACACCCCAGTTATTTATCATCACGTCGCGGTGACTTGAGCGTGCTCGAGCCTTATAGTCCTCACCGCTTTGGTCATCAATTTGGGTTCACTCAAGACATCCCTAGGGAGATAAAGGAAGATCTACACACTGCCCCCTTAGAAAGAGTCATGCATCTCTAGCATCGATGCCTTCGTATCAACACAAAATCGCAGTTTTTGGTCCTTTCTCGTCCCTCAAGTGATGCGGCCCCTTGCACGAAAGATTATATGAATTGGTGGGCCCAAAGATCTGATGGTTTCTTCTCTAGCGACCCCAGTCAACCGAATGAGAATATTGGGCCGAGTAAGCTGATAGTCAAGTTGAAGCGGCGTCATGAAAGTGACGAACCTTTAGAGCATCGAGAGAATAACAAGTTATCTTTAAGGATTTCGGAAGGCACTAATGAGACATCAACATTGTTTCTACCTTTAGAGGGGCTGATAGAGCTATGGCGTCTCATGCCAAGAAGTTGAATGAAAAGGATGGGATCTCATGTTCCAATCATGGAAATGAGGTAAGTCGAAGTGACTCGGATCGTCATTGGTGATGTAGGAAATATAAAGACAACGTCGTTGATGATGCGAACCACGAGATTGTTATGAAGACGACTAAGCCTTTTATTGACGTGGACACGCCATCTCCATTTTCCGGCAGTGATGAACAAGTGAGTCTTTCTTCCCTTTTTGATTCTGCTAACACAGAATCTTGTCTTTTTAATGATCCCATGGTTGTTTCTGTCATCCAAGAACTTGTTAAGGATGAAAATCTTGACATTTCTTTGTCGTAGGTTGGTGTTGATTCTTTGAAAAAGGTAGACAAAAGGCAGTCACCAGCTGATGGTAGCCCGTCTATTAGTGAGTTTTCTGTCCAAGGTTTGGAGACCTTTGATCTTGCCACTAAAGTGATTGACAAGCCGTATCTTGAGAAATCTAATGCTTCTATTCCCTCTTCAGGTCCTATCTGCAACCCTACGAAGGATATGGTTAGCAAGGTGCGTAGTTCGGGTGTCCCGACTACCTCTACAGTCTCGATACTTAATGCAGAGGATGTCATCTCAAAGGCTAGTTGCCATTATGCATTTATGTTGGGGGAAGGCTTAATAGAAAAGATCATCAAAACCCCTTTTGATTCTGTTGCTTCTCTCCAATTAGAAGTTAAGAAGATTATCCATGCTATCAGACAGACAACAATTGTGGATGTGATGCCCTTACAGGATCGAGTTTGGAAGTTTATGGAGAACGCGTCTCAATATTCTTCAATACGTTCTGCTTTTAAGCAAAGGATTTCACTTGAAGTCAAGAATCAGAGACGCGCAGATGCTGAACGTCGCCATACTCTTGCACTCAAGTCAGAAGCTATTGAGGCCAGGGATAGTAGTATAGCTGAAACTGAATTGTCTAAAGTTTTGTCAAGGGAGATTGAGTTAAGGAAGGAGCTCGAGCTTTTGGTGACACAGAGGGGAAAACTTGAGAATTCTATCTCCCTTCACGAAGAAAGTTATCGCAATTGCAAGCTGCGGTTTCTAGAATTAAGGAAGAAATTTCAGAGATTGAGGCTACTCCAACCTTATAAACTTCAGACCATGCCAAACTTCAAGAGCTACGAGAGCTGCTAGAGACCAGTCGAAAGGAGTTGAAGAACTTAGATTGGATAGGTCGATCGTCATTTATGTAATATCTATGATGTAATGACATTCATTTTTTATTAATAAAAGTTCCATTTTCTCTTACGTTTTATTTTATTTTATTTTATTTTATTTTTTATATGTGACTGTACTTAGTATTAGTAAAGAATACAAAGTTGCCTACGTACCCAAAAGGGATCAAGTCATAACGTAGTTTAAGGGATTTTTTTTTTTCATATGTGACTGTACGTAGTAAAGAATACCAAGTTGCCTACATACCCAAAAGGGATCAAGTAATAACGTAGTTCAAAAGAGGTTTTTTTTTTTTTTTTTTGGCACATTCAAAAGTAATGGGAAAACATCAAGTACCAATGAAGTGTTAAGGTGGACAATTCAGGCTCCTGCCGAGAAGGTGATTTTGGAACTTCATGCGTAGTACTACTTCAGGAATCTCGCGTTTATAGGACCTACCCTTATCCCATTTTTGTCAACTATCTTGTAGGCACCATTTGTGTAAACTTCCTGAACGACATATGGGCCATCCTATTTTGACGTGAACTTGTTTCCAATCTTATGCAAAGTGTTGATTGGCCTTCGGACTGCGAGTACTAATTAAATCTCCTTGTTGGAATGATCGAGTTTTGACCTTTTTGTTAAAAGCTCGAGATAGTCGCGCTTGGTAGCATTCGAGTTGTTGTTGAGCTTCTAACCTCTTTTCATCAAGTGCCTCAAGCTCCTCCAATCTCAGTCGGGCATTCTCCTCATTTGTAAGCCCTTCTTGTATAGAAATTCGAAGAGAGGGAATTTGTCACTCCAGAGGAATGACTGCTTCGACGCCATACACCAATGAATATGGAGTATCTTGCGTGGGTGTTCTGTATGTCGTCCGGTACGCCCATAACGCTTCTCCGATTCTCTCGTGCCAATCTCTTTTTGAGCGTTCCACTACTTTTTTCAACAAGTTACAAAGTGTCTTATTGAAAGCTTCAGCAAAACCATTGGCTGGCGCATTATACATAGAAGATTTATATTGCTTAAACCCGAATTTCTCGCATAATTGGTCCACCAAACTATTGTAGAAAGGCTTACCATTGTCTGTCATGATGTAATAAGGAACGCCATATCGATAGATTAGGTGGGTTCGGATGAAATTCACGACATTTTCTTTCTTTACTTCCTTTAGAGATATGACTTCTGTCCATTTAGAGAAGTAATCAGTCGCAGCCAAGATGTACAAATGGCCAGCTGAAGACTTAGGCAATGGTCTTACGACATCAAGTCCCCATGCATCAAAGGGCCAAGAGGCGACTGTAGGATGCAATGGTTCTGGTGGCTGATGAATGTAGTTTGCATGGAGTTGACATGCTTCACATCTTTTTGCATAGTTCATGCAATCCTTCACTATTGTTGGCCAATAATACCCCATCCGCTTTATCCGATGATAGAGTTTGGGACCAGATTGGTGGGCGCCGCATACTCCAGAGTGGGCCTCCTCCATGGCTTGATCAGATTCTCCCTTTCCAAGGCATCGCAAAAATAATCCATCAAAGGATTGTCGATACAAGGTATCTTTATAGTAGATGAAGCGAGGTGCCCTTCGTCGTACCTCGGTCCTGTGGCGAGAGTCGTCAGGTAGCTTACCATGTTCTAAGTAGTCAATCAAAGGTTGGCGCCAATCCTCATCCTCCACAACAGATACTGATATGGCATTTGTCTCACTTGTATATTCCTCTGTGAAAGTGAGCGCCCAACGATTGCAAACTGGCACATTCACCCTTTCTTCTTCTGACAATGCCAACGTAGTGGCCAAGTTGGCAAGAGCATCTGCTATCTTATTCTCACTTCTAGGAATGTGTTCTAAAGAGATCCAGTCGAACTCCTCAATTAATCATGTGGCTAATCGAAAGTAAGGAACCAAACCTTCATTCCTGACTTCATAATGTGTTAAGAGCTGATTGATCACCAGTTTAGAGTCCTCGTAAACCTCTAAGTATGAGATTTTTGTTGCGAATTTTAGAGTGCACCCAAGTGCAGGTTTCGCAAGTAGTAATAAAATCTCGGTAAGTCCGAGGTCAAACCACAGGGAATGGTTGACACAGTGTAAAAACCTCTACTATTATTATGAAAAGAAAGCAAAATTAAATTGGTTGTTTGTTTTCCACCTGAAGATGGTGCAAGAAAGTATTTTAACTAAAATTAAAATTAAATGGTAAATAAAACTTAGGGAGTCAAATGGATGGAGGCACTAGGGTTCAAGGATCCCCCTACTATTTCACTATGTGGACTTGGATTTTTATTATCTCAATTAGGTTAGAAAGTACAATTCGCCTAATTGGAATATTTAACAATTAACCGCTTAACAAGGGTAAGGTAGATAGCTAATGGACTGCTTTAGCTAATAAATTCAAGAGTGTGTTACAGGGGAGACTAAGCATTTAATATATTTTCAAATCATAACAAATCATGGATTTCATGCATTTGATATATTAAAAATCATACTAAATCTTAATCACATATCAACACACAATGATTTCTAATGAATAATGAATAAATCCAAATACTCTATCATAATCCAAGAAAATACATCCTTTAATCCAAGTTTCACATAGAAGAAAATATTAGGGTTCACCTCTAGCCCTAGCTAGAGGTTTAGCTACTCATAGTATTGAAAAAGAAAATTAAAAAGCAGAATACAGCGAAGAAGATACAAATCCCCCTCATGATTTTGGCTTTTCTCTTTCTCTTCCTCTTTTCTCAATTCGGACTGTGTAGCTTTCTCTCCTGCGGCCGAGACTTTCCAGCCTCCAACCCCTCATCCTTATATAGGTTATCAAAGAAACCTATTCTTCTTTCTTTTCGGCCCACGTGCACACATTCTCAAGGTTATCAAATAACCTCCCCCTACAATACACACGTGCTGCCTCTAATATGGCAACCTATTTCCTATTATTTTCTTCTAGTCCACGTGAAGCTTCCTGGCAATGAGATATCACTTCTATCATTTAATATATAACAAATATTGCTCCATTTTGTGTCACTGTGCTGCCAACCATTTATGTGTGATCCAGTGGGTAATAGAGAAAATAAAATGGGTCCTGCATCATTAAATTAAATTTAAATGAGATGTGTAGAGTTTTTAATGAAATAATACACGTAATAGAATGGATTCCATGCTATGTAATGGTGTGAAAGAATTGTCATAATTTACATGTAATTGAGAATTTGATGCAAGAAAATTCCACTAAAGCAATATGAAAATAAGGTTAATGAGTCATAATTCATGACTCATCAATTTTCATGTCAAGAGCCATTTGGAGGCCAGCGATAAGGGTTTGGTACTCGGCCACATTATTTGAGCATGGTTCGTTAAGCCTGAAGGCGAATGGTAACATGTGTTTTTGTGGTGAAACAAAAACAACGCCTGCTCCTGACTCTTCACGACGTGCAGCCCCATCAAAGAACATCATCCAAGGTGGAAGGATCTCCGTGTATAACACGTCTTCATTTGGAAAGTCATCCGACAGCTCCCAGTCAGCAGGTATGGGATGATCAGCGAGAAAGTTCACTAGTGCTTTTCCTTTAATAGCCTTTTGCGGAACATACGCGATTTCAAATTCTTGAAAGGCCACAGACCATTTCGCAACCGCCCAGATATTACTGGCCTAGACAAGATGTACTTCATTGGGTCCACCTTCGCAACTAAATGTATTGTGTGTGCTTGCATATAATGCCTCAATTTGTGAATGGAAAAGAAGAGTGCAAGACATATTTTCTCCATGGGAGAATATTTCAATTCTACTCCAGTTAGCTTCCGACTAAGATAATACAATGCTTTCTCCTTTTCTGCTTCGTTCTTTTGGGCCAAAAGAGCCCCAAGTGATTGTTCTTGCGCTGCGATGTATAGTATCAAAGGTTTCCCTGGTATGGGAACTCCTAGGACAAGCGGATTCAGCAAGTACTTTTTGATACTCTTAAACGCATTTTTACAGGCTTCATCCCACTCGAAATTGGTATCCTTCTTCATTAGCCGACTGAACGGCTGACATTGTCCTGCTAGGTTTGATATAAAGCGTCGAATGTATGCAAGATGACCTTACAAGCTTCGTAGCTCCCGTAAATTCTTCGGTTCGGGCATCCTTTGGATAGCGTCTATCTTAGATTGATCTACTTCGATACCTCGATGTCGAATGATAAACCCGAGGAACTTTCCGGACGTGAGACCAAATGCACATTTCAAGGGGTTCATCTTGAGCTTGTATTTCCTCAGTCGATTGAATACGATGCGCAAGTCTCGTATATGTTCCTCTCTTTTTCTTGTTTTAACCACTAAGTCATCTACGTAACACTGAACAATCTTGTGAAGTATATCATCAAAGATTTTTTGCATCGCTCGTTGATATGTTGCTCCAGCATTCTTAAGTCCAAAGGGCATCACTTTGTAACAATAAATTCCTTTCGGGGTTTGGAAGGCAGTGAGCTCCTCATCCTCAGGCGCCATTCGAATTTGGTTGTATCCTGATGAACCGTCCATGAATGACAATGCTTTGTGACCAATGGTCGAGTCTACCATAAGCTCTGTATTTGGCAATGGGAAATCATCTTTGGGGCATGCCTTGTTCAAATCCCTAAAATCAACACAAACTCGAATCTGTCCATTCTTCTTTTTGACTAGGATAATATTTGCAATCCATTTTGGAAATTGTACTTCTCGAATGAATCCGGCTTGCTCAAGTTTGTTAACTTTAGCCTCAATTTGAGGAAGAAGTTCTGGTCGAAAACGACGTTGAGCTTGCTTAACTGGACGCGCTTCTTGCTTTATCGCCAGTCGATGAACCGCAACTCTTGGGTCTAAACCTGGCATTTCTTTATACATCCATGCAAAGACGTCTTTGTATTCTATTAAAAGTTCAAGGTATTCTTTCTCCTCTGCAGGAGTTAGGAGTGCGCTTACGAAGATCGGGCAAGGCTCATCCGTAGTTCCTAGGTTTAATTCCTTCAACTCATCCACAGTTGCTTGTCCACCATCTTCAATTGCATGAGGGGCTTCATCTGGTTCATCATCTGATGAGCTAGATCCGGAATCCGTTTCTACCGTTACATGGTAAACGGGAAGGATTAAAGTTTCATTTTCCTCTTCCTCTTGGTCGACTTGCTTTCCCAACCTATTTGTGTGTATGATAGTTCGTCGTTTTACCTTAAGTGAACTACCCACACTAACCTCCACAGCTAGTTCTCGCTTCATACGTGAGGGAACGAGGCTGCATATCTCAGATTTGCCTTTCTTCTGTGCATCACCTTTTTCCACCTTAGACTGCGAAGCAACTTTTGAAGTGCTCCGGAGACCCGAGTCTATCAAATGCTGACCTACGTACATGGGAGGTCCCTTCTTTCGTTAGGATTGAGACACTTAACCTGTTGAATACCGATCCTCTAGGAGTAGGTCTAGTTAAGCGATCAAACACAGATGATCAGGGTGTTGGTTCCGCTTGACTCTCCTCTTCTGTAACCTTAAAGAAGATATGTAGAGCGGTCCTCCTTTCGTCTTTCCCTTTGGCCGAGATGCAGATAGGCTCTTGTGATGAATATTCTAACCCCGTCTTAAGGGTTTCAATTGCATAGCCTTGTTGCCTTAACTTACTTTGGGACTGGTTAAGCCCTTGTGACTTCTCCTCTACACAATCCGAATAGAGTTGCCCAAGTTGTGAAGGATTATTGAAATCGTACCCTGACTTCGCCAAAAGTCTATACGCCTTAGGATCAAAACCCTCCTTGGTTCTCTTGTCAGGTAACGACCCTTCCTTGATGGAGTCTGATGCAGATTTAACGAAACCTTTCAGTGGAGGTTTGGTAGAGGCTACCTTATCTAGCTTTGGCAATGGAAGAGTTAAGTTGCTTTTAAGAATGACAATATCTTTCTCCTAAGCAGGCTCGTTAGGTCTAACCTTGGCCTCCGCTACCAGCCCGAATGGAGTTTGACCTTCCTTCCTCTTGGACAATGGGACATATCGTAAGATTGGTGATGCCCTCTTGGATGCTATATGAGACTTTGGTGCTGCAACAACACTAAGTCGAGAGTCTTCACGCGGGATTTCACCATGTCCTTTACCCTTTTCCCTCATTCTTCTGTTATTTTCTGGTAGTGCATCATTCACCATGTCGCAATTCAAGTAAATCTTGGCATCTGCAAAGTGTGATTCCGCCTCTGTGAATGGTTGCAGGTCTACTATCACCTTTTTTACTTGCTTACCCTTGGAGTACTTAAAGTATTGATGGAGTGTAGAAGGTACAATACCATTCTCGTGGAGCCAAGGTTGTCCTAACAACAAATTGTAAGAAGTCTTTGAATCAATCACGTGGAAGAAAGGCCTTGTCTTCAAATCCTCCATGATCATGTCAAGCCGAATAATTCCGATCGCCCTCTGACCTTCTTGATTAAAGCCTTGGATGACCAGTCGACTCGTGGAAAGCTCTTTCGTAGATATGCCAAGGCGTTTCATTGTCACTTTTGACATTATGTTCACGGCGGAACCATCATCTATAAGGATTCGACTTACCTTTTCCTCACGTATGTAACCGGAGACAAAAAGCGGTCAATTATGTGGTTTAAGGCCCAATAGAAGATCTTCATCAGTGAATGTTATTTTGCCATGACAATTAGCGCATTGAGCAAAGATTTCTTTTGCAGCATAGATTTCATTCTCCTTTTTTTTCTACCATTTTGGCCTCCCCGAGGTGCACTTCTTCCTCACCTTGGACAAAACCGTCTCGCTCATCAACTATATGGTAAGATGTCATGTAGGCGGTTGTTACGAGGTCCTCCATAAAGTAGCCTTCGGGGAAAAACTCCCACAATGTGATCAGTGAATGAGAATCCTTCTGGAGTACCTCTTCTGTTCGAATTCCTTTCTGTTGCGTCTTCAAGTTATCCATCACCCTTCCTTTGTGAGGTATCATTGAACAACTCGTTTGACGTCGTTCTCTTTCATAAGTGACACGAGGTTTTGGATTGTGTTGCTTTCTAGATTTCCTATGGGTCACAAAAGTCCAACCCTCTCCCTTACTCAATAGCTTATCTTCTATGTCGGCATCTTTTTGTGGTTCTAGACATGGCAAGCAAATAGGTTCAAGTGTTCCGAATTGGATGCGTTTGCAAGATGCCCCCGGTGTTGACATTAGGGGAGACTGCGTCTTCGTTGGACTTGGCGACCCGAAGGTAAACGTAGCATGATTTGACCCAACGGCTTTATCCAGGTCTAAGAGGATTTTACCCTCTTTTGCGAGCCTCAAGATAAGATCCTTTAGAACGAAACACTTCTCCACTGTATAACTTACAACCCGATAGTATTTGCAGTACTTTGGGTCGTTGGTACGCCCCATTTCCACTGGCCGCTTGCATTCTGGCAGTTTAATAACCTCTTTCTCTAATAAGTCTTCGAGCATGCCTAGAACATCAGAGTCTGGAAATGGGTATGTCTTCTCTTCCATCTCTTTCAGCGTCAACCGGCGTCTCTCCCTTTCTTGAGATAGATCCTTCATTCTCTCCTCTTTTTTCTCCTTTGCGAAGATCCTGACGGGTTCTGCAGCAATGGCCATGGATTCTTTGATCATGGGTTTGGAAGACTTGTCACCCTTCTTTATGTCCTTCCTCTCCTTACGATGTTTAGCAATAGGTAGACTCTTTTCTCCTCGACTAGCCAAGCTAAGTTCCATGTCATGCGCTCGGGTAGCAAGTTCTTTGAAGGTACGAGGCTTGATGCCTTGGAGAATGTAGAGCAGTCCCAATGCATGCCTTGGATGCACATTTCTACTTCAGAAGCTTCTGAAAGTCGATCTTTGCAATCAAGGCTTAACGAGCGCCATCGGTTGATGCAGTCAACGATGGGTTCATCCTTCCATTGCTTCGTATTGGTAAGTTCCATCATGCTCATAGTACGGCGAGTGATGTAGAAGCGGTTCAAGAACTCCCTTTCCATTTGCTCCCAATTATCAATGGATTTGGGCTCCAAATCAGTGTACCAATCGAAGGCGTTTCCTCGAAGAGAACGAACGAATTGCTTTGTGAGCAAGTCTCCATCCGTGCCAGCATTATTGCAAGTCTCGACAAAGTGGGCAACATGTTGCTTAGGATTCCCCTTTCCGTCGAATTGTTGAAACTTCGGAGGTTGATAGCCTGGAGGCATTCGTAAACTATTAATCCTCTTGGTGTACAGTTTTGAATACATAAGAGTACTCTGAGGCGCACCATCGTATTGAGCTCGAATAATGTTTGTTATCATGTCGTGCAACTGCTGGACTGACAAGGAGGCAATGGAGGTAGAGTTTGTATGTTGGTCCTCAACTCTCTTGTGACCATCTTGGGGGGTACGCTGGTGAATGGGACCATTGCTGGATTCTCCATGATTGTGGACTTCGAGCTTGTACATGAGGGTAGCAATCTGGAGGTCCTTTTCCTCCACAATCTTGGTAAGTTTCTAGATAGCACGTTCCATTGTAACAATCCTCTCATCCACCACAGCGGTTTCGGTTAATAGCTGGCATGGCTATTACGCACGATGAGTCCTTAGAGAAGGCAGATGAGGTAGCCCTTCGAGGAGATCCCGGGGAGGAACCTGACTGTGAATCAGTGCTTGACTCGGCATCTGGTACAAAATAGGATGAGTTATCCCTTGCTGTCGAGTCTTCTGAAATAAGAGGCATGTTTCCCACACTTTTGGATGTACGTCTGCTTGCCCCTAAAGTTTCTAGTGAGATGACTGTTTTAGGTTGAGGCTGGGCTTCGATGAGATTTTTCGTAGAAGTTTCTCCGATGGTCCTTTGTGCCGTAGGAAGTCCCATTGCCTTCGATCAGTTTCGAGTCATGGGTCCTGTAGAAGTGTTGCTACTTGTTGAACCCCCAACATTCTTGGTGGTAGTCTTGGGGATGTGAGCCTTTCTTGAAGCCATTGAATCCAGCGTGTTGAAGACTCGAAGATCTTGAAACAGAGAAAGAGATGAGAGGTAGAGAAAGTCCCATTGGGCGTGCCAGAAATTTGTAGACACAAATTTCGTACAGATAAATCACACGGTCATGAAATAGCGTAACAAATAATCAATTTGCATTTATATGTATAAAAGCAGGTACAAATCTCTAAATGATCCTTTACAATAAAGAATACAATAAATTCCTTTGATTCTGTCTCCATGACGCTCCACGATCCAAGGGGTATGAAGCTTGATATTGAATGGTGTCTGAATATTTATGGGTTTAGTGTGTAGTTGGAATTTTTGGACTTAGAGTTGAGGGCCTTCAGCTTGATCTCGGTCTAAGTTGAATGAAGATTTGAGAGGCGTCTCCCACTTTGGATTTGAAGAAGTAGAAGTACGCCTTGCTCTTGGATGGACAAGAGTGCTCTTCTTGAATCTTGAGAGAACTCTTCTTTTTGGCAGAGTGTTGACAGGGTTTTCTCCTTCTGACTTTGGATCCCCTTCTCTTCTCTAAAGGGGTCTTTATTTATAGGCACTTCAAGGTTTCTTCATTTGGAATTTCCTTCTTAACATTTAATGGGTTTGATTTGATTTAATTTGATTTTAAATTTAAATTTAAATTTGAATTTGGTCCTCCATTTAATTAAAACATTCCATATGTAGGATTCTCCATCTGATGTCGCCACATGGTTTCAAAGTTGTGACACGTGGCCTTGTCCTATTCGATGCAATTTGTTGACTAATCCATTATTGACATGTCATCACTTGACAATTGACTTAATCAATAAAAATTAATCATGATCAATCGGATGGATGTAAACACATCATAAAATTTTGACGTCTACACACATTATATTTTTTCCCGGTGGTCCAGGCTGTGTGTCCATATGACAATTTGGTGAAGGGAAGTCAAGTGGAAAGAGAGAAAGAAGATTATGGAGGCTGGTGGAGTTTTAACTTTTAATGCTCTACTCACTAATTTCTAGAATATTAATGACATATCTTATGAGTATCTACGGTTAAAAAGGTATAACTTTTTTGAAGTTACACCCCACATTTTCTCAGCCATTGATTTTCATAAGATCCAAAGATTAAAAATAAACCAATCATTTATTAATGTCGAAGTTAGCTATTCTAATTTATTGCATTTTTTTACTCATCTATAGCATTTATCTCTCTCTTCCCTTATCTCCTCTGGATATACCCCTCTCCCTCTCTCTCTACCTCTAGTATTTTTTTTTTTTTTTCTCCCACATCCTCTAACCATAATATATATTTTTTTTTGGCTACAAATCCAAGTAAGCCTCCACCGTAAAATTCACACCTAGACCATTTTCACTGCTGCCTAGTTTGTGTATTTCTTCTTGCTATTAAATGCCAAATTCTCACTTTCATGATTCATAGCTTTTCCTCCCAATACTCAGAGTGGGTTTGGCCCCATGTTTTCTACCAAATAACGCGCCTTTTTAGCTCAAAACGTGAAAATGTAACTGTTTGGCCCCATGTTATCTAAACACACATTTTTGAAAACGCACGTTTTGAAACTGATGCGTAGGTGCTGTGATTTCAAAAAGGCGCTTTTATTAAAAATAAATTGAGGTTTGCAGAATGAACATTTGAGAAAACTTCCGCATTTTGTAAAGGGTGATTTACCACAAATACCCTCACCAAAGATTAAAAATACCCAAGAATAAAAGCTGAATTTGTCTTCTCGTCACTTCACCTCTGCTTCAATACGTTTGCCAGATGATTTCACTAGTCCAGCAGAAAAGATCAGTAGAACACAAAACAAAGATAAAATAACACATTTCCAGAAACTGCAAGCTTTCTTTTTTATTAACAAAAAAGGCAAAAAACAAATGAAGTTGGCAGCCATTGGAGCTGTAAAGGGCAAACATTGAGCTACATATTTCTAGAGATTAAAATTGTAAACCCCCATAACCAAAAAAGGGCCAAAACAAGAATGAAGAACAGAGAAGTAAAATCAACAAAAAAAATGTTAACTTTAAGCAAACCAAGAACACCCATTAGAGTAAAATGCATAAAGAAATCAAGAACTACACGTACCTAGCCTTGTAGAGGCAGATCTGGCTGTTGAAACTACAAAGCTCCAAGTGGGTTTTTGTTCAAAGAGAGTGTGAAAAACAAAATAGTAGTAAAAGGAACATGAAAGTATGAAGTGAAGAGAGAGAGAGAGAGAGAGAGAGAGAGCAAGAAATCAGGTTTCAAAAGGAGAAAAAGACACGTGTGGTCATTGAAGAAGATGAAGAGTTTTTTAAAAAAATACACTTCGGCTTCAGGTGTGGTCATTGAAAGAAGATGAGTTTTTTTTTTTAAAGTACAAAATATAGGCTTCACTTGTTGGTCATTGAAAGAAGAAATGTAGGTTGGCTATAGGTCATGATGAATAGACATAGGCTTTGTACATATAATCTGATAGTGAAAGAAAAAAAAAAAAAGATATACGTCAATCTGATAGTGAAAAAAAAAAAGAAAAGAAAAAGACATGTAATACCTAGGCTATTAGCACATTGACGTGATGGGGCAAAAGAAAATGGTGAGGTTATGTCCCCTTGGTTACCTAGTTGGTCAGTGGCCTTTGAAAAATAAAAAATAATAAAACTTATCATCACCATAACTGTTGACATGAAACAGGGAGAAGTATTTAGGCCAATACTAGGCAGTCTAGTGAATAAACGAGTTGCTAAGTAAATAGCATTTTTATGTCAATTGATGTATTTTGATGACAGTACAATTGATTTAGGATCTTATTTATAAATTGATATATTTTAATGATTATACAATTGATTTAGGATTTGATTTATAAATTGTGAAAAGAAAAGATAGAGAGTGTTACAAGATCCCTTACTTGGTAGAGGTAAGTAACGTTTAATTAACTAGTTATATTTCGACGACTGTACAATATTAGGCACTTAGCACCATTGCATTAATAATCATAGTGATTAGTGTTTAGTATATTATTATTATCATTTTTTTTCATGGATTTTTTTTTTCTTTTTTAGTATATTATTATTCTTATTATTATTATTATATTTAGCAACAAAATATTGTTATTATTGTTACAATTTGTAAGCATTTGAAAAATTGCACTATAACTTAACGGTATAGTCAAGTCCTTTTTAGTCATTTATACCCAAAACAACAGTTTTAGATTAAAATTAACCAAACGCTCAATTGACAGAAACAACACTTTTTCATTAGTTTTACCAAACGTTTAATTGTGATTTTCAAAATCGTAATTTTAAAACCGCACTTTTTCAAACAGCTAACCCAAACCCACCCTCAATTCAAAGAAAGGAATGCATAGATAATATGAAAATGACAATAACCCAATACTACAATAATATAGATTGACTGTTCATTGAGATCATTTTCAAAAAGCTTCTAAAAATCCCAATGAATAGTCAAGTTATTTGTGAGATGTTTTCAATTTTATTATAGTGTTGAGATTTTGTCATTTTCATGGGGTGAGGGAGGTGGGAGGGGTCTGTGGGGGTAATGGGGGTGACCCTTCCCATTTAGAACTCTTCCATTCTCTTCCTCACTTTTGAATTTAATTTATAATAGAAGGTGTATTTACGATGACCATGGTGCGTCGCAAAAGATATATGGTCACCCAGCTCCCTCATTTCAAATAGTGTTTCTCACACAATGTATTTAGCATTTATGATGGCGGTTAGTCATCATAACAAAAGATTTTCTGATGGTTCATCAGTAATATAGCTTTCTCAACTAGATTTTTTTTCAACAATGGTCAACTGCTGTCACGTACCAGGGGTGGCCCTGGGCAAGGGCGAGGTGAGCGACCGCCCTAGGCCTCACCCCAAAATTAGGTCTCATCCCAAAATTTTTTAAGGCTCTTATTAAAAGGTCTCAATATATTTATATATACAAAAAATTAAAAAGGTCTATATATTTAAAACAAGCCTTTAAATTAAGTCTAATAATAATTTATTTCTCTAATCCAAGTATGTATGAGAACAATTTTTTGTATTTATTTGATGTGAAGAAACTAACTTCATTAAATTATGATAATTTGAAAAAGTATTATGTTAATCTTGAAAGTTTTTTAAAACCAATAATTTTTTTTGATCTTGATGGTATTGATTTATTTTTAGACTTAAAAGTCTTACAAGTGATTTTACCAAAAGAAAAAAAGACAGTGATAAATATACTTAATTTTATCAAGGAATTGAATTGTTCCAAATGCATCTCTTGCTGTGTTGCATATAGAATATTATTGACTATACTTGTCACAGTCGCATCCGTTGAAAGAAGTTTTTCAAAGTTTAAATTATAAAAATCTTACTTGCGATCAACTATGTCACAAGAAAGATTAAATGAATTAGCCATATTATATCTATTAAACAATATTTGTTAGAAAAAATTGAATATAAAAGTTTAATTAATAAACTTGTAGCAAAAACCGTATATAGAGTAATTTTTCACTTTTTTTTTTTTTTTTTTTTTTAAGATAGAAGGCCTCATTTTTTTGCATCACCCCAAGCCTCATAATTCTCAGGGCCGGCCCTGTGTCACGTACATAAAGTTTTTTGCGATGACCCTTCATGTTTTAACGATAAACATTGATCATGACTAAAAAGCTTGTTTATTGTAGTGACAAGAAGGAAGAAAGAAAAGGTGGGTGCCATGATGTTACTGCAATTCAAAGAACTAGCTAGTTTGGAATAGCAATACAACTGCCCAAAATAGTAACAAGGACTACAAATAATCAATTGATGTTGGCTTTCTTAAACTAGTTACTGCATACATAACGTAATTGGTGGTTACTAGAACTGTTCTGAACTCTGAATATACATGTGGATCAGAATCAGATTACTACATATGAAATGCCAGAAGTGAATTAATTAGGTTGTCTGTAGGTTACTCTAGGAATTAAGAACTCAAACTAAAATCAAACTATAATATGCATTTACCATATATATATATATAACTGGGTTTAGCAGTGATTTATCGTAGCCACCATGTCTCACGGTGTCTGTCATCGGAATTGAAAGAACAAAACTTGAAATGAAGCACTTCTACTCCTAGCTCAGTGACAGTAGTGTTACGTGCAGCTAGAGAGCCACGACAAAGAGGACAGGTTGCACGCTTGCATCCAAGCCATCTATCTAAGCAATCTCTATGAAAAAGGTGCTCACATCTCAACTCCCTAATCTCTTCTCCTTCCTCAATCTTGCATAAACACACTGCACATTCTATATCTTCCGTAACTTCTGGCTTGCACTTGAACCGGGCTATGCTTGCTTCTTCACTGATCTCCGGCAGATCATGCTGGTAATAATGTTTGGAGAAAGAATGGTAAAGGAGGTAATTGCATGCCCATTTCAAATGGAAAGCAATAAGAATTAAGTTATTAAACATGATTGATGGACAAATGAGTTTAGAAAATTGGTTACGTAGAATAGAGATGCTGAAAATTACAAGGGAAAATAAAATTAGTATGGGAATGGTGGAAACTGACAAAATGATCGTGTTTTCTGATTCTAAGAAAACTAAATAAATGCTCTGGTTTGGTAATTCCAGGAGGGGAAATGGGAGAGGTATTTATAGAACTCGTACTCAGGAAGGCAGCTGGAAGTGAAGCTTAAAGTTAGTGCCTTCTGCTTTTTTAAGAAGCCGAGGAATCCCCTAGTACTTCACACTAGCTTTTGGAATTTGGATTTCTTGTGGACTTTGAGCAAGTCTAGGCAGCTTATCCACTTTTGTGAGAGAATGTCCCACGCGCCCTTAACATAACTGAAAACAGAGGAGCTCAAGTCTTCACAAGTCTTCACACCTGGCATCAAGACGTGGCAATCTTATCCACTGATCTAGACTTGTATAGAAGCTGCTGGAAACATACAGTTCTGCATGTGATTAATTGAAAATATCTCAAGCATTAGTTACCATGATTATTGGGTTGTTATAACTAATTAGAAGTTGCTAGACACTCTGATTGTATTAAGCCTATAAGTAGGTCTTTGTAAACAGTATTATGATTATTGCAATATACTCTTACACTCACGTGAATCACTCATTTTGTTTTTCTCTCAATATTCTCTATACTTCTCTAAACATTTTCTTGGTATCAGAGCTTGGTTCATTCAACCATGGCTTCTGTTTCTTCTACAACATCTTCAGCCAACTCTAGCTCTCCTACTCTCACTACAACACAAACACCAATGATACTTTTATCCAATATTTCTAACCTTGTCTCGGTCAAGCTTGACCAGAGCAATTACGTACTCTGGAAATACCAGATTACCTCGATTCTTAAAGCTTATGCTATTCTAAGCTTTGTTGATGGAACGCAGCTATGTCCTCCACAGTTTGTGACTAACAGTGAAGGTACACTCCAAGAGAATCTATTGTATCAGCAGTGGATTTCCAGAGATCAAGGCCTACTGACCTTGATTAACTCCACTTTGTCTCCTACAGCTCTCTCTCTAGTTGTGGGACAAACCACAGCTCATGGAGTGTGGTCCATTCTGGAGAAGCGTTACACATCAGCTTCACGTTCCAATATCCTCAATCTGAAAATGGATCTCCACAACATCAAGAAGGAAACCAATGATTCTGTGAATACATTTCTACAGAAGGTTAAAGACGCAAGGGATCGTCTTGCTGCAGTGGGAGTGCAAATTGATAACGAGGAGATTCTCCACATTGTCCTAAGAGGACTTCCTCACGAGTACCATACTTTCAGTACAGCCATACGTACTAGAAACGATGCAACTAGCTTCGAAGACATTCATGTCTTGCTCACAGCCGATGAGCAGTCCTTGAAGAGTTCTATTGATCTTGCTAAAGATCATTCTCATATGGCGATGGTTGCTAACACCAATCGTAACAATGCTCTATTTTCCTATCAAGGAAACAGAGGACGAGGAAGGAATAACTTCACTCGTGGACGAGGCAGAAACTTCAACAATGGAGGCAGAGGAAATTATAACAATGCAGGTGGGAACTCAGGCAACAGTTCTGGACATTTCAATGGCAATAATTTTGGTAATTTCAATACTGCTCAGTCTTACAATCAACGTCCAGTTTGCCAGATTTGTGGAAAAACAGGCCATGCTGCTATAGATTGCTATCACCGCATGGATTATGCCTATCAAGGCAAACAACCACCATCCAAATTGGCAGCAATGGCAGCAACCTACAATGCACAAACCTCAGATCAATCCTATTGGATATCTGATACAGGAGCAACTGACCATTTCACTCCAGATCTCTCAACTATTCCAGACCATCAAGATTATGCAGGTGGTGATCTTGCAACAGTTGGCAATGGTAATTCTCTTCCAATCACTCACATTGGTAATTCTCAACTCAAAGCTTCTTCCCACCTTTTTCAATTACGTAAAATCCTTTGTGTTCCGTCTATGTCTTCAAATCTTTTGTCTGTTAACAAATTCTGTCGTGATAACAATTGTTGTTTCCAATTTGATGCTCATCAATTTAAAATCAAGGATCTACCAACGGGGAGGCTTCTCTACAGCGGCCCCAGTAGGAATGGTCTTTATCCTCTCACTGGAGTCCATCAACCTCTACTGCATCAACCACATACAAGCTTTTCTTCCCTTCAGTCCAAAGCTGTGTCATCTTCTCTTTGGCATGATCGCCTCGGTCATCCAAATAATCAAGTACTTCAACGTCTTCTTCCTCTTGTAAATACAACTAGATCAAATAAAACTCAGTCTACTACTTGTACACACTGTATTCAAGGCAAAATGACTAAAATTCCTTTCAAAAACTCTGTTTCTCATGCTTGTAAACCACTGGAAGTTGTTCATAGTGATGTTTGGGGTCCTGCACCTGTAACATCTAATAGTGGTTATCAATACTATGTCATTTTTGTTGATGAATTCACTCGGTTTGCATGGTTTTATCCTATTAAGTCCAAATCTGATGTGCTCTCCTATTTTGTGTCATTCACCCATACAATGCAAAACTTACTCAGTCAAAAAATTAAAATCTTGAGAACAGACTGTGGAGGTGAATATACCAGTCTTGAGTTTCAGTCTTTTTGCATTAAAAATGGCATTCTCCATCAATATACCTACCCACACACATCTGAACAAAACGGTCTTGCTGAGCGCAAGCACCGTCACATTGTTGACATTGCTCAATTGCGCAAACTAAAAAGAGATACTATTGGAATCCACCGTAAAAACAAGTTATGAAAATTTTAGGAGGATTTGTTGTGTTCATATGTTTTCTCCGCAAAAATACTTTAGGAAATAATTAAGTATATGCTTGACATTAGTTTATTTAACTTTTTACTGATTAGTTTTATTGAACGTGTGTTAGGGTAGGCTTGTACTTGAAAAAGATGTCATTAAAAACAGAAAAAGATCTTACACCACTCATAAGTCCTTTCACATACTAGTTAAGAGTGAACATATTTTTAGAAATTGTAAAAATCAAAGTGGACAATTTTCATAACATTTACAAATTATGAATATATATATTCATAATTTTTTAATAGTATAAAAATGGTGATGTAAAATAATAATTACCTTAAAGAGATTGTACATAATCAAAATAGCCTAATTACCTGGCATTTAAGAAGATGTACATAATCAAAATTAATAACCTAAAACATGTGTGAAAAGATATTACGGTTTCGTCTATCTGGATAGACACGCGCTGTTATAACTTACGGTTGCGCTTTGGTTTTGTGACAGCCAATAGATAGAAAGAAGGAGACGTGTATAAAGCAAAGAATATTTTTTTTTTTTGATGCTATATAAAGCAAAGAATATAAATATGCATGGACTAGGAAGCTGCATGTATTGCACTGTTGTTAGACCATGCGTATCTCTGTCATTGTTTGATGATATGGACCAATTCTCATAATCAAAGTCAAAAAAGAGTGCAATTCAACTTCAAGGTTTACGCATGCAACGTGATTAACGATATCTCCATTCTCCTGTCTTTAAGACCGTGTGAACGGACTCGTTTTACCACAACTCACACTTCTACGAAGGCACACTATTCTCTAGTCAAGGGAAGCAGGGCGCGAAGCAGAAAATTATTTCGAGATAAGTTCGGAGTATTAAGTGAATTTTGATAGTACGAAAGAATTTTATTTAATGAAAATAATAATAAAAAAGTATACCTACTCATGGCAACATAATGAACTTTATCCCTTAATGTATTAAGAAAAAAATTTCAAATTTCAATCAAATCTTAAAGGGATAATTACAATAAACCCACTTGTGATTTGGTTCGATGATACTTTGCTTACCGTGGTTTAAAAAGTTTCACTTAACCCATCCAAGATATGCTCCATTACACAGCCATTACCCACCTCACATTCTCCGTTTAAAAATACAAATAAAACATTTAAACAATAAAATATTATGGATAAAACAAACCAAATTGAATAAATTTCCCTCAAACCAAAAAAATTTAATCTTTGGCGTGGAGGAACGCCTGCGGCTTTTTCCAAACAACTTGAACTTTAGTGGCGTGGAGGTCTTCATCGGGCTTGGAAGTGTCAAGTGATGCGGTATGGAGGCTACATCGTGGAGGTGGTGGCTTAGAGGCAGCGACGATGTGGAGGTAGCAACGATGAGAAGATTTGAGTGAGAGATGAGAGATTTAGGGATTTTGAGGTTTGAATATTTAGATCAAATAAAATTAAAAGATTTGCTGGGAATTGAGGTATTTTTGGAACTAAAACGGGAAGGTGAGCCAATGCCTCTTCCAGATCCAGTGTTTTTGGAATAGAAGATGTATATGGGTTGCCGCACCGAAGAACAACATAGAGAACTTGGTTCCTCACCGGCATCGGAGGAAGGTTAAGCAATAAAGTGGTCGGTGGCTTCTGGTGGTGGCGTGGAGGCAGTGGGGCAGATGCAGAGGCAGCATGAAGTCTCCATTAGAGCTGAGACTATGTGGTTGAGCACTAATAAGTCATGAAATATGACTTATTAAGCCAATTTTCTAAGGTTTTTAATAGAATTAATTTACATTTTATTTTTAGTTGTATGTAAATCATTGCATTTCTTTTATTTCATTGTGTTGTATAAAAATAATTTATTTACATGCATTATTTTAATTTTATAAATTCTAAATTTTATGTTTTGTTTTAGGTGCAAATTAATGTTTGAAAAGAAAAGGAAGAACAAAGCTCACAAGCCCACATGGCCACCAAAGCCCACAAGCTCACTTTACTTTCTTATCTGCATCATATAGGATCACTACTAAAAGGACTTAAATTCACGTGAACCTTGCTTTACCCGTGGATTGCATGTCTTCATTTCAAGCCGCAAAGCACCCAATTATTACCCATTGATGAGCTTAAAGGAATCACGTGCTGTAGCCTTGGTTGGTGCCGTGGGGTGCAATGGCTCTTTTCAAGCCGAAATGCACAAGATCATTGCTCATTAATAAGCTTCACGTGACAAGCCTGCTTTGACCGAATTGCATGGTCCTACTCTAGCCGTCCCACACATGATTATTTCCTTTTTGGGGGTCCTAAGTGAAGTGTGGTTTTCTTCTTCTACTGGACAGCAGTTCTGCCTGGGGAGTAGATTGCATTTTTAGAGTTTTTTCTTCATTTTTCTCTCTAGTTTTTTCTCTAAGATTTATTTCTCTATTTCTTTTTGTAATTTCTTGGCCATGATTGGCTAGACTTTTAGCTTGGGCTAAGGGGGAATCCAAATTTATAAGGTAAACTAATTTCCTTTAAATCCATTTTGAGTTTCAATGTTTAAGATTTATTATTTGATTGTTCTCATCTTCTTATTATTCTTTTTATTTTTGGTTCCATGATTTGAATCTTTTCATGAGTTCAATCATGTTTTTCTCATAGTTAAGTAAAGATTTTAGTTCCATTAAATCTAAAAACTCTTAATTTCATTGGATATTACTTTTTACTACATTGTTGCTAGATTAATTAGTATAATATCGATTTTAGGTTTTTCCAATGTAGTTATTTATTATGTGTTTAAATTAATGAACAATCAAATAGTATTTCTAATTTAGATTTTATTAAAAATGGTTTTTATTGCTAATGTTCTAATTGAGAGTCTAGGATGTGAAACCCCTAATTGTGTAATTTCATGGATTTAAATTGAATTAATTTATCTTAGTAAATTTGAGGAACCCAAAGCCCTAGCAATTTTTAGATTTGAGTTTCTTTACCTATTCAGATTGTGAGTTTTCAAAACAACCAAAACATTTTCTTGATTTAATTTCTAGTGTTACGTGTTTATTTTAAAACCCCTCTCTCCATGGTACGACAACCCACCTTACCATATATACTACCATTTTATCTTATACATCCACACACATATTCATTCATATTAAATTTGATTAGACTCCATTAAAGAACGACATTTTGGAGGCCGATCAAGCACCTACACCGATTCAAATTATGATAGTTCCAGAGTTGGAAATCTTTATGTTCTTGCTAAGGAAAAGCTTAATCTTCTTTGGAGGGAATAGGATCCTCTCCATTTGGAAGCCTCTTCATTTGTCCATTTTATGGTTGAGATTTTATCTCTTGGATCCAACAATGTATATACTGCCACGTCATTTAAAATTTTAAATAATATTGCAGTTTGTACACCGTTAGATCTGTAATATTTAATTTATACCTTTAAATGGAGACTCTCCATTTCAAATGAAATGGAGAGGATTCTTGTCCTCTTCAGAGTTACATGGTTACTCATCTTTGTAGGGAAGGTAATCGTGTGGCCCACTATTTGGCCTAACATTCTAGAAATTACTCTGAGCTGCAGATATGGTTGGAGTCTCCTCCACCAATCCTGCAACAGTGTTTGGTTTGTGATGTAAATATTTTTTCTGTTTGAAAGATATGAATCTTATCTTTAAAAAAAAAAAAAAAAAAAAAAAAAAAAAAAAAAAAAAAAAAACTATGTAATTTGATTTCTTGGTTGATCTGTTATTCAATGATTTTTTTTTTTTTTTTTTTTTTTTTTTTTTAAATTTGCCAAAATAATTAAAACTAAGGTTGCGCAGAATATCGCTTCCTACAATATCTTATTAGGGGCTTATTTGAAGAATGATGATTTTGTTGGGTTTGATGGGGTTGTGAACGATTTTATTTTGGGTTTGTTGGATGTTCAAAATATCATTCCATTTGGTTTGTTTGATCCACTTTGTCTAATGGTTTAAGTGTTTTATTTGTTTTTTTAACAGAAAATTTGAGGTGGGTAACGGCTGTATGATGGAGCATGTCTCGGGTGGGTTAAGTGACACTTTTTAAACCACGGGTAAGCAAAGTATCACCAGACCAAACCACATGCGGGTTTACTGTAATTATCCTAATCTTAAATCACCCAAACATCCACTCAAACCCCATATCAAATTTGTAAATAAATAAAAAAATCAAAGTTGAAATTAAAATTATTTTTTATACAAAATAAACAAATAACATTAATCAAAGAAACATGCACTACCTTGCTGCCCCAACTCCCCACAATCACAAATTGACAAACATAAACCCCACTCACACTCAGCACAACAAATAAATCAACATAGACAGAGTAAAAAAAATGTGAACAACAAAAATTCAAATCTCAAAAATTTTCAGTTCAAAGAATTGGAAAATGAAAAGGTTTCAGGTTATACCAAGGTTTGACCATGATGTCATAATTAATTTAATAGATAAATAAGTGCATTAGTGAAATACTAAAAGTAACTAAACTTATAATCTAAAACTCTTAGACAACTTTTAAAGTGTATTCTTACCATTTTATAGATGAAATAAAAAGTAATAATAAATAACACACAATTAAACTATAATAAAGTACGTAAAGATATCTCCCCCGCCTATTTCTAAGACCACACTAGAGCCATTTATTCTTTTTAGGGTAAAACTTAGGTACAATTCCTTAGGTCAAGTACATTAGGCTCCTAGTTGAATTCAAATACATTGAATTTAAATATTCTTGAAAAAGATAACATTGTTTGTGTTTCATTGGTTAATGTCATCATGTGTTTCAATTCAATTGGGGAACCTAATGTACCTAACCTTAGGAACTGTAAGGCTGTACCTAAGTTTTACCCTTCTTTTTATAAGGAAATACACCCAAACGTTTCAAAACACACATAGGGCTCACGAAAACCATATGAACGGTAAAGGAGGCATGATTTATTTGACTTTTTCCCTGTTTTTCTTCTTTAACTCAGCTCATAGTTATCGCAGAGAGAGAGATATATAAAAGACGCAGCCAAACAGTGGTGGTAATGGTGCGAACAACGCAACTAGAAGGAGACCACAACTAGAATTTGGTAATTATGGACAGTAGATCGAGCAGATTCTCACGAGTTAGTGGGTCACAACGCTAACAGCAAATAAAGGGTGATTTGGGATTTGTTGTTAGTTTGTTAGGGATTTGGGATTTGTTTATTTAGCAATTTGGGCTGGGCAGAGGGTTGGGTTACGACTCTTAAAGAGTGAGTAAATGGGTTAATGGCTTCGTTTAGACTAGGCTAAATTGTATAATATATATATTATATATATATATATATATATATATATATATATATATATATATATATATATATATATATATATATATATAGAGAGAGAGAGAGAGAGAGAGAGAGAGAGAGAGAGAGAGAGATTTAAATTGTTTTTTTTTTTTAAGTTCAGCTAAGTTGTAACCTAGCCTAGCCAACTCATGACTCCGCCCTTGAAGGGATGAAGCTACTAGTGGGCTGGGCTGGCTCACCCAACATTTTTTTTTTTTTTTTCAATAGTGTGGGCGAAACCTAAATAAAAGAAAAAAAAATAATCTAAGCCCCTAAGATGAAGGGGACATTCATCCAAAAAGATTGGACAAAGCCTTTTGAAAGAAAAAAAAAAAAATCGAAATCCCTAAGATGAAGGGAATACTTTTCCAAAAGAGTTTACAAAGCCTAAATGAAGGAAAAATTCTTCTAAAGACCTAAGAAGAAGGGGATTCAGCTCTAGAAGGCACTAGGCTTATTAAAGAGCACTAGCATCTAGAAGGGATGAGTCCCGAAGGACTTCAAGCCTGATAAAAAGAAAAAAATTTCCTAAGTAAAAAATGACGAAGGAAACAATCGTTCAAAAAGGCACTAGCCTCTAGAACAAGTTGAGCCCCATGAGGGGTACTAGCATTTAGAAAGGTTTGACCTTGGAGAACTTCAAGCCTAGAAAATGAACAGTTGCTTATGGACAAAGCTAGTCAAAAAGGCTAGACGAAAAATGGGATGGTCGTCCAAACAAGAAAAAAAATGCCTACTAAAACAATAATGACGAAGGGGATAGTCATCTAAACGAAATGACACAACTACTGAAATAATTTCCTAAAGTATACAATTATGGTCGTAAGTCGACGAGCCATATGGAAGGACAAATGTTCCAAAGTCCCTAAGATAACAGAGGGAACTTCATACTCACCATGCAAGGAAAATAAGAAGGCTATCCAACCTAAATAGACATTCTGAAGTCACCCATGGTACTTGACATTCTGAGGTCCTTCCAACGTAAATGGACAAACAGCCTCAGAATGGAGGGCTTTTGATGGGTATGGAAAAATCTGAGTCATTCAAATACAACATCCCCATCCATTGTGCTTTAGATGGACGACCATTACACACCAACATGGATGTTATCGTATTAGACATGCTTGCGAGATCTTTAGGCCATATCTCCATGAATTCCGTTATAAATGCTATGGACATAATGGACTAAGGTAATGTTCACCCTTAGCTTATATAAGGCCAACAAATCCACCTGAACTGGGTATGCACACAATTTCATGACAAATATCTCTCAATATGAGAAATCTTTTGTAGACTTAGGTATCGGAGACTCCCCTCCGAGCCCTACCTCGGCAAGTTCTTTGATTCTCTTTTTCGTTCTTCCTTTTTCCAGGTTTTAATAACTAGAATTAAATGTGCAATTGACAATGCAAAATCCATGCATTATGAGGAATATACTTACAATTATATTAAGGGATAATTACAGAAAACCCACCTGTGGTTAGGGGCGGTGACACTTTGCCTACTTGTGGTTTGAAACGTGTCAATTTACCCACCTGTGGTTGGCTTCGTTATGCTGCCGTTACCCACCTCATTGTTTCTGTTTAAAAAAACAACTTAAAGACATATAGCATACAAAAATTTGGATCAAACTCAATCTTAAAAAATAAAAACTGAAGAAATTGGTTTTATCACTCACTAAACCAAGCCAACCAAGTGGGAAATTATAATTTACAACACATATATACCATTACTAAACAACTTAAACGAAGGAAATGTCATAGATGTACTTGTACGCCACCGATTCAGCTTGTAGCAGGTGAATCAAGCTCTTCACAAATCACAAATAAAAAGAATCCCCAAACTTGAACTTTTAGGGTTTGTTTGGTACGTGTTTTCGTTTTCTATTTTGGTTTCGTGACTTTTTACTTTATTGAAGTTAGAACTTTAATCCTGATTTGAATTTAAGATTGTAAAAAAAATTCTGTTTGGTACATAGTTTTGGTTTCACAAATGAAATCACAATTTAAAAAAAAAAAATTATGTTTGGTACATAGTTTTGGTTTTTTAACTTAATTGCACCTATAATAATTGTAGAGGATTTGCACCACTTTTATATACTAAACAAAAAAAAAAAGTTTATCTTCTTATCCTATTATTTTTTCTCTCTCCACAAATCCCCTAAACCCAATCAAATCTCTACACGTACCCCCCTCCATCTCTTCATTACTTTCTTTTTTTCTTGTTCCCTCCTGAACCTTCTTTTCTCTTCATTACTTTCTTTTTTCTTGTTCCTTCCTGAACCTTCTTTTCTCTTCATCACTTTCTTTTTTCTTCTTTGCTGGACGTCCAGTACCCATTTTTCAACCCCCTCACTTCACTAAACCCACCCACTACAACACAAAAACAAAAAGGGCATGAAACAATGGGTAGATTATTCAACTTTTTCTTCTTTTCCAATTTTACACATATCCTTTTATTTTTCTCTCATCTTTACTTTCTCTCGGTGGTTTATTTTTTCGGCGATGTGGAGGCTAGGTTGGCTTATGTTGCAATCAGGTTTGCTAGAGGTGAGTGGGTTTTGGTAGAAGTGAGAGAGAGGGGCTCTGTAATGGGAGAAGAGAAGGGAGCAGTGTACGGGCTGTAATGGCCGAGAGCAAGAGAGAAACAGAGAAGTCTGGAGGAGAGAGAGAAAATGGGGAGAAAAGAAAAAAGTGGACCCAGTAACGGTAATAAACTGGGACCCACAAAAGAATTGAGTCCGGATTTGAATCCGGCTTGGATTCAAAAACAGGTGAAAGGCTGAACTCAAATTTGGTATGGGACCCACATAAAATTCAAGTTGGGATTTCAATCCTCATTTAAAATCACGTGTACCAAACAAGTTTTTTTAGTGTGGGACCCGCGATTTTTTGGATTTGAATACAGAATCACCGTTTGAATTGCGTGTACCAAACACGCACTTAAATTTCTACACAAAAAAAACGCTAGTGAACAGAGAATGGAGGAACCTCAAAAAGGCGCCGTAAGCTCGACCCTAGCAGAGACCGAGGACAAGCCTGTTGTGAGATTTCTTCTTTTTTTTTTTTGTTTACTTTTTAGATTAGGGGAAGTTGATGTGGATGAGCAAATCAGAGCTATCAAGCTCTTTTGACCCACTCTCCCTCCACACCTCAGATCTGAACCAGTGGAGGTGGCAAAGTTGACCGGGTGGCTGGTAGAGCAACGACGGTTGTGGGAGATTTGTATTTGGAGAAGAAATTTGTGGGGTTTGTATTTGGTGACATTTCCATATTTTGTGGGTTTAGCTTGGTTGCCGGTAATGGGGGTTTTGTATTAGAAGAAAGAAATTTGTGTGCTTTGGAAAATGAAAATGGTGGTGGGTTTGGATGGAGTCGATAAAGACGGGGGATTTGTTTCCGTTACACTCGAATTTTTTTCTTTGCTCTGAATTTCACCCTAGAAACTGTGGTGGCTTCCGTTACTGTGAGCGGTGTTCTTGTTGAGGCTGCACCAAAACGAGCCCGAATGAGTCGTTGGGGAGATGGGTTAGACATAAATTGGTGGTTCATGGTGGTCTGGGTATTGGATTTGTTGATTTGATTGGTGGTCATTACTGGTTTTGGGTGAGATGAGTTTGAATGTTTGAGGTTGTGTTAGTGATGTTCAAAGGAAGAAAAAGAAATTTATGAAGAACTTGAAGCTTTTTAGTTTTGTGTTTGATCTGGAATTGGTGGCGATGAAGAGCATAACCAAGTGAGAAAGAGACCACCATTTTTTCATTTATGTTTGATCTGTAGTAGTTTTAGGTGTAAAACAATGTTCTTCACTTTCTAAGTAATGATTTTTTTTTTTTTTTTGAGTTGGAGTTTGATCCAAATTTTTGTATGTTATATATCTCTAAGTTGTTTTTTTAAACGAAAACAATGAGGTGAATAACGGCTGCATAACGAAGCCAACCACTGATCGGTAAAATGATATGTTTCAAACCACAGGTAGTCAAAGTGTCACCGCCCCTAACCACAGGTGGGTTTTTCGTAATTATCCCTTATATTAATATTAGTTTGGTATTTTGATTTGGTTCCTTAGACCATATACTTTTTTTAATTGACTTCTAGTCTACTATGCTTTGGTTTTTGAAAACATAATTCCACTATAATTTAATATTTAGGGAAAATTTTCATTATAATTTAATCTTTAGGAAAGAATACTCAAACCTTATATGGTTTTTCCTTAAAACACAAAACTCCCTTGAGGTTTGAAGTACCCCTCTTTGATATTGTTTTATGTGTAATCATTAATTGTGTAACACTTATCTCTTGAGATTTTTAAGTGTAACACGTGTCATCACATGAACAACTCATCGTTTACTTTAATGGATGTTTAATGATTTACACATAAAAAATACCCTATGGAGGTTAAATGTTACACTCAAAACCATAGTTATTAAATCCGAACCGGACATTAACTCGGTCTAGGAGCCATGTCATTGGGTCACTGGTTCAACCAGTGGATCACCAGTCGAACTGCAAGTTCAAATGCAAAATTTAAAAATATATAAAAATATAAAACTAAGTTTGAGAAATTATAAAATAAATAATTAAATTGAAAATAAATACACCTAAAATAATTAAAATAAATAAATGTCTTAGAATTTTAGAAACTAAAGCATATCTCAAACTCATAATATAATAATACTATTAAATTGCAACATCCAAATAAATTATAAAAATAGACCCGAAAGAGTAATTTTGAGTCTTTTATAATTTTTAATTCATTGGTAATTACCAAATAATCCAATTTTGAATAATAGAAAAATAGAAAAGTAGACCCAAAAGAATAATTTTCATAAAAATCACAACCCAGCTGAGTTGCAATAACACAACCGGGTTACACAGTTTGCACAAAACCCATTGGGTTTTAGTGGGGTTTTGTGGGTCAATAGCATAAATGGTTTAATTAAGAACCCCGATCGGCTTAGGTGCCGATTCACCGGGTTGACCCAACAATCCGATCCGGGTTTAATAACACTGCTCAAAATCTTCAAGTGTTATATGATATATATACAAGTTAATTACAAATCATATGAAAATTATGAGGTATGAGTGCATTAGTTGATGGTTTCGAATTTCATGCTATTTAGAGGATAATAGGAAGGGCCAATTTGATGAAATGTAATTAAAAAAAAAAAAAAGCCAAGAATTATTCTTGATAATAACTTATTTTTAAACAACATCAAATTAAATCTCGATGGTAATTATGGGTTCCAGTTAGCTTAATTGATAAAATCTATTGTCGTTGAATAAGGGATCTGGGTTCAAATCCCACCTACACTGAAAAATCAATTGATGTCTTGACTTGATGATAATGAGAAATCATCATGGATAGATACCATAAATTCAAATCCTATCATATCTCTAAAAAAGAAAAAGAAAAGGAAACAACATAATTTTTTTAGAGAACGAGGGAAGGAAACACCATTTTGTGGTGGAGAATTACCTTATTGTAAATCTAATGGTATAAATAGTAACATATGTAGGGTTGTTAAAAAAAAATCAATTGAATTGAACCGACTTCAAGGGCCTCACTTTTAATTTTTAAACCGTTTGAGTTTTGCTTCCTCTTGGTGTTAGTATTTTTAAACTGGAAGCGACTGAATCGAACCAGATACTAATATATAATATTTAGTTTTAAATATGGAACACATTAAAACTACTACCAATTTTTACTCGAAAAAACATATATAATGTGATTAGTAACACTTCAACAATATAATAGATGAATGTCTGAATTAATTTTTGCAATTGGTGACACATTAGTTTGTAACATCACTCTTTAATGTGTTTAGTGACACTTCCTCTCTTTTTTCCAAGCCCTTTCCCTAGGTTTGAAACCCATCCAAGCTTCCTTTTTTTCTTTTTTCTTTTTTGCTACACAATATGACATTGTTTTATCTCCTATATATTAACCAATCTAGCCTTAGTTTCATTTCTCCCCTCATCTTCAATTGTGCCCCCTGCCCCCCAACTCTTCCCTCTCACTCCTTACTCCATGGACAAATGTTCCTGATAGCCTTTCTTTGTGTCTCTCTCATTTCGCCAATAATTTTTTTACGAACAATTCAGGCTCAAAGTCCTCGAGCTCGGGAAAGAACAATGTCAATCAAGTCTCGCCGAGTGAGTTTAGCCCTAGGCTTGCTGGATCTCCATAACTTCAATATTGAGCTTTTTGTTTTTTTTTTTTTTGTTGCTAAATTTCAATATTGAGCTATTGCTAGAAGCTAGCTCTAGTTTTTCATTTTATACTGAAAATTTTCTCATAAAGAATGTCATGATTTTTTCAAAACTCTATGACGAAAGATTAACTTGCACTGATTTAAGTTTACATTTGATTAATTTTGATATTACCTAAGGTTTGCTCTAGTTGATATTTGATTTTGATTCTAATATATATATATATATATATTTTTCCCTTTGGGTTTATATATGCGGAGGGCTTTTTAGGGAAGGGGATTACCAATGGGCTTTTTGGATGCAAATGTAGGAAAACTGGTTGAACGAACTTGTCACTTTATCTATCAATACGGTTCATTTTTATTGGTTTCTCGGCTAGTCTTGGTTGCCAATATGAAAAAATTGAAACCATTGGTTCGATGTCTAATCCTCTCACCACACCACGTTATTTATTCAACGGCTCCCCGATTGATTTCAAGTCGGACATTCTAAGTTTCAGTATCTTGTGTCATTGGTTTTAAGTGATTTTGAAAAGGCATATTGGTCTTGAGTGTTGCAAGCTTCGGTACTTTGGAGGCATGATGAAAATTCAAGCTGTAGCTTGTTCCTTCACGTTGTGGGCGGCCACATGTCAGCCATTGAAGAGATGGCAATGTTGGACCCAATTTTTGTAATTTTTATATGTTTCATAATTTTTAAAACCATTTGTATACTCTAACGATGTCATTTTTTAATTATTTAACAAAAAATATTAATCATGATTAGTATGATTTAAAAAATAGTTTACAATTTATAAACAAATGGAATGAGAAAAATTATTTTGAATTTTGTAAAAACTAACTAAATATAAATAAAATTGTTATATATGAGAAAATAACATATGTTAAATCATGCTAAAGATGTATGTTTTATGTGTATGTAACAAATTATTTTTTGGATTTTTTTGTTGCTATATTTATCTCGGGCCCCCTTGAGAAAAATTTCTAACTATGTCCCTACTTATACATATATAAAGTTGTAAATTTTTTTTCTAAACCAATGCCTCATTTTTGTAAAGTACTCCTATGAATACATATATCATTTTGTAAATATTTTCTAACCTGAACTGGTATAAATGTTTGGTTTCCCTTCAATGAGCTTGAATATCAATATGACAGTAATGAAAAAGAGATCAAGGCCCCTAGATAATGTAGATGGGGTGCACTTTGTTTCCATATATTTACCATATTAAATTAGTAATTATTTGAGCTAATAAGACATTTATCTATTTCTAGACAGATTAGTAATTTCCTTTTTTTTTTTTATTGCTTATCTTGGTTTCCCATAACCTAATAAATTCAAGTCTTTTGTTAGCATAATGCATGCATGTTCGCAAAATTAAGTTAACAAAGCTGACGATGTTGATCATCATCCATTATATAGAACCCAATAAAGCCTATTTATTAATTTTGTATTGTTGAAATCATCAAAACAACGACTCTGCTCTCTAATTTCCTTCAATAGAATTTTGTTGTAGTTATTTCACATTTTGTTTTTTGTCAATAGGATTTTTTTTTAATGGTTATTTTGAATTTCTTGCACATCGCGCAGGTTCGTGACTAGTTTAATAATAAATGTACAATTAAAATTGGTACGGGCTTGGATAACCCAAACCTCAAGATGTTCTAAACTTTGCAGCAAATTTGTCTTAATTGCTCAATAAGTAGAATTAAAGAGACAGTACTGTGCTGGTCAACTTTTTCCAAGTGTTAATGGGCATGATTTCTAAGATCTACCAACTCATTGACATGTTAGTTTGCAACGATGGGCCTTGCTCGTATTGTACAATTGGATCCACTTTGTTTGCATGAAACACATGGGCTTTACGTGGCCCATTGGTCCGTTTGGCATAGAAGTCACCTGGGCTTGAGTTTTTTTTCATTAGAAATCAACCCATCAGCTTGTGAATAGTGTGGCTCATCTATTAGAAGTGGAGTAAAACTTAAGACAAGGTTTTTGTAACCAGTTTGTTACAATTCACTATGTGGTAACTTATAAGACCATCTACATGTATTATTTTAAGAAATCTCATAATTCATTAAATAGGTCATATGAATAAAGTACACGTGGATGATCTTATTAGTTGACACGCAGTGAGTTATAGTAAGCTAGCTACAAACTAGTTTGTAGTCAAACTTTATCCTAAAACTTAAGTACAATTCCTTAGATCAAGTACAGTTTCTTAGGTCAAGTACAGTTCTAATACATTAGGGGAGAGAGAGAGAGAGAATGTGGGCCATGAACCCAACCCCTGTAGTAAGGTTTGTGGGTCATAAAGCTCATTTAGAGAATTCCCAACTTATTTGCCAAAATTTGGGTTAAGACATTACTTTTTCGAGGGATTTTTCCAATAACTCATTTTTTTAAAGTATTTTTGTCTCTTCAAGAAACAATGAGTTCACAAAAAAGGCTATATATCTCAATAGTTTCCAAATAGCTTTTTTTTTTTTTTTTGCAAACTAGTATTAAAAATAATATTATTAAGCAAAAAAATTCTTACCTTTTCTATTCTAACTAACCACTTTTCAAAACACCCAAAATTTGATTCTCTATTTTGATCTCTATTTCATTTAAATATTATTTTCATTAATTTTTTCTCCCCACCGGCTTCATCAAAATTTTAAAATAGAGACACAAAACAACCTTGCAACCAAATTGAGCAAGATCTCATAGAAAATTCATCAAAGTTTCATGACAAATTTACAAAGCCTCACAACAAATTTCTCAAAGTCCCACAAAATATTCATCAAATTTTGCAGCCAACAACCTGACATCTCATTGTATTTCCTTATATTTTCAATATTTAGGAATTTTGCCTTCTTTTCACCGAGGAAGTTACGGATCTTGTAGCAACAATGGGAAAATGGGCATATAGAAACAATGGGAAAATGGGAATTAAAGTGCAGGAAAAATAAAGTGCAAGAATGTAAATGGGTAGATTGCCAAATCAACATATCAAATTATAAGTTAACATCACATGTGAGCAAGCAAATGGGCTTCCAAAGCCAATAATCTGATCAACAATAATCAAATCGAACCTTAGTGTCATCAAAAGGCCTTGCATCGAGGCAAAATATTTAGACAATGCAACATTGTGCAATAATAACGAGAGTAAACAGTTAACAATTTCAATGAGCAAATCAAAGGTATTCAGGAATACATCTCAAATTAGAGGCATCTAGGAGTATACTGGGCATCTACTAAGTCTATTAGTAGGCAGATCGAAGTTATTTATAAACACAGTAAACAGATCGAAGGCACTTAATAACACATTGGCAACATGACCATGCACATCGAAGCAATAATAAGATAAAATTTCATATATTCACATATGCATAAACATTCACAATCTCATAAGAGTAATTACAAGACAAACTTACTAGTATGTAAGCTAAGTACTCAATGAACAAGCTCTAATTTCAAAGTAACAAATCTCTCAAAGGGGCTAAGGCCTAAAATCTCAAGTTCCCATTTTGTTAAAAGCTCCCAAATGGTCTCCATTAATCTCTTAAATGTTATCTTTGGGGGGTTCTCTAGGAGGTTTGTGCTTTCCTTTTCTGGATTATTGAGCCTTCTATTTATAACTCGAATTCTAATGATTATCATTGACCTTGATTTGCTCTTCTGATGCTACGTGATCGGTCACCATTACTTGGCAACTGCCTCGATCGTGGTCTATTACTTTGGTAGTTATGGATCCTGAGAACATGATTTAAACCCAAATTGCCAGATTTCATCTGTGCGACTATTGGAATTAATTCACGCATGTCACCCTCTGATTAGTGATTCTTTTCCTTGTTGACTTTTGACGTGTTTCTTTTCTATTGGCTCTTGAGTTGACCATTATATGGTCTCACGTGTTTGTCGTTGATTAATACTATTTCCAGCTCATTCACCACTTATGAAAATTTTGAATTTCAAACCAATACCGTTGTTGGCGGATTGAGCTGTGACAAAAGCTCTTTTTACGTTCAGGCATCTATGTTTGGGAAGGTTTATAGTTTGATAAACTCTAGTGGTTGTAGAATTTCTTTTAAGAGTGTCTAGGTGGGCATGCAAAGAATCATCTAATACTTCAACCAAGGATTAATTAGGTTCATCCAAACACCAAAACAACAAACCACTTTCTTTCTATTCATAAGTCTTTTTAAAGAGTTTTAAACTCTTCTCACTTGGTGTATTTTGAGAGATTTTGGAGGTTACAAGAGTACTATAGTCGTTTTTATGGTTCCAAGGGTACTTTTGTCATTTTCTAGGTTTTAAGTGTATCTTGATCATTTTAGAGGCTTTACGGTATGTAAGCTAGAGGTTTTAGGAATATATTGATCATTATGGAGGTTGCGTCCATATTTTGACCGTTTTGGAGGTTCGTAAAGTATTTTTAGTCATTTTGGATGTTCTAGGGGTATTTTGGTCATTTTAGTGGTTTTGTTGATCTTTTGACCATTTAGTGGTGTTTGAGATATTTTGGTCATTTTGGTAGTTCGTTATTTTGGTCATTTTGGAAGTTTAGGGGTATTTTGGTCAGTTTTTAGTTTTGGGGGGTATTTTTGTCATTTTATAAACTCTAAGGATAATTGGTTATTTTAGAGGTTTTAGAGTTATTTTTGTCCTTTTTTTTTAGGTTTTAGGTGTATTTTGATCATTTTATAGGCTTTAGGGGTATTTTGGTCAATTTCAAAGTTTAAGGAATAGGTCATTTTAGAGGTTTTAGGATACAACATCTATCTCTCTCACAATAAGTGACATTGGACATAGGAAATCATTTTCCCTAAATGCAACTCTCCTAGGTGGTGTTTGGATCTTCTACTCGAAAGGGCTTTCTCAGATTCCTATGCATGTTTGGTTGGGATTTTGGTAAATGTAGAATGCATTCTCGGCAAAATGCATTTTGCAAATTCTCATTTCTAGAGTAGAAGTCAGAATCTAAAAAATTTTGGATTTTGATTTTGCCTACTGATTCTAATTTTGCTAAAGCAATTGGACCCACCAAACAGGAGCAATTAATGCTCCAACGACTCTATTTTTTGGCTCTCTTTTCTGTGTTGTATTTTGTTTTCTTCCGTTACTAGTATTGTCTTAACATCCAAGATTTAAAAAAAAAAATTGTGAAAAATCACTACAAATTCACAGATATAGAAATTCATTGTAAAAATAGATAAAAAAAATAAAATCATAGAACAACGCTATTTTAACATACAAGAAATAAAAAATCACAAACCCACACGGTGTAAACCAATTTCTCCCACCGTCGGCGATCCCACAATAAACTCATTAATACACACCGTTGGTGACCCAACAAACCCACAAAACAGAGAAGCCATGAAAGAGAGATCATGGGGATTGGGTGAGACCCCATTACATCAAATCAACAAAATAGGTGCTCAAGTATGTACATCGTGTGACCATGAGAGAGAGAGAGAGAGAGAGATATGGGGTATTGGGTGAAAAGCCAGAGATGAAGATGAGGGGTTGAGTGAGAAGCTTATGGAAAGAGCATAGAGACGTTAAGGGGAAAAGAAAGAAAAATGAAAGAGAAATAGGGGAGGGGGGAGGCGTCTGTACGGGTGGGATTAAGGGGAAAGAAAGAAGAAAAAGAGAAATGGGGGAGAAGGGTTTTGAGAGAGAGAGAGTAAAAAAGATGAAATGGATGGGAGTGGGTACGAGTAAAATAGATGGATTGGGGTATCAGTAAAAAATTAATTGGGTTAGGGGAATTTGTAAAGAGAGAAAAGAAGATAAGATAAAGAGATAATATATTAGAAAAAATTGAGTATAAAAAATGTTAATACCAATTTTTATATGTAGTGGAAAACATATATATATATATATATATATATATATATATATGCAAATCAAACGTAATTCCATTCAGCATAATCACCTTTTAGTTTTAATATCTTTATCAAAAAATAATATTTGAACAAAATAATTCTCACGAATAGGCAAACGTTATTGTGAGTTGTGATCCCAAGTGGCACGTGTATTTAGTTAAGTTTGAGTTTGGCAGATGCGCCTCACACTCACACTCACCGAGAGAGAGGTTGTGAGTTGTGATACTTCTCACCTGATTCAACCATTTCTCATTTCCCAAACACAATTTTGTCGAATGGCGGTGAATTCATCGACGCCTCCGCTGCATCGCCCTCTTCCTCCTCGCCCTTTCTCCAATCGAACCTCTTCCACACCACGATGTGGATTTTTCACCCACCCTCCCACCCCTAGGCTTGTCTCGGTTCGCTCCCACAACCCCGTTCCGGACGCTTCCGGATCCAGGATATCACTCAGTTTGGACGACTCCCATGCTTCGATCGCCTCGTCTTCGTCTGCAATTGATTTTCTCACATTGTGCCATCGCCTTAAGGTTTCGTTTCGTTTCCTTCTCTCTCCGTTTGGTTCCCGAGAAAATTAATTGAAAGTGTGTAAAATGGTTTTAATTTTTGTAGACTACAAAAAGGAAAGGGTGGATAAATCATGGCATAAAGGGTCCAGAGTCAATTGCTGATCATATGTACCGCATGTCTTTGATGGCATTGATCTCTGCTGACATTCCTGGTCTCAATAGGGAAAGGTTTCCCACTTCTTCTCAATGCTTCTCCTTGTCTTTCACTTCTTTTACTTTGGGAAATGTGAAATGCATGGTTGCTTTCTTGGATATGTTATATGATATACTAACACAACACCATATGTATAAAATAGTTTTTTCTTTTAATGCCATATGTTCATAGATTATACAAGTATTATTAAAATATTGTTGGAAACCACACAGATTGGTGTGCATTTGGCCTAATACAAGTTTTGTTATGGATTGTTTTAGCATATGTTTTTGGTGTGTTTTGAAGGTCAAATAACTTCAATTTAGGAGTGCAACTTTTCCTATAAGTTCATGACCTCTTTGGCTAGTGGGTTGGTTTGTCACCAATCTGCCATGTGTGAGAATGTATCTTTTCTATAGTTTTATAAAAATGACAGCTTCTATACCAAAGTTTATTTATTTATTTATAACATAGGAGAACTTCACTCTGAGAGTTGCACGTGGTAGACCTTTATGGATGGATGAATCAACTACTTGGTACTTTAGCAATCTTGTTCCTAAATTTTTAGCACTGATGGCAGTGGATGATTTGAGGTGTAGTAGGTAGTAGACCCCACCATTAATGGTTAAGTTAATCGAATCCCTGCCCCTCCTCTTACATTTTACTAAAATACCGCTTTATACCTGTCCAATAGAAACATTGAGTGTCTGAATTTTTTTTATTTTTAGATTAGATAGCCGTAACCGACATTATTTGTTTGATTACTAACAATTTGGTTGTGATCTTACTTCGAAGAAGGTTTTGAAGAGCTTTATTTCTGTTACCTTTGCTTGTTTGATTGTAATCAGAGGCCAAAAAGTGTAAGTGCATGTCCCCTTTTAGCTAGCGAAAACTTGGTCTCAGAGTTGTGTGCATCTTGAAGCTTGAAACGATCTTTTATACTAGTTATAATTTCTGGATGTCCTCAAATTTGAAACAATCTTCGCATGCCCTTGCTTCCAACAAAACCGCATTGGTATGAAACAAAGAGAAAGCACGTAAACATCAACTCAATAGTGAATTTTCAGTGTCATTTCATCTATATTTGTCAATACCAGAATTCAACGTCTGATATGTCTTTATTTCACCATTGATTCTTCAATGTTTACTGCGTGACACCTAAATGAAGCAACCTGTATTGCATAGGGTAACTTATGTCAAATAATAAATGATACCCTGATTTGTGATAATCTAAATCATGATAGCCTAAACAAATAGGCCAATGGATTTTGACAGATAGTATATCCAAACAATATGTGTTTTAATTCAATAATATTTGCATCTAAGAGAAAAACTTGTTTCTATCTTGTAAACAAAAAAAATAAAAATAAAAAATAAAAAAAATAAAACAGGTTAAAAGTTTCTATTGTATATTTTTTTGATAAGTAAAATACTTTATTGAAGAGAAAAACAGGTGCACTGGGAGTGAACCAGGAAAAGAATACAAGAATCAATTAGAACATAAAGCTAAAAAATCAATAAGACTAGAACAGCCAAAAGGACCATAGGCTGCCATCCACCCAGCGAAAGAACGCATGAACTGAAGCTTCAGCTCAACGACACTCTTTTCACTGCCTTCAAACAATCTCGCATTACGCTCCTTCCAAATGCACCACATCAGACAATGCGGGGCAGCCCTCCATAAGACACTACGATGCAAACTCCCCAATCTCCTCGGCCAACACGCAAACAACTCCAAAACACTATGAGGCATCACCCAATGAACTCCAAACATAACAAATAACAAATCCCATAACTCCTTAGCAAACGAACAGTGAAGCAGCAAATGGTCCACGGACTCCCCATCCGCCTTACACATGCAACACCAGCTCACTAACACAATGTGTCGTTTCCTCAAGTTATCCGCCGTTAAGATCTTCCCCAACGCCGCAGTCCATGAGAAAAAAGCAATCCGAGGGGGGACCTTTGACTTCCAAATGATTTTCCAAGGGAAATCTCCATTTCCACTGGAACTTACCACTTGATAATAAGACTTGACCTGAAAACCTGCAGCCGGGGAGGGAACCCAACACATCTTGTCCGTACTGCTGTATTTTATATTTGCTGCATATAAAACATCCAGAAAAGATGAAAAGGATTCGAGCTCCCAATCATGCGCCATTTGAGTGAATTGCACCTCCCAAGACACAGCTGCCCCCCTGACCTGCATATGATCTGCCACAGTAGCCTCAGGCACACAAGACAGGCGATAAAGGTCTGGAAACATTGTTTTTAATGGCTCTGCACAGCACCATGTATCATCCCAAAATTTTATCCTAGTGCCTAGCCCAACCTCAAACTTTAAATACTTAGAGAACCTTACCCAACCACCACGAATAAATTTCCACAAACCAACTCCATAAGGCCCATTAGGAAATCTAGACATCCAATCACCCTCCAAAGACCCATATTTAGCCATCACCACTTGCCTCCACAAAGCATCCCTTTCCACCCCATAACGCCACAACCATTTCCCTAATAATGCTTCGTTGAAGAGCCTTAAATTACGAATGGCAAGCCCTCCATTATTGAGAGGACTGCAAACCTGCTCCCACTTAACCAAGTGATATTTGAAAACCTCCTCGGTATGCCCCCATAGGAAATTTCGTTGAATTTGCTCCATCCGCTTAGCCACCTTTGCAGGGATAGGAAAGAGAGATAGAAAATAAGTTGGCAAATTCGACAGGGTACTCTTTATCAAGGTGAGACGACCACCACTCGATAAATAAAACCTCTTCCACCCTGCCAAACGACGCTCCATATTCTCCACAATGGGAGTCCAAATGGCTAATGATTTGAAATCAGCCCCCAAAGGTAACCCCAAGTATTTCATAGGAAGAGTAGACGTCCTACAACCCAAAATATCCGCTAACTCCTCCACAAAAGCCACATCCCCAATTGGAACTAATTCAGATTTGCCCAAGTTAACACGAAGGCCTGAAGTAGCTTCAAACCAAATAAGAATATACCGCAGATGTGTGATATGCACAGGATCAGCCTCACAGAATATCAGAGTATCATCAGCAAAAAGAAGATGAGAAATCAATAATGGATCACTAACCATCCTGCCCACTGCAAAACCACTCAATAAACCCACACTAATGGCCTTCTCAATAAGTCTACTAAGCGCCTCCATAATGATAACAAAGAGCAAGGGAGACAAAGGATCCCCTTGACGAATACCTCGAGAACTCTGGAAGAATCCACAAGGACTGCCATTAACCAAAATGGAAAAACGGACTGTAGAGATACAAAAATAAATCCATTGCCGCCATCTTCCCGAAAACCCACATCTTCTAAGTAAATAAAGCAGAAAAGCCCAATTAACATGATCGTAAGCTTTCTCCAAATCCAACTTACAAAGAACACCCGGAGTTGTCTCTTTGAGCCTGCTATCTAAGCACTCATTTGCAACAAGAACTGAATCCAGAATCTGACGCCCCTTCACAAAAGCATTCTGAGTTGGAGAAATGATCTTCCCCAACACAGAACTCAATCTATTTGCCAACATCTTGGCAATGATCTTATACAATCCACCAACCAGACTTATAGGACGAAAGTCTTTTATCTCGTTAGCCCCATGCTTCTTTGGAATTAATGAAACAAAAGTAGCGTTTAGGCTACGTTCAAACTTACAGTGCTCATGAAATTCCTGACAAACTGCTAGAACTTCCGCCCTCACAGT
This sequence comes from Fagus sylvatica, assembly GCA_907173295.1. NCBI lineage: Eukaryota > Viridiplantae > Streptophyta > Magnoliopsida > Fagales > Fagaceae > Fagus > Fagus sylvatica. The sequence continues at coordinate 16,621,944 of OU015772.1, read as the reverse complement.
ACGCCAGCAATGCTGAAAAAAAGCTAAAGAAAATCCATCCGGCCCTGGAGCTTTGTCCCCATTGAAACCCTTCACCACATTAACGATCTCCTCTTCATCAAAAGGGCGTTCAAGCCATGCAGCCTCTTCCCCAGAAATGGCTGAGAATTGAATCCCATCAAGTTGAGGACGACAATACCCATCCTCCTTATACAACTGTTCATAAAACTGAGCTATGTGGTCCCTGATTTCATCCTGACAAGTGGAGGTGATACCATTGATGTTAAGACTGTCAATGGTGTTAGTTTTTCGATGAGAGTTTGCAATTTTGTGGAAAAACTTGGAATTCTTGTCTCCCTCTTTGAGCCATAAGACTCTAGATTTTTGTCTCCAACTAATTTCCTCCATCAAAAGAAGCTTATCCAACCCAGCTAAAGTGAGCTCTTTCCTCCCTTTTTCCTCATCCGATAACACTTTGGATTCCTCCAAAATATCCAATTCCCTCAAAACAGCCCACAACTTATTTTGTTGAGTTGAGAGATGCCCAAACACATCTACATTCCATTTTTTCAGGTCAACCTTTAGGGCTTTCAACTTGTTGGCCAGCACATAGCTCGGGTTACCTTCCACCTGATATGACTCCCACCACAACCGGACTTGCTCCTCAAAACCATCAGCCTTGAGCCACATATTCTCGAAACGAAAAGGACGACGTCTCCGCTGAAAACTACCACACTCCAGTACAATAGGGAAGTGATCTGAATTCAGCCTATCCAATCGTTTCTGAGAAATAGCAGCAAAACTCGCTTCCCATTCAGGGGTGAAAAGAAAACGATCTATACGGGACATGGCAGCTTGCTCTCTATTGTTTGACCACGTAAACAACCCCCCTGTTAAAGGAATATCAATCAAACCATTAATAGAGATAAAGTCAGAAAAATCATACATTTCTGCAGTGAAAAGATCAGCTCCCCTTCTTTCCGCCGGAAAGCGCACCACATTAAAATCTCCACCCAAGCACCAGGGAACCTCCCAGCAGCTACTAATTCCTGCTAGTTCATCCCACATAAGTCTCCTATTGGGAGCATCATTCGGCCCATAGACCCCTGTAAACATCCAAACCTTCTGATCTTCAACATTCTTGAACTTGCAAGATACGGAGAAATAGCCAATGGCATCCTCTAATTTCTCCACTACTCGTTTATCCCAAAGCAACAGAATCCCCCCCGAGGCACCAGAAGACCCTAAGAACAACCAATCAACATAAGGACACCTCCAAAGGCTTCTCACTACCTGAACCGTGATCAGTTCCATTTTAGTCTCCTGTAAACAAATAACATCTGCATTCCAGCCTTTTAGCAACGACCTGATCCGGATCCTTTTGTCCCGGTCATTCAAACCCCGCACATTCCAGGATATAATCTTTAAATTCATTAATACACCACCACATCCCCCCCTTGGGCCTTACCTTTTCCTTTCGCCTCCCTGGAAATCCTAGCCTCATAGTTTACAGAACTAACAAGACCTTTAAGTTCTCTGCACCCTTTTCTCCCAGAACTAGCTGGTCTCACCTCACCTATTTGCCCAGCTTTCCTCTGTTGATGTCTGGCTTCAATATCCATAAGTAACTTCGTAACAGCATGTTCAGAACCCACATAACTTGCTCCCAGGACTTTCCCAACCCTTTTTTGCTGGCGTAACACCCAGTCTGATGGCATTTCCCCAACATAGCTCCTTTCCTCCACACCAGATGTTTCTAAACCCACAGAACCAACATCCATCACCTCCATTGTACCCAGAACCACTGCTTTCTCCCCGCCATAAACTTCCTCATTTGTTTCTTCAAGCTCTACTGGAATCATGGCTAACGGCACTACTGATAACGGTTCAGTAACCTCCAAGCCTTCCGTCGTAACCATGACTCCCTCCATTGTTACCGTGTCTCCCTCAGGAGCTGATCCCACAAAGAAATCATGGGTTTCATCCTTCGGCTCTGACCCAGATATAGTAGACATGGAATCCAACCCTTCAGTTCCCCAATCGGACTCGCCATTCTCACCGATAATGACATCCCGATGTGAAGAAACCCATTGGATTAATTTTTGGGTGGTCTCCACCTCCGCCTCAACAGCTGTACCCCTCAAATCCATCGGAAGACGCAGTCGCCGACCATCTCTAAGGTCGATGAACCACTCGCTAGATGAACCCCAAGTACGATCCACCTCGCCGATACCTTTCAAAACCTCGGCGATGGGTTGAACTTCCAACGGAGAAGCCGGAACCAAGCTAGACCGAGAAGAACACTGCGATTCCGAATCGCACCCATGCACCGATACGTGATCTGCACCTGGAAAATCATTTTTGACCCTCGATCCACTTTCTACAGCCGTCGGAGACTTCTGAGACCCACTTGTACGTGGTCTCCACACTAGTTTATGAACCGGGTCGGGTTTATTGATAATGGGTTTAACGGGTTTATTTGTATTGGGCTTTTGGGCTGCTTCACTGGACACCACCACATTGGGCCCTGTTCGAACATCAGCCTGGACTGATGGGCCTCCTTCAATTGGGCCCGTGACATTAGTCTTCCGTCCCATTTGGTCTTCAAATGAAACCATGGCCCCACTGGGCTGATCCATAACCCCAGCCCATTTCACCACCCACTTCTCTCCAGGTCCCACACCTAAGATAACCTTCAAAAACAGCTCTACCGAGTCATTGACCACTGCCTTCCCAGAATCACGCATAACGGAAGTATTTCCTTCCATAACGTGCGAAATATTTGGGATAATATTTGGGATAGTATCCCCGCGAATAACGGCCTCTTTGAATGTTCGAGATTCGCCGTGAGTGTTTGAAAGTTGACTCCGCTGCTCCATGACAGTGGGTGGCTGCCGGGGGTTGGAGACTTGTTTCTCAGGAACCATTGGAGTCAGCAAATCATGTATTACGTTGCTTACACCACGCCACCCCTTTCCATCTCTCCCTTCAGGTATGAACACAATCCCTTTTCCCCGTGATTCCCCAAGCACTGTAATAGAAACAAATCCGCCCCTGCCATTCCGCTGCTTTTGTATCACAAACACTGAGTTCCTTTCACGAAAAGATCGAAACAGATGTTTTTCAGTGGTCAGGTTGGCAACCTCTAACAAAGCTTCACGACACCAGCGCGCCGCCAAGAATCCCATCGAAACTGAGCTCACATGACTCCTGCTACGTTCTATAATACTCAGCGTTGATACATGTTTCACTATCTCAAAAGATTTCGATTCCACTTGTAAAAAACGGCTCCCTCCCATAACTAAAATGATTAATCTGCCTATTACGTCGTGAAACTACCACCTTCTAGACTTAGAGGCCCTCCACACACCTTTAACGGTGGTGGAAGTCCGGCTAGATGGCTGGTGGCCCCCTACGGGAGGGTTGCTCTTTGTGTTTCACTGGCGTGTGGCGTATTCATAGAGAGAATGTATGTCTTATATACATATTAATGTTTTAATTCAGTCTTTAAGTTTACTTCATAGCTGATGAAGGAACATTTTAATAGTGAAGGATAGCTCTTCGACCATGCCTTGGTTCAAGTGGTAAAATGTTGGTGGGGTTTGGGTGTGTTGTAGCCTTGTAGGTTGAACGCTTTCCAAGAAACACAAATTTAATTAAACAAACTTGATGTTTAGTTTTCCTTTTCAGTTGTGGACATAATTAGGATATTTTTAGCTGTCAAATTTTTTGCAAAATATATGACCAATGTGGTAGCTAGCTTGGTGAACTTTTCCCCTTCGTTGTTCTAATGGTACCTCTTGATTATCTGTTTCACTTTTTTTTTTTTTTTGTGTGTGTGTGTGTGTTATGAATCATTTGTATTATATTTTACTGTCACTGCTCATCCAAGTTTCATTTCTGGTAGAAACTTTTACCAAACACTTTGATGTCTGCCTTTATTGGTGTGAAAATATATGTACTACAGTTTACCCAATAACCTGTAAGCTTTTACTTGTTTAGCAGCATAGGTAAACATAATTGTTTCATCTACTTTTGCTTTTGTTGCATTATAAAAGTAATTTAGATAAAATGTATTTAAGCTTTGCTAGTGCTTAGATAGAAGTTAGTTTGTTTGTCCCCTAAGTATCTTTCACATATTTTTTATGCACTTGCCTTGTTTCCTGTGTTATTATTGTTTCTTATCCCTGATAGCTTTTTTTATTGAAATCTTTTGTCATTTTTTACACATTTATACAGGTGTATTAAGATAGCAATTGTGCATGATATTGCAGAAGGTATCATTTTGACTCCTTTTTATTCCTATTATGCTCAAGAGTGTATTTCCATACTTTACATTTTATATGATGGGATTTTTTCCGTTTGAATTTGGAAAAAAAAAAAAAAAAAGGTTTGAGGATGATATTTTATTAAAGGGTAAAACTTAGGTAAAATTCTTTAGGTTAGGTACTTTAGGTTCCCCAATTGAATTCAAACATATGATTGCATTAACCAATGAAACACAAACAATGTTATCTTTTCCAAGAAAATTTAAATTTAATGCAGTTATATGTTTGAATTCAATTAAGGAACCTAATGTACCTAACCTAAGAAACTTTACCTAAGTTTTATCCTTTATTAAATTAAATTCTGTACCTCTTTTATGCGAGGATGGATCAATACTTCTTTTATTTGCAGTGCTGATGCTGCATTTGATGGTTTGAAATTGCTTGCTTTTAAATAATGTATGTATATTTTATTAGTCGATTGTTGTGCAAATTATGTCCTCACTGGTAGTTGAGATAATGGTTTCATAATGTACATATACATAAATATTATTTACCTTTAGGAAAAAAAATGTTCGTAATACTGCCACACAGGAGGGTCATACAAGGAAAAGCCCAAACAAAGAAACGAAATAAAGAAAATACAAGAAAACTATTGAAAGCTTTATGTATCCAAGAGCTCTAGAAAGTCCATAGTAGAAAAAATACTGGAAGTCGAAGTCCACTTATACAGGGTTAGGGGCTTAGCCAGGATTTCATATTTGGGGGGTTGGAGTGATGTATTCATATGAGGTTTCTAAACTAAATTTCATACACAACACTTTCTTACTCATTTTCAAAGGGGTTTCTTAAAAACTGTAAATACATATTTAAAAACCTCTGTAATAGTGAGTCTTTTTTTTAGTTATTGGGGTTAGGCAAGTTTAATTCTCACCTAAAGGAGATTCAAAAATTTTGTGGGAGCTTATACTTATTTTTGGGGGGACTAACTCTAATTTTTGGCATATAATATTTAAAAAATATTTTAAATGTACCTATAATGGAAAAATTTTTAAAAAGTCTCGCTCTTTACCTTCAAATCAACGACTGCTTCTTTCCTTCCAAAGACACCACATTAAGCATAAAGGAACCGTTTTCCAAAACCTCCCATTAACTCTCTTACCAAAATGTCCCTTCCAACATGGCAATAGCTCCATCATGGAATAAGGCATAACCCAAGCAACGCCAAACTACCAAAAGATCAAAGACCATAATTCTCAAGCCACCATACTTATCTGAAATAAAATAAAAATTCTCAAGCCACCACACAATGGGGAAAGTGATGAGGCACGCTCTTTCCATGTTTTTAACATATAAAATACTAGTCCATAATAAATATCCCTCTTTTCCTTGGGTTATCCATAGTCAATGTCTTCCCTAATGTAACACACCACGTGAAGAAAGGCCCCTTTAGAGATACACAACTTTCCAAATACTATGCCATGGAAAATAGTTACCCCCACCATTTGAAATCTTGTAGTAACTTTTTGCTTGGGAACCTTGAATTTTAGAAGGGAACCATATTAATTTTTATAAATCACCTAGTTTTTGTGCCATAGATTCTAGTTCCCAATCATTCACCACCCTAATGAAAAGAGGATTCCAAGAACAACCCTTTTGTACTCTAGGTGACTGTCACCTTAGCATCTTTGTCCCTAGCAATTAGGAAAAGATTAGGACATCTCTCTTGGAGAGTAGACTTGTCGTTCCACAAATCAAGCCAAAAGCGTGTTTTAAAAGCCATCACTAACATCGCATTTGATAACATTTCCTCCTACAGCTAATGATGGTCTGGGGGTTATTCATCTTGTCTCCTTTAATCGGGCCCTTTTGGGGAAATGGTTGTAGAGGTTTGGGGTGAAAGAGTTGCATTTATGGCGGTGTGTGCTAGTTGTGAAGTATGGGGAGGGTGTTGTACTAAACGGGTTTGGGGGACCCATGGCTTGGGACATGTTTGCTCAGCACTTTGATTTTGTTGTTGGCATGGGCAATCAGATCCGGTTTGACATGAAAGATGGTGTGGTGATCTTTCTTTGAGGGAGGCATTTCCTGTGTATATGAGTGTGCTCTTCATCGGGATGCCGTTGTGGGTACGAGTACTGGAGGGCTTAGAGAATGGAATGTGAGTTTCCTTAGAGATTTAATGATTGGGAAGTGGATGGGGTAGTGTCTTTCTTTAATCTCCTCCACTTTAAGGGAGGATGTTGATCATATGAGATGGAGATTGAAGAGTAGGGGGGTGTTTGACGTATGCTCTTTTTATTATGCTTTGAAAGGCTCTCTGGGGGTAGTTTTCCCTTGGAAAAGTATTTGGGGTGTCAAGGCTCCTCAGAGGGCTTCCTTCTTTGCTTGGATGGCGGCGTGGGGTAGGATTCTGACTTGTGACATGCTAATGCGTCAAGGCTATGCTATGGTGGGTTGGTGTTGCATGCGTAGGTGTAGTGGGGAGACGGTTGATCATCTATTGTTGCACTGTTTTGTGATGGCAGAGGTATGAGAGTTATGTTTTTCGTGCTTTTGGGATTGCTTGGGTCAATTTGGGCTGTGTGGTACATCTTTTATTTGGTGGAGTTATGGTTTGGAAAACACTCTTCAGATGCCTAGAATATAGTCCCTTTCTGTTTTGATGGGGTCTGCTTGGCAGGATCGTAACGAGCGTACTTTTGAGGATTTGGAGAGTTTTGTGAGTCAGCTGGTTGAGTTCTTTGTTAGTTATTTGTTCGATTGGTCTTGTGCTTGGGGTTTTACCACTACTACCTTTTTTGGTGAGTTTCTAGAGTCCTTGAGTGCTAATCTCACTGCTCACTCATTGTAATTATTTGACTATTCTGTGTTCATGCTTTGTGCACACTGAGTAGTTCTTTTTTAATAAAATACTTTTACTCATAAATAAAAAATGTTACACATTTTTCCCTAATTAGATTTAATGGATATAATGCATCTTATTTTGAAGGTTTGTCACTTTTGAGGGAACTTGAAAAGGGTCTTTGAAGGTAAACTTGGTTAGAAGTGAGATGCAATAGAGACTTTATAATAAGGACACATTTTAGGAAGAAAGTGTACAATTATGTCAATGTTCTTGGTAGTTGGCACAGATGGCTCTCCCTTCCCTCCCTCCCTTACTTGCCATTCCCCCCCTACACATCAGCCGTCCTCTTTCCCAACCCTTCCAACCTCTCTCCCACCTCCACTGCCACCTCTTTACACTCACCCAACACACCTTCCCCTTCCCCCCCCACCCCACCCCCCCCACCACCCGACCTCTCTCTCAACCCTCACATCCCATCTCCCACATCCACCGCCACCTCTTTTTTCTCATCCAATACAACCACCCGTCGTTGCTTTTAGCCCTTATCCCCAAAACCTACCTCTATACTCTCCATACTCTCCATACACCCCACCATTGTTTAATCCTTTGCCTCCTACAAAAAGAACTTCCTTGAATCCAATACCTCCCCATCCATCACAATCTTCAGACCAAAAGCCTTATCGCCATAATCCACCACCTTTTTCCGAGATCACCATCCCTCAACCAAAAGTTAGTTTTGGGAAATCATTGGGCAAATCAAACGGAAAATATTTTTTTCGTATTGATGCAAAAAATTTCTCTTTGGCTTTTGAAGGATGGAGGGTTGATCCTTACCAGATAATTGAGACTCGGGGTAAATTTTGAGGCTCGCTTTGGTTGGGTATTGAGGGATTCCGTTGGGTGTTGGGAGTGTTTGCTATTGTTAGAGACCCAGGTACAACCACAGAAGGTTTTTTCTGTTTTTTCAAAGATGGACGTTTTGTGGAATTGTGTGATTACCACAGTGGGGCTCAGCAAGGGGGAATTCGAGTTCCTGAAGGCCGTAATGGGGCTAGTTGGGCTTGTTTTGTAATGGAACTTCGTCGATTCTTCCTAGGTGATATCGATGCCGTCGTCGTCGACAGTAGTGAGAAGACAATTCGAAATCCTTTGCATAACGTTCGCAATTCTAAATCCCTTGATTTTAGGCGCCAGCGGGTTATCAAGGAGGATATCACACAGAGGCCTAACAAGGAACTGTTGAAATTGATCACATGTGCTGTGATGTCTAAGGTGGAACCAAGACCTACTAGAAGGTTCGTATTTAAGTGGAACCCTCATCCTAACACGTTGGTTATCACTAAAAGATAAGGGGAATCTCGAAAGGCTAAGTGGGTTGGGCTTTCGGATGTTGTGGGGCATAAGGTTGATGTTGGGCCATCTCGGGCCATGGTGGAGCATTTAAATACTCATATTTCGGGCCGGGTTGGGCTTTCGGATGGCTCTGGGCCTTCTTTGGCCTCTGGGCCTATTGATAAACCCGAACCCAAGGTTGACTTCTTGCATAATACATTCGCACCGCTAGATTTCCAACAATCTGAAGACAGTTTGGAAGCTTCCAGCTTTGCCGATCTTCCACGTGCGGTTTCATCATTGGGTGAGTCATCGTTGGGACTTTTCGATCCCTCCCTGGATGTCGACGACACAAGTTTTCTGCCGAGGGACTTGCACAATCCCAATTTGTTGTCTCTAGGGGTGCCGGATTCTGAGGTGGGTCTTCAACTCTCCTTAGTATCTCTGGTGGAGCTTGATGGAGAGGTGTAGTTGATGGAGCGATGGCCTAGTGACGAGGAGGGTTTGGGTTGGCTATCAATCTCTTCTCCGTTGGCGCTTTGTGTAGCAGATGAGGGTGGGGAGTCTTTGAGCCCCTTGAGTTGTACCCCGTTATGTGTGGTGGTGCCTTCAGTTAGGTCTCTAGTGGTGGAGTACTTAGGGGATGCGGCTGATGCCCTCTCTCAACCATCAAAATGGGTTGCTCAACAGATGAACATGTTTCGTAAGCAGGTGGGAGTGTCCATTAAGGGTCGTGAAACAGAATGTCTGGCACTTCTACGCAAGATCGAGGCCAGTAGGAAACCCATTGGTCCTTCTTCAAGGGTGAGGAAAATAGCTACTAAAGGGTCTCATGAATTACGGAACTTGGTCGCTTCTGTCAATTATGACAGTAAGCAAGTTGTTTGTTGCTAATTGTGTGTGTTGGTTGTTGGGTATCATGGTTCTTTATGAAGCTACGAACTTTAAGTTGGAATGTTAGGGGACTTAATAATCCCCAGAAAAGGGAGGTTGTTAAAAATTTATTACGCGAGTGGCGTTGTGATATAGTTTGTTTATAGGAGACGAAATTGAATTGCCTTGATCTTTGGGTGGTTAGGAGCCTTTGGAGCAATCAGTATGTCAATTGGGTGGGTCTTGATGCTGTTAACACAGCTGGTGGGATTTTAATTATGTGGGATAAACGAGTTGTGGAGAAGCTGGATGTAGTGGTTGGCAGATTCTCTATTTCTTGTCATTGGCGGGGCTTGGTTGATGGTTTTGATTGGGTTTGTTCTGGAGTTTATGAGTCTCATTCTGATGAAGGTAGAAATCAGTTTTGGGAAGAGTTATCCAATATTAGGCAACGTTGGGCAGCCCCGTGGTGTGTTGTGGGAGACTTCAATATTATTCGTTTTCCTAGTGAGCGATTGGGATGTTCTCGTCTCATCCCAGCTATGATCAATTTTTTGAACTGGATTGATTCTTCAAATTTAGTTGCTCCTGCTTGTTGGTGGTCAATACACTTGGTGTAGGGGTACAACTCCTCCCTCTATGTCCAAAATTGACCGGGCTTTGGTGTCTTTAGATTGGGAAGAGCATTATCCTAATGTTCTCTTGAAGCTCCTCCCTCGGCCTATTTCTGATCATCATCCTCTTTTGGTGGAAGCTAGGGGTATGGCATGTGGTAAAAGCTCCTTCAAATTTGAGAATATGTGGCTCAAGGCAGAGGGTTTTGTGGATAAGGTGAACAGCTGGTGGGGTGGTTATGAGTTCTTCAGGACCCCTAGTTTGTCCTGGCCAATAAACTTAAAGCTTTAAAGGAGGATTTGAAGCACTAGAACAAAGAAACTTTTGGGGATATTAGGTTTAAGAGACTTCGTAGGATGGGAGATTTGGATGTGAAAGAAGGTAGAGGGGGTCTCTCTTTAGAGGAGTATAATCGGCGGGAGGAGTTGAAAAGTGAAGTTGTTCAGTTAGCTCATCTGGAGGAAACTTCCTGGTGGCAAAAATCTTGGATTCTTTGGCTTAAGGAGGGGGACAATGATACGAGTTTTTTTCCATAGAACCGCCAATTCGAACAAAAATAATTATCTAAGTAGTTTGGAGGTGGATGGGCTTCTCTATGAAGATAAGGAAGTCATTAAAAGTCAGGTGGAACATTTTTCTCAATCTCTCTTTCAAGAAAGTGAGGCATGGAGACCGAGGCAGATGGGATTGAGTTTGATTCTATCACTGCCTCAGACCGGGATATGTTAGAATGACCTTTTGATAGAGAGGAAGTACTTCAGGTCATTCAGAACTTGTAGGGAGATAAAGCTCCAGACCCGGATGGTTTTACCATGGCCTTTTTTCAGAAGTGTTGGCAGGTTATGGAAGTAGATGTCATGGCTTTCTTTGGGGAGGTTTTCGAATATTGTAAGTTTGAAAAATCTCTCAATGCCACATTCATTTCTTTGATCCCTAAGAAGGTTAATGCGTTGAATATTCGAGACTTTCATCCTATCAGTCTAATTGGGAGTGTTTACAAGATTTTGGCCAATGTCTTGGCCAATAGGTTGGCTTTGGTCCTTGATGGTATTATCTCTGAAGCCCAAAATTCCTTTGTTGGTGGTAGGAAAATTTTGGATTCAGTGTTAATTGCTAATGAGTGTTTGGATAGCTGGCTTAAGAGCCGCATTCCTGGACTCATTTGCAAATTGGACATTGAAAAGGCCTATGATCATTGTCTGTATTATTTGATGAATTGGATGGGGTTTGGGAGTAAATGGATTCGTTGGATGTAAGCTTTTACCTCCACTGTTCGTTTCTCTATAATTGTTAATGGCTCCCCTACTAATTTTTTTAAGAGCAGTCGAGGTTTGAGACAAGGTGATCCTCTCTCTCCTTTGCTTTTCTTGTTAATCATGGAGGTGCTTAGTCGAATGCTGAAGAAGACTGTCGTAGGGGGTCTTCTTAAGGGCTTTCAATTGGGGAGGCCCGAGGATTTCGGTGTTTGTATCTCCCATCTTTTGTATGCCGATGACACAATTTTGTTTTGTGATGCTGATCCAGAATAACTCCTGTATATTCGTATGGTTCTTACTTGCTTTGAGACGGTTACTAGCCTTAAAGTGAAAATGAACAAGAGTGAGATGGTTCCAATTGGGGAGGTTACTGGGTTAGATGATCTGGCGGCGCTTCTTTCGTGTCATGTTGGGTCCTTACCTCTTCAGTATCTTGGTATGTCTCTGGGGGCCTCCTACAAAGCTTTGGGGATCTGGAATCCCATTATAGAAAAAATTGAGAGATGTTTAGTTGGTTGGCAGAATATCTATTTATCCAAAGGGGATTGTTTAACTTTGCTCAAGAGTACTTTATCTAGTTTGCCGACATATTTCCTGTCCCTGTTCCCCATTCCGGTCAGTATAGCTAAGCGGATTGAATGCATTCAATGTAATTTCCTTTGGGGAGGTATGGGGGATGTGCATAAGTATCAATTGGTGGGTTGGTACAAGGTTTGCTCCCCGATGCAGTTTGGGGGGCTAGGAGTTCGGCAACTCATTCCGTTTGATCGTGCTCTCTTGAGGAAATGGTTATGGCGTTTTGGGATGGAGGAGTTGTATCTTTGGCGGCATGTTTTGGTTGCCAAATATGGGGTAGAGAGAGGGGTTTGGATTACTAAAAAACCTTGGGGAACTCATGGTTGCAGTCTTTGGAAGCACATCAGGATGGGTTGGGATGTCTTTGCTTCTCACTTTGGTTTTGATGTTGGTCTGGGAGATTGAGTTCTTTTCTGGCATGATAATTGGTGTTCTAATCGCCCTTTGAAAGAGACCTTTCTTGTTTTGTTTGGTTGTTCTCTCAACCAAGATGATTTAGTTGCTTTGGTGCTTGATTCTCAAAGGCCTGGTAGTTCCCGTGAGTGGAATCTCAGTTTTGGGAGGAGCTTTAATGATTGGGAGTTGGATTAGCTTATGGCTTTTTTTTCGTTATTCATTCTCACACTCCTAGGGGTGAAGAAGCGGATAAGTTGTGTTCGCGTTTAAATTGGAAAGGTGCATTTGATTCTCGATCCTTTTATCATGCTCTTCATGCTCCTGTCGCAGTGGCCTTTCTTTGGAAGATTATTTGGGGAGTGAAGTCTCCTAGGAGGGTTGCCTTTTTCATGTGGACAGTGGCTTGGGGTAGGATTCTTACTTGTGATAATTTAAGGAAAAGGGGTTTTGTGCTAGCCAGGTGGGGTTATATGTGTAAAAATGATGATGAATTAGTGGACCACTTGTTCATTCATTGTTGTGCAGCGTGGCTGTTGTGAAGCTTGGTGTTCCGTACGGTTGGGATTGATTGGGTGCTCTCGAATCGAGTGTTGGATTTATTATTTGGCTGGTGGAATTAGTTTGGGAAGAAGTCTTCAGGAGTGTGGAATTTGTTTCCTTCTTGCTTGATGTGGACCATTTGGCGGGAGCGAAATAATCGCTCTTTTGAGAACAAAGAAACTGCAATGGATAAACTTTTAGAGATCTTTTTTGGGGTGTTATTTGATTGGTCTCGGGCATGGGGTTTTACATCTTCTCCATCTGTAGGAGAATTCTTAGTTTCCTTAGTTTTTGATAATTCTGATATTCTTTTGTAATTTCTTTGAGTGCATGCTTTATGCACTTAAATCTTTTACTTATCAAAAAAAAAATGTTCTTGGTATCGCTTTCATGGAGAATTGCAGGATCTGGTGGTTATGTGTGGAATTAAATTTTAATTGTAATTTTGTATGTTTGGATGGCACAAAAGATTTGAGTAGAAAGCTGCAGAGTTCCTAAAGATTCAGCTAAAAAAGAAGATTGTTAGAATGCAAGACTCTTAATTTGACTAGATTAAAATAGTAAACGATGAATCATTGTAATCAAATGCATAAACTAATTGAGATTAAATCTAAACCTTGAAAAGTAACTTAATCAGAAAATGGTAGTTCAAAAATAAATCCTGGACCTATTAGCAAAAAAAATTAAAGAAAACTTGGAAGACATGGTGGAAAACTTCCTAGTAACATTAACACCTATTTTTCATTGGATAATTCACAAACCCACAAATTTGAAATTAGTTATTGAATTTCATTGGATAATTCACAAACCCACAGATTTGAAATTAGTTATAAAAAAATGCATTTGTTAAAATGGGTTAAGCTTAGTCTCAAGTGAAGCCTTGTACTATAGGAAGTAGGGCCTATAGAACTTCTTTTGATGTGAAAGTAATTGACACCATATTAGTATGTCAATTGGATTCCAGATTTGCTCAAGCGTTGTCATGTTTGAGAGAGAGAAAGAGTAGAAGGCTGTCTTTTCGTCAGAGTCGTGCTAGATTATTGAACTTGTAAATCCCTACTTAGCAATGTCCAGATATCGATTGGGGTTGGGAATGTTTCAGAATTGAGCCCTTTAGAATAAAATTTGAACCTGACACCAAATAATTATGAGAGGACACTTAAACATGTCTTCAGCTTGGGGTCAATATGCAGAGTTGTAATTTATTTCCTGTGCATCCTGAAGCAGCAGAATTGGAATTCCATTGATGAGCTTTAGTTCAAATGGCTCGCTGTCTCCTCATAAGCAAGGGGTGAAGGGTGACGTTGTGGGTTCAAAACTCATTAATTGTGTGCCTTTGTGAATTCCTATTAAGGGGAGAAAAAGCAGCAGAACCTTGACTCCACCTCCATTTTTTTTTTAATCCAAATAGGGCTTTAGGGACTACATTGTATTTAGATGGTGGTGTGGGTAATTTTGAAGATCCATTGTGGAGGGTGAGGTTGTGGGTTCAAAGCCCATTAATTGTGTGCCTTTGCGAATTCCTATGAAGGGGAGAAAAAGCAGCAGAACCTTGACTCTGCCTCCATTTTTTTTTTTAATCCAAATAGGGCCTTTGGGACTACATTGTATTCATATGGTGGTGTGGGTAATTTTGAAGATCCATTGTGGAGGGTGAGGTTGTGGGTTCAAAGCCCATTAATTGTGTGCCTTTGCGAATTCCTATGAAGGGGAGAAAAAGCAGCAGAACCTTGACTCTGCCTCCATTTGTTTTATCCAAATTGGGCCTAAGGGACTACACTGTATTCAGATGGTGGTGTGGGTAATTTTGAAGATCTTTTGGGTGCAGTAGTAGAGGTGTTAAATAATGTGGCAGTCTGGAGAATTTCCTTCTTGTTTATGAGTTCAGTCAAGCGTTGCATTACTTTGAGTAGCCTCTAATGGAAATTGAGGCATATTTTTGTGTTTTGATCTTAAACCCGTTAGTTAAGCTAAAAAATCAGTGCTTGGTGCAGAAAAAAAGTAGTTTTATGTTTCTTAGGAGCAACAACCATGCAAATGTAGTCAAGATGGAGTTTGCAACCTGTTTCACCTCACCAAGTTGGAGTGAAGAACTGTGATTTCTTACATTTAATTTATTGTATTAGCTCATACGGTCCTATATCACATAGTAATACCAAGCTTGTTCATATAAAAATTGGTGTATTGATCCATATTTTTGTTGAAGCTAAGCCAATAAAACAAAGGGCAAAGTGGTTCTTAGGGCAGATGAGCATCTATGCGTTTTTCTATCGCTTGATGAAATTCAGAGTGTACATCAGTATTTCCATAAAAGATGAAATTCCCTTTTCACAACATTAAGAGTTAGTATTTCCATAAGAGATAGTATGGATTATTATTTGCAAAAAGAATGCTATTGAATATTGACTGGTGATCAATTTCTATACATCAGTTTAATTATTTTAATTTGTTGCATGGACAATATTTTGCTACATTTGCATGTACGCATATTCATATGCATATTTGCACCTGGAGTTGAATTTTAGAGTCAGGTTTGGTCTTTGATAGCTATTGTTGGAGATATAACACCATCTGATGGTGTGCCCAAAGAAGAAAAGAGCAGAATGGAGCAGGCAGCTTTAAACGAAATGTGCAAAGTTCTTGGTGGAGGGATGAGGGGTACTTGCTAAGCCTTGTTATCTAGGAAACCTTTAAACTGTGTCAATCTTCATTTTTGGCGTCAGATTGGCCATGATTGAATACTTTGTTATGTGCAGCTGAAGAAATCCAAGAACTTTGGCGGGAATATGAAAATAATTCCTCTTTAGAGGCTAATCTTGTGAAAGATTTTGACAAAGTACGTATATACTGGCATCCAAAGCAATTTCATACTTGGAACATGATTGACAGGTTTTGGGTTCAAGTCCATAATTGGGGTTATCATAGATGAAATAATTTGGATTTAAAGTTGATGATAAAGTCTCATCTTGTGTATTACTCTTTTGTATCTCTTTCAGTGGCTTTTTTTTTTTTTTTTTTTTTTTTTTTTTTTTTTTTTGTGTTTACCATCATGAACATAATATAACATTTTTTGTATCATCATGTGTTTTGGTAATCTCATTTTAGTCTCTTTAAGTTCGGTTTAGACTTGAGGATTACATTGATTATTTGTAGTTTTGACTTCAAGCATAAGTTTACAGGGATTGCTTTGCAAATAAATGCTTTGTTTAGTTATTACCAGTTCTATATTGGACACTAGAATCATTCATGACTCAGTAATTACACAGCAGGCAGTAACTGGCTTCAACATTCTATGGTTGCTTAGTTCCAGTTCCAGTTAGCACATGCATCAAAACATACATTTTAGAAAATTTTCTATATTCGAAGCTTTTCCTTCTCTGATTAAGGTTATACATGTTCTCTGCTCAGGTTGAAATGATACTGCAAGCACTAGAGTATGAAACACGTAAGTTTTAAGATAAATACATGTGCTTAAATAATGCTTGTGAGCTATCTGAATCTATTTGTTATCATAATATTGTGGCAGAACATGGAAAGGTGCTCGATGAGTTTTTCCTTTCAACAGCAGGTAGAATAAATATTCCTTCATACCAAGCAAAGTACAAATAATGCAGATATCTGTTTGCTGCACTTCGTAAACACCAACCTTTTTCATCTTTCTTCCTTTGAACCGTCAGGAAAGTTTCAGACTGAGATAGGAAAGAGTTGGGCAGCTGAGATCAATTCAAGAAGAAATTCAAGGTTGGCAAACAGGCATAATTGATCCTGATTTAGTATCAGTTTTTTTTTTCCTAGCTATCAGGTTGAACCAATCTCTGAATATAAAGATTGAATATTGGACTGTTCCATTACCTGGAACCATTTCTTTCACGTTTTTGAATGTGGCAGAACAACTAGTTATGTTGGAGCAACCAAAAAAATCCAACACATTGACAACCGGTCAACCAAAGCTGTCAAACGGAGTTATGTATCCTGTGGTGGTAGCCTTTTGTCAAGCAGTGTTATCTTTTTTTCTTTTTTAAGTTGTATTTGATAAGAGATGATAGCGTTATGTTAGCTTACAAGAGTTCTCTTTTCTGGCCTGCGAATGTAGCTGTTGGAAGTTTGATACAAGCTTTTTCTATAGTCCACAATCCAAATTTTCAATTTTATGGGTGGTTAAGAATTACGGATTAGGATCAGGATCCTCTCCATTTTATTTTGAAATGAAGACTTTGTTTCAATGTCAGGATTTATCAAATTTAAATCTAAGTCCTACAACATGCCACCTCATTTAAAAACTTTAACTCACTCTAATAGCAAGTGTAACTGGGGTTAAGACTAAAGTCAACCTTAGTAAAAACACAATTAAAAATTAAAACCCATATAAATTAAAACCCAGCATTCAGGCACCAAGACACCACCGTCAAAATTATCGGAGATGCAGCCGGAGACACAAACACGCCAAAGAAGCCGCAGGTAATGCAGATTTTATAGAATAATGGTCAATTATATAGAGCAAGACTATTGAACCTGATTGTTAAAATTTTATACTGTAAATCGAGCATGCAACATCCAATCTGGCAATTAATTTCCAAGTGTTAAAGGAAAGGTGCAATTTATTATCAAACTAGATTTGTTGAGCAATAACAAACCAGCAAACCTCATTTAAAAGCCCTCCATTACTGTGAACAGTATCAAAATTAATCTTATACACAGAGATCAACAACATAAATATATAGAGTTTGTGAACAATGAAAAGTGGACTCGATTCTTTGAAATGGCTTATTATTATTATTATTATTATTATTATTGTACTAAAGCTCTCAATGATTCAACACCGACCAACGTCCTCGAACTATGAAAAAAATTTCCTCCATCGCTGCCGCCACCAGAACATCACTTCCATAGCGATTGCGATGGCCCATCGTCTTCTTCACCCCGTTCAACTCCGCCAACCACGACTCTCTGTCCTCATGCCCTCTTTACGAAATAAGCATCCAATAGGTACCCAATGAGATTAATATCTGAACGAGTTTTTCTCGTTTGGCTTTGGCAGAGTTAACTCTCCTGCTCAACAAATCTTTTTTTTTTTTTTTTCTTATTTCAACACTTAGGACAAACGTTAATTTGCTTAACCAGGTATAATTAGTATTAGAGTTAAAAGTACTAGCTTTTTAAATGATGTGGCACATTATAAACCTTAGATTTAATTATGATAAATCCTGACCTTGAAATGAAGAGGATCCAAATCCAAGAATTATGGTACTACCCGAGTTACGTTGTTATATTTTTGTTTTTCTAGAAAATAGTAAAATCACTATTAATTGTCTTGGTGGTTTTTTTGGAAAGAACAAGCACTTGTGTAGCCAGCGGCTTCCTCATATATGATGTTTAGAATGCTTTGATCACCCTTTGGTGGGGACATCGCCACCCTATCTATTTTCTTTGCATCTCAACTCTCAAGTCTCAAATGCATCTATCCTTTATCTCTTTCTGCATTATCGCGGTTGAGTGCTGCTATTGAAATTGAGGACTTAAGCATCATAAATATCATTCCCCTAGATAATTCCCAAGCTACTTCGGAGTTTCTTTTGGTGTGTTTTAAGGAGACAAAAATGTCTGATATGGAAGTTGTTGGTTGGCCGATAGCCTATTAACTATAGTATCTTGCAATTATGTGTGGGACATGTAATTGGCCTGATGTTGATATGGGATGTTGTAAGTGTCCTTCTATATGCTAAACAAATTGACATTCTATTATAAATCTTTTAAATTTAAAGGTTAAAGTATATTTTTGGTGCTTTAAATTTTAAAATTTTCATTTTCTTTTTGTTTTCAAATGAGTCATTCCGTCTGTTTCTGTTAGTGGACTCGTTAGATGCCTATTTGGCATTCTAGAATGTTGATGGAGCATTTTATTTTAAATCTAAATTCTTAATTTAGTTAAATTTAAAAAAGAAAAAAGAAAAACGGTTCATCTCTCTCTCTCTCTCACATCTGCCTAGATCGATTCATGTCCCTCTCTCTCATCTAGCCTTAGGTGTCGATGATGACATCTATTGGATGCAACGAGGCCACAACAAGGTTTGCACTACAAAGGGACCTAGAGACCACTGTGTATGCCTCTCAGCCAATATCGTCATCCTTTTTATGCATAAAATAATTAGTGGAGTTTTATTAAACTCAACGGACTAATAGAGATGAACATACAGACCATTTTGAAAATGGAATCGAACTTGAGGGACGAAAATGAAAATTTTCAAACTTAAGGGACCAAAATACTAAATACCAACTTGTTATGTTTGGTTAACAATTTTTAAAATGGTTCTAAAAATCATTGAAAATTCTCAAAAATGGTTTTCAAACGCAGTTATCGAGGCGGTGCTTGGGTTGCACGGGGCGTACGACGATGTCGTCGTAGGTAGTCTCGGAGAGTCTTTGCCGAGGTCTCGACGGAGAAGATTGAGTCTTTGCCGAGTTCGAACTCGAGGAAGTGACAGAGGTCACGGGCTGTGACTGTTTGAGGAATGTTTGAGACCCCAACTGTGGGTCTCTCCGCCACACCCAATCTTAGTGCGAAAGTTTGGATTCAGAGAATCGAAGCAGTGAAGTAAAAAAATGAAAGAGGTATTGGTATAAATGGTTCTTTGGCGTTGGTTCAAGTTTTATTAAAAGTTCCTGTTAATGAATGCCTTAGCTATTGGTTAAAAAAATATTTAATATTTTTATTTTATAAGAAATAGTAAAATTTTAATATTAAAATAATATAAAAATAATTTTTAAGGATATTTTAATTTTTTTATTTATTATTTTAATATTAAAAGTTTATTATTTCCCGTAAAATGTAAATATTTAATACTCCTTAATCATTACCTTAAGGATACTAATTAACAAAATTCTTATTAAAAAATAAAAAAGGTATTGGTATTAATGGTTCTTTCGCAGTGGTTCTAGATTTTAATAAAAAAAAGGTATTGGTATGAATGGTTTTTTGGCATTGGTTCTAGCTTTTATTAAAAAAAAAGGATAAATTACATTAACAACTCATTATTTGGAGAAATTAGATTCGTTATATCATATTTTGGGAAAATGATACTTCTCTCTCAAATTTGTAAAATAATTAACATTCCATCCCATTTTTCTCTATTTTTAAATAAATATTCCCACTTAAACTTAAAATAATATGAATATACTTTTTCTTTTTAACTCTCATTAGTTAGGCATTGCTTAAAAAAATTAATAAAAAAATAAACAAAAAAAAAAGATAAAGAAAAAGGGGGCAAAGTGTTAATTATTTTTCAAATTTGGGAACGGAGTGTCATTTCCTCAAACTAGGGTGTAACGAGTCTAATTTCCCCAAAAGTTTTGAGAAATAACACTCTGTTTCCAAATTTGTAAAATAATTAAAATTTCGTCCCCTTTTTCCTAAGTTTTAAATGAATATTCCCACTTAAATTTAAAATAATATGAATATATTTTTTCTTTTTAACTCTTGTTAGTTAGACATTGCTTAAAAAGATTAATAAAAAATAAACAAAAAAAAGGGGGGGGACAGAGTGTTAATTATTTTACAAATTTGGAAACGGAATGTCATTTCCCCAAACTAAGGTGTAACGAGTCTAATTTTCAAAAAAAAAAAAGGGTGTTAGTGTAATTTACCCTTAAAAAAATAAAAATAAAAAGGTATTGGTATGGTTTTGTTATGGGTAGGAGTAGTAGGACACTTCTTTTTGGTATTGTTCTATTTGGTTGGCAAGAAAAAAACAAGGAGATTCCCCATTTTTTTTTTTTAACTCAAGACCTAATTAGAGTTATTTTTACCATTATTTTAAGTTTTAACTTAAAATATTCCTTTCTTTTTTAACTCAAGACCTAATTAGAGTTATTTTTACCATTATTTTAAGTTTTAAGTTAAAATATTCCTTTTAGAAAGGAATATTTCGTACTTAAGTTAACATTGTTAGTCAGTAGAATGAGAAAATGGGATGGAGTGTTAATTATTTTGGGTGATTTGGAACGGAATGTCATTAGTGCAAAATAGGGTGTAGGAAGTCTAGTTTCGCCAAAATAATCAGGTGTTAGTGTAATTTATCCTAAAATAAAATAAAAATTGAGAAATTATAAATTTTTTATGTTTTGTGTTTCGTTTCAAATTAAATTATTATTATTTTTTTTTAATTTTATGGTATTTTTATATTTTAAAGAAACTATTTTAATTTAATTTACATGTGGAATGATTTTATTGGGCCAAGTGGCCAACTAGCACATGTGTTAAGCTTAGGTGGCACTTAACGGTTATGAACTAATGTTTTTTGGATGGGAGGACCAAAATCTAAACGGACCCAAACTAAGAAGGAGTGGATAAAAACTTTCAAACATTAGAAAACAAAATCAAAACTGGTTAAACTTAGAGGTATGTATTTTAGTATATTTTTTTCTTTTTTTTTTTTTTTTTAATGTCTTTTATTTGTTTTATAAACCCAGGTGAGTAACAGAGTCAATCTCGAAGATAATATGATACATTTCAATTTTCAAATAACAGATATGTAAAATAAAACGAACCCAAATCAATAGAGTGTAATTTATATATGGAATGTGCAAAGCTTTTCTAAATGGTTACATTCTTACATTACGTACATGTTTTGAAGCCCGGAAAAGCAAAGCTAAATGTGGCACATGTGAAACGCAATAGAAGCATGTAGATTGCATAGGCAGCGTAGCTGCTTCGAGATTTGTGTGAGTGGAGTGGACTAATGGATATCCAGCTCAGCAGCATACAGAGGAAGAAAAAAAGAAAAAGAAACAGTCATTTCAAATTTTCTATTGTGCAAACGTGTGCTTCAAAATTCCTAGCTCATTTTATAGCTCCACCGACAATTCTTCGAAAAGAAAAAGAAGAGAAAAGTACAAAGTTAAAAGTAGAATGTTTGAATTTGATGGTGGGATTGAACGTCCTAAAACTAGTAGGATTTCACGGGTTGCTGCAATTATTGGACTCGTTGGCCCACCACCACAAAAAAATATTTGGAATTTAACCTCACATCCTTTGTTAATTGTTGGCGTCACATCATATGCCAGCCGGTTAAGTTCAAATTTTTTTATTTTTTTTTGCTAATCAAGACAAAATCTTATCATTAATCAAGATTAAAACCGTCTCTCATCCATGCCTTTTTAACAAAGCGAGGGAGAGATTCTTGGTTAAAAAAATAAATGTCTGTACAAATTTAGCTAAACAGGTGAGCTACACCATTACTTTTCTTATTAACTCAATAATAAAAAAATAAAAAAACACAATTATTAAAATTCTTAATAAAAAGACAAACATCTTGGCAGAAAGGTGCACTTGCCCGAGGGGTTTAAATACGATTTTGTCTCTCTAATTAGTTTTGAGTTATTGTCAACTTTATTAATTTATTTTTAGTTTGAGCAATTTTGTCCTTCAATTTCTGAATTGTTGTCAAAATGATAATTTAATATTTATTATTTAACCAATTAACCTTTAATATAATGTGAACTTCAAATAATATTTAGTATGTATTATTTAACCAATTAACCTTTGATAGATACAAACAAAGGATTACATCTAAAAATTTACGTTAAGATAGCTAAAATTACAAATATAAGAATTAAATTGATAACTGAAAACTTAAAGGTTCAAATTTAATATACAGATCTCTTACACTATATTTGGGAGTTTATAAAAGAAAATAATATAATGAATAGATAATAACATCATGAAATAGGATCAAAAGCAATATACTTTTATTATTTCTAGAGATACTTATCTATCTTATGAAGGAACAATATTCAATTTTCTAGTCATTTTATATGGAAATAAAAACTAAGTTTAATGTTTCACTGTGTATTTTTAGATTTGATAATGTTCTTGAATATTTTTATACATCTCTTTCTCAATTATTTGATAATCTTGATATAATTCGACCCACTTAACCCGCTAGTCAATTAACTTAACCCTCCATTTCAACAGATGAGGTTTGAGTTGACACGAGTCCAAAAAATTCCTTACCCACACCCATTTTTATGCTCTGAGTTTAGGAGAGTTAATGGGTTTTGGTCCAATTTTGACAAGTCTACATGTTAATAGTTAATGTTAATGACATATGTTAAAAAAAAAAAAATAGTATGTTAATGTTACGAGTGACGTCAAGAAGAGAATTGATGATTTGAAGACATCCCTTTAAATTATTTTTCAAAATAAGGATTTGGGAAAGCTTCGTTACTTCTTTGGTATTAAGTTAGTACGATCTAAAGAAGTAAGCAATTTGTGGCAAAAAAAAGTATGTTTTAGATATTTAGAAAGAAACTTACATGTTAGTTTCCAAACTTGTAGAAACTCCTATGGATCCTAATGTTAAACACTCTGTGAATCAAGGGGAATTGTTGTCAAATCCTAAAAGGTATTGTTGCTCAGTTGGCAAGTTGAACAATCATACTATTGCTTGCCCAAATATATCATTTGCAGTTAGTGTTATGAGTCAGTATAGCCCTAGTCTTCCACAATGCGAGGTCATTCTTTGGATTGTGAGGTATCATAATGCACATCCAGGTCGTAGACTTTTGTATAAGGCTAATAGTCACTTAGGAAAGCATTATAGATTCATATTGGGCAAGATCACATTCAAATAGGAGATATACCACAAGATATTACACTTTTCTAGAGCAAAACTTGATTAGATGGAAAAGTAAAAAACCATAGTGTTGTCTCTAGATTTAGTGTCGAGGATAGTACAAGGCATTGACAGATACATCCTGCAAACTTATGTGGATTAAGTATCTACTTGATAAATTGACGTTTGAGGTGAAGTTCCTACAATTATGTATTATGACGATGAAGTTATGATTCATATTGCTTCTAATACTTTGTTTCATGAGCAGACCAAGCATAGAGAACTAAATAGTCATCTTATTTGAAAAAGGGTGGAAAATGGTGTAATTGATACTCTGTATGTTTTTATAGGATCCCAAGCTGTTGATAAGTTTACCAAGGCTTTATGTAAGACTTGCTTAGATTTTCTATGTAGCAAATATATATATATAGGCTTATGAGTATGTATTAACGCAAGGGGCAAAATAATAACATTGTTGTAATTACCCAAATATATAAATAAAAATGTATGTTTTAATGATAATTTTTTTTTTTTTGTCCTAAACATACTTTCCAATGTCAACAAGAATAAATGGAAAATAATATATATATATATATATACTATATCTTTCACATTTTATTTATTTTTTCGACAACATTAATAATTTACAGCCATTTCATTAAAGGAAATGAGAGAATGTAATGGAATGGGTATTGCCTCGTAACCATTCCATTCCTTCTCATTAAACTTCTAACCCAAGGAATAGATAAACTATTGTTAAAGTCCCTTTTAAGTTTCAATATATTGCATTATATTCCTTTTCTACCTCCCTAACAGTTTTTACTCTCCACCACACCAAAGTATAGTCACCGCCCACATCTCTTAATGTCCATACTCCCAAGCATAATAAAATCCATGATCTCTTATATATAAAAAATGGGTAAATTATACTAACACCCTCGATGTTTGGTGAAACTAGACTCACTACACCATATTTTCAACAGATGACACTTTGCTCTAAAATTCCCAAAATAATTTATACTCTGCTCCAAAAATGGACCGAAGTGTGAATTATTTTTGGGTGAAGTGTGAATTATTTTGGAGTGAAGTGTCAATTATTTTGATCAATTTGGGGGCGGAGTGTCAATTTTCATAAATTTGGTATAGGATGTGTCAAGTGTAAAAATTAGGATGTGTCAAGTGTAATTTCACTACAAACTTGGGAGTGTTAGTGTAATTTACCAAACAAGAAAAAAAAAGCAATAGCACCACTGACCTCCTCTGCCTAAAATGGTCTTAGCAGAGAGTCATTCATCTCTTAGGTCATTACTATGTCCAATTGTTGAACCACTAGCTCTATTTCATAAGTCTTGTTGCTTGGAAGATTTCCTCAAAATACCCCATCAATACTCCTTCACTCCCCTCCAATGAGTCTTGTCACACCCTATTCGAGTCTATATGTCACACCCTATTCGAGTCTCTTTTTTGCGCTATTTGTATAATCTTGTTTGAGTGGAAAAAACAAGTATTTTGATCTCCTTCCTTTATCCATTATACCCTAGAATTTTACTTCCAGTATAGTTCTTCCTCATCCATCAAACCATTTATCTCTTTTTGGATTATACCCTAGAATTTTACTTCCAGTATAGTTCTTCCTCATCCATCAAACCATTTATCTCTTTTTGGAGGGATTTGTTGTTGACTGTCCAGTGGATCGGCTCAATCTTATCATTTTGATGTGACAACCCTTAAATTGTTTATACCACCTGATACATCGTAGTCTTCTAACAGTTTCCTCGCCATGCCTCTGTGATTATTTCTTCAACTTCCGATCTCCTTGCCATGAAAGACTCAAAACTAAAGTGTCATTTTTACCGGCTAGGACCCATCTTTACGCTAAGGATGTTCAATTCTAACACATAATGAATCCGTTGAGGTTATGCTAGAATCCCGTAGTCAAGCCTAGGGGAATTTTGTCAACCATTCTACGCTTGCCATTGTCTTATGAAGCCGTTCGCGCACCCTGTTGTTGCCAATCCTCATGTTTCTCCAGGTGTATACTTTCCCTTCGAATCCAATGTCCTATCATAGGCATATATGCAAAGCCTGTCTAAACTATGTCATATATTTCCTGGCTCATGGGTTGCATCCCTCCTTCTCAGACCATGCCAAGATCTTGTTAAAGTCATCGATGATTGTTTATGATCCATCATATTTTGCCTCAGTTTTTTTAGCATCTTTTGTGTTTCGCTTTTTCTTACCCTTTTTCTAGGTGATCGTGGAAGCCTTTTAGCCTTCTGTAGATACCCAATTTTTTACCAAGTTATGGCAGATGGAAAAGGCCCGTTAAGACCATCTGCCATGGGCCCAAAGAGGAGAAGTAGTGGTGCAACACAAGGAAAGCCCAAGAAAGAACAGCCAGCAATGGGCCCTGAGAGCAGTGGGTCGCCCCAAGGGAAAGCAATCTGCTGTGAGGCCCAGCAATCATTAAGTCATTTGCCACAGGCCAAGCATAACAAGGCCGGCCCACAAGGAATCCAAGGAAGAGCTCAGATGATAAACATCAAAGGATAATCCCATCCTTCCAAGTGGGGCCATTACCTCATCCCTCAAAAGAATGGAACAAGCTAGAATTCAGGAGACCCAAGGCAAAGTCCTCTGAAGCAGGTCTTGAGGTCACTGTTCATCATCCCCTTAGGACGGCGGATTCATATCTGACAACGGCAGCTGCTGATTCTGCTACACGGCAGACGAGAAATGGGCAGCGGCAGATTAACAAAAAAGGGAACGTCTCAACCCAAGGTAGAAAGGAAGTCAGGGGGTAACATAAGAAAGGAAAGGCAGCCTGGTCCACGGTGGTTGCTACACTGTTCTCACAGCAGACAAGGAACAAGCGGCAAATTTACTGAAAAGGAAAAACTTCAAACCAAGGCAGAAAGGGGACTTGAAGAGAACGTAAACAAGGAAGACATGGGCTGGACCTACGATAGCCGCTGCTCCCTTTTGTACTGCGGATAAGAAGTCGAACACGGCAGATTCACCAAAACGAGCTGCTGATTCTGGAAAAATCTCAACAAAAAAGGGAGGCAAACCCAAGGTTAGAAAGGAAGTCTGAAGGGGGTAACAAAGAAAGGAACATAAACAAAGGTAAGGTGGTTGCTACACTGTCTCACAGCAGACATGAACAAGGCAGGCCAAATTTACTGAAAAGAAAAACTTCAGGAAGTGCACTGCTACAAGAGATGAAACAAGGAAGACATAGGAAAGAGCCGCTACTAAGGGGAGATTCACCAAAGAGGAAAAATCTCAACGGGAGGCAAAAAGGTGTTCTGAAGACAACATAAACAAAGGTAACGCAGTCACCAAAGCCCAAACCTAGGATGACTGCTACTGATCTAGTGAAAGGACTAAGGGGGACTTGGTTTGGAGGCAGGGGGATTATTTCCTAAAAAGGGTATGGAAGTCTGCTGCTCAGGTGCATCATATCCGTTGGGGGGTATGAACACCAATGACCAGCAGACCTCAAATACCTTAATGAAAACATGTGTTAGCCAGTTTTATCATGGAGTCAACCTCTTTCACTAATTTGGTCTATGTCAACATTTTTCGGTCTTATCAAGAAACATTGTCAGTTTAACCTCATGTGAGAAGCCACTGAAAAGCACCATTATCCAAGAGCTAAGAGGGTGATCAGGTCTAAACCATGAATCCCATAGGTTGCAGCAGACCACTATAAAAGGAGAAGGAGCAGTGCTATCAAAGAAACCTTCTTTTGGCTGAGAACCCCTTTTAACCAACCACACCATTTTTGGTCAGGAACACCCTCCAGCCACAAAACAGAAACACCGGATCAAAGAAGAGAAGAAGAAGAAAAGGATCAATTCTCGGTCACACTAAAAAACATTCCCTGTCAAACTTCATTCCATCAATCCCCTCACAAAAACCCCAGATAAACCACTCCATGATACATGTTTTCAAGGGATAATCCTCCCCTTTTACCACCGAATCTCCCCTAATCTTTTTTAGTTCATCTGATATCATTTTATATTGTTCTTGTTTATTCTTTGGGCATTCACGTTTGCTGTCTGCAGTACTTCTTTTGTTGGCAAAAAGGGATATTCTTGCTTGCTGTCTGCAGTGGTTCTCATGCTGTTAAAAGGGCCTTCACAGCAGATCTCCACTTCTCTTTACAAAAGGCCCAGCATAGCGGCAGATCAAAAAAGAGTGCACCATCAGCCATCAGGCAAGCTTGAAGGCCTGGTTTGGAGTTTTGGGCTCGACAACCCATCTATACAAGTCCGATCCATCCCCAACCAATCATAAGACGACACATGGCGTATGGTGAATTTTGAGCATCCACACCTTCAAGGTTCTTTGTCACTCGATTTGAGCCATACATCTATGTGATATGGTGAATAACTCCTTATCACAATCAGATAATCATAATTCCAAAGCATTGTTAAGCCCCATTCACAGTCTCACCATTGTTAAGCCCCATTCACAGTCTCACCATTCAGTTGTCAAAGCATTTAGGAATCATAATCTCACTCAGATCCTCTGTATCCTACCATAGTTTAGGCGTGTCTCCATAAGAAAAACCACTTAAGGGAGTTATTGCTTCACTAGCATGTGAAGCTCATTAACTTTGTGTGGGTGCCTAACCCACGACAGTTTAGGCTAGAAAGAATTGCAGCTTTTGGCGAGGTTGTCTTTCCGTAACCTCCGCCTCTACTTATAACCAACAACAGTTCAATTATACCATTTGGAACTCGAATCTAGTTGTCCTCTCACCTTTATCTCCTTGTCCTACCCATTTATATTAAGCCAACCTTCAGTAGTTAATTCACCTATTCCCTCAATGCTTGGTCTTATCCCCTCCATATCCTACATTTCCTTTTGAAATATATTCCCCTTCCCGCCAATTTGGAGGCAAGTCCATTGACCCATGAAGAGTCTTTTGCTTCCACTAGTCAGCCTTAATCTCCCTTGTCATCGCTTTGGCTGTCTTTTCCAATCCCAAATGATAGTTTTTCTGATGGGGACTTTGGTCTGCATTTTTTGGCCAACACCTTTAGCCAAGGCCACACCGATAGCAATATGTCAATAGTCTGTTGTACAGGAAATAAATCCATACCGATTAATTCCTCATTCTCGAACTTGATTTATTTCCTTTAAAGAAACAATTTAGTGACATCCAATTATACCTTTGTTCTTAAATATCCTTCTCACCTTACTCCATCTGATGGTATGTCCATATCCTTAGCTCCGGACTCAAAATTCAAGGTTAGTACTTTTGTGTATGGAGTTAATGTTGGTTTTTTAGCCTAAATTAGATTTGTGACCCCTTCTTATCTGCCCTAGTCCTTGAGGCTAGTGGCATATTCTCGAGCCCATGTGTAGGATGGGCTTACGCAAGGCAAATACGATCCCCTACTTCACAGTGACGCCATACAATTTCAAAAGTATGAGCGAGGCCTAAAAAAGCCCTGAGGGTCGCAAACGCTCACACAATTATACTCTTATTCTTAGATATATTTCCCACCCTACTCCATCTGATGGTATGTCTAGATCCCTAACACCACCAAGAGTGTTGTCAATGTCAATGCCCTCCGCTACCCATATTGGGCAAGAATAGAAACTTAGATTCAATGGCCGGAGAACCCCATTGTATTCTTTTAACAATAAATGTATGTCAAAAGTCCAAGAACTTTGATGAAGAAATTTCTCTCTCCTTGGGTTTTTCTTTTTTTCTTGGTTAAGTAATTAATGAGATGGAGTTTGGGTCACCCCACCCAAGTGTAAGTGTAGAACTTTCATGCTTGTTCCCATCGTGGACGAGGACCACATGTGTTAGGATAATATTATATTTATATGACAGTCTTGCCAACTTGTTTTTGTTTCGTAAATATTTTTCTGAAAAACTTATATATAAAATAAAAAAAGGATTATGATAACTAAGCTAATTCGTGGGCTTTAAATTAAAAATACGGTCAAATCAAACCCGGTGCTTCAAGAGAAAACGCCAAAATCAAATTAATTATCCCTAATATATATTTAGTATGAAAACTAAAAACAGCACGAAAAGACAAAATCAGCATTTACATTTAGGGCAGTTGCATGAAATCCCATTAAATTATGATTAAGACGCACCCATATTGTAAAGAAACCTTGATACTATTAAAAAAGAGTAAAAGTAAAAGTAAAAGTAAAAAAGAATTAAACAAAGAAAGCTGATGTTTACTATGATTTAAAATATTGAAATCTCGATTTAACATAAACTTGCTGTTACAAATACAAGTTTACGATGAAAGAGAAAGCAGATGGGTATCTCATGATCATAAATGTTGAAGTTGAATCTTATATTAATGATTCCAGAATTATATTTGTACTGTTCCAATTGAAATAAAGACATTGTACTATCTCCTTCACTTTGGGACCCTACAATCCGTGTGTGTGTGACAGAGAAATATTGGCTGCAATTCAACCTGGAATTCAATGCCTGAAAAACTTAAGAGAGTTGTGGAAGACTGAAAATTAAGGTGAGTGCTGAGTAGTAGGTGTGAGCTTCTTCTTCTTCTTCTTTCATAAACAGTTTTAATGATATGGATGTTGCTACATTTCCTCACTCTATAGATTTTTGCTATATTGGGTACATACATAAATCTTAGTGGTTTCTTGAATCACTTATTTCATAGATTATTGTGTACTTTCTGAATTTTCTTAACTGGGATTTTGCTCAAACCCCTCTTCATGATCTGGATTTTGCTTTTGGAACTAATATGCCGTCTGGGTTTTGCTTTTACAAGTTACTGGTAATCTGGGTTATGCCTAAAACCTGGTTTGTCATCTGGGTTTTGCTGGGGTCGAGCTCTATGAGCTGAGAGTGGAGAGTGCTGGGGTCTGGTTGGTAAAGTTTGGTGATTTGGAAATTTCTTCAATTTCAAGTTTTGAAACTTGGGGTTGGCGTAAGACTGGAAATTGGTCACTGGTTTTCGTGGTGAGTATGGGTTTTAGATGAGACTTATGTGGATTTTGTGAAAAATTCCATGAGTGATTTTGATATATGAGAGATATTTAGCTAGAGACTCCCATCATATATATCTGATTAATGACTAGATGGCAATCCCAGCACCATCTCCGGATTCATCTCCCACAGCCGTGCCACCATCTTTTACGACTACACCTTCACCCACCAGTTCTTCAACCCCACAAGGGCCACAAACCTCTCTTCCTCCAGCCCCTTCTATGAACGGTACTGATGCAACTCCTCCAATTTCATCCCCACCGCGTCAATCACCTCCTGCTGTTCCAACAGATCCTCCTCCTCCGACCACACCATCGTCCCCACCACCCACTCCTGGAACTTCATCTACTCCTCCTTCACCGACCTCTATTTCTCCACCACCACCATCAAATCCTCCAAAAGGTTCTCCTCCTCCTCCTCCTTTGCCAACCTCTACTTCTCCACCACCACCATCAAATCCACCAAAAGGTTCACCTCCTCCTCCTTCACCGACCTCTACTTCTCCACCACCACCATCAAATCCTCCAAAAGGTTCTCCTCCTCCTCCTTTGCCAACCTCTACTTCTCCACCTCCACCATCAAATCCACCAAAAGGTTCACCTCCTCCTTCTCCATCTAATCCAACGGTGAACTCACCTCCTCCATCATCTCCACCTAAGAATTCACCTCCACCAGAATCACCAAAGTCCCCTGAAAGTCCACCATTGCCACTACCTAAGACGCCTGAAACTTCACCCCCATCACCAGCATCTGCATCACCCCCAACTTCACCTCCACCACCATCGCCAAAGTCAACTAAAAGTCCACCGCCACCATCTAAGCTGCATGAAAATTCACCCCCACCATCTAAGCTGCATGAAAGTCCACCACCACCAGCATTAACCCCACTTCCTCACAGTAATGCACCTTCACCTTCTAACCATACTTCTCCACCTTTGAATTCTCCTCCAAAGTCATCACCCCCACCATCCATCATACAACCGTCATCACCTCCACCTTCACATGTTTCTTCATCATCTCCTTCTGCCCCTTCACCAAATCAAAATTTAACCCCACCACCAAATGCAACTACAAGCAGTACTAGTCCTAGTGCACCTGAAAGCCTGAGCTCCACTGGTAATGGCGCCATTGGTACCGCAGCTGGAGTAGCTATTGGTGTGGTGACAGTAGTCATAGTGCTTAGCATCATTGGACTAGCTGTCTGGTGCATGAGGAAGCGAAGAAGAAAATATTCTGGACTTGGTGGTTATGTCATGCCATCCCCTCTAGCCTCTTCCCCAAAATCAGGTAAATTTTTGTTCACAAAATATTGTTTTAGATGTTACTGACCTTTACTATGTTTCTTGTCTTGTGGGTACTTTTTGCATGTTATACTACTGTGGGTACTAGTTTCTATGGGATTACTTCTTGATGCAGCACAAGGTTTGCAAAAGGAATATGTGTGGGGATTTAGAAGCAGAACAGAACAAATTTTAGGCTTCACCACCTAGAGCTTGCATAAATTCTAGAATCACCTCAAAACTATGGAAAATTTTCCAATGTAATTTTATTCATCAAATTCAATGTGTCCAGAAATTTTTTCTGGAACCTTTAAGTAGGGCTTCCAAAGTTACCACAAATAAGAAAATCAATTTGAAATCAATTTTGACTGATATGGAAAAAAGCCCTAATCAATTAAATTTAATATGAAAAATAAAACCAGAATAAAATTAGATCAATCAGCATCAATCTGGGCTCAATCATTGTCCATCAATCATTCAATCCTCCATCATCCAAACACAAGGTCACTGGGTGGGCTGTCCTCCTTTGTCAATGCCTATAAATACTCATGATTGGGAGCGTGTCCGCGCCACTTCTTAGATGTGCTTTCTTTCCTAGGATTATGGCTGAACAGTATCATGACCTTAAACACCTTGCATTTATGTGAATTAAATCAAACTATCAAGTGATATCAATTGGTTAGGAAATGAGATGTTTTGGCATCACTTTTTTGTTGCTTCTTTTCATCTCTCAGAAAAGAGAGGGTAGAACACTTAAATCTCCCTTGTATTTTTTTGAAATCGCCCTTTAGCCCTAGTTGGAGGATTTTGCTAACAGAAAAGGTAAATTAATGTGCATGGGCATAGAGTGTAGAGGTTTGAGAGTTTTGGAGCAGAGTGTAGGTTTATAGGAGTTTTATTTTGAAAGTAAAAAAATCTTAGGGTATTGCAGGTATTTGATATTTTTTTAACAGTCATTAACATTTTCTATCTGTATCAGTAATGAATTGGATTGAAGTAACCCAGGTCTGAAACACTCGGGGAGGTCTAAGTAACTTTTAGAAAGAAAAGGGTGATCCGTATATTTTCAAATAGAGGATTGGTTGAAGTAATTTACCCAAACAGATAATAAGAAGTTCATTTTAGCATCTCATATATAAAAATTATAATTTCAGAAGGGTGTATCTATTAATAATATTGATCTATTTATCACAAGAAGTAAGACTGTAGGTTAACTTTATTGGGTACTTATAGCCAATTTAGATGGTAATTTAATTCATATTGTTAGTATGATTTCAAATAGTATGAAATTATATGATTGTGAATATGAAGGCAATACATGAATTAACAAGTTTTCTAACTTGTCCAGATTTATTCATTTCAAAGACACATTCCTCTGGCTCCCCTTGTACAAAATGGTTCTAGAAGCGATTCTGTATATTCTCCAGCAGACCCAGGTGGATCAGGAAATTCAAGGTCATGGTTTACGTATGAAGAATTAGTCAAAGCCACAAATGGGTTTTCAGATCAGAATCTTCTGGGTGAAGGTGGATTTGGTTCTGTGTATAAGGGATACCTACCAGATGGGAGAGAGGTAGCAGTAAAGCAGCTAAAAATTGGTGGGGGTCAGGGTGAGCGAGAATTTAAAGCCGAAGTTGAGATTATTAGTCGCATACATCACCGGCATTTGGTTTCATTGGTGGGCTACTGCATTTCTGAGAACCGAAGGCTGCTTGTCTACGACTATGTCCCTAACAATACCCTTTATTTCCATCTTCATGGTAAAGCTATAACTAAGCATTGAAGAATCTGTTCATTGTAATGGATTACTAATCTTGAGCTTTTCTCGCATTTTGTAGGTGAAGGTAGGCCAGTTCTGGACTGGGCAACACGTGTTAAGGTTGCTGCTGGTTCAGCTCGTGGATTGGCATATCTCCATGAAGACTGTAATCATCTATTCTTAATTTCTAGATCTGAATAAATAAGTGATATTCCCTGCACACTGGTACCTTTCAAATATAAGGATACAGTTAGCCTTTTTTATTATTATAATATTATTTCTCCAACTTCTGTAAATTGTAGCCTCACCAGATACAATCCCAGTAAAGATCAGACTATGGTGTCTGAAACAATGACAGTTCTGTCAGGCTACAATTGAATATCTGTTTTAACATAAGAACATGGGTTTATATTTAGTTCATAATGGGGAAAGACAGAAATATTTTTCCCTTGATATAATTGATTCCTTAGATCTTCTGAATTTCCAAATTTAATTATTTAGGAATAGTTGGATACAAACCCTGTGTATTTGAACTAGCCCTTTGTTTTTATAAAGTATTTAAAAAAAGAAAAAGAAAAAGACCCTCATTGGAGGGATGGGATAAAGAGATTGGTGGCCTTCTTCTTGTTGGTTCAAAATGATGAATGTCTTTTCTTTAATGTTGGTTAACCAAAAAACAGCATGTTGTTATCTCCAGCTTCCCATTTTTCTAGTCTGAATTTCTTGATGAATCCTTGGGGATAATGTTTCTAATTTTCCAATATTCACCTAATATTTTAGAAATTCTTAGAAGCAAACACAGAATGTGGGCTTTAATGGTACAAATATACAAACAAACTAACGAGAATAAAATCCTGATAACCTTGTGATCTTACCTTGGCAACTGCACAAAATTTAGTGCTAGGAATTATTATAAAGACTGTTTTAGTTGACCAAATCCATTTATTATCAATATCTTTTATTTATGTTGTTAATCTTATGCATATGACAGGCCATCCTCGAATTATTCACAGGGATATCAAGTCCTCAAACATTCTTTTAGACAACAACTTTGAAGCTCGAGTATGCAAAAAAATTTCTCAAGCTACTTTCAGAATTACTCTTCTTATCTAGATTTTAATGATACAGTTTCTATTTTTTACTTTACAGGTTTCAGACTTTGGGCTAGCCAAATTAGTTGATGCAAAGTCACATATAACCACACGTGTTATGGGAACCTTTGGGTAAGAAGCCGTTTATAATTAGTCAATATGCATATCAAGGCCAGGGGGCATCTACTAGTTTTTAGAATACCTGCTTTAGTAAAAATTTGACCCTATTTATATGTTGGTTTCAGATATATGGCCCCTGAATATGCGTCAAGTGGAAAATTGACTGATAAATCTGATGTATTCTCCTTTGGAGTGGTGCTTCTGGAGCTAATTACTGGAAGGAAGCCTGTGGATGTATCTCAACCCTTGGGAGATGAGAGTCTAGTTGAATGGGTAAATATATTATGGAAATCTTGTTAAAATATTTCCTTTGCTGCTGAATACAAAAGTATCTGAACTAGTTATTGCTAAACTAATTTAGGAAGGCATCAATAATTCTTCAAACTAGATCTTCTTGGCTGCATTTGTCACTTTTGTAGTTATATGTCACGAATTGACCTTCAATTCGGTATAATTTTGTGCTTCTTGACAGCATGACTGCCCATTTGATTGGCTGCATACTTAGGCCACTTTCATTGTCTCTCAATGCATGATGCAGAAGTTTCTGACTTTCTGTTATATCTTAGTGTGGTCTGTCTAGTAATGAGGTACCTACTATTCTAAACAGTTCTGATTAAAAAAAAAAAAAAAAAAAAACTTGTCGATTCTGCAATTTTATATTCATGAAATAGATAGCGAGAGCCTGAATTCTCACAAGACTCTTTTCATTATATTCCCAGAAAGTTTACAATCAAGGATCAGTTCAAAAGAAAGTAACATGTTCGAAATCCAGTTGGAAGTTGTGAAAGAGAGAAAAAACTACTTAACTGCTTGTTTTTCAAATCTTAGTTGGAACTCTTTAATAACTATTTGAACAGAGCGGATTTTATGATTCAATTGAAATTTTTGTTCTTACATGCATGTGTGCATAAAAGGATGTGAGAGCAACTAAACATATCAGCCAGACATGTGGCAAAGAAATGTGTGAAAACTTGGAAAGAAAAAAACTTCTACGCTCAACCTCATTGTAATCTTCCAGAGTCAGCCTTTCCTGACCAAAAACCAACTGTATTTTTCAGGCTCGACCTTTGCTAAGTCATGCACTTGATAATGAAGATTTTAAAGATTTGGCAGATCCAATGCTCGAAATGAACTATGTTGAGAATGAAATGTTCCATATGATTAAGGTAGCTGCTGCTTGTGTGCGACATTCCGCTGCCAAGAGGCCACGAATGGGACAGGTAATTAAATTTGACGATACAAACAGCTGAAAATATTTCCTTTAGTTATGTTATTCATAATATTAGGAGACAGATACATGGAGATCACTTTTCTTGGCATTCTTATGCTTCTCAGGTTGTTAGAGCTTTTGATGGTTTAGCTACTTCTGATCTAACCAATGGAATGAGATTGGGGGAAAGTGAGGCATTTGACTCCGCACAACAATCCGCAGAAATCAGATTGTTTCAGAGAATGGCATTTGGTAGTCAAGATTACAGTACAGAATTTTTTAGCCATAGTAACTTGAATAGTTAAGAGGCCATGGTACATATTGGGAGAGGTGATCTACTTTGAACCAGGAGGGTTTGCCAAGCTGAGCTGGAGCCTGTTCAAGTTGATTTAATTACAGAGTTTGGCTCAGCTGAGATTTACTTATGTGCCTGTTAATCAAATAGATCCCATCAGCTGTAGAGACTGAAATACAAACCCTTGATTTTTGTAACTAGGTTCGATTTTATCGCTTTTGTACTCAAATTTTGGTACATTTAATTATCAAATGAAAATTTTGTTTCCACCAATAGATATGGTGGTGTTAATAAAGCTATTATTTAGCTCTGTTACAAAAGAGACTTGTATACTATTGGGAGGCTTTTAGATTCTTCTCTTCTGTTGTCTTGTCTGTTTCAATCTAAGCACACAGCCAGGATAAGAACACTGAATAAGAGAATGTGCAAGCCCAGGAAACACATAATCCTTGCGAAAAGAGAAAACAGACAAAAAGAAGGAAGAGCAGCACATAAGATGACCAAGACTTGGCTGGGTGGCAGAGACTTTACCTCTCTAAGGGTGGTCGTCTCACTTTGTTAAAGAGTACACTCTCTAGTCTACCCACATATTATCTATCTCTCTTTACTATTCCTGTGAGTGTGGCTAAGAGACTAGAGAAGCTTCAACGAAATTTTTTGTAGGGTGGTTTTGGTGAGCAGTCCAAGCATAGCTTGGTCAATTGGGATACAGTATGTTCCCCTATTGCTAGGGGAGGGCTTGGTATCCGGTTGTTGGTGCCTTTTAATAAAGCTCTCTTAGGGAAATGGTTATGGAGGTTTGGAATGGAGGAGAATCGGTTGTGGAGGTGGGTTGTGGCTTCTCGTTATGGGATGGTTAATGGAGGTTGGTGTACTTCTCAGGTGAGGGGTTCCTATGGGTGTGGTTTGTGGAAGGGTATTATGAGGGGGTGGAATCATTTTCACAAACATTTGAGATTCACAGTGGGCAGGGGGGATAGAGTGAGATTGTGGCATGATTGTTGGTGTGGTGATCGGGCTCTTAAGGATGTTTTTCCTAGTATTTTTGAGTGTGCATCTCAGAAGGATGCTTTTCTGAATGAGGTGATGGTTCGGCATAATGGTAGGGTGGTGTGGAATGTGTCTTTTTTGCGAAATTTTAATGATTGGGAGATGGACTCTGTTGTTGAGTTCTTGAATCTGATTGAGTCTAAAGCACCCTTGCAGGAGGTTGAGGATGGACCTTGGTGGCACCTTAGGAAGAATGGTCGGTTTGATCATTCTATGATGCTCTTCGTGATTCTCCCCATGTTTCGGAGGAGTATTTGGCGTACCAAAGCTTGTTTGTTTCTTTGTTTGGTCGGCGGCTTTGTTCGTGATAATCTGGCCAAGCGGGGATCACTTTGGTAAGTTGGTGTTGTATGTGCTGTTGTAATGGAGAGACTCATCTCTTATCATTGCTCTGTAGATGCTGATTGGATCTTGGGGGTATTTGGGGTACCTTGGGTGCTACCCCAAACTGTTGCGGAGCTGTTATTCAGTTGGTGGATGGGCTGGGCCGTCACCATCAGATGTGTGGAACTTAGTTCCTTTGTGTTTGATGTGGATTGTCTGGAAGGAGCGTAATAGTCGTACTTTTGAGGATGGGTCAAGCACGGATATCCAACTTCGGGATTATTTTGCAGCTAATCTTTTTGAGTGGGCTAAAGTGGCGGGTTATTCCACTAGCTTAACTGTTACTGCTTTTATTTCTGATTTATCTTCTATTTCTTCTGATGTAACTCTTTTGTAGCTCTTTTGTGCATACTTTATGCACAATTTGTAGCTCTTTTTCTTTAATAAAATTTATTTGTTACCTATCAAAAAAAAAAGATGACCAAGACTTGGAAACAAATAAATAACATCTGAACTGTATCTATAAGCTTTTCAACCTGACATAGGGTAAATGAGCCAAATGACATTATACAAAGGAAAACATAAAAACACAACTCAGCAACTACACAGCCTAAGAATATCCCTAGTTTCGGTCGTTTGTTTGTTTGTTTGTTTTTTTGTTCGCGTCAACTCTCAATCAAGATTGATCAACCCTGCATGATGTTATGTTACCAGCAAGACCTGACAGTTTCTATTTGAGTTCAATGCTTTTAGGGACTATCTTTGCACGTGCCACACGAACCTTTGTCAATAGAATAGCTTTGTGTTGTCATTTGGAGTTTTACTGAGGATACTCGTATTGATGGAATCGAGTTAATGCAAGTGAGTTCTTCATCCTTTTTTTTTTTTTTTTGTTTGAGATATGTACTGGTCTCTGTCATTTGATTCTAATTATCCAAGTACTCTTGATGAAGGCAGTTCTAAACTCACTTGAAGAATATGTACATAGATATATAAGTAAGAAAACACTTATTTCGCAAATTGGCATTCTTAATTTCTTGTGGAAATAAGGATAATTTGTGAAACTATAAATGGAATGAAATTTCAGTAAAGCAAACATATTGAGAATGTAAGTGGTGAATGTTTGGAGAGTAATGAAATCACAACAAGAACTCCAGCCAAGCAAAGAGAGTGTCTGATTTATCGGTGAAAACTAGGGTACCTGCAGGTGAAACCAGCGTGCTTCCTAGATTGGGGACCAACCTGTGGTAGAGAATTGAAGATGTAGTTTTAGCATTCATTTCTTAGTCATTGAAGGGGGGTATTTATAGATAATGGTTGGTGGACATTTTTTCGATGAGAATGGGGTAGTTCTAACAACTTTCTATCTCCTCTGATTGGCTGAGGGGACAAGAAGCCAAGGTGTGCTTTCCAATGTGGCAGACAAAAAATTCTTGTGTCTTGTAGTATTAAATGTTAATCCGATGATAAGAACAAGTCATTAAATCTTGATTTGATTGGCAAAGAAACCCTTGTAGCTTCTTGGGGGTGTTTCCTACTCTGTAGTGAGACAATGCCTAAGCTATGCCCTAATAGAAACATCAACCCAAGCAGACTTATTGGCCTCAACTTCTAAGTAGTTCAGTCGTTACGAACCCAACACTGAACCCTCTATTCGGTTCAGTCTCTACCTCTCAGATCCCATTACAATCTTCCACATAACTATATTAATTTCAAGTTATGGCCATGCCATGGTGAATTCAATGTCTACTTATAGATGACTTTTTTTTAATTAAATCTGTTATAGGATGAACCCACATTTCAAGAATATTTAGTTCAAAATTTCTTTAGTAATTGTAAAATTTCAAACTGAGGCAGCTATAACAGACTTGCTAAAGAAGTAGGAATGATAATTAGTGCAATATCTATCCACCTAGAAGAGGAAAAGTTTTAACGTCTCACACAAATATATGAAGAAAGATATTAATTCATATATCAGATCTTGAATGGAATAATATTGCAGTACTATATATTTTACGTCTTGTAAAATTGTACAAGGCACAGACCTTCACCTACCTTTAAAAGACAAACTCCATGACGCCAAAGTAAAGGCTTGAAGTTGTCAAAGAAATCTTAGAACAAAAAGTAGAATTCAAGTAATCTTAGTATGACAGCTTATGTTTCCTTGACATCTAATATTCTATTCTATATATTTGATCGCCTCAATTGGAAGCTATAGTTGCATAGTTTGAGGGCAGTTTTTCTTAGCTTTGCCACATATGATTATGTTCGCTTCACTCTTCCTAACACCTCCCAATTGGAGAAGGAACATATTCCTTAACTACAATACATATGACTTCCTTAAATCATTTTCTTTAGCATTATCACCTCCTTAATTAATTCTTCCTCATTTCACAGCCATATATGGAGGACTGGAACATGCTTGCGGCAGACTGTGTTGTTATATCTTGTTGCTGCCAATGCTTGATCCTACAGATTATCGTCTTCGTCTTGCTCAAGCTTCCTTGCAAACTTATTCATAAGACGAGAGAATATGCGAAGAAGAAGCTTCAACAAAGAAAGAAAAATGAGAAGATAATCGAAAGAGAAATAATTGGTCAATACAAAGATGGTTTTGTAGAAATGCATGGAGAAGGGTCTTTTAGAATTCAAGTCGACAGGCTTTCCATAGATGGAGAGCATGGTTGTGGGACATGTTTGGAGGAAGTTGAGAAGGTGTTAGAGGGGTTGTCTCAAAAGGGGGAGTTTGCATTTGGAAGCTTTTGGGGTAGGAATGGATCAGGAAGTCTCTCAACTTGTGTAGCAAAACATGAATTTGATACTAGTATGGTACGGTATCAAATAATTGAAATGGTAGGTTCTTTCAGTTATTCATAGCATTAAGTTTGTTTGCCAGATATTTAGATAAACAGTGTTCTATTTGCTTTGGATTTGCCTCAGGGTGATGCCAATTTGCATACACCTTTGTCACTTTTTAAGAACAAAACAAATTGAAAAATTTATTTATTATGTTGTAGATATGACATAAATTATCATATCAGTTTGTGAGTATATTTCCTAATAAAATTAAGATTAAAATATTGTTTTGTCCCTAAAATTTGTATGAAGTTTTCATTCCTAAACTTTAAAAAGTTTGTTTTTCGTCTCTAAACTTTTGAGGCAACATTTTTTAATAGTTTGAGGGCAAAAATAAGGACGAAAAAGAACTTTTTTCAATATTTTGGGGATCAAAAAAGATTTTTTTAACAGTTAGGGATGAAACACAAATTTTTTAAAATTCAAGGACAAAAATGAATTTCATATAAAATTTAGGGACGAAAATAATATTTTAGCCTAAAATTAATATTACCTCGAACATGTTCTTGATTTAAATATAGGTTTAGCCTACGCTTTTTTAGCTTCAAAACACGGCAGAAGGCCAGGAACCTACCATATAACAACTATTATGTCAAGCTGAAACTTTCCGTCTTCATAAAATAAGAAAGTACCTGAAGTCTACTTGAGATGATTAGCGCCGTCCATCCAATTTAATTTTGCTTTAATGGGCTAGTTATCCAATATCAATGTTTTTCATTACATTTGCCAAGAGTTTTGTAGCTCAACTAGTTAGTATCTCTTAGTGTTTTCTAAAGAAAACATCCAAAGATTTAAACCTCTTCTCTCCTAACTATTGAATTATCAAAAATATTTTTCATTAAAGTTGAGAATTATGCCCATTTTTTAGCTTGCTAAACTTATGGATATGTCAGTGAACCTCCTTCTTCCTAATCCAACAGGTCATAATGGCCTATATTGCAAAGAATATAAACTTCTTTACAATTGCTAAAAAAATTGTTTTTGTCTATTACCACAATTAGATTCTTCTCTCTCTCTTATATATTAAAAAAAGAGAGAATAATATCATGTATATATTATCAAATAATCTCATGTGTTAATCATCAAAAAAATTATTATACACTTTAAATGTTGAAAGTTCAGTTGACTGTAACTTTTGCATCTATAACCTGATTTAAACAGGTAAAGTGTCATTTTGATCACCTTGACATGAAGATTTTTTTAAAAGCATTTAATTGTCGATCAGAAGTTCAAAACCATATTCAAATTTTAACCTTAGTTTTGGATATTTGTATGTAATACGACTTTTAGGATTTTGTGATATTTTGTTCATCAACCTTAATTTTTTTGGAATTATGTTTTCCTGGCTTTAGGGTTCTAGATATGTGTGATGTATGTAGGTTGCAATATGAGATGTTTATAGATGTCTGCAAATTTTCCATCCATTTCTTTTAGAATATGCCAAACTATTTGTGGATGCTCAAAATTTCCTTGTCTACCACGTGCCACTTTGCGAATGGGCTGAACGTGGGTTGAGCTGTTTAGAGGGGATGTTGAGCCCAAAACTCTATACCAGGCTTGTTGATCTACCCGATGGCTGATGGTGCTTCCCTCTAAAGTTTCTAATCTACTAGGCCACAATACTCATTGGGGAAGGGTCACGGTAGACAGAAAAGATCAGTACCGCAGATTAAAATCAATTACAACAAACTTATGGAATTAATGCCATAGATCAAAACTAACAACCATAAGCTTTGCTTTTATCAACGCATCCAGTCATAACAACAACACATAAGAAATACGCTACAAACATAAGAACTTAGGAGTCAGTACCATAAACTAAAAACCGAGTATAATAGACTTAGCCTTCACCATGACTTGTGAAGATAGTAAAAGGCAGAAGATATATAGTAAATCATGGAACTTAGGAGATTTGGTGAGTAGGAAGAGAATCATT
The DNA here is from genome assembly GCA_907173295.1 of Fagus sylvatica. Lineage (NCBI taxonomy): Eukaryota > Viridiplantae > Streptophyta > Magnoliopsida > Fagales > Fagaceae > Fagus > Fagus sylvatica. The sequence goes on along the minus strand of OU015772.1, from coordinate 16,579,730 downwards.
TACTGTGTAAACGTACATGAGTCAATGTCATTAATCGGGGTAAGTGTTTGGTGAGTGAGAGTGAGTCTTTTGGCTGTGGTAGACAAAAGTGTTCAGTCTACCGTAGGTCTACAGGAAGTGTCCTACAGAACTTCTTTTGGTTGTCTCCTTCCTTTGAGCTTTTGTAAAGTCAGTGTGAAGGAATTAATTTTCAGACCAAAACCAACCAACCCCCCCTTCCCTCTTTCTCACCCCTCTTTATAGTGGTGTTAGTATCTTGTGGTTTCACTTATTGCCCTCTTAATCATGAGAATTACTGTTTACCCGAGAGATAAAAGGGGCAGGATTTGACAAAATCAATTCAACATTAAGGAGATGATTTTCATCTGCTGCAGACCTGATTTGGGCTGCGGCAAACAGCTAATCCTTCACTTATTTCCGGTGTTGAGGGTGGTGAGTATTAAATGCTTGACAAGGGGAGTTGAGGTAACTGAATTGACTCATATACGTTTGCATAATTAAATTTGATCTTACCATTTTTGCATTATTCCCCAGTAGATTTAATGCCTTTTATGTCACGGCAGATCAAAGAAATTCAGTAAATTGATTCCCCTATCTCCAAACCGTTCTTCCTGAGCTCCATGTTGAGAATGAGCAAGGACCACCGGAGTGCTGGGCTACGGTGGTCGTTGCCCTTGAGTGGTGTCAGTTTCGGCGACCATGGCAGCCTTCTCGGCCTCTTCAATTCTTGCTTTGTCTTCCCCATCACCTCACTTTTTGCAGCTGGTGTTGCCGCAGACGCTCTTCTAGAGGTGTCTACCGTGACTACTAGGCAATGAGAAAAACCAAGTTTCTTCTGCAATAATGATGCTTGGAGACCCGTTTCTCATCTTGGAAATATGTCCCTTTTAACGCCTCGAGCTTCGCACCAAAAAAGGGAGGGAAAGAGGGCATCACGTGGGAGCCTTTTCCCCCTTTTTTCTTTGAATTATTTTGAATAGTCTGATGTAATTACAGTAGACATGAGCTTGAGATTGAGTGGGTCGGTTTGGGTCTTGGGCTTAATTGGTGGCCTAATACTATTAACTCTTGTCTTTCTGTTGCTGTAGATCACTGGGCTTAATTCGCCTTAGGCCTTCAAAGCAGAGTTTGAGGCTTTGGGCTTGGTCTGATATGGTAAAAAAAAGTGGGCCTCTACACTATTAAAGGAAATTAATAATACATCCATTGCCTTGATCCCTAAAATTATGGCGGCATCATTACTATGTAACTTTTCGCCATATTAGCCTATGCAATGTATTTTATAAGATAATATCCAATGTTTTGGCTTCTAGGTTTATAATAGGTGCTACAAAAAATATTCTCCCTAGTAATTAAGGAGCGTTTGTGCCAAGAAGACTTATACAAAACAACGATAATTGCTTAAGAATTGTACATGACAATGACTCTAAATTAGAAAGAAAAGGCATTGGATAGGTTTAGACTAACTATCAGTGCATTTCGTGCCATTGAAATCAAATGATGGGTAGTTGGTGGTCTTTTAAGTATGGAAAAACACTCCAAGCAAGAAAGAAACACTGAACTTTATGTGTAAACCTCCTTTGGAAACAAACGAGGGAGGAAAAACCATGGTTCCAGAGGGAAAAGACCCTTTCGACAGCTAATATGAAAAGAACAGTAGCTTATAACAATGGATGAATGGTGGTATTAACACACCCTTTCCTACTGCTCTCTCTTTTCCTCTCTTTGTCTTAGGGCTTTTCTCTTCTTCTTTTTTCCTATCCTCTTCTAGGAGAGTTGCCTTCTCCTTTTTATAGGTCAAGGTCCTATCAACCATAATTGGTTGAGGAGCTAAGACAGAAATAGTTACAAAATGGAGTGGTCCAAATGCCACGTCATTGTACTAATGTCAGGGAATGGGGGCGTTGCACCTCGCAACTGCCTTTGGTACTGTGCTTCGAGGAGTGTCCTATGTGTTAGCACATTCCACAGCCACTGTTAGCCTGCATTGTGCAGGGATTTGGTTGGATATCATGCTCTTTTGTACGCTTCTCGGATATTAGGGCAACTCAAAGTTGGGTCTCTTGATTTAAGCAAATCTAATACATGTCCTAATCCATTCCAACTGTAATCTATTTGCACTCTACACTCTTGGAATGGTCCTAAGCAAATTTGGTTAGGGTATAACTGAGCCCATCAAGGTGCACACCCAAGAGGCCACATGCAAATATGGCCTGGGTTACAAAGGGGACTTGAAGATCATTCCAAAGAACAAGAAGATGTTGAATGGAAACTTTGTCAAGGCTAGCGAGTCTTTCCCCTATTGTGGTTTTCTTGAGCCTTGGCAGAAGAATGGAAAGAAGCTACTTGGGCTGGAGATCTTTTTCAGTTCCAAGCTGACATTGAAGGATGCTCTTGAAGAAGAAGACACCAAGACCGAAGTTGAAGATTGGGCAGATCACTTGGACTGTGAGGCCATGCAGCTGTTTGATCAAGATGGGGATGTGTTTATTCTTGATGACGAGGAAGCAGCTAAAGAAGAACTTGCTACCATGATCACCCCTGCAGATGGAATCACAAGCAGCTAGATTTTTTATGATGACTCTAATTCTATTTTTCCTAATGTTGAACAATTTGCTACCTACCCTTTTTATCCAATCAATGAAATGAACTTTGATTTTGCTTACTTTGATGTGTCCTTTAGCAGTGAAAACTTAACTGCAAAAATTCTCTGGATAATGAACATGACTTTAATAAGGAAGATGAGAATAAAATCAAACCTATTGAGAATGAAACTGTCTTAATTAATTTGGATACATTTGAGAACCCTAATTAAATAAAAATTGGTTCCAATTTGTCTCAAAAGGAAAAGCAAGATTTGGTAGAGCTGCTAAAAGAATTTCAAGAAGTGTCCTATGAAGACATGTCAGGTATTGATCCAAACATTGGACAACATCGCATCCCAACTCTACCTGAGATCTAAGTTTTGACTGTATCAATTTGGTCCTTTAAATTTCATTATGTTTCAATTAATGCTTTTTCGTCAATTCTGTTAAACTTTTGTTGTTATTTTATTTTTTATTTTACATCAAGAAATCCATAAAATAAATATTGTATTTTTCTTAAAAAAATAAATAAATAAAACAAAAACAAAATTGAAATAGATTATATCTCTTCTCACAAATTCTTCTCTCTCTCTCTCTCTTAGGCCATGAGAACCAAGAGCTTCAGACGATGGTGGGCTAGGTCGCTCTAGTAGCTTTTGGATGTTTGAGAGAGACACAATAGAACATCGAAGTTAAGATACTCAATCTGAACCTCTCTCTCTTTCTCTCTTTCTCCCCTTCAATTGTTGTTCGAATCGATTGAGCTGCGGCCGAATGAGTTGAGGATTGAATTTGTGGCTTTGGTGAATTCGTTTGTTTCCACAGAAAATCAAAAAGAAAAAAAATAAATAAATAGTTTCCTTTGTATCAATTTGGCTTTGGAGAATTTGTTTGTTTCCCTAGAAAATCAAAGAGAAAAAAACAATTACTTGTAATTGTTTCATAGCTTTGGTGGCATTTGTAGGGGTCAACAATGTTCTTGTTGTTTTTTTTTTTTAAATGTTCTTTTTGCTACTGGATTCTTGTTGTGTTCTTGCTGGGTTCTTGGCACAATGAGCTTGAATGTATGTATTTTGTTATTGTTGCTGGATTTTTGCTCAAACAGAGTGTTCTTGCTGCGTTCTTAAGTGATTTTCTCCAACAAAAAAAAATATAATAATTTTTGTTTTCTGTTTTTTAGTTAAAAAAAAAAAAAGGAAAATCAAAATTGTAGAAGTTAACGACAAAAGTGATCGAATTTAAGGAAATATGAAATTGAAAATTAGAACATAAATTGATACGGTGAAGAGGAGTAAATTAAACTTTAAGTTAAATTGGAGGATATAAAATAAATCAGAGGATATAAAATATGAAACGTGTAGTTATAAACTCCAACTAGTCAAACAAGTGGCCATTCCAGGTACGATAAGACAAAGCCTTAACAAACATAGGTGTGAATAATAATAGATTCCCTTCACCCTCTTCCTTGAAAATTCATATTCAATAATAATAAAATTGGAAATCACTTGCCACCACCAATTTCACTCCGCTGTCATTTCATTCAAACGCGCTTTCCGTTTCAACCATTCGAGCCTAGTCATAAAAGGAATACAACACCTCCAAGCCCCACATTTTCACAAACCATCCCCACCCTCACTTTTCCTTGTTATTTTATCATCCTCATTTCTCAAACATGATGATGATGGCGATGCTTCAATCCGACCAAGTAGAGCAGCTGAGAGAGATCTTCATGCGTTTCGACATGGACTCAGACGGCAGCCTAACCCAGCTCGAGCTTGCGGCTCTCCTTCGTTCCCTTGGCCTCAAGCCCTCAGGAGATCAACTCCATTGCCTTCTCGACAACATGGACGCCAACGGCAATGGCAAGGTCGAGTTCGACGAGCTCGTCTCCGCCATTTTACCTGATATGACCGAGCAGGTGCTCGTTAACCAGGAGCAGCTCCTCGAGGTCTTCCGCTCCTTTGACCGTGATGGTAATGGCTACATCACCGCCGCGGAGCTGGCAGGATCCATGGCCAAGATGGGTCACCCTTTGACATACAAGGAGCTCTCAGAAATGATGCGTGAGGCTGATGCCAATGGTGATGGTGTCATTAGCTTTAACGAGTTCTCCACCATCATGGCCAAATCCGCCTCTGATTTTCTTGGCCTCACCGTCAAATCCTGATCATTCTCCACCCATCGTACCGTAGACCACTTTTCTTTTTCTTTTCTTTTTCTTCTTTAATTTGTGTGTAATTGTATGTTTGTGATTTTGACTAATTTTGAGGTCCTTGAAAGGATTTTCCAGTGTAGATGATTTGAATGAAGGAGGTGTACAAAGAGATACCTCAATAGTCAATCCCTCTCTCATTCAGTAGAACAACTTGTATATTATTATGTATTATTCTTTTGTCTACCATCATTGTTTTGTTGTGACGTGAAAATGACTGATTATCCAACAAATTAAAGGTTGTGTGGACATTTCGTGGAAAACAAGCATGATCATTATTATGTCTCCACTTGGCTTTAGAGAACAATAATGCTACCAACACCTTTTTCTTTTCTTTTTCTTTTCCAATTTTGAGTTGGTATTTAGTTCTTATTGATTTTTATATGGGTTAATCATAACCTATATCACCTCAACAAATATTATATCTTTGGACTTATTGTAATTTTTATCTCAAGAAATTGTTGAAAAATAAATTTTTTAAAATTTATTGTGTTTGTATTAATGTTATATTGGAAATGTTGTATATCTATGCTTATTGTTTGGGAAAATACCTTTTTCTTTTCTTTTCTTTTCTTTTTTGATAATCTTGGATGTTTGAGATATCGTTCCGTAAATACACGTATCTCGACTGATCTCAATGAGACATACTATACCCTATTAACACGTGTACCACGATAGTGTCTACATATAAAAATAATTTTATTATATAGTATTATATATATAATATTGACCACCATAATATATTAAATTGGTAGTCATATTATATATGTAATTTATATAGAAATAAAATTATTTGTCATTTCCATTTACATGTGTTATTATTTACGACTTTCATGGAGGAAGTTAATGGTAAGATATAATCACCAATAACTTCCATGATATGGATAACATGTGTTATGATCTCCAAACTATTGGGAGTAATTATTTTCCTAAAAATAAATCACCAAAAGTAGTTATTGATGGGTAGTTATTTGATGGAAATAACCACCATTTTGACTATTAATAAATAGGTTTATTCTTCAAAGACTCTCCCTACATCCCAACCTCCACAACCTATGTGCAAGAGATCCATTGTGATTTAAAGTGTGTTTAAGTGTGTTCAATGTGTGTTCTTCAAATGTGTTTAAGTGTTCTTCAAGTGTATTCAAGTGTGTTCATTAGTGTTAATTTGTAAGTTGTTCATATTGCACTTGTACCTTGAAAGCTTTAATGCAAAATATCTATGTATTTATGTTATTCGATCTACAATTCTACTTCATCCTTCATACTTTGTTTGGTGCCATCTTAATTGAGGTATAATTCGGACCAAGCACACCCTTTGAAGTTCGAAGTTAGATTAGCAATTCTAATTTAAGATTTGTAACAAAACTTTGAATAAGTTTGATTTCATATTAAACAGATAGACATAAGGTTTTGTCTTGAGTAGTAACCCTGAGGAGACTCGAATTAGTGACCATTAGGGAAAGGCCTTTGGTTATATCAAATATATCCAACTACTCTATTATTATGGGAAGTAAAAAGGGTTGTGGTGCCAAAGAGCCGTATACTTCAATTTGTTGATATCTTCTATGTTTTTTAAATGTGACATCTGAGATTTAAATCCTTTGTCTTCCAACCATTTAATTATCAAGAAATAAAAAGTTGTGCTAATTTCAAATTTTTGGAGTTTAAGAGAAGAAATACTTTTGATTTATGTTCTCTTCAAACACGAAGGTGGAGCCATTCAATGGCTCCTATAAACACGTTGGGCATGCCGTTATTGAAGTGATTGGCACCAACACATCCTTGCCATCGTCGACATAAACGAATGTCCAATAGTGTGGTAGCAGTGAGATCTAAATGGCTGGTGGTTGTGGTAATCGGGGGAAATCTGTGGGAGAAACGGAGTTTGTATTTGGGCCTTTTTTTTAATCTTACCTTGGATATGACAAAAATAGATGGGCGTTTTAGTCCATTTATAATAAAATTCAAAATGGTTTAAAAATATGTTTGAAAAGTGAAAACACTTTTTAGAGAAGCATTTAATACTACTTAAACAACTTTCTTAACGGCAACTATTCCAAAATAATAAATTGTATGTCTATATGTACCTATGTAGCTATGCCCAAAATCAAAAGACATTAACTGAGTGGACATGTCAAATGCTTTTTCAGTAGAGAATTATGACAATATAAATTTCAAATCATATGTATACATTGACCAAAAGGATAAGATATTTCAAAGTTTTAAATTTCGTTCTGAAAATCGGAATATCATTCCAAATTGGCTATTGGAACAAAATATTTCCGTACAGTATGTATTGATATGCCGTTTCAGGATTGTTCACACTTTATAGTTCATACCATCTTATTAACCAACATAATTTAATAAAAATATATAACATTTAAAAAAAAAAAAAAATTACTAGGGTTCATAAAATTTCATACATAATTAAAAAAACAAACAGTTAAAAAAAATCTCATACAAGTGAGTTACTTTCTTTTTAAAAAGATACAAGAAAGCCATCAAAACAATTTCAGTTCGAAATGCATGTTCCGCCCAAAATATTGAAATTTCACCGAAATGACTGATACAAACCGGAATTTTGGCCAAAACAGAATAAGGGGTTTAGTATACTAGTTTATGTACCGAAACCAAAAATTTCGACAGGAACAAAACAAAATTCAAAAGTTTGAGATGTTTTCCTCACTACCCAATTTTATTTGCAAGTTTATAAACATAAATGAAATGGTTGTGAGGAGAGAGTAACTGAAAGCTAAGCATAAATATGACTTAAATTTAGCCAAGAAAGTGCACATCTGACTCATTAAAAAAATTATGCAAAACTATCAGAACTCATAGCCTAAAGTCGATGCAAGCCCACCCTAGAAGTCCTTCATTGTCATGCTATCAGATCATGAATTCTAAAGAGTGTTCTTCAGTTACAGAGCATTACGGACCCAAAAACAAAACAAAAACAGCATGAACAAAGGGGAATATATACATACATATATTGAGCACGGAACAAAAGTATAACTATATATGATAAGAACTAAGAAGAAATATTACTAGAGGAAGAACAGGGCAGAATATATATATTCTCTTTTTTGTAATAAGAAACAACACTATCCAATCCTACAATGAATTTTCTCCGTTCTGTATGACACTAATTTATACAATGATACAAAATGCATGGTATACCTTTACAATATTTGGGGGCAATTTCTTCCCCATCTAAAGATATGTTACAGAGGAATAATGCTTCTGTACACAGTCATCTTGCAACAGTAATCTCTGGGCCGTATGCACAGTCGATACACAGCAGGAAAAATTTCAAAGTTCACATGGATATCTCCGACCTGCAATTTTTTGACAGCTAACCAGTCCAAAAACAATTTGACAAATTTCACGTATGGTTATCATTTTTCTCTTTTAAACGGTTAGTCCTTGCTGCTAAACGGGCTGTGAAGCCTACAGTTGCAGTCGCAACGATTTCTGCCGCACCATTTCACAATACTCGGGATCATTTGCCTCACGCCTTATCCACTGTATCGTTTCATGGTACATAGGAAAGAAGCGCATCTGAATTGCTGAGTACGAGAAGTATGGTATTAGGGTTGCAATCACCACGAAGAGAGTGACGAGCCAATAAGAAGGGGCTGGGGCAAGGGCTTCAATGAAAATTTTGTAAGCGGTGGTAGAAGCGGTAGGAGATATGGCTCCATAAGCCAAGAGGAAAAGGTACCAGATACCAATTGAACCCCAGATGACAATATGTTGCACCAAGGTGAAGTAACGTATAGCAAGTGCCAATTGCAAGTTTACGACCCAAACAATGCATGTATACATTGTTGCTCCCAAAATATCCCTCCCAGCAGTTTTTCCATCATCATTAAAAGCCTGGAGCTCCAGTGCTTTTGTGCAGAAGAAGAAAATGATTATGGCACTGCAAAAGCCATTTAACATCCAGCTGAGTATTCGACGCCAGCTGAAAAGGACATTCTGCACCCCTTCTTGGTATAACAGAGGAAACTGCCAAGGGAAACAAAGAACAATTACTATATAAGCATTTATCAAGAGACAAAACACATAAAATCAAAGTTCTTATATGTTACTCCAGTAAAAACCAATGGGGCTTTGGTTGTTCAATAGTATTGGTAACTCTGTTAACAATTTGCAATTTTTTTCTGGTACATAATAATGAAAACTCAACTAAGAAATCCCAAAAAAATAGTAGGCCAGAATGCACTTTTGTCATTAGACTCTACCACGTGCATTTTATTAATCATTCCAACTTTCTGTCTTCTACTAAGTATTCTTACAGTCACATGCAATGGCCATATAGCAGTACATACCATTTGAAGTTACTAACAGTTCTTAAAGGAACCAATGGCATTGATTGGAGGTTCTCAAGTGTTCTCAACCTGAGAACAAAACTTGAAGCCACCATATGAATAAAATAAAATCATCCACACTACTTTGAGGACTTAAAACGAATTAAGTGGACTAATAAGGGGTAGGAACAGGAATGATACATGTATAACATTCTTGTCTGTACCACATGAAGGAAAAGTTACATGCCCCCCACCCCCCTCCCTCCCCAAAAAAAAAAAGAAAAAGAAAAACAAGAGATGCATTGTGGTGCCTTTATATACTTAAAAAAAAAATTCGGAGATATTATAGTTATTGACCATCATAACAGACAGAATTTAATACATGTACTAGACAGAGACATACCTTGAGGCAATACCTTGCAGAAACATCCTGGTCAAAAACTCCCATAGCAACAACCGGAATTGATGAGAAGAAAAGATTATAGAGTGACAAAAACCAATCATTGTATGCAGGTTGCCCAGAGAATGATGCATACGCCTCATATAAGAAGATAGTGAAACCAAATGTGATATTCTTGTAGAAAAAGTAGCATATCTGCCAACAGAAGAATGAACAAAGTTAATTGATCGTCACAAGGGTTTGAACTTGTGGTATAATTTATAAGAAAAGTCAGTTTACAGATTTTGAACTCTACAGTTTGTCTAAATCCAAATACAAGAATGGATTACCATTGATGAGATCCTTCTGTAACACCAATGTCCATGCACAAGCAGCAAACGCTCCAAATATCGGAACTGTGCAATAGCAATATCACTCGACATGACCGCCTGAATTGAAAAATATTTATGGAAGAAAAAGAGTATAAGTAGTGATGAGATAAACATTACAAACATTTTATACATGATTCAACAAAAAAATGTATAACAATCTGAGCACCTGCATTCCTTCGACACCACTAATCCCAACCCCTATATCTGCTTCTTGAAGCATTCCCACATCATTGGCACCATCACCAATCGCTAATGTCGTTTTCCCCGTTCCAGATTTAACTAGTCTTGTAACCTTTTTTCACCAGGAAAAACAAATTAATCCTAAATGCTAATTATGTACATAAAAGGAAAAAGAAAAGAAAGATGATTAAGAGAAGTTTTTGTAAAGGTTAAAGACACCGAAAAAATATAAACCCACCAGAGCCTTCTGTTTTGGTGATGAGCGACAGCATATAACAGATGCACAACCAGTTGCAAGCCCCAAAAACATATTCTTCATATCATCATCTAGAGCATATGTAAGTGATTTCCCATCAATGATCAAAGCAAATGCCTCAGAGGCTCCCCTTGATGAAGTAAGCTGACCATTCCCTTCAGTTATCTGACGAAGGACACTTTCCTTTGATGCCTAAAAAATGAATCAGAATTATCCCATCAGTATTACATGAACACTGATTTATATGATATCACAACTCTTATTCTACCAAGTATCACAGTATTAATTACTGAAGCATGGAGCTTCGCCAAATATGTTGACCCAATGTTTAGCACAAATGACATACAACTCTGCTCATTAGTTCCTTGAGCAAAAAAGAAAAAGAAAAAGAAAAAAAAAGCTCTGTTCATAAGTCCTGCCATGCAAGCATGTTTTTATGTTAAGATCATACCCTTTTCTATTTAGTTATCTGCTAGATTACTCTTTATTCCTTCCATTTTACAGACTTGAAGAATTCTCATAAAATGTATGATCTTCAGTCTCCTTTTAATACAGTTTAGGTTATAAGCTAATCAGGATTCATATATCAGTCTTTCTACTTCTACAAAGAACTCAACATCAGCACCATCTTCATTATTGTTTATACATGACGAGATGCAAAATTGGGAAAGAGAGAAATTCGACAGAATCTGTCCAATCTTTGATTTTTCTTTTACAACCAAAACTGGTACAAAGCAAATGCAGCCCAAAAATACTATTGGTGAACTAATAAAATGCATTTAATTGGTACTACAAAAATAAAATAAAGGCCAAAGAATATTTTGTTGATGTAGTGAGTGTAGACATGATTACCCACCACATTTGAATAGAATAGATATACTAAGGGCTGAAAAGGTAGAAATGGAAAAAAACTGTATGTGTTTGACATTCAAGAGTAAATGCTAATTGAGAATACCTCAAACTGGAGATTAAAAGGGAAACAAGGTCTGAAATATATTACCTTAGCAATGGCAGCCTTATCTCCTGCTTTTTCCAGTGCTTGAATTTGGGCAGTCTCCAAATTGATTATAATCTGCTTCATTCCTTGTCTAAGCAAGCTACAAGCAAAACTGCAAATTTATACATATAAGTCAGACATCTTCAAAAACAGTATGAGATGAAGGCCTCAATTCAGAGTCAAAACAACAGTCAAACCCAGGATACATACCCAATATTTATGGCAGTCTCCATCTTATCTCCAGTCAAAACCCAAATCTTAATTCCTGCTTGGGCAAGCTTGTCAATGCAATTAGATACCTGACGAGCAAAATAAATGAAAAATCAATTCCAAATCCCATAATCAATAAAAGGGTCCATTCATTTGTAATCAGTATTTTCAACCCACCCCATTTTGGAGTTTGTCCTCAACAGCAGTTGCACCAAGAAGAATTAAATCCCTCTCAGTCTTTTCTACCACTTCATCAATCAATGTTTCCTGATCAGCACTAACTGAATTCTTCGCCTCAGTGAGTTTCTCATTGAAGTCTTTGTATTCTTCTTCATCAAGTTCACGATAGGCAAGTATCAAGGTCCTGAGGCCTGCATCAGCATACTCATTCACATGCTCCCTGGTCTTCTCTTCAAACTCCCTACCATTCTTGGCAAGCCTTTCAAACATGACACTGCAACAGGAAAAAGAGTTAGGAAGATAATCACATGCAACAAAAGTAGATAGTGACACATCTGAGGTTTCAAGATATTTGATCACAAACCTATCAGCCCCTTTACAAAGTATTAGTATTTTTCCTTCCTCGTCTCTTACTATCACAGACATGCGCTTCCTTGAGCTGTTAAACTCTAAAACATTAAGAAGTTTATACAACCTGCAAAAGGAACTTATTCATTGAAGATATAGTCTTTACAATTTAAGCATTACTTAAAAAGAAAGTAGCCCAACATGCACATGTATATGCAGCCACTCTAGAGGGAGTATTTAACACTCTGTTTACTAGCCCTCTACATCCACCATGTGATGAACATCACATACTATACCAAAATGTATGCCAGCATATTATGAACAAAATCAATTAAAGATACCATTTACTTGGCTCCATGGGGCTCCCAAGGATATCAAAAATTTGGGGATAAAAGGTATAATAAGCAAGGAATACAGATTGAACTAATGCAAGAGAAGCTTTAGTTTAGTTGTAAGAGCAGCCAGAGGTATTGAATTTCTAGAAGAATTACATTAAATCTTTTTACAAGAAATCACAAAAAACAAGCAAATTAGAATTTCTGTCTGATGCTAGACAGAGGGAAATATAATATATATATATATATATATATATATATATATTTGGTAATGCCAGTAGCAATTAGAAGCAAAATCACAGAAGGGCCCTGTGAACTGGGTATTCAGATGAATCCATATGCATGCTAAGGGCGGCCAAAGAGTATGGCATACAAAAGTTCTAATTTCTATTTTTATAAGACATGCTATAAGAAAAACTGACCTTTCAACTTTGTTGCCAGTCACCGGATCCAATTCATGCAGTGATATGCTAGTCTGTGTCCTTTTGTAGAATTCAAAACCAAGTTCTCTTGCTGCAATCACAAATGCTGCTTCATCTGGAGATTCAGCTTCATATGAAACCTTCTCTGTTTCTTCATTTACTTCAGGTATGGCAGTATGACAAATTGCCAATAAACGAATAAATTTCTGAATGACATCTGCACGAGGCTCATTCACCCATTTTCCATTCATAATCCTTTCATCTTTAAAGTTAAAGCCTTTTATGGGTGACTTTGAATCAGTAGAATCCTTGGCTTGGTTAACTCCATTTACATTTTCATTAACCAAAGATGCGCCTTTTCTTTCATGCATAGCGCTCTCAACCTCTGTAACACCGACACCATAAGCTTTCCCAGCCACAGAACACTTAATGAACTCCATTGAATTGCATGTCAAAGTTCCAGTCTTATCAGAAAGTATTGTGTCAACTTGGCCAAGTTCCTCATTCAAATTTGAGGTACGGGCATGTGCTGGTTTGTCAGCTTCTTCATAGTACATGTAAATATCTTGATTGATGAAGATGGTCTGAAGAACTTTGACAATTTCTATTGACACATACAAGGAGATTGGAATAAAGTAATTATATAACATTAGGGCTGTCAGAAAGTGGAAAAGTGCTGCAAGTGATGCTCTTTTGGGGTCAAAGAAAACTGTAGAATCATCTGGTCTGAGATACCACCTTTTCGTCCTCCCATTTTCAAAGTCATCTCCAGTTGAAATGCCAAAGAGAATAGAGCCAACGAATGCCATCAGAAATAGAACAGAAAACAAGAAGTAGATAATTCTGTCCATCTTCTTCTCAATTTTGCTTCTCTTTGAAGGAGGATCAGTTGAATTTTGAATAACCTTTGTGTCATGACCAGTGAAGATAACAGCCCCATAAATGTAGTCTGTATTTCGGAGTTTAGAGTCTCTGAGAAGAAGTTGCTGAGGAGAGAGGGGATACTGTTGATCTTTGAACTCCATACTTCCAACAAAAGAGTACAAATTTGCATTGGGGTCTTCGCATTTAACAATAGCCCTAAAATCACGGAAGTTAGAGTCCTCATGTAAGTATGAGGTAACCTCCAAAGCTTGTTTTAATTTCAAATTTGTCTCCCCATCAAGGTTCATGGTCTCAACATAGCAGATTGCATCATCATAACTTGATGAAAGCAAGAGGAGGTCTGCCGGAAAGAATTCATCCTTCTCCACCTTTACTATATCTCCCACTCTCAAATTCTTCCATTCAGTTTGATCAAAAACTCCATCACGTTGATGCACTTTAACCTTTCTATTGTTCACCTCCATATCCTGCAAAAATATTCCACATTCAAAATTATATATCTAGGTGTAACAGCCTGCCAAAAAGAACAAATGACGTATAAATTGTTAGCACTGTGGCCTATGTTATCAAGTACAGACTCTGAACACAGGCAAGAGAATATAGCGATCATTGTGAAGTAAAGACTCTGACACCCCCTTCTTTTGAGAAAACTAGACTCGCTACACCATATTTTGGGGAAATGACACTCCGCTCTCAAATTTGCAAAATAATTAACACTTCGCCCCCTTTTTCTTTTCTTTTTTTGTTTATTTTTTATTTCTTTTTTAAACCAATGCTTAACTAACTAGAGTTAAAAATAAAAATTATATTCCAATTATTTTAAGTTTAAGTAGAGAATATTCCTTTAAAAAGAGGGTGGAGTGTTAATCATTTTGCAAATTTGGTAGCGGAGTGTCATTTCTCCAAAATAGAGTGTAGCGAGTCTAGTTTCCCCAAAAGAAAGGGTGTTAGTGTAATTTACTCTAATAATTACTATTGTACAATTGGAAGAAGAATTGAAAACTATATAGTGAATCCAAGTACTATGGAAACATAATTTATGGAACTAACTTTTTTGTCATCTTCGAAATCATTTGAGTTTTGAGCTATGCTAGTCAAAATCAACAATGCAAATGAGAGAATATTATTATCCTATACAGATCATGTGATCTAAATACTTTTTTTTTCAAATTACACATCACTCAACTAAACAACCTCATATGCCATGAATCTAAACAGATTACTTGAATTCACCCATATCCACTCTTCAGTGTGTTAAGAAGATTAAAAAATGCCCCTTGCATCCACCGTAGTAATGAAACTAGCAAACATTTTAGAGGATCTTAGTAATAACACAAAAAACTTACAAGTCCTTCTATTAATAACACAAAAAACTTTCATCCAAGTCATTGGTACCCTCCAAGCCTTAGGATAGTTCTTATTCGCAGATTTCCAAGACATTCCTCTTCTTTCTTTCTATTTTTCACTTTCATAAAAAAGTTTTCATAAAAACAAAAATCTACTACAATCACTTTCAGCTACGGAGACTCTTCTACTGGTCTTTTTGATTCTATACAAAGCATTTTGTAATTTAAATAAGAAAGATAGAAATTCTAAGGAAAACATTAAACCCATAATATGAGGATCAATTAATAAAACCAAACTAGACAAGTAAAAAAGTGTACCTGCTTCTTTCGCCTCCAATCTTCGATACCTTCTTTCACCATTGTTGCTCCAATAATGACAATTAGAGGGATGATCGCACTAACAGCTGTATAAGGAGCGAGCGGGGTGAAGGCCAAGGTGCCAGTAACCAAGAAGAAAAAATTGGCCACCCTCCTAAACTGCTCAAACAATGATTTAGGCAAGAAAGTGGCAACTGTATACTTTGTAGTCCTAACATAATTGCCTACATAATCACGAATTCCGGCTTGGATGCAATCTGCTTTGTTACAAAAAACAACCCTGGAAAACCCCGGTCCACCAATCTGTGATTGATCATCCTCCTTCACCGACGCCTTCCCACATGAGAATGAGTAAAGCTTGCTGAAATGCAGCTTTCTCCTTCTACCACCACCCCTCATTTTATTCACCCCTCTCTAGAACAACAAGTACAACCTCTCAATAACCCCAATAAAAGGCCAGTAAATTCTCTCACTAGTAAATGCAGCTTCTTCAAGGATTATTAGTATTCAAAACCAACCCACTAAGAAAAGAAAAGTATTTCCTCTCTATCAAATACACCTTCTTCAATAAAATCACCCACAACTCACAACCCCCAAAAGATTCAATTTTTTTTTAATAACACAAACACCCAGAAAAAGAAAAGAATAAACAAATCAAAAAATATTACTAGTCAGTCTAAAAAAAAAAAAAGCTCACAAACCCAGTAATTAGAATAACCAAAAAGCAGAGAAACAAGAAGTTTGATGTGATTTTGGCACACGTAGACAAAGAAAGCACACAGACAGCAAGTCCCAGCAGTAGTTGTTACGACTTAAGACCCAACCAATCCTTTATCCTTATTACCACCAAACTGTAATCTCCGCCCCCAAAACAACAACAACCTGTAACCAGAATTAATTAATAAAATAAAATAATAGAAAAAAGACAGGGTACAAGAAGCCTGTAATATAGGCCCCGACAATATCACGTACTAGTATGAGTATGATATGAATGAATATTCTCGTATCTGAATTTTCCTTGCACAAACTCTAGGCTTTTGAACGCAGACTTAGTTTGGATCTCGCATTTTGACTTTGCTAATAATCGATGCTTCTTCACGCGCATTTGACCTCTCTCTTGACCTGACTCAGTATGCGTGCGATACTTCCAAAAACTACAATCTACCTTCCCAGAAATTCACAACAATTTATCATGTGGGAAATCGAAATAAACAAAATAAAAGGGAATGTGTATAGGAGGGATTGAAATTTCAACGGAGTGAAAAAAAAAGGCGGAAAGATCTAGAAAACGAAGAAGAATAAATGGGTTTTTGGGAAATTTATTAAAAGATAATTTTGTTGATTTCGCGGGAAAGCTTTGAGGGGAGCTCATGCTCATCAATGGTGACAAGTGTTTGTGGTTTTCTCTCTCTCTCTCTTTATGTCTGGGAATTAAATTCTTTTCTCTCTCTATAAGAAACTTCGTATAGTACTAGAAAAGACCCAAAAATGTAACATTAACAAGAAAATTATAATAATAATAATAATAATAATAATAACTAATAGTTAATAATAGAATTAATTAGAAATTTTAACAACAAAAAACAAAACAAAACAAAAAAAAAACAAACAAATTGAGTGAATTATTTGTTGATTAACAGAAATTACGCCGTCATGGCGGGGAAAATGTGCTGCGTCTTGGAAGAGTCATGCAAAGACTTTGTGCCACCTCATTCGTTCTCTCATGCACTCTATTATTATTATTATTATTGTATTTATTTATTTTATTATTTTTGTTGGCTAGTAATATAATAGCGTAATACTTCATTTTGTTTTTACGCGGCCACTTGAGCAAGAAGATTAGGTTGTCATTAACATCTTGCCGTGTATTGTACGAATTATTGACTTGTATTTAATTTATTATACCCATCTTTGTCTAACCTATCGCTTATGCACCCCTTCCTCCACTTACGATTGGAGACAAAAAAAGGTATTTGGTGGGGATTGGAAAAGCGTACGCGTTTATTTTGATTCTAAAAATTCACTTTGGTTAAAATTAATTATCCAAGATTTTTAAATGGTTTGGATTTGTGTAGGATTTTGCTACCATATATGGTATTGAAATCTTTTTATGAATAAGTTTTCCTCTAAATTTGTTTAGAGAACTCTCGTCCTACCTGAAGTGAAGCCAGAAATTTAATCAAAAGTGTGAACATTTTGACAATGGATGAGTTAGAAATTTAATCTTGGGAGCACCATAATTGTGAAGCTATTTTGTGTAGTTTTCATTCATATATATCTCTCATAGGGTTTTATTAAAAGAATTTTTTTTTTCTTTTTTTTTTGGGAAAGAGAAGTTTAGTAGGTTCAGTGTACGTAGAGGGGGGGTTGAGAAGAAAAAAAAAATGTGAGAGATAGACTTTTGTTTTTAATGAAGTAACGGAGGTATTATGTAACTAAATCTATATATAAATAAATAAATAATAAAATTTAATAGGGAGGATAGCATGTTACTAACTACATGGGATTATTGTTTCATTTAAGAATTATTTTATATGTAAATATTTTAATAATATAAAAAAAAAAAAAAAAACTTTCTTACTTTCTCTTTTATATGGTTAGTTATTATTAATTAAAGTGGGGATGTTTGCTGTGGGAAATAAAAAATAGAAAAGCTTAAAGTAAAATATGGTGGATACATGAGATGATGTGATAAAGGAGTAGTCAAGTGAGTCACATATATATAATTTACACAATTCATAGGGTTTAACTTTTCAAGTCCAATATATATATAATTTTGTCATGACATTTTGGGGTTGGACTGAATTATGGATGAACACTTTTTAAAATTGAGGGTGGGCACAATGTAGCTCTGCTCATGCGTCTAACTCATTATTAAATGTTTTATATAATTATTCGCATATAGTTTAACTATGTAACACATTAAGTTATTTAAACAAGCCATATAACTATTAAATAAATTATGAGATTAAAATTTTAATGTAGACAAACATTTGAATTACTGCTTTTGTTATAAACAAAAATAAGATATCACTTCGTTGTTTTATATATACCATATGAATAGTATATGAAACATTTTCTTTAATAATTTGTTTACAACATATTTTACTAAAATTATGATTTAAATCAATTATAAATCATAGGCACGTGGTATATTCCTAAGGGTTACTTGTAAATTTAATAATATTACAATAGGAAATAGAAAATTATAAAATAAATTGAGGAGCCATGGCCCCTTAGACTTAATGAAGCTCTATCACTAATTAAATGGGGGCTTTGTCAGTAAGGCAAAGCTTAGGTATATTTTAGATGTTGTACTTTAGATTTCTCAATTAAATTCAATTATGTGGTTACATTTGACCAATAAACCATATGGTTTAATTATATATCATTTGGAGAAAGAAAATATTATTTGTGAATTGTTGCATTACAATCATATGGTTTAATTGAGTTAGCAAATCTAAAGTACAATAGTAAAGGAATTATAACTAAGTTTTGCTATTTTCATAAAACACATATGTAGAAATTTTTAAATGATGTAACATTCAAAAAAAAAAATTACAACAAAACCAAACTTTTATATATTATTTAAAACTGTTACTGTGTTACAATATAGTTATATGTAAAGATTATTACATTGTTACAATAATTGAAAAGGATTGTTACCCACTAACTTCATTGATAAGATTTGGATGTCATACCAAATATTAGGACGCTTTTTTTTTAGGGAATCAAAGATTAGGACTTGAGTCTCTTTCACACTAGAATTTAAAAGGTTTTAAGAGAGAATTATGTTATTTGAACAGCTCATTTTAACTAAAAGGTTAAAATCTTAAACCCAACTAAAAACAAACATCCTCATTAATAGTCCACTCATTAAAAAAAAAAAAAAAAAATCGTTTCTCACAATAATTTAAAAACCCACATTTTAGTATGAAATTTTTCGAAAAGCAGGTTACAACTTACAAGAAAAGTATTCTGGAGAAACATTATGAAATTCAAAATATGAGTTGCCAAAAAATTAAGATAAATAATTAAAAGTTATAATTTTGAGAGGAAGTTCTACTTGGACGGATTTGGATGTGCTCCTCTCAAGATCATCTACCTAACATAAAGTCTTATTACATGTGACTAAATCCGGCCCAAACATCAATTCAGATAAAAAAAGAAAAATAATAGTAAAAAGTTATGATGCATGGGCACGATTTTAGGTCCAAGTGGGTGGGAGTACATGAGCTAAAACCGGCGGGGAGAGGCAGGTGTCAGAGTCTGAAGAAAGTGGATGAGAGAAGACGAAGGCCGTGAAAGAAAGAAGGTGGAGGGTTTGGTCAACACTGAGAACAAACTGGCCGCCAGGTTAAACTTGAAAGATATTTTCTCATTATTACCTGCCTACACATCATTCATCATCAACGTGGTCGGTATCACAGCCTGCTGCGATCATTGCTACTATTTTTAATTCAATAATTTCTCACCACGTCAGAGGCCCTTTTTGAAGTGCAACATTATCCAATTTAATTTTTTGTACGTATAAATATACCTCTCCTTATGTTATACTGGCTGGTAGCTCATAATTTTTATGATTTTCTATTTCTTTCCCCCTTTTTATATATTTTTTTTCTTCCTATTTTCAAGTACATGTAATCCTATATAGAGAATTCTCAATGGAATAAGTAAGTTACTGTTTCAATCAAAATGCTGCTAATATACACAAATAAAAAATAAGCAACAATAATAATTCTCAATGAATTAGCTTCACATTAACCATTATATCATTTAGTTACAATATTTATCTATTTTTAAAGAATACGGTAACTTAGGCAAAATATATATATTTTTTTATTATAACTGTATTATCTTTAAAATAATTTTTTTTCACTTTATTCCATACTACAGTTCAACTCTCTCTCTCTCTCTCTTTTATTGCACAGTGTTTCTGATTGGGGCTACGACTGTCTTTACAAGCTTGGAGGAGATGCCACGGAATGAAAATTGTAGTAGGCCATTACTAGCTTCAGAGGTGGGGGCTGGTGGTGGTTGTTTTTTTTTTCGTTATTTTTTTGACGTTTTTAGGAGCGGTGGTGGTTGTTTTTTCTTTTTTAGTGGGGTGGTTGTTTTTGGTGGTGGGTGGGTGTGGTTGTTGCATTTGGGTGGTTGTTTCAATCCGATATACCACGTTGTGGTGTGTGGAATAAAGTGAAAAAGATGAGGTGTCTTTTTTATTGGTGGGTGTAAAACCGGGGTAATACCACTATATTTTTTTATTATAACTCTTTAAAATAATTTGTTCACTCTCTCTCTCTCTCTTTTGTTGCAGTGTTTCTGATTGGGGCAACTGTCTTTACAACTTGGAGGAGATGCCACAATCACCAGAGGTGGGGGCATTCGCAGTGGGATTTGGGTCAACAACACTGCAAATCACCCACAATCACCCAACAACAACACTGCAAATCACCCAACATATCACTGCAAATTCAAACAAAATCACCCCAAAAGTCACCCAATAAATATGAAATCAATTTAAATCACTCAACAACAAAAAATTACCCCAACTCAAGAAAATAAAATACCCAAACCTGACAGT
This sequence comes from Fagus sylvatica, assembly GCA_907173295.1. Classification (NCBI taxonomy): domain Eukaryota; kingdom Viridiplantae; phylum Streptophyta; class Magnoliopsida; order Fagales; family Fagaceae; genus Fagus; species Fagus sylvatica. Next base: position 16,558,788 of record OU015772.1, on the reverse strand, counting down.
GGCAATCACGGTCATGGTGGTTCTCCTCGGTGTCTTGGTCGCAGTGTAGTTGTGAAGGAGTTGGTGGTGACGACACTGTTTGATCTCGTGACGGTGCTAATGGATTGGATTCTAGGGCTTTGTGGAAGAAGAAAGACTAGAGAGAAATGGGGAATGAAGAACGAAGGAAATATGGGAAGGGGTGAGAGTTACTGGGTGTGGAAAATTGAACCAATTAGCTCACGGATTTAATAAGAGTAAAATTGAGGAAGATGAGGTTGGGTTTTGCTGTGAAATGTGACGGGTTTTGTTGTGATTTTGTTTGGTTTTCAAGTTGGAGGGTTTTGTTGGATTAAAGATGAGCTGTGAAAAGGAAGAGAGTGCATTGAAAGGAGAGAATGATTAAAAAATTGGTAAGCTAGGAGAATTGAAATAGATAATCCGTGATTGAAAGTAATCAGGAAAAATAGAAAAAGTAATTCCTTATGCTAAAATTTGCATACAATTTTGCCTATACCGAATGCTCTTAGCTGCCCGCCCATTGTGCTAGTAGCTTACACAACATGAAAAACAGAGAAAAATACATTTTTTCTATAAATAAAAGAAAAAGTCTGTAGGCAACGAAAAAATCCCTGAAAAATTCACTCTTTCATAATAAAAATGACACACAAGGTCTCATTATGCACAGTCACAAGAATAGGTCTGATAACCAATTTTTAATTTTTGAGGAGGGCAAGTATAGTTATTTTGGGCCTAAATTTAAAATATTTAAAAGTTGGGAGATGACCTCCCTTTTCTATTGTTAGTTTTATCACTGATTAAGAACCTCGATGTACTAGTAGTGTGTGCATGAATTGGCAATATTTCTTGAGGTCGTTGATGCTTCAGTACAGTCACTGATTGAGAACCTAGATGTGGGTCAACTTTTCATTTTCATTTATTTAACTTTTGGGGGTAGAGTGTTAATTATTTTACAAATATGGAAATGAAGTGTCATTTCTCCAAAATATGATGTAGCGAGTTTAATTTCCTCAAAAGAATAGGGTATCAGTGTAATTTACTATTATATTTAAAATAAAATTGAATAAATTTTTTTATAATAATTATTTTTTAATCTTGAAAAATTGCTTAAAAACAAAGTTACATCATTTTGTGTAAGGTTAACAACACGTGTTTTTCAAGATGCTAGACTGAAGGACCTTTGTTGACAACAAATGTGAACACTAAGGACTAAAAAAAATAAAAATAAAAATTTAAGGAAAAAAATGACAATTCATCCAAACTTAAAATTAAATTGTTTTCTCTAATTACTTTGAAACAAACGGATCGGTAGTTTTAACTATCATTGAAGAAATAATCAAACCAATCATGTGTTTGTCTAAATCTTAAGTGCACACTTTTTTTTTTTTTTTGGGGGTGACATCTCATATGCATAGTTTCGAATTTAAAGTTTTGACTATATTTATTAATTTACGTATTTAATTATGCAAACTAAATAAGTTCGAGAATAACATATTTGGCAATTTACGCATAATGACGAGAGGGCCAAAATTTACAGGGAATACGATCACCTTTACCATTTGAGAATAGTAACTTCTTCTTCTTATTTATTTTTTGGATTTCCACGTCAATTCGCCTACAGACACAACTTTATCCTCAATTTACTGTAGTGGCAAATTGTGAATGGTTAACAATCGATATCACTGATATTACTTTTATTTTTTTTATCAATCGCCACACAAAATTTCAACAAATTGTGCAAAATGTTGTGGCCAAAGTTGTATATGAAGATTTATTTTATCCACATACAGGAAAAAGTAATTTGAACCCACAATCTTTTCACAGGAGAAATGGTGATATTAAATTACAAGACCCTTGGCAAAAGAAAATGATACTAAATGATAAATATTTAAATAAAAAGTACGTTAACCTGTATTTAGGGTATTACTAAATAATTTTGAGACCAAGAAACCTTCTAATGTTTCTAATGGATACATCTAGGTTCAATCCCACCTCACTCAATTATTGAATTAAAAAAAAAAAATCAATAACCATGGCTTAAAAGTAAAACTAGGGGTGGTAAATTTGGATGGTAATAAATGGGTTTGGTGCTTAAATACTCATTTACCCATTTATTACTCATTTAACAAAGTAGCTATCACCCATACCTAACCCAACCCAACCCAATTTATTAAGATAAAATCCAGTCTATCCATTTACCCAATTATCTATGTATATAATTATGAACAATGATACAAGCACAACACTTTAATAATAATTTCACAACAATACTGAGTTGACAAGTTTTTATTAGTTCTCATTTGAACCCACCACTTACATCAGTTTATTATTTACCATTTACAACTTAACACATCAACATTGTTCTGAAAATGTCATATCCTTAGTTTATTATAAAATTAAAATACTTTAAAAATTATAAAAATACACCCAAAACTTCTTAAAAAACTAAAATACCCCAAATCACCAAAATGACCAAAACGTCCAAACTCTCAATAGGCAATCCATTAGCTACCTACTAGATTACCCAATTAATACTCACTTAAATGGGTAATAAATGTGTCAATACTCATCAAACCCCTTCATGATTTAAATTAACTAGAATGAAGTTGGATTTACGAAAATATTGTTTTAGGCTCTGTTAGTGACTTAGTCCAACTGCTCAAATCATGCAATTATATTATCTGATGGATAAAATTTAGGTACAGTTTCTTAGGTTAGATACATTAAGTTTTTCAATTGAATTCAAGCATATTGTTGTATGAGTAAAACTTAGGTACAATTCCTTAGGTCAAGTACATTAGGTTCCTAGTTGAATTCAAATAAATTGAATTTAAATATTCTTGGAAAAGATAACATTGTTTATGTTTCATTAGTTAATGCAACCATATGTTTGAATTCAATTGGAGAACTTAATGTACTTAACCTAAGGAACTTTACCTAAGTTTTATCCTTGTTGTATTAACCAATAAAACACAAACAATGTTATTCTTTTAAGAATATTTAAATTCAATATATTTGAATTTAACTAAAAACCTAATATACTTAACCTAAGAAATTGTAATTAAGTTTTACCTTATCTTTATCTAATAATGGCGTGTTCATCGTGACTAGAAATGGTCACTATCTTACAGCTATTGTGATTGTCTGAATTTAATTGGAGGGTTGTCCTTTCAAGACCCAATTCTCTCTGACTAAATCAAATACTGGTCCACTTCTATTATTTTTTTTTGGACAGCACGTAGAAAATCTTCAAAGGTCTCTTTGCTTGCGTAGTGGAATAGAGACACCTTTTTGGCATGATTGCGATTGTCTAATCTTGTAAAATGGGCAAAGAGAAATAGCAGGAAATGCCAAACCTTGAAAGGGCAAAGGCAATATGATATTCGTGGAATGTCCCATGTTACGGTTGGAAATTAAAACTCAAACTCTATCTATAATATATAGAAACAAAAATTAGAATATTCAAAGAGTGGTTTTTTTCTTTTTCTAGAATGAATGAAAATTACAAACTCAAACGTTACCATCTGCGTTTGTGGTTTGTAACTTGTAAGTTATAGCTTCGGATGCACAAAGCAAGACATGGGTCTAAGGTCAAACATTTACAAACTCAAACGTTACCAATTGCGTTTGTGGTTTGTAACTTGTAAGTTATAGCTTCGGATGCACAAAGCAAGACATGGGTCTAAGGTCAAACATTTACAAACTCAAACGTTACCAATTGCGTTTGTGGTTTGTAACTTGTAAGGTATAGCTTCGGATGCACAAAACAAGACATGGGTCTAAGGTCAAACATTCAAGTACTGAGAGAGTCACAGAGCGAAATAAAAGGACAATAGGAAGGCCCAAAAGCAGAAGATACCGTTTCGGATTGCAGGATGCATAATTAAATCTTTTTGTAGGAACATCTTAGATGAACAAATCTATCTTTTATTAGAAAATTGTTCATTAAGTCGGCTATATTGAATCCTTAGGATTCATCGCAAAGATACTGACTGAGATGATCCAACAATTTACCCTATTTATTTTTATTTTTACAATGTGAATGAGTTAAGCCATCGAGCTGGCAAGTGTTTATATAATCCGGTTGGATTAGTTGGGCTAAAACTAGATAGTAGATGGTAATATAATAATAATTGAAGTTGATTAAACAATACAGATAGTTGACGTCCTTGAGATCAGATAGCTAGCTACTCATTATTTCCTAAAACCATATTTAAAACAACCATTTTCTTTTTAAATAACTAGATTATACAACTTTTGCACTAGTTGGCCAAATCGATTACGTTGCTGTAACTAAGTAGGCTTATTCCATGAGACATGATTGTCCAACCAATCAATCCTCTCATTACATTTTTACAATAGCCCAAAATGGTATTACAAAACGTACTTTAAAACATACTAAAAAAAATATAAAATAAAAATAAACTTTACTCAGTTAGACTACTCCCCATGTTCGGCTCCAAATATAGTTAATATTTAATGTACTTTAAACCTTAACTACAGCTAGTGGCGGAGTTTAGTAGTGATTCTTTTATTTTTTTATAATTTTTAATCTATATATATTATATATATATATATATATATATATATATATATATATATATATATATATATATATATATTTGTATACATATAATTTGATAAATATCATCAACATAAAAATATATCAGAAGCCAATATACATTGTGCATATAAACAAAAAGAAACAAAAAAAAAATAAAGCAAAGGCAAAAAGCACACTGTACACACACTTAACACTCGGTCTACCACAAAATATCAACTAATAAACTAAAACTAACCAAACTAAAAATCAACTAATAAAATAAAACTAACCACACTACACTATCTTTCTATTTCGACCGGTAAGTGGAGGAAAAAAAAAAATAATAATAGAAAAATGATTATAATGAAATAAGTTTTTATGATGTCATTTGGATGGATTAATTATAGATGTTGTTGTTATAATTTTGGCTAAATTACATAATCATCCATTTGGGATTTGGGTCAATTGCAAACAGACCCCCTAGGGTTTTGATTTTGCAATATAACCACTTGGGTTTTTAAATTGATGAAATTGACTCCTCTAAGTACATTTTTTGTCGATTTTGTTAGTAGAAATTTGTCACGTGCATAACATATGACTACTTTATAATAAAAAATTCATTATTATTAACCCAAGTGCAATGTATGTGACAAATTTTGTTAGCAAAATTGACAAAAAACGTACTTAGAAAGGTCAATTTCACAAATTAAAAAACCCCCGGTGATTATATTACAAAATTGAAACCCCAGGGAGGTAAGTTTGCAAATGACCCAAACCCTAAGGGGTGATTACACAATTTAAGCTTATAATTTTAGACTAATTTTAAATAAATATTATTTGGACTATTTTTATTATTATTATTTTTTCTTAGTCAACTTCTAAAAATCTAAAAAAAAAAAAAACTGAACATTGGCTCCGCCAGTGACTACACGTGTACAACTAGCCTAATCGTGTACAAGTTGAACTTTTGAACTTACTGATATGCTGAAGGCATTATTTTTCATTGTTCTTGATTTCTCTTACAACTACAAGACTTGTTCTGCAGGCAATTCAATGTAAACAAGCCACGCGATTAGTGGTAGGTTGGGTTGGTTGACTACCATTAATTGTGTCAATTGTTGCTTTTTTAAAATATAAATAAATAAAAATGTTCAACCTATTGAGAATGAAAAAAAAAAAAAACACACCCTAATTCTTATCGGTCTTCAAACAGACTGAACACAACTATGCATAATTTGAAAAGGAAAATAGGAACACAAGTAATTTAATTCCTGTCCTGTGTGTTGGCCATCCAGAGACGCTCTTTCATGTTGGGGAAGGAACGGGTCAGAGTCATCAAAGTAGACAGTGGACACCAACGAATACCAAGCACTGAACACATTTATTATTTATTATTGAATACAAATTTTGTAAACCATTTTTTTGTATTCCACTTTATAATCTGCCGATCATAATTTTTTGTATTTATTTATTTTTCATTTTAAAATTTAATTATGTTATAATAAAAATAGAAAAAATACGTGATAAATTATAATTTATGAATTATAAAATGGAACACAAAAAGTTAAATAATTTTTTTATTCATGTTTATTGGTTATTTATTAAAGGAGTATTTACTTTAATGGTTTAATTACGATTATCCTCAACCTATGGTTTTTGTATTAAAATAGTACTCAACCTTTCATACTTCTCTCAAAATGGTCGTTGTCCTTAAGTGAATGATAAAAAATGGTGACATACAAACGTTTTTTTTATTAAAATAATAAAAAATGTTGAGATGGCATGTGAACTTATAATTTTTTTTGGCTAAATTACAAATTACGTCCTTTAAGTTTGGCTAAAGTTCAATTCAATCATCTAGTTTTGACCGTTTCAATTTAGTTCTCTAAGTTTGATCAAAGTTCATTCGGTCGTCTAAGTTTTGACCATTTCAATTTAGTACTCTAAGTTTGATTTCGTTTCAAATAAGTCTTCTAACTTTTTATTTTTTTCACAAATTGTTTTTATAAATAATTTTTATTAGTTTTTGCTTTTAATTTTTTGAAACAAAAATAAACTTAGAGGACTAAATTGAAACAAAGACAAACTTAGAGGATTAAATTGAAACGGCCAAAACTTAGAGGACTAAATTGAAATCAATCCAAACTTAGAGGACTAAATTGAAACGGTCAAAACATAGAAGGCTGAATTGAACTTTGACCAAATTTAGAGGGTGTAATTTATAATTTGGCCTTAATTTTTATTTATTTAAAATAACTAAACCCCCAAATTACAAATTACATCCTCTAAGTTTGGTCAAAGTTCAATTCAGTCCTCTAAGTTTTGACCCTTTCAATTTAGTCTTCTAAGTTTGGTTTGGTTTCAATATAGTCCTCTATATTTTAACATTTTCAATTTAGTACTCTAAATTTGTTTTCGTTTTAATTTAGTCATCTAAGTTTATTTTTGTTTCAAAAACTTAAAAACAAAAACTAATAAAAATTATTTATAAAAAAAAAATTCGTGGAAAAAATAAAAAGTTAAAGAACTTAATTGAAACAAAATCAAACTAAGAGTACTAAATTGAAATGGTCAAAACTTAGAGTACCAAAATTGAAGTTTGACCAAACTTAGAGGACTCAATTGAAATGGTCAAAACTTAGAGGACTGAATTGAACTTTGACCAAACTTAGATGGTGTAATTTGTAATTTAGCCTAATTTTTAAAAACACTTAAACTCCAAAACTACTAAAAAAAACAAAATGGTAGATCGTGCCTCCCCTCTCAACTCTCTTTGTTGGCATCAAGTTTGAATCATCGTCGACATCAGCAGTCAGTTCTGTTGGGTCTGATCTAGTGGCCAAGACAGCGCCACCCTATCGAAAACTTGCAAGTTTTGGCTCCGGTCGTCGAGTTTGCTGCATTTATCTCCATGAATATCTTTATTTTATTTTAGGCTAAATTGCATAATCACGCTTGGGGTTTGGGTCATTTGCAAACTGACCCCCTGAGGTTTTTTAATTGGTGAAATTGATCCCTCTAAGTACTTTTTTTGTCAATTTTGCTAACAAAATTTGTCACATACATTGCACTTGGGTTTATAATAATGAATTTTTTTATTATAAAGTGGTCATATGTAATGTATGTGGCAAATTTTTTCTAGCAAAATTGACAAAAAATGTACTTAGAGGGGTCAATTTCACCAATTTAAAAACTCCAAGTGGTTATATTGCAAAATCAAAATCCCAGTGAGTCTGTTTGTAACTGACCCAAACCTTAGGTGATTATGTAATTTGTTGTTTATTTTATTAGATCTCCATGAATATCTTCCGTACATGTTTATCTTATCTTTTTGTTTTATTATCCGGCACACACCCAGATGGCCAGATTTAAGACTGAGCGAGAGTAGTCTAATTGGAGATGTGGATACATACTACTACTAGTTCACACCAGATGACTCAGTTCTTGAACAATCATGTTCTTACCCATTTAAATAAAGAGAAAAAATTACTTGAGAATTGTAGAGTAGATAATAAGGGCCTGTTTGGTACGTGTTTTCGTTTTCTGTTTTGGTTTCGTGACTTTTTTTAGTATTCAAGTTGGAACTTTAATCTTGATTTGAATTCAAGATTGTAAAAAAAATTATGTTTGGTACATAGTTTTGGTATTTTAACTTGGTTGCACCTATAATAATTGTAGAGGATTTGCACCCATCTTATATACTAAACAGAAAACGAAATAACACAAAGCAATTGCTCTGCCTCTCCCTCTTCACTGACGAACACAAACCCTCCCTCTCCCTCTTCACCCCTTTGGCCGACGTAGATTTTTGAGGAGGCAGGAGGCCAACGGTGCAACTCAGTGAGTCCGAGACCCTCCCTCTCCCTTTTCACCCCTTTGGCCGACACAGATAGAGGAGGTAGGAGGCCAACAACGCAGCTCAGACTGTACCGAGAACGCAACCCCCACTCGACCGGCGCAACCCCCACTGTTATTGGGCAAGAAACAACCCCCACTTGTACCTGCACAACCCCCATTGTTCTCTATTTCAAGGTTTATGCTTTAATTTTATTTTCTTTTCAAGATCTGACCATGTTATTGCTATTCCGATCATGCTTTAATTTTCTTTTTCTTTTCTAAACTGTTATAGGCCTTACATTTGGGTAATTTCTCTTCTGGTAATTGGGGAGTAAAATTTGATGCATTTTATTTGCTAAGGCCTTTTGACACAGGTGTGTCCAACAAACCCAATCTGGTCTAAAGGCCCAACTTTGGTGTTCCTAAACCCAACAAATAAGGTCCCCATTTTCTAGAAGCTTCAATCAGCCATTTCAAGATAAAAAGCTCAATTGTGATGATTTTGAAGATTGAGAAAATCAAGCCAATGCCAAGAAGTCAATCAGCATTTATTAGACTCTCTTGGAAATATTCCAGCCTTTAATTTGTAGTTTTTCAAGTCATTTACTTTTGTTCAAGTTTCTATGTCTGTCTTTATCATGTTGTTGAGTTCCTAAGTATCATTAGAATTTCCTTTAATGTAATTTCGTTTTCCTATGCTTAGAGGGTTGTTCTAAGCATCTTTATAAGCTAATTGGCTGGAATGAAAAGAGCAGAGATTGAATATTCAGAAAATAAGCTTTGTGCTTTCTTAGAAGAAGGATTTCTTCTGTTTTAACTCTTATCCCTTGGGTGGACTTCCTTTGGGTGGCGAGTGTGGTTTATGTATCTCATTGGTGGATTCCATTGAGTGGTGAGCCATTTGTTCTGTATCCTAAATAATATCCTTGGGTGGTGAATCTGTATCCCTAGTATATTTCTTAGGTGGTGAGCTTATCTATCTTTTATTTGAGTGTTTCCTATTCACATATCCAAGTCCCAAACACATATATCCAGCCATCCCCCTATTAACCGGGTTATCAATTTGGGTTTCCATACTAATTCCATTTTAGTTGGAATATCCTTAATAATTCCGATATCACCTTTGCTTTCTTGTGAGCACTACAGTTGGTTAAGAATACAGTTATTATATTGCCGGTAGTTAAAAAGTTCAGCCGCACTTTTGGGTTGGTTGGTGTCTTCCCCTATATTCTTGTGCGTGGTATCGAACTGATTTGTGTGGTGGCATAAAACATCCACCTAGGGGATATCCAGAGTCCACAAGGTAATATGATCCTGTATTCACAAATGAAATTTGGCCAATTTGAATTAATAAAGATATACTTGGTTTTGCTAAACAAACAAAATAAAACATTAAAATTAAATTCAACCTTCAACAGGCCAAGGGAAAACCATATCATCACTCAAGATGGCGTTCTCAAATACTCTGGAATCATTCGCACTTCCTTCCCATCCAGAATACACAAATGTGAAACGCATGTCAAAGTTCACAGCACACATCACATTTTGAGTTATGGCATGTTTTCTCCCACGACATGAGGTCTTCTTCACAGCAAGAACACTAGCACTAACATGGGTGCCATCAATGGCACCTATACACCTCTACAATATTTATCAACACGTAATACAAATAATCATTAGACATATGTAGTAATAAGAAATTCAATGTATAAATTAAATGCGAGTAAAAACTCATTAGTTACCTCGAACCATGGAAAGTACTTGTTATTAGTATGTAACTCTGCAAGGAGGCTATTATAATTTTCGTCTGGCTTGATCAGTATTGCCCCTAATGCATGTATGGAGCGTAATACTATACGAAATCGACGATGGATCGTTTCCAATGAATGTTGGAAACGATCCCCAACAACCCTTTGTCTAGTATTATGACCCACAATGAAAAGGAACATAGCAACTGATTCCTCTAGAGATACATCCCCTTCGTCCTCTACTATTAGCCTATGTAATCGCAATGTATAACATAAATGACGAAATACGGGTATGTGAACACGGAACATTTCGAAACACGTGGAATCGTTACCGTTAAATATCTCTTCAATATAGGCACGTCCTGATAATATGCTTGTGCGCTGTGGTTATTTAAAATAATGTTTATCAACATATTCCATTGAACTCCTAAAATATTTGGTAATTATTACATAGTTTTGGTCACTGTCACTGTCTTCTAAACTTGAAGAAGAAGAAGAAGAAGAAGTAAGGGTAGTGGGGCTTGCTTGATAAGACATATGATTTTCTCTGGAATTTTGATTTTTCTCATCAGACATATCAGAGTCCAATCCATTTTCCTCACTAGACATATCACATTCCAAAGAGTTTTCTTCATCAAACTCTTGACTTGTGATGTTCTTATTATCAGACATATCAGCAGACATAATTACAGTCACTCCTGTGTAAATATTTCAACCATGTTTATAAAAAAAATCATATAGTTTCATCCTGGGAAACCCAAATATATCATTCTTATTAAGTTGTTCTAAAAAAGGCAAGCCAAATATTTCAACCAAACACAATATCTGCACCATCAAAATTATATAAAGTGACAAATTATAAGAAATAAATAAAATGTCAAGCCAAATATATAAAGTTAATAAGCTTCTACTTGCATTAAAATAAAGAAATTAAAAGATGACTACGAAATGTCATTCGTACAAGTCTTAAACAAAAAGAAATTGTCATACAAACCATGAACAAGCGAAATTAAAAATTGTCCACAACCAAACTAACAGTCACAAAATAGTCTCAAAGTTCACATATTTCCTATGAACTCCATCCATATTGCCCTCCTCTCCTCAGACAAAGTAAGAAAGGCAACCCTGTGATTTTTTTTATATAGTGTGAGCATAATCTTGAAAAACTTCTCAAGTGATATATCCTTATACGTATCAAGTAATTCCACAACTTTTTGGAGGCTGTGTTCATCAACTGGGGGAGTAGTTTTCATAAGAGGATGAGCACTAATAGTAGTGGTGTTAGCTGCCCTAGCTACATACTTTGCCGCATGCCTAGCCTCCCTCTGCTCATTCCTTTTTTCAGTAATATAGGCAAAATTGTTGATTGCCTCAGTCATTTCACTAACCCTCTCTCTTTTCCTAGCACTCTTCTTTGACTTACAAGATGTCACACTCTTAGTCCGTTTGTCAGGATGAGTCTCCTTAACATCCTCTTATATAGGCTCAGGGTCTTCTCCAATATCAGGATCTACTTCCACATCCACATCCACATCCACATTAACATGCACTCCAGTAGTAATGAACCTTTCATCAAGTTCACGCTCCTCATCAGTATTAGTGGGATCCTGTGTAGATGCAAATGTCATGACACCAGTGGCAGTGGTCTTGTTAAAGAGTGTCCCCAACTGAATATAGTTCTCACATCCCTTTCTCCTAAATTCCTTCGCCTTTGGCATTGCCTATCAACAAACAACATGTATGTGAGACTCTAACAGAGAAATACACCGATTTTAACTTTAACAACCAAACACTTCACTTATCCGCAAGTACATTCATCCACACTTCATCACTACCAGAGACTGTGTTTGTCTCTGCATCCCAACCCAACCTAGTATGTTGTAGGAGTTGTGAGAAGATACGATGCCTTTGCCTCAACCGATTGAATTTTGTTTTCACTTGTGGAAACTTATAATTCCGCTTGGTTTGCCTATTGAGTTCTTCCAATATCTCATCCTAAATTCTCTTGTGGAAAACACCTTCTTGCATGTTCCCTTTAACCATTTCCTCGACCATGAGTTGTATAAACAACTTCTCAACATTAGGAGGCCACAATTTCGCATCATCAACATCATTCAATTCAGTTGTCATCTAACTACATCAATAACATCAATCTTAACCATATTTTCAGTCAAATTGAAGTCTCCAATAAGCAAGGAAACAAGCACCCAGCTGCCCTCATTTTGCTAAAAATATCTAAACATATTCAGCCCTTATTTCTAAATCAATGCATGTTAACTCAATCATCTAGACATATTTAGTCCTTATTTAACTTAATTTCATGTTAACTACTCTTATGAAGTCACATAATTCAATCGTCATCTAACCATATCAACAACATCAATCTTAACCATATTTTCAGTCAAATTGAAGTCTCCAATAAGCAAGGAAACAAGCACCCAGCTGCCCTAATTTTGCTAAAAATATCTAAACATATTCAGCCCTTATTTCTAAATCAATGCATGTTAACTCAACCATCTAAACATATTCAACCCTTATTTAACTTAATTTCATGTTAACTACTCTTATGAAGTCACATAATTCAGTCATCATCTAACCATATCAACAACATCAATCTTAACCATATTTTCAGTCAAATTGAAGTCTCCAATAAGCAAGGAAACAAGCACCTAGCTGCCCTCATTTTGCTAAAAATATCTAAACATATTTAGCCCTTATTTCTAAATCAATGCATGTTAACTCAACCATCTAAACATATTCAGCCCTTATTTAACTTATATACATATTAACTACTCTTATGAAGTCACATAATTGATCCATAATAGTTTATAAAACACATTGCAAACAAATACATATATACATCTCAACAACCAGTGTACCATTTACCAATTTAAAAAAAAATAAAATAAATAATTACAGGAAATAAGGAAATGAGAGAGTGTTATACTGGAACAAATTCTCATACCTGTGTAGATGGTTGAGTTAACTGTATCCCCTGCATAATAAAACCAATGTAAATAAAATGTGTTAGAAATAAAAATAAACCCATGACAGCAAATGCAAAACCAAAACCAAAACCAAAATAGATGAAAAAAAATCAAATGATGCATGCAAATAAGCCAGTGAGTCCGAGAAAAATACAGTGAGTCCAGATGGTTGAGTTAACTGTATCCCCTGCATAATAAAACCAAAATACACAAATGTGTTAGAAATAAAAATAAGCCCATGACAGCAGATGCAAAACCAAAACCAAAACCAAAATAGATGAAAAAAAAATCAAATGATGCATGCAAATAAGCCAGTGAGTCCAAGAAAAATACAGTGAATCCGACATCACCTCCAGTGACAGACAAAAAATACAGTCAGTGAGTCCGAGATAAATAGATCACCTAGGAGTTGTTGTTGCCGTCGTGGAGGTTGTAGCCACCTCGCTCTCTGTCTAGCCACAAATAAGCCAACTCTCTCTCTAGATCCACCACTGGAGGAGAACCCATTCTAATAGAGTGGGTTGTTGCAGCTCTTAATTGAAGGAAGGTGAAGTAATGAGGAGCGGTGTGGGGGTTTGGCCGAGAGTAATGAAGAGAGAGAATAGGACAAGAAGGGAAGAGAGAGAGTTCAGCAGTGTACTGTGGGGGTAGGTGTGGCTTAATGAAGGGGCTCCGCCCTCTATAATGGTCGAGAGAAAGAGAGAGAGAGAGAAGAGTCTGGAATAATGGAAGAGAGAGAGAGAGAGAGAGAGAGAGAGAGAGAGAGAGAAAATAGGGGAGAAGGCATAAATTAGTGGGGCCTAGTAACGGTAATAATTGTGAGTTCAGTCCAGATTTGGATTAGGCTTGAATCCAAAAACAGCTGATGGGCTTGTTCTCAAATTTGCCATGGGACTTAACATAAAACTCAATTTAGGATTTCAGACTTCACTTAAATTTGATGTACCAAACAAGATTTTTTTCAGTGGGACCCAGTGATCATAGATTGCAATCACAGAATCACAGTTTCAGTTTGATGTACCAAACACCCTCTAACAAATTATCCAAGGCTGCTTCCAAATTTTTTTGTTTTTTGTAAGGGAGGCTATAGACCCCTTCAGGGTGAGCCTATCAGATTTTTTAAATTTCTTATAAATGCTCTAGATATATATTTGTAAATTTGTTATAAATTATGATATATAAGTGGGTTTGCGCGTGACACATGTGATTCAGATCGAACGATAATTCTTATTTTATTAAAATAAGATGAGAAGCATTAGATTATAAACCATGGAAATTAACTCATGAAAGTTATTTATGAGGTAGAATATAACTAATTCATGGAAATTATTTCTGATGTAGAAAATATAACTAATTCATGGAAATTATTTTTGATGTAGAAAATAATTAATTCATGAAAGTTATTTTTTGAAAGGTTATAGGAAAATTATTCAGTAGTCGAGGATTACAAATAAATGTGTAATCCCCCTCTCAAATGAATTTAATTAGTGGGATCACCACTTATGTAAGAGAGGGACTACGTATTTATTTGTAGTTATGAAATAGTGATAAGGGTAAAACTTAGGTACAGTTTCTTAAGTCAAATACACTAGGTTTCTAGTTGAATTCAAACATATTGAATTTAAATATTCTTGGAAAAAATAATATTGTTTGTGTTTCATTGGTTAATACAACTATGTGTTTAAATTAAATTAAAAAAACTTAATGCACTTGACCTAAGGAATTGTACCTCACTTTTATCACAGTAATAATCAAGTTATATAGTTCTTAAACGGTGCAAATTGAATAAAGAGTTACGAGTCTTGTATAAATTAAATAGTCCAAATACAGAATTTTGTTAGAAATCATTTTAAGGAGATTAGAGAAAGGGAAAAGGCGAGTTTAGACACCCAGCGAATCCAACCGAACCGATTCGTAAATTGGATCTGATTTTGTTGAATTGAGAAATCTGATCCACATGGTTTCACTCTCAGCTTCAGTTCCAACAACCCTCCATAAGCCACTTCTCACATCAAGGTAAGCTGCTCTGTTTCTCTTCTTTCACTCACTCCCTTTCGTTATTTTGATAATATAGATATGTACAACACCTATATTAGCTCAACCATATATTCACTTAGGACCAAAGACCCTCTTTCTTTTTCTTTCAATGACGAAAGATTTGACACAACCCCATTTCAATCATCATCATCATCATCATCATGTTGTGCTTCTTGTTCTTGCTGTGCATTTTCCACTCACACTCCCAGGGTGCCCACAAGCCCTACTTTCTTATATGGGTTAAAGCAGTCCACCCTGCTTCAATGCTCAGCTTCTAGAAGGCTGATCTTGGGTGCAGGAGACCGCTATTATTACCGGCTTCCGGTTCACCGTCTGAACTGGGGTTGTTATGAGGTTTCTTGCTCTCTCAAGGAGACTAGTGTGAGTAATAGGCGTAGGAGAAGAAGGAATGGGAGATGTACTTGTATGGTTTCAGAGGAGGAGAGTGAAATTGATCGTTTCGATGATGCCGAAGCAGTTTTGAACTTGTTGAGTGAGCAAGTGGGTGAGGATTATTTTAGTGGTAGAGTGAGAAGTGGGTATTCCTATGAGAGAGAGGAAGTGAACAAGAGAGGGAGTTTCTGTGGTGGAGAGAGAAAATTGAGTTCGTCTAAGAGAGTGGACGTGGAGCAACGAGGGAATTTCGATGGTAGAGGGAGAAAGGTGAGTTCATCTAAGAGAGTGGTGGTGGAGAAGGGAGGGAAAATTGGTGGTGAAGAGAGAAATGTGACTTCATCTAGGAGAGTTGAGGGGGAGAAGAGAGGGAGCTATGGTAGTGAATGTTATAGTGGGAAGAAAAAAAAGGTCGCGTCGGCTTCGCTAGAGAGTAATTCAAGGCGTAAGAAAGAGTCTGTCACAGTTGAGTCGAGGGAAGAGGATTGTTGTCAGAATGAGGAAAGGGAAACGTTTTTGAGGAGCGAAAATCGTAAAGAAAGAAAAGGGGGTTCTAGTTGTTCATCTTATTACTCAGTTGCATCTTCGGGGGATTTTGAAAGTGATATGGAAGTTCAAGATAAGCGAGGGCGATTCATGGAAAAGCCATCAAGCGGGTATAGGGACTCAGGAAAGAGTGAGAAGGATAGATCTGAGGGGCAAATGGAAGCAGAGTACAAGAGGCACAAGGATGATGCAGAGGGACAGGGTGGAATCCCAGAACAGAAAAATACTGCATTGAGAAATGGTGTTGAGTGGGATTGGAGGAAGAAGTCGGAGAAGAAGCTTACTCAAATAGCTGTTGAGGAAACACAGTCTAGCAAAGAATCCTCTCAAACGCATGAGCGAGTGTCAAGCACCCATGAAAGTGATTATAAAAAGTCATCTAATTCCCACAACCAAATCAAGAATGAGGATGAGAATTCAAAATCAACAATGAATTTGGATATGGGAAGAAGAAAGCAATATGGTCAAACAGGGAATCAAGACATTGGAGTATCCAAATCTGGAAGAAAATACCAGGAACGTACAGAATTACGTGAGTTCCCTTCCAGTGATGTTGAGACAGCTTCCTTACACAAAGGATCCAGTGTTAGGGAAGGGAACTTAGTGATAGCTGCAAATTTGGTACCTGAAACCAGAGATGCACATTACAACACAGTAGGCCTTATCACTGGAAAAGAAAATCTAAAAAGAAATTCCCAACTGGTCACAGAAATGTCAGAAATGCAAGATGTTAATACTGGAAGGACCTCTGGTTGGCAGAGGCAATCTGATACTAGAACAAAAAACCGGGAAGAAAATACAACTTTGGTTCTGAGTTCAGCTCAACAGATGGAGGAGCGACACCGCCAAACTGGCAAATGGATCAGTGAACAGATTGACTCAGGAAGAAAATCCCAGCAAGTCACTGAAATGTCAGAATTCCATAATAGTAATATTGAAAAGGCCTCCATTATCCTGCCCGAAACTAGATTGAACAATAAGAAAGAAAATTCAGACTTGGTTTCCACTTCAAGTCCAGAAGTAAAAGACTTACGTCCCAAAACAGATCAAAAAGCTCCTCAGAGAATTCAATCCAGAAAAGGATATGCAGATGTCACTACTGTATCAGTGGTTCATGCTAGTGATATAGAAACTGTTTCAGACCGAAGAAATTCTGAAGAGAGAAATAATCAAAACAGTAATTTGACCTCACTTGCAACACCAGTTGGGGAAACAAGAGAAAGATATGATCGAACTGATGAAACAGTCCTGCAAAGTAAATCAATAAAAGAGGCTCAAAGACCTACTAAACTACTGAGTTTTCATGAAGAAACCTCAGAAGAGGCCTCTAATTTCCAAGCATCTGTGAATTTGGTTTCCCAGGGTCAAGTACAACAGATTGATGCGGAGGAGATAGATAATAGAAGCTCAGAGGCAATGCTAATGCCTCCACTATCTCAATCGGTGTCTAGAGGTTCACTGCATGTTGACATGACTGGTGGGAATGCAACCCAAGAAGTTTCAGGTGAAACTTCAGAAAGAGGCTCTAGTGCCCATTATACACATTCTGGTGGCAGACTTTCAGCTTTGCACCAGGAACGATATGGCAGAGATGGAATTAGTGAGGGTTATGAGGAGCCTTTAAACCTCATCACCCCTGAAGATGCTTTGGGTTCAGCTCATCGTTTAGATAAATCATCCATGCAATATGTTGGTGAGTTTGTTGAGAAGGTAAGGCATGAAGTTTTGACTTCAGAAATCCAGAAGGAGAAGAAAGATTCTGAAATGAAGTTGGTATCTGGTGAGAAGTACAGGCAAAAGAGTTCAAGTCAATTTGGTTCTGAAGACTCTCAGTTGAGAGAGCATGACTCAAGGCATCCATCTGGGGGTTCTGGAACAAAGGGGCCTTCTGATGAAATCTGGGATGTAACAGGCTTGTCTGTTCGGCAGACTCCCCAGACAGAAGGACCAGAGGACACTACAACAACTGGGAATGCCATTATGAAGAGATCTGGCAGGTCCTTGTGGAGTATCATGGCAGATTTAATTCGACTAAGGTGGGTATCACATGCTGAATCCCTTAATTCGGTCACAAGGTCAGGTGGAAGGAGTTCGTCAAACAAGTCCGCTAGTAATGAGACATGGTTTTCTGGCCGTGAGCATGAAGAAAACAATCAAGAGAATGCGAAGGAGAAAAGAAGTATTCCAGCAGAAGTCATGTCTTCTGATCATCAATTGCG
The DNA here is from genome assembly GCA_907173295.1 of Fagus sylvatica. NCBI lineage: Eukaryota > Viridiplantae > Streptophyta > Magnoliopsida > Fagales > Fagaceae > Fagus > Fagus sylvatica. The sequence goes on along the minus strand of OU015772.1, from coordinate 16,540,478 downwards.
TAGTAAAACTTCTCTTCAAAGTCAAGGAGAAGCTTCTGACATAGTGAGGTCAAAGGATAAAATAAGTTATCTTGATGGAGATACATCATCTTCTTTAGATATATCAGAAAGTGGGTCAGCATCAAAAGGATTTTCCTTGGCTTCTAGAGAGGAAAATCCAGGTTTTAATGAAGATGCAAAAGGTTTTCATGGTGCCCCTTCTGGCATGGATGTAGTGGGATTATCATTACCATCACCTTCTAGAGGCATAAGAAGATTTTCCATTGTAGAAGAAATTTCAAAGACCAGTGAAACTGCTGCATCTGGATCTGGCTCAATCGAGCAGATGGAGGAACCTGTTAGTGTGAGATTGACTGAAACCTCTGGGACTGAGGGACAGGATGGAGAATTGAAACGAAGGAAGCTTCAACGGAAAAAGCAAGTCCCCAGAGATAGATTTGATGAATGGGAAGAGGCATATAAACTTGAAAGTGAGCAGCGGAGAATTGATGAAATGTTTATGAAAGAAGCACTGTTGGAGGCTAAGAAGGCTGCTGATTCTTGGGAGGTGCCAGTTGGGGCTGTACTTGTGCAACATGGGAAGATTATTGCTCGTGGATGCAACTTGTAAGTTTTAAGAGCTTCTAAAATATATTGTTAGGTTTGTTGTTTTCCTTTGGGTATTTATATGGAGATATTTATTTCAGAGTGGAACAGTTACGGGACTCCACTGCTCATGCTGAAATGATTTGCATACGGGAGGCTTCAAACTTTCTTCGAACTTGGAGGCTTGCAGTAAATTTTCTCATCTAAAATTTTAAATCTCATCTTAATTTGTGTAATATGAGATGGCAATTTGCCTGAGATTTAAACCATCACAGTTTTGCAACAATGGTGTGTTACAGCATCCTTTTTATTGAGTTCTGGCAGATAACTGATTACCATATGTGCTTTATCCTGCTCTCTTGTGGAATAGAACCAAGCACTTGGAATCAATTGCTACTTGCACGTTGAAAAACCTGAATGGCATATTTAATTTCTTTATACCGCTGATTAGACAGCAAATTGGAGCTACTGCTGATCTAGTAGCAATATGAGAAAAATGGTGGTTCCTAGATGTGTTAACCATACAAATCCTAGGGAAATTTGTATTACACTTGCTTCATACTTATGTTTTAAAAAATAATGATAACAAAGAAAATAATGTAAAGACATTTGCATTAAACTCGCATCTGAAATGTTCCGAATGATATTAGAATATAGGATGCAAATATAAGTAAAAAAAATCAGATATCACTAATTGCTTGAAGTATTGGTGAGAATTGATTTAAGCCATGACAATTGGCTATTATAGTCTTATTTATTAAAAAAAGAAAAAGAAATGAGTCATAGTAAGCAACTGTCTTCTTAATAACTGAATCAGCAAGCTGCTATTGCCAGCATAAAGATTGCTGTAAGTCTTCTAATTTATGAGAAGAGCTTTTGCTCTTTTTATGACTAAAAGGGCAGGTGAATGCTATCACTGAACATTCACACCTCTTATGGGAAGATGCTGTTCTCTCTGGCCGAACTTAAAACCTCCATGGGAATGATATTGTTTCATCGTGGTTAACTTTATTATGTACATTTTTTTCCCATAGCATTTTTGTTTTCAAGTGCCTTCTTTGCTTATTATTGGTCCATTATTGGTATACAAGAAAATATTCATGCTCTCATTCAGTTGTTAACTCTCAACAATGATTTCACATATGTTTGTGATTACTCTATTCTAAAGTTTTTAATACCAAAGTTCATTCCATAGGTTATCTAATCAATTGAAAAGTATGTCCGTAAGAAATGTAAATTCAGATACCATCCTGCATTACAAAGTGGAGTGTGGCTGTAAATAATTATTATGATGATTATACTTGTTTCCCAACACCACCAAATAAAAAAGACAAAAGACAAAAACGAAAACAAAAATAAAGTAAGATAGGAAAAAGACATTTATATTGGTCATTATACTGATCGTTCTCTAATACTTCGGTTACTCAACTGTTGAAATCCACTTTTTTAGTAGAATGTTAACAAGAATCCGATAACAGTGATATAAACCATACAGGGGTTTGTGTAGAATTGAGTCTCTCCAGAACATTTAATATCTATTAGTTATTTTTAGTTATAACACTTATCTATTTGTTAGTTTAGAACACTTAATATTTATTTGATGACACCTAGCTTCAGCTAATTAATGTTTCCCTTTCTCAGGAGACTACACTTTATGTAACGCTTGAACCATGTCCCATGTGTGCTGGAGCAATACTCCAAGCCAGAATCAACACTCTTGTATGGGGAGCTCCCAATAAACTTCTTGGAGCTGATGGCAGCTGGATTAGGTATGCAATTTACATGCTGTTGCTGCTTTTTTTTTTTTTCCTTCTTGTTTAAATTATGTTTAAAACAGTCAGCTTATGGATTTTTGTAATCTCATGAAATAAGATTTGTAATTGAAACTTCTAATGGTTTGAATCAAAAGAACTTGCAGCTTTTCTCCAGTTAGTTTATCCGGACCACTGAATTCTGAACCAACTCAAGAGTTTCTGATTTCATCTTAAGGGCATGGACAAAAGATAGTAGCATGACAAATTGAAGGAAAGCAGTTCCTCGTTAATGGTCTCCCTCATGCTTATACTACACCTATGAATTAGGAAGCAGACTTATATCCTCTACAATCAAATCCTTTACATTCCATTTATTTGTTATACCTAATAGTCCTCTAATTTCAAATCAGAGACTAGTGTCACTCTGCACCGTACTCAAGAGAGCAAATGAATTAAGGAAGCCAAGGATTTTCCCCGGATATGAAGACCAAAATGAAAAGAAGTTACACCACTGTTAAAAGATGATTGGTCGTTAAGTGGATTGTGCTGATTTGCTAAATTTTTTTTTTCTTAAGGGGTTTAGGGGAGGGTGTTCGGAAGATTACAAGGAAAGAAATCAAAGAATTGCTCCTGGATATGAGCATAAACTGTTTAGCCTGTCAAGGGTGAATGTCCCTAGATTACCCAGCAATTGGTCTGGTGGGTGTGTCAGTTACCCGTAGGTTTTATTGCTTAGAGGCGAGTCCGGAGGGCTCTTCTTTAAAAAGGTTCCCTACGTTATCAAAAAATAAAAAATAAATAAAAAAATCAAAGAATTGCTTGAATCTTTGCCTAGGATACACTTGGCCTGTTTTTGTTTCCCAGGGGTGGTTCAGCCTTACGTAATTTTATGTCATCATTCGGCATTGCATAGACAATAGCATATGCACAACACTTGTGTTAGTTTTTCGTTTCTATATCTTTTCTTTCTTCTGCCAGTTTCTTCTAGCCCGTTAATTTGGTTTAACTGGAATGTGCGGTATGTCTGAAGAATATTAAAACTAGGTATGACATAGATCCTTGCTTGTTCTGGCTAACCCCTAAACAATTGCATTTATGACTAGGATAAATTTGCCATGCCTTCAATTTTAAGGATGTTTAGCCATGTTTTATTATAACTTCTATATTGGTAGGCATAGAGAAAAAGGCAGGTTACATAAACAATACGTTGTGCACATCATACATGTAAATATTTTTTTAATTTCTTCTTTCTTTTGGCTTCGCCTTTGGAAAATTAGAAAGGAAAGGTTGAGCTTCAATGGGTAGAATGTTTTGAAACATATTGCAAATGAGGCTGGTAATATATGGATAGCTGCTTCTTGTTGCTTGAGACTGGAATTAAACGTCCTTGCTAGAATGGGCTGCAGGGACCAGAATAGAATGGAAGTTATACAATTCTTTACTTTACAAGTTAATTTGACAATATTGTATATAATGGACAAAGAGCATAATTTTGATGGACCTGATGTAAGGAAGAAATTCTCTGACATGTAACCTGTTTTTTGCAGGCTTTTTCCAGATGGAGGAAATGGCTTGGAATTGTCAGATAAGCCAGCGGCTCCTGTCCACCCGTTCCACCCAAAAATGACAATCCGACGAGGGGTGTTGGCATCTGAGTGTGCAGATGCAATGAAGCAATTCTTCCAGCTGAGGAGAAGGAATCAAGATAAGAAAGAAGGGTCACCTCCTCCACCTGAATCTCTTCCCGTATCGCACCATCCATCAAAACTTCTTACAAAGATGCATGATATCTTCCATGTTTTCTGTTTGTAATATGGGTACTGAACCCTGTGTTTATTCAAGTTGTAAAAATTTTGTTGATAGGGATGGCTGCCCTTCAAATCAATTAAAGTTTATATTGTCGAGGGTTGATGGAATCCCAAAGACTAAAAATTGTATTACCTGATGTTGAACAGCTTTTCTACTTAGAAGTTAAAGAGCAGACATAATTGGCCATTGATAGAATTGGAAGAAAGAAATGATTTTGTGGCCCCTCAAAATTATTTCTTGGGTTCATTTTTACACATAATTGGTCAGAATAGTGGCAGTGTTAAAAGAGTTCTTAAGAATGATATTGGTCGGAAACTGAAGATAATCAAATCAACTACCTGTGGGGCTTATGACATAACCATGAGGTGGAATTTCGAAATGTACAAGCATGAAGCATGTCTTTTTCATGTCTTTTCTGTGTTGGTAGTGTGGCTGAAACGGAAAATGACTCTTTGTTTTACAGCAAAGAAGAATTTTTCAAGATCCAGGCACAATTCTGATTGAACCTTGATCTCTCTTCTACTTATTATTTTTTTTTTTCAAATCCCATTTTTTCCAATAACTTTGTTGTCTAATGCTATTTCTCTTTACAAAAGAAGAGATCTGAGATTCCATTTACCTTAAAGTGTAAGGTTTGTGTAGGTTAATTTGATAAAGAGATTAGGGTATATAGAGACTTCATTAAAAGAAATAGGAAAAGGGTGAGATCAGGAGGGAATTCTAGAGCCTTGCTTTCCTCATCAAATCTGATGGGAACTTGTTACCCACGACTAGTTCAAATGTCCTGATCGATATGGTGATATTGTATACACATCATAAAGCGTTTGGTAATATTTTGTTAGCACTTAAAAATTAAAATAGAATTGCAAGATAGATGCAATATCTCTTAATTCACTCCACTCCATGTTCTTCTTGCCAAATGCATGCGCCATGTGAATTCTGTGTTCTAATTGGGAAATAAATAATTAAATAAACAATGTCCATGAAGAAATAAATTTATTTTGTCAGTGTAAAGGCTAGGATGGTTAGTAAATACCCCTAAAAGATTAATCACACAATTAAGGGCAACAGAATTTATGCCTCCTTTGCTTCTGCAAGTCTTCAAATTAGTAAACTGGCAAATATGGGGCTGGCCAATGTGATACTAAAAATTGACAACTATAATAATACTAATGATAATAAGAAACTACTATCATAAAAGATGACAAAAGAATTTTACCATAGATAACCTCAACATAATTTAGAAGCTGGGCCACTAAATTCAGCCTTTGCAAAGCTCCTCTAAGATGGACCCACCCACTAAGCTGCGAGAGGGTCTAAACTTAAAATTAACAACCTTGTTGCCAAATCATTAGAAGGGACGTAGCAATCAAATGAAGACTACATCTCTCCCTCTACCATTACACCCAACCTGTATGTCACTCCTCAGGAACTCCATGATTAAATATAAAAGCACCAATATATTTCCTACCAATTCCCATCTCCACAGAAATGGCTACAATGTTGTGGGCTCTCCTTCTAGTTGGTATTAGTTTTCCACAATTCCTTACCAATGCACAAGCACCAGTGGCCACGCCGTCTACCTTGCCAACCACAACACCATCTGCACCGTCCAATTTGCCAGTTGCAACACCACCTACAACGCCATCTGCACCATCTACTTTGCCAACTGCAGCACCACCTACTGCCACCACACCATCTGCAGCAACACAGCCACCCGTAAAGGCAGCAACCCCCCCATCTGCGACAACTCCTATATCATCCCCATCTCCTAAAGTAGCACCAACAGTAAGCCCAACCACCCCACCACCAAAGAATCCACCTGTTTCAACTCCATCACAACCACCAGCTCTACCACCAGCTTTACCACCACCCAAGATCTCTCCCACACCAGTCCAAGCACCAGCCCCTGCAAAGGAGACACCAGCACCAGCACCAGCACCACCTAAGGTAGCACCAGTGCCCTCACCACTGAAGGCACCACCAACGCCAGCGCCAGCACCAGCACCAGTTAAAGAGACACCCGTTCCAGCTCCAGTCTTAGTGCCCACACCTGCTCAAGCGCCCACCAAACACAAGAAGAAAAGGAAGCACAGGCACAAGCATAAGAAGCATCATGCACCAGCACCAGCACCTACTGTTCCTAGCCCCCCAGCACCTCCTACAGTGGTAGACACGGAGGAAACAACACCAGCACCATCACCAAATCCGGTAACGCCTTTAATTAGTTGGATTGCCATTGCTATTATTTTTCCCAAATTGCTGAGGAACTAATTTATAAATGGTATATAAATGCTATATAAATTTCTGAATGAAGTTAGATATTGATGATGTTACTTCTCACATCAAAATGTTTTTAGTGACCCTTCCTTTTTTTCTCAACTCACAGAATGGAGGACATGCACTACATCAGCAGGGAGGAAGGCCTGGAAAGTGGATGAGTACAGGATTAGCAGTTGTCATTCTGCTGACTATTACAGGATATAATTCCTAGAAATCTTATATGATGAACCATTGATTTGTTGTTATAATGAAAAGAGATGATTATTTCATATGTATAACAAAAGATCAATTCAAAGATTTCTTAGACATAGGAATGAATAATAAGGAGGGTGAGCCAAATTGAGGTTTTGTAATTCCAATTTTTGAATGGTTAATGTTAATGAAGACAGATTTTGAATTACAACAACAAACATGGAACTATCAAAAAAGAAAATCAGAATAACATAATGAGTTGATTGCCACATATCAAACTTGATCAGTATTTGAGTCTGGATTGATTTCCTCCCGTAAGTCATACTCAACCATGAGGCCAAGGTTGTCAACTAATTTGTGATGACGGAGACAACCTGCGCACTGATGAAAGCACAACCAGTTGGTCTAAATGAAAATAAGAACCTTAAAATTCAAGGTTGTCATAAATTGTTATGCATGGGTTTTATGTAAATAAATGAAAATATCAGACTTATCTTTTGATGAACTATTCAACAATCCAACTGGAAAAGAATTACAGAGTACCATCTTAGCTATTTGTGTTATAGAAACGGCCTGACCCAAGTCAAAGATCAGGAAGAACATAAAAATTGTTGTATACCATAAATTACTCTTTCTCTTTTAGAATCCATTTGGGTCTTGATGCTAGCTCAAAACCAGGCAAGACTTCATCTTATGGATATTTAAGTTGATTTTCATAAGCTATAAGATTCATGAAAACAAACTGTGTCCCTAAATATTATTGAAAAACTTTACTTTAAATAAGATGATAAAACTGCAAGTCTCATCCCAGTAGTTGATATTGGTTTGGTGCATACTCTGTCTTCTAACTTAAGTCATATTAATTTCACTCAAAGTCATATTTGACACCTTACCCAACAATAAGAAGTATCCTTTTGTTCATTTAGATTAGTATTTCACAAACAGTCCTGAAAAAATAATTGAAGGGAAATGAAGACCCAATAATCATGAAGAAACATCCCACATGAATTCAAGGAAAAGAATTATAAGTACCTGTACGTAAATAAGGCCCCGCTCATAAGCTAATCGATTTACAAGCCTCTTTGTTCTTTCACCACATACATTACAAGTAAATTGTACAAGCAAACTTCTTCTTGGAAGTTTTATGTCAATATTTGCACCCTACAGCATGGAAAAGTTAAAAAAAAAAAAAAAAACTCTATAGAAAATGAACAGAAACAACACACTACGTGCTAACTCATAACACCATCCACGTGAGATTAAATATGTCATATAACTAAAAGTATACGTAGATGGTGTTATAAAGAGTTGTCACGTAATGAGTTAAAGCAAGATGACTACTATCCATAAAAAATTGCATCACGGTTTTTCAAACCATAGCTAAATATGTAGATTTCTTTTTTTAGGAACATTTGTGCATACATCCTGTGTGCATAACATAAGCTGTCCTGTTTTCAATAAAAATGAGCAAAACATGTAGGATTATGAATATTGCATACCGTGGGTTCCGATTGGGGATGAGTCTCAGAAGTATCTTCAACCAATTCTGAAACCGCGAATAGGCAGGCTCGCTTGGGCTTGGACTTGGACTTGGACTTGGTGGAGCTCGAGAGTGTTATGGAAGCAGAAACGCGGCGCACAACGATATTTATGGGTTTGTAGGTGAGGTTTTGTGTGGGAGAGGAGAGACTAGGAAACGGCGGTGCCGGAGAGATACGCCACCCACTTGTCGTTACCGCCATCGTTGTTTTCGATTTTTTGTACCTCTCAACTCAGATTCGCTCTCTTTTCTGCTTCACGGCTTAATTTTTATTTATTTTTTTTAGCTTAAATGAAAATGTAAATTGGTAATAAATTAGGCAATTCAAACTATTAGGTAAAATTTAGTTACAGTTTTTTAGGTTAGGTGTATTAGATTTTTTAATTGAATTTAAATATATAATTGTATTAAAAAATAATATCAATTGTCTTCATTAGTTAATACAAGCTCGTGTTTGAATTTAATTGAAAAACCTAATGTACTAAATTTTAAAAAATTATCTAAGTTTTATCCTTAATTTATTATCCCCACTTAAATTATAGGTAATTTTCACAAATAAATAAATCTCATTTTATGTAATTTTGTGAAAAATGGAGTGGAAGCAGCCGTAGATTAATAGAAATAGAGCGTGTTAGAAAACCAAGTTACAACCTCACACTGGTAACCCTTATGAATAAGCCACCATTGCGGTGGTCTCATTTCATGTATTATATATCTTCGTCAAACAAAACAATCATAGGTAATCGAGTAGGGTCTTTCTATTTCCCCCACTTTTATTGGCTAACTGACTCTTGGTCTTAACTAGTTTTAGCCTTTTAGCTCCTTTCTAACTTTCTTAGATGAAATGATTTTAGATGATATTCTTATAAATTTTGTTCATTCATCTCCTTGCTTCACTTAAAATTAATCTTTCTTAGCTCCTCTCTCTTTCATTGCCTGTTTGGTTTCTTCTCAATTGTACACTTTTATCTTTAGTGTAACTGGAACTCCCACTTCATGTGGTGGTCAAGATCCGGGGTCCAATAATTCCTTCTTTTCTCTTTGGATTTTTTTCTGTATTTTGCTTTAAAAATGAAATTAAACCTAAATTACTTATCGAAAGAATTGAAGCTAAATACTTCCAAAGTGGAAATGAATAGTTACTCATCTACTTCACTTGGAGGGTGTGATCATACCAACATTAATGCATTGGATCTCATCAAAACTCCGCAGTTAAGCGTGATTAATTTAGCAAAAAAAAATTCTACTTCACTTGGGACATTTGGAATTATGAAATCATATGGAAAATAAATATTTTGACTTTTATCGTTTCCATAACATATCAAATAATTTTATTTTCTTGTGTGTGGTGTGGTATCTAAGATGAGTACAAGCAAGCCAGAGAATAAGGTTAATACATACATAATTTGTCATGCATAAGTAGGCATTAAAGAGCAATGATAGTTATATACTTACGGTCTATTTGTTTACGTAAATAGATTTCCTGAAAATATTTTTCAATTTTCAGGTGTTTAGGGCGACAGGTTAAACAGAAAACAATTTTTGGGTTGACTAAAAAACCACAAAGCAAAAGCCATAAATTGATTTATGCTCCAAAACATAGGAGCAGCTGAGGACCCCACCTTGAGAGTCTGTTAACCCTAGACCAACCCACCACCTCGCTGCAAATCAAAAGGCCCTGCCTAACGACAAGGAGCAACCGTCTCTCTCTCTCTTGATCTTGGATTGGCGAGAAGCCACGACCAAATCGACAAGAAGCCAACTCCATCGACGAGTCTAGAGCAAGATCAGAACAACGAAGAACCCATGACCAAATCGGCAATGAACCCAGGGCTCTATGTGTTTTGATTTTGTGAAATCTACAAATATTTTTGTTTATATCAAAACATATAATCCCCAATAATTTATTTTTTGTTTAATTTTGGTTGGTTATTGTGAGATTGGTATGGTGAATTTTATGTTCATATTACATTTTGCAAGATCTGCAAATATGTTTTTTTCTTTTTTCCTTACATGCTAAAGGCTTGAAAATGTTTCCAAAGCATTTTTAGGAACACAACCAAACACTAGAAAATAAATTATTTTCCTTGAAAATTTTCCGTTGAAAACCCATTTATGTAGAAATAAATGCACCTTAGAGTTTGTTTGGGTTAACTGTTCAAAAAAGTGCTTATTTAAAAAAAGTGAGATTTTAAAATGTACATTTTGAAAACACAATATTTAAAAACATAGTTAAGCGTTTAGATAAGGTTAGTTAAAAATTGTTGTTTATAAAAAAACTTGACCATGTTATTAGAGTAATGGTACACAAACAACATTCTTCACAATTGTTAAGTTGTCAGGTTGTAATTGGTTCTTATATAGGCCTATCATTAATATCAATTTATTGTCTAACATTAAAAATTTGTCACATTGTGAAGTATGTGTGAAAATTGTTATGTTAGTAGAGTTTCTAATGATTATCTTATCATTTTTTTTTTCAATATAATAAATATTAAAAATTATATTATTATTTTTGGTAAATAAAATTATTATTATTATTGAAGATACTAATTAAAAAAAAAAATGTTTATAACCTATGAAACAAGCATCTAATGTCTTAACTAGCCACTTGGGTATTCGGCCCAGTGGTAATCCCTCTCCCCAAAAAGCCCTACCCTTCTATGAGGGTATGGATTTGACCCTCGGGATCTTCAAAATATACGTTTGTGTGAGTTTAGATTATAATTTTTATCATATATTATTATTATTTTTTTAACCTTGGGTGTTTGGGCCAGCGTTCCGTAGATACGCACACCTATTAAGATAAACGCCAGGCAATGCCTTGGGTAGGTGGTCCTGAGAAGACTCGAACTAGTAACCATTGGGGGAGCACACCCAAGGCCGGACAAGTTGAGCTACCCCTCAACTTTGACTATGATGTTGACCTATAATGAAATAACTTTATTAGAGGGCATAGGAAATGATGTTTCAAGCAAATGAGGTCAGAGGGCATAAGTGTAAAAAACATAGGAAATCTGCGTTTATAAATGTGACGTTTTCAAAAAGCTGGCCACACCTCCGATTTTAAAACAGATTTTGTTAGCGTTTGTTAAAACATAGGTGGTTAAAAATCGCAACGCCAAACATCTCTGTTTTTGCGTTTTTGACAAAAAAGACGCATTTATCTCTAGCAACTGAGGGGCCAAACAGACACTTAGTCATCATCTAAGAAAAAGAATTGCAAATATTATAGAGAGGTGTTATTTCCACACCCATTAATGATATTTCCGCACCAATGTTGCGGAAATATTATAATGGGGTGTGGAAATATCATTAGCCATATTATAACCAATTGATTATAATATTCAGCAAAAAAATTATTATAGTCATTTTGAAAGAAGGATTTAATATGTTTTTTAAAACAATAACTAATAGGACAAATAATCATTTAATTTTATTGGGAATCATTAGAGTATACAAATTAATCATAATGGATTGCTCTATCTTAGTAAGAAAACTAAAGGAGTTTGTTGATTTAATTATCTTCATGACGTAAAATTTATTATGGTAATACAATGAATTTTGTTAATGAGTATTATAGGTTTCAGAGAAGTTATTAAAATCATTAAGAAAATCAATTGAGGAAACACAATTAGTTTTTTGAAAGATGGTTTTGTCAATCATTTTTTCAATGGAGTTTACGTTTTCCTTTTAGATAATGATATGTTTTGGGATGCCAATTTAGAACCCTTGACACAAAATTAGAATAGATTTAAAATTTATTGTGGGACAATTGGTAGAAAATTAGAGTGAACTAGTCGCAAACCCGTGTGATGTACGAAAAAATTACTTAAAATGAAATCTAAAGAATAATTATTGGTCAAAATATGATTTTTTCTGTCTTTTATATTTTGTCTAAATATAAAAATTGATAATTATTAAAAGACATTTATTATTATTGTGTTTATATATAAAATATATTATAGTATTAGGCATTTATTATGATTGTGTTTATATATATGGAACAATATATTATTTCTATTAAAGAAAATATAATGTGTCAAGATTCTAATGAGATGTTTAATTATAGAAAAAAATTTAAATTCAATTAAAAAATATATATTAAAATAATGAGGTGTAAAATTGTGAGAGCAGCTTATGTGACGCAATATATGAGGTCAACCAAAAGTAAAAAAAGGTTTCGATTTTACATTATAGTATAGATATAGATTAGGTTAATCCTTTGTTGGAGCTTCCACTAGGAACATACCTCAATTTTCTTTTTCTTGCATTACACATCATTTATAAGCATACAGTGTAACCATTAGAAAACAATCCACGTGTGGATGTTGATGCAAATTAGTTGTTCAACTGTGTTAACAGGGTGCCAAAAATGTCCCTACAAAGCAGGGCTGTTTCAAGCAAGATAGTACTTCTTTTTGTTGTTAGTGGTGGTGTTATTGTTGTTGTTGTTGTTGTTGTTGAGTAAGCAAGCAGGACAGAATGTCAGTAAAAGAGAAAAAAACCTAAACATCTGTAACAAAGAGGTCAACTAGATATTAACACAATGCGTTTTGCATTACTTTTATCTTCATTGTTGAATAAAAATTTTGTATATAGGTATGGAACCTTGTTTCCCAAATACAATGACTAATATGAAGAACGAGGTTCCTCTTGGGCGTATTGGTCCAAAAACATTTTATGATCCCGAATTGAATTCCATAAGCTACTGTTGCTAATGGGGCATCAATCTTCCTCATCCACTTCATGGAAAGGAAGTGGTACTGTCTTGACTGCCCTGAACTTGCCTGCATTATTGAGATGCTCATTCTCCAACCTGGACAATTGGAACATTAATTTTTTCATAAGAGCATTGAAAAGGTTATATGTTTTTCCATATCAATTTTAATGTGATTGTGCACAAGAGGCTATATTATGATTACCTGAAAAAATTCCACAGCCCCCTTCTAATCACTTCAAGGGCTGCTAAAAATAGTGTAGTGACTCTTATGTCAACATTTTCAAAACTGGAATGGAGAACAGTTTGCAACCAAGCAAGCCTGAGAATAAGGTTCAATCCCTGCATAGCATACAAAAGTTTCACTCAATATATGGCTTTGATAATGAAAGGGCACATAATTTGTAACCCAAAAAGAATTTTTTTTGATAGAATGTCTATTAAATCTCAGAGAACCTCTAATTTCTATGTTCTTATCTTGTTTTTTGTGAACTAGAATGAGAATCTTACATGAGATTGTAAAATGGCATTATCTGTGTTTTATTTTAAGAATATGTTCATTGCCCACTTTGTGATGTTTTATCTTGTTCATCAAAAATAGCCAAGTTGGTTGTCTGAACAGAATCACTTGGTAGTTGGTAATGTCAATAATATGCCAATGGCCCATGGAATCTTACTATAATGTCCTAATTTAAATAGAGAAAAGGGCCACAGCATATACCATGGAGAAGTAGTAAATGATCTTTCGCCGTAGCATTAATTCATTCCGAAGCCAGGGGTTCTTGGAATTCATTTGGAGCAAACCCCAGTCCTTTACAAAGTCCCAGTACAATTGGTACACTGTTGCAGCACTGGACACGATCACAACAAGACAGAGCCATCCAACACCTCCTTTTTCTTTCTCATAGGCCACCTTGGCTCCAGCTGCTAACATTGCTGAGACATATTTTCCTAGGTTGATAAGGTGACTTGTCTGTCCCTCATCAAACCATCGCCGAGCACACTGCAAGTTCAATTATTTTTGGAATTAGAAGATTGGTGTATCATTTGATACACTGAAATTTATCAATTTCATAGTTCAGATTAAATATTACAGATTTAACAATATACCTGCATTGCTCTCCAGTAATATGGTAGAAAGGAAACTGCATAAGCAAGATCCCGGTAATTCTTGGTGCAATACCCATAGTCCTCAGTTTTGTAGCTCTCAGTTATGTAGTAACACGCCACATATTCAAGATTTCTGAGCATTGGAACCTGTTTTGAAATAATAAAGGCATTTTATTATTGATCTGTAAGATTTAAGGCATCTAATAAGCATTTAGATGAGTAACTGTTGCTTAGTGCTTAAACCAACCTGACTACAAAGTTGATCAGCCATGAAGAAGTCCAGCATTACAACCTGCAGACCATAAGATAAATGAATTAGTTGATGGAATTCTAGGAATCATGATTGCAATTGATTTCAATTCCATGGATAACATTGAGTATAAGTCTATTAGTACCTTGTAGAGAGGTGATAAAATGATGTTCCTTAACACACGTAGGAAACGATAACGGCTTGATTGATAGAAAATATTGAAGGGGCACACAAGTAACAGCAAGAAGGTCTGACATAAAAGGACAAGGTCAATTTAGTAGTGTGCTATCTTTAAACAAAATTATTGAACAGATAATTAAAGGCCTATTCTCTACTAATGTGCATTAAGATTAATTAAGAAATTACCAATAAGAGAAGACCCGGGATAGCTTGGACTAGGGTTTGGCCTCTGGTAAGTACTGACAAATGAACAAACATGACCCCCATTACAGCAGTCATCGAGGCGGTACATATTAAGAACACATCTCTGTACTTAAGCTCCTTGGTGGAGCTTAGCTCAAATATAAAGGTATAGTTTATACGAGCCTTTCTCCAAGCAAAAATGTTGCAGCCATATAGAAAGAAGTGTAAGAACAGTAGGCTGAACATACTGCAATTAAAGGATAAGTTTGTTTTATTAGCCACCTTTCAGACATCACATTATGAAATTAAATCTGATAAGTTTTGTAAAAATGTTATATATGTAGCTAGGGGTACTTGCCTGAGTACGGGATACACAGTTTCCATGTAAATAGATTTTGGGTTCGGTCTGTACACATCCCTCATATGAGCCATGATGCAATAACCAGCAAAAAGCGCTAAGAAACATCCAGTGAATAGCCCTGGTCATATATGAAGAGATTAGGCTTAATTAAAATTGTATCAATTGAGTCATAGGGGACAATAATCGTATAGATTTCGATTTAATTAGTACAATAATATTTGTTAAAGTACAGATTATTTATTCTTAACAATGGAGGATTACAATGATTATATATATATATATATATTTTGCAAAGCAATGATCAATTACTAGACCTCCCCCAACCAGGAAAAAAAAAAAAAAAATCCCCAGCGTGATCATGCAAAGCTGTTAACTTCAACAAACTTTATGTGTGTGCAGGGCCATAGTGCAAACCTACGGTGGATTACAATAATTAACATTTGAATAATTAAAAGGAAGTTAATGATGTTTCATAGAAAGTCATGGAGTCCTAGTGTCCAAGGAGTACGTCGTAAATGGGTACTTAGTACTTACACTTTTTTCAAGGTGTCCATGCAACATTATACTTGGTACCACACTCAGGAAACTAACTAGGGCTGCCCTATGGGTGTTGATGGCCCTTTTAAGGTTCAATTTTTAAAGTTTTACAGTCAAATTTGTCTCAAACATAACACATTGGTGTACCATGGGACCTATGCTTTATCATCCACCCAAAAAAGTGGACCAGTCACTGCCCTTCAATATTTGAGAGATTATAAGTGGCCTAGTAATGGGTCCATTATTTGGTTTCTTTAAAATCTATTTGGTTACAAAGTGAAAAAGCTTAATGATTGATATATAATTTAGATAATGTCACTTAAAAATGTTGTCTGGATTGAATAACATTGATTTTGTTGATATCCCAAATTGTATGAATACTTTGGGAATTGGAACTCACCAATGAAGAAGGTAACAGAGTGTGAGTCTTTATGCTGTTGTGGTTTAAGATATTTCATGGCCTTTCTTCGGTCTTCTTCAGCAAAGTGCTTGATAAATAGTTCCTCAACTTCGTCTGCTAAGTTCATTACCTGTCATTTCTGAGTCTAATAAGTAAAATAGACAATGCTTCACAAAGTTGTTCTTGAATGATCTAAGTGTCAGACAAGCAGATCTAATTTTGATCTATATGATCTGTGGTGCAGACATAAATTATAGGATCAATGGCCACTTGACATTGTCGGTAAATTTTTCATCTGAAAGTTGGATGGTGTGGTGGCCAACACATTAACATGATCCAATCATAATATCATGCAAATTTGTTCTTTATCATTGAAAAAGCATGATAGGTTTTAGATATTTCAGATATGGTAGCTACTAGCTATAGCCTTTTTTTATTTATTTATTTATAAATTTTGCTTTATGCTTTACCTTGTCTGAACTATTGAAATAGGAGCTCTCAACTACTTTATGATAAATTGGAAGAACTTGTTTTCCAATGACCTGAAAAACACAAACAAAATCACTTTTCATTCACATATGCCAAACCAAAATGAAACACTCAAATAAAACTTGTAGAATAATTGCACCCATTTACTTACTTTGTCAAACTTCTTCAAAATCTTTATAAAAGCAAGCATGTTCAAGGTCCTGAAATTCATTTTTATTGTGGACAACACGTAAGATCCTCACTGAAATTAAAAATAGTGTAGCTATATATGATTTTTATTTTTATTTTTTTAAAGATTATTATACCTGTAAGTATTGAGATAGCCTAAACCTTTATAGAGCTCAACAAAAGCTCCTCTAATCATCTTCTCTGCATGATGCAACTTTGTTCTATTAATATGAAACTTACGGCCTTCTGGACCGCATTTTTTTGAGGACTGATTCACAAAATCTTCCCAAACTAAATAACTAATTGCTGAGAAGGTACGAGAGGGTGTTGTGAGAGGAATGTTTATCCTTAAATTCTTTCCTTGGCAATTGAAAACACGTCGTCCTGAGAGTGTTCTCATTTTCCCATCCTCTCTTTTCATTTGCATCGATTTCACCAATGGGTCCTCTGATCTAGGAGACTCTGTAAATGCCACTGCCACATCATTCTTTTCAATGTCATCTATGTTGTTGTCTTGTGGCTGCAGCTCTAGTTCTGTTCTGTCCTTAACGGATTCCTCATCTGTAGCCATGTAACAAAAAAAATGTGACAAAATTAAAGATCATCAAAATCATGTATTAATTTATAAATGAACTAAAATTGTTTCAAATTAGTACAAATAAATTAATACAGAAATGTGGCCTCTAGTAGGCTTACTAAATGGCAGTTATAAATAATCATGTGAGAAAAGCTTTGAAATGGTTACCATGCAAAAGTCAAAGTTGAAACACATTATTTGTTTCTCATAATTTGTTTGTAATTGAAAGAGACAGAGTTGATTATGTTATGTACCACATGTTATGGTGCATGAAATAGACGGATCCTCCTCCTTGGAGTCCTGGACAATAACTCCTTGGCCCCGTTGTTGCTTGAATGCTGTTTTGAGCTCAATTAGGATCTCCATTTGTTTCTTCAAGGACTCCCCTCTATCCATGAACTCACTCTCCTTTTTTTTGAAGAACCGATTCACTTTGTTAAGTTGGAGGTCCAAACATGAAAAAAATTCTTTGGTAGCATCAGTATCAGCAAATTGCTCAAGCAATTCAGTCTCATACATGTCCCCCTTACTAGCCGATGATGCAAGTTTCTTATGAACCTGATATAAATATAGTACACCACATTATTAGTCCATATATACATGAAAAATAAATAGGATACTTAATTAGTATGTAGAATTTAAAAAGAAAAAATAGAGAGAAATTTAAAGAAGTAATTAATACTTGAATTGCTCCATGGTCTTTATGTTGATGACCAAATAAAGTGAACTTCTTAACAGAGGAGAAGAGGGTATTGGGTATAGAGTTATGAGTTTGTTGCTTGGTGGGTGTGTTGTCAGTAGTAGTGTTAAGTAGATGGATTTTTTTGAGGTCTTTTTTGAGTTGCCAATAATCAACAAAAGCTTCTTTCCATTCAGGCACAAGCTGACCCTCAAACTGCTTAGAAAACTTCACCATCTTCTTGAATTCTAAGAGAAAAGCATGTGACTGTGGCTGTGGCTGTGTATGTTGTTTGTTGTAGGATAAGTTTTGTGAGTGTGTTTCAATGGAAGGCCATGATGACATTTATGGGATGGGAAAAGGGGCATAAGAATATTTGCACTCGTACCAGATGCTCACAGCACATTCTAAAATATCCTCAGAACTTATACTTTCCTAAGCTTCCCCCACTTGAAACCTTAGCTATAGTGGTTAGGTTCGCCGGAAAAATGACCTAACCACCACCACTTCTCGACCAAAACATATATTCTTGAGAATAAGATTTTGGCCTAAGATTTTTGAAGAGGGTGGAGGGAGAATTTAAAGTGAATTTTAGTGGGACCAATGCCCTCTTTCATATGCATGAAAAAAGAATGGCTTAGAAGGCATAATTTGTCATTTTTGGGCTACTTTCCCTTTGCTAAGTATATAACTCTTTAATTATTTTACTAGTTACTGCCAAACACTCCCTTTCTGTTCCACGAGCAGTAAGTATATAAGCTTATGAGATAAAGGGCATTTTTGGGCACCTGATAAGCAAATGCCCCATCAGCTAGTCAAGAGTTTCTCATTTTTATCAAAGAATTCCTTATTGGCTAAATTAATAAGATATAACCACACAAAGGTGATCACCTCTAATTAGACCACCCCGATTTCCACTCAAAAAGGATAAATATAGTCTCAATTATTTTTCCATAGCCACTTTCAATAACCATGCATGCTTTTTAGTTTTGCAATGTAAAGTAGGAAAGATATATATATATCTATATGATGTATTTGGCTTGTATAAGATCACTACCTATAATGTTATCCATCATTAGACATTAGTAATTCATCCATGTTTGACAATTTGATTCGTAAGAGTTGATTTTTGGACGGTAGTGGAAACACGACAAACTTGTACCTCTCGAATTGAATAAAAAATTGGAAATCAGAAACATTAAATTGAAATTTAAAAGAATAGAAACAATTTGTATCATTAGTGCTAATAAAGGCCATTAACGATAGTAGTGATTATATCCCATATAATGTTAATGTGGCTATATATATATATATATCCCATACAATGTTACTTTTTCTTCCCTTCTCCCTTCTTCTGTTGGTCCTTTAAAATTAAAGAAGGTGATTTGCTATAATCTACCATAATTAATCATATCATATGTATATTGGTTCTTAAGGACCCCTTTCTTTTTTTTATAGATGAATGTCCTTAATTAATAAACCTAAATTAGGCACATGTGATTCCAATATATTTTACGTACGCGGTTTTCATATCATTGGACTATTCCTATACTAAAAGCAAGTGGATATCATTCCCATAATAATGTGTACTTAGGATATGTGATAACATTTTATAAGAGAGAGAGAGAGAGTGTGTGTGCTAGTATAGTTCTAGAGAGAAGGTTCCATATGTTCTGTTCATTTGTTAAATTGTTCCAAACCCACACTCGCCAACTTGTCAACATGAGAACTTCCACCAAAGCTACATTTAACCAAAAAAAAAAATGTAGCCGTTGTTATGTTGCCCCCATTATCCTCTATATCTCTCTCTCTCTCATCTTTTTTCTTCCTAGACATGGAATGCAACATCAGCGTTGTAATTGTGGAAACTTGACAGCGTGCTCAAGGTGGATGACTCAAAGATACGCTATTGTTTTTTTTTTCTTTTTCTGCAATACCTATTCTGTCTCTCTGTCCCACCTATTTGATGTTTCATGCACATATCCTCCTTCATATCCATAGATTTTTTAAGTAATGATTTGATGCCACATATATAATATGTTAGTAATGATTTGATGCCACATATATAAAATGTTAGTAATGATTTCTCATTTTAGTTATATGTTCCACAAGAATTTGCAATTCCCACAATTACCCTTAACTTTTCTCATTTGTTAAATTTTTATTTGTTGATGTGAGCAAGATTCAATTTCAAATCTCTTGCAAAATAATAAGTGATTTAATCATGTGGAGTCCTCTGCAAACCCTAGGGTTTATTTTATTTAATTTTTGATAAATAAAATAAGGGTAGGTGAGGGGTGACCTAGGGTGATTCCTCTCCCTGAGCACTACCATGGGCACCTCCTACCTGTGGGGAAGCCAATCATGAAGGGCATGTTAGGAAGGCAGATGATCCCGCAAGAAAGCTTTGAGTCATAGCTTATTCTCGCCCCATCCAAATGCCATGGAGGTTGGGGATTCGAACTTATGCTAAGAAACCTGCCAAGGAGTCACAAGTCCATTCCACCAACCATTGGGCCACCCACTTGGATGGTTTTGAGAGAGAGAGAGAGAGAGAGAGAGAGAGAGAGAGAGAGACGTCCTTGTCTTGTACAAGATTTTGTCCCTCTAATAGCGTAGGTTTGGTCCTTATTGCGTAGGGTTACGGTGACGATCTGGTTCAATGGAGGAATCCCTAAAATAACTTTTACAACGGGTCTCCCTCACTGTAGAGGAGGAAGTAAAAATACAGTTCCAAGGCCAAGTTGTCCAGCCTTTGCGAGATTGATGGCCACATGTGGTTGCGGCCAAAGTCTTGACACAGAAACGAATTAACTCTGAGGCCATGAAATGAACCTTGACAATGCTTTGGAAGCTAGGTGCTCTGAAAAGCTTCACCAAGATGGTTGACAACTGTTTTCTCATCGAATTGGATGACATGTTCGACAAGAAATGAGTGATGTCCAACAGTCCATGGATGTTTGACAAACAATTAGTGATTCTCCAGGAGTTCGATGGATCGCGGGCTCCTGTGGACATCATACCCACAAAGGCTCCCTTTTGGATTTAGACTCATGGCTTAACCTTACTAGGGATGACAAAGAAAGTAGGGAAAGATATTGAGCGATCCATAGGGACGATAAAGAGGGTGGATGCAACGAAGGAAGGTATTGGATGTGTAGATTTCCTACGAGTTTGAGTCATCCTTGATACCACGTAGCCCCTTCAATGGTTTAAAAATGTAATGCTCGAGTGTCAATCATGTTTGGGTGCAGATGAAGTACGAAAGACTCTCTAATATATGTCTTGCTTGTGGATGCACGAGAAAGATTGTAGTGTCTACCACTGTAACCAAGACAAGTTCTATACATAAGGATTTTCGTACAGGGAATGGTTGCGTGCGACAATGGGTTATAAATGAGAGCAAGCACCAAGTCTTAATGAGTCATCACCATCATCACCAACATCCAAAGTTGGCTCTCGGGGGCCAAGACAATCGCAAGCTGGTGACAATTGGCTTTAGGACAGGACACACGATGAAGTAAGAGGGTGCACAAGTCAATGGCGATATCCCCGTAGTTACGTATCCTACACTGTATAATTTTCGGGATGCGATATGGATATAGGTCACAAGCGTAAATCACGAGGATTCTGTGGGACCAATACAAGGCCTTGATCCTGCGTACATAATAAGTAGCATCTCGTGGAACTTTCAGGGGCTTGGGAACCCTCGGACAGTCCGAGCACTAACGGGCCTAGTGCAACATGAAGACCCCACCATTGTCTTCCTCTTAGAGTAGAAAGCAAGAATGAGACAGATGGATTGGATCAAATGGCACTTGGGTTTCTCTAATGGGTTCTACATAGGACACAATTGGGGCTTGTCAATGTTTTGGAAGACCAGTTGTGACTTAGAAATCAAGAGTTATTCTCACAACCATTTTGATGCAATAGTGAAAGAGCATCTTAATGCCTTTTGTTGGCTAGCCTGGGGATTTATGGCCAACCTGACACTCATTTTAGAAGAGAAACTTGGAGTCTTATGGACACACTCCACCAACAACACTTGGGAACATGGATGTGTTTGGGAGATTCAACCAGATCTTGAACTCTTTGGAAAAGAAAGGTTTAGCTAATAGACCTTATGAGCAGATGCTAGCATTTCGAGAAGTCTTTCATAGATGTGATGATGTTAATTAATTTGTCACAAACAAAATAATATTCATTTTTTTTCTTACTATGTTATTTTCCAAGATTTTCATTATTTCATTAGAATAATTGTAACACCCTATAATGAGGTGCCAAGCTTGTTATGGGAATCTGTTAGTTGGTTGTAAAACCGTGAGGGTATAGCTCTCGGGCAAGCTGGTGGTAGAGTTAGTTTTTTATTTTATTTTTTATTGTTAAATCTTGAATACAGAAAATATCAACCCTAAGATTAAGTTTCTCTCAGGGCTAGTCAATTTCCTTCCTATTTCCTTTAGCTTCTAAATTCTTCTTTACTTCAAATTGGTATTAAAGTGCAGATGGTGCTTACCTTGCCATTGGAGTTTGCTTGTTAATAACCTTGGGTTGTTCAACATCCACCAAATCTTTAAACCGATGGTGCCGATTCGTGGAAACAAGAACAAGAAAGTGATTACTAAGCCTAAACCACAATTTAAAGACAATCATGAAATTGCACATGAGGAACTACAAACCTCGAGGGATGCTAATTTTGATGCTTTGAGGAAGGAACTAAATGCTCTCACCAAGGCGCTACTGAACCAACAACTACATAATCGGGTGGAGGAATCTGATCTTGAAGATGAATTCGAGAATCCTTTTGCTAGGCCAAATCACCAGCAGTAAAGATGAGGGAATTATCATGTGTGAGTACTAAGCCCTATATCACGGCGTGCGAGGGAACAACCAGACCACCAATTACGTAGTCTTAGACCTTAACACACCTAAGATCACAAGGTACACCATCTGGGTTTTCACCGTGGAGACTACAAGAGGAGCATGGGTTTTGAGCACCATCGTGGGTCAAGTTATGGGCCTCTACATGCACCTAGCCTATGCCACCCACAATCATGCCATGTTGGTCATTTTAGGAGTTTCAGGCATGGCCTAATCCTAGGTCCAAGCTCGAAGCGGAAACAGAACCTAGGGTTTGATCATTCAACCCTTTTTGGTTTCGATCAAGCTTAATACCCACTAGATTTGGGTTGCGATCCTCTTGGCTTCTATCGAGCACCTCCAAAATTTGGCCAAGCACCACACCAACCTAACATAGATCGTGACCGCTTTGCACCACCATGACTTGAGTGGCCACAATGGGAGAGTAACTTTAGGATTTAACTCCTTGAGTTCCATGGAAACATCTACCCAAAGGATTTCGTCGATTGGGATAAGCACAGTGGAGAGGGTTTCGAGTACTATGAAGTTCCTGAATCCAAGAGAGTTAAACTAGTGGGTATCAAGCTTAGAGTTCAAGCATCTGCTTAGTGGGAGCAGATCTACGTTCACTGATTAAGCTGTGGTAAACCCAAGGTGCAATCTTGGACCAAGATGAAGAAGAAACTCTTAGAACAATAATCATGGTGGAGATGGTTTTTGAGTACTATGAAGTTCCCGAATCCAAGAGATTTAAACTAGTGGGTATCAAGCTCAGAGGTTGAGCATCTTTTTGTTGGGAGCAGATCAAGTTCATTGATTACGCCAAGGTAAACCCAAGGTGCAATCATGGACCAAGATGAAGAAGAAACTCTTGGAACAATTTAACCCTTACAACTATACCCAACAGTTGTACCAATCACTTCACAATCTGAGACAAACCAGATCTATGGAGGAATATAGTGACAAATTCTACCAATTAGTCGTGAGAATAGATTTGATGGAGTCATCAGTGGGCTCAAATTACCCATTGCTTGTCCTTAACATCTACCTCACAATGTCTTAAGCTTATAGTCGAGCCCTAATGGTGGAGAAACAATTAGTTAGGAGAGTACCAACAACTAATTACAACTCCAGACCCAGTAATCCAATACCTACAGTCTTGGCTCAACGCAAACAATGGCCTTAATATTAGACCATCAAACAACACACTCAAGGAAATCCTAGTGCTTACAACTGAGCAATCCTAATGGATAATAGTGTGAGTACCTTCAAATCCTTCAAATGCAGCGAGGTAGGTCATAAAGCCAATGAGTGAAGTAAGCCACTGTTGTCTAAGGGTAGAGCTCTCATACTGAAGGATGTTGTTGAGGATGAGGAAGAAGGAGAATCTGGTAATAAGTTGGTAGAAGGTGATGAAAAATAAGAAAAGGGTTTGTCTCTTGTAATGAAGAAAACTTTGTTGGCACAAAGGAAGGAAGATGATGAGGAATGGTTGAGGGATAATATTTTATATTCCTCGTGTAGTATTCTAGAAAAGGTTTGCCAATTGTTGATAGTGAGTCTAGAAGGCATGAAGAAACTTGGGCTCAAAATAGAGGAGCACCCTCATCCATACAAGTTGTCATGGCTTAAGAATGGTGGAGATGAAGGTCACAAGAGGTGCATGGTCCCTTTCTCAATTCGAAAAAAAGTACGAAGATGTGGTGAGTTGTGATGTGATACCCATGGATGTGTTTCATCTTCTATCGGTTCCCCATACTATGATTGGATGACATGTCAGATAATTTGGCGAGTTTTAGAATCTTTTCGAAGGTTGATTTCCATGGTGGATACTACCAAATTAGGATAAGGTTGGGTGATGAGTGGAAAACGGTTTTGAAAACCCATAATGGACTCTTTGAGTGGCTTGTAATTCCATTTGGGCTCACAAATGCCCCTTAACACTTACATGCGAGTTATGACTCAATTCGTACAACCTTTGATTGGAGCTTGTGTTGTTGTGTACTTTGACGACATTCTCATTTATTCTAAGACCTTGGAGGACCACATTTTTCATCTTAGGAGGGTGTTTAGTTGTTAAGGGAGAACAAGTTGTATGCTAAATTAAAGAAGTGCTCTTTTTCTGTGAACATCATTACTTTATTAGGGTACATTGTCTCGGATAAGGGGATTTCTATGGATGAGGCGAATGTTAGAGCTATTATGGAGTGGCCCAATCCTAAAACAGTGGGGGAAGTACAAAGTCTCCATGGTTTGGTCACTTTTTATATACGATTCATCAAGGGATTTAGTACCATTGTTGCCCCTTGATGATTTTCCTAAAAAAGACCAATTTATATAGGATGAGCTCGCTTAAGTGCCTTTATATAGCCTCAAAACAGTCCTCAACAAGCCCCATCTTAGCCTTACTCTATTTTGAAACTGATTGTGGTGTGAGTGGGGTAGGGATAGGTGGTGTCCTAAGCCAAGAAGGGAGATCATAGCCTACGTTAGTGAGAAACTAAATAGACTAAGACTCAATTATAGCACCTATGAATTAGATTTCAGGTGGAGACCCTTAAACTGTATTCCATTCTCCTAGGTCCTTATGAGTGGCTTCCTTCGTTTCAGGTCCTATTGAGTGGCCTTCCTTCGTTTCAGGTTCTTATGAGTGGCCTTCCTTCGTTTCAGGTCCTTATGAGTATGGTTCGAATATTGGCCACTTGATACAAGGAACAAAGAGAAATCTCCAATCTTTCCTACAAGTTGATGTGTAACAATGTGGAGGGAGGCAAACATGGCTACTCACGCTCTTGCATTGTACGCAAGAAACGTCCCAGATTGCATTGTTAGGCTCATGGAATCCCCACCCGTAATAGCTTCTCGAGTGTTTATGGAAGCTTCGGCTCCATCATCTAGGGAGAGTCTAGTCTTTCTTTCTGTCCTTTGTTGTGTATCATGTTTCATGTTTTTCTATTTGAATGGAGAATGCAAGTTTTCCATAAAAATAAATAAATAAGTGATTTAATCAACTAAAGCAATGCACACTCATTTGAAGTTTCAACTAAATAATTAAATTGACATCCAACAATGTCTAAACAAGCAAACATCCCTCATCACTACAAAAAAAAAAAAGGATATGTACCCTTCAGTTGAAATAGATCCATTTTATAATTTAGATTAAATTTTATAAATCTAAAATTATCACATCGTTTAAAGTTTTAAATGATGAGAGTTTATACACTCTTAGATCTAGAAAACAAAATCTTAATTGTGAAATAGACTAAATAAATAAGATATTTTTCCCATTAATACATGCTCATTTGATGGTTTATGGTAAGGATTATGATTTATGATCCACCCTATATATTACAATTGACATGTAATTGGTACAAACCAGTTATAATTTTTTTTTTGGTTAACGTGGGTTATTGAAATTCTTCGAGCACCTGACTATTCTTTGGATCACATAAGATCTAAGAATCTAAACTATTGAATGAAAATCTTCTATCACACTTTTTATGTTCCACTTTATACACCATCAATCACAATTAGGTTATGTTTAGAAAAAAGTGGGGAAAAAAAAAAAAAGAAGGTAAAAAGGGGAGATATAAATATAAATCACCACTTTGAGGGGTGCTTCTTTGTGACCTTCCTATTAGAGAAGCTCCAAACATGTATTTCTTCAAATAAATGTTGAACGGTTTAAATTAGAGAAACAATATTTCAACGTAAAATCCCGTTCAGGGAAGAGGAAGAGTTAACTATGAAATCTAAAGCCTTTATGTCTATGGAGCCAATGACAAGCCAAGAAAATGATGGTCTGATTCGGAAAGCATATATATATGGGTGCGCCTTCCAAAGCGACCCAAACCCACCTCTGTCTTTTCCTTCCAAATTAATTACATTATCATGTTATATTCCTTGTGATAACCACACACAGAAAAAAAAAGGAAAAAAAAACTTATATTCCAACTTTACAAACATTTGGGTTGACCCCATGCCCCGTGATCCAATTGATTCTACAACAATGGCTGCGGATCAAATCGTGGGCCTCAAATGGTCAATGCAAGAAGAAAAAATTTCTTAATTGATTTTATGAGTCTTAAATGTTTTTTTTTTTTTTCTTAACCTACAAACAATTACAAATATTTTCAATTGCAACACTTATTATATCTTTTTGGTTCTACCATCCCCAAGGTTTTAAAATTTAGCCACTGCTGGTGACTTCTGACTAAGGGGGACCAAGATGACTGGTATACATGGACGCCTTTCTAGAGGTAAGTTCAGCGTAGGAAATGATTTAACCTTTCAAAATGATAATTTGGCTTTTTTATTTTCAGCCAAAATAAATTAGGAAAAGAAAAAAAAATCCAGATAAATATTCAGTAAGTGGGTTGGAAGAGTCTTTTCCAACCTATCAGGTGACCGTTCATAAGACCATCCAAGTATATTAAAGAGCATGTGTCATTAAATTATTTAAGGACAAAATTTTCTTTCAAATTGATTTGGGGGAAAGCTCTTCCAAACCACTACATGGCAACTCGAAAGACCATATATACATGTGTATTTTTAATCACATGATCGAATTAATAGTCATGTGATTTGATTTAATGAATAATGTGATTTAATACATGTGAATGATCTTATAATTCGTCAAATATCGAGTTGGTTATGTGGAAAACTTTGTCCATTATTTAAACA
This sequence comes from Fagus sylvatica, assembly GCA_907173295.1. Taxonomy (NCBI): domain Eukaryota; kingdom Viridiplantae; phylum Streptophyta; class Magnoliopsida; order Fagales; family Fagaceae; genus Fagus; species Fagus sylvatica. The sequence continues at coordinate 16,513,118 of OU015772.1, read as the reverse complement.
AGCCACATGATTATTAATGAATCATATAATTAAAAATACACAAAATGGTCTTATAAATTTTCACCCAATGGATCAGAGGATATTTCCTCCAATACAGTTCGGAGGAAAATTGTCCATTAAGTTTGTTATTTCGGTAGTTTTTAAATACATATAATTTTTATTAAGAATAATACAAGTAAAAAAAATTCAGATTGGTGATTGTTGGGGAGATAACACTTTGGAAAGTCTTTAATTGAGGAGTTAATATAACACATAGGGACACTACTTTACCCAAAAGCTTAAGCCTATAGGTTTGGCCGTTTGGGCCTAGTTATGTTATATTAATTCTCCAACATCTTTACTCTTTCTTCATGTGGGACTTCCACTTACACATGTATACCCAACAGCGATGGTATAACATTTATGGGAGAATTTATTTTCTTTTCTTTATTGTTGTTTCTTTTCACCGGCATTGAACGGTTTGACAAAGTTTTCTAAAGCATTATCTTTCAAAGATGTAGTCTTTTAAAGATGTAGTTGATCAGTTATAAGTGAACCATTCTTTGGATATATCCTAGTGCTCACATGAATTTGAGCTCATCATGCCACATCATATGCTGGCATTGGTATCAAATCCAGAATGAGATGCCACTTTTTAATTCCATAAACCTCTCCATTCTCCAAGATATATTAATTCCCTCATACACATGATATAATGCAGTGTGTTCAAATTGAAGCAAACGTCAGATTATTCTGGGAATACGGTTCTTGTCTTGATTATGCATTGATTCACAAATAAAATGCAATGAAATTGATATCAGCAGATGATCCAGAAAATGCCCTAAAATCGATATCATTTTCGAAAGGGGAATATCCAACATGAATGAATAGTAAAACAATTCCATCCTTGCCTCCTTGGATATGGATTGAAAATACATTCCCTCATTATCCTCTAAGGTTGATTGATGAACCAGTTATAAAAGGGCATATACTTCCATAAGTACTCTATATGCTTTGCTATATTTCTTATAGGGGTCATATTTGTACAAAGTTAGACCATAGCCACCTTGAATTTCAGCAGGTATATGCTCTACTTTGCATCTTACATTACATGTATAATGCCCTTGTTTGGCAATGGCCGGTAAGAAATTCTATTCTTGTTAAGGGTTTTGATTTGGATGTATGATGTGTATTTTGTTTTTGATAACCCTTGGTGTCTGGGTCAACGTTCTACATGTAACACCTTATTAACCACATGTACCATGATAGGAGTAAGGTTTTGTTTTGGGTAGGTGGCCCTGAGGGGACTCGAACTAGTGATTATTGGGAAGCACACCCAAGATCAGATCAATTAAACTACCACTTAGGATTGATATATGATGTTTAATTGAATGAAAAAGTAAATTATTCAGCTTAAAAAAAAAAATGAATTAGTAAACATTAATGTAGGTTTTAACATTATATTAAGTATGGATTATTTTAAATAAATTCAGTTTTATAAAGTCATTAGTTGTTAGGTACTTGCGTTGTCACTTTGTGAGCTTAAAATATACCGAGGAAAAGGATTAATTCTTGTAACGTGATAAGAATCTCAATCTTCTAGAGTAATGGAATAGAAGATAATGACACTGATTAAATGGATTCTATAGATTGCAATCAAATGAATTAGTACCATATGTCGACCATCTAATTAAAGATCCAATCCAAGTTTATAGGAGGGATTTTTCTGAATAGCTTGATTTTTAAAATAATTTTGCAAAAAAACACTATTTTGAAACTAATGAGGTAAATAGCCTCTTGCGGAACTCGTCGCTCGTAGAGACGAGTTCCATCTCCAAGAGACAAGTTCCATTAAAAATAACATTGTGTGACATTTTGACGTGGAAAAATTTGACCTCCCTGGAACTCGTCTCTTGTAGAGACGAGTTCCAAAACTTTTTAAAATCCATTTGAGGGTATCTTTAGGGTCTGGGATTTGGATGTTCCAGCTGAGGATGGTGAACTTGTTAAACAATTGAACAAGGCCCTAACAGAGAGTTCCATTGAATCCGTACCGTCAACTCTTAATGATTCAAGACCATGGAAAGATTTGGAAGAAGAGTCTGTTGATAATCTAATTATTATAAAAAAAAAAATTAATCTGGTTGGAACTCATCTTTTCCATTGAAAAAAATGGGGATATTGTTTATGATCATGGCAGAGAGTGGGAGTTGCCAAGACATGGTCGTGGGTCCACCGCAAACCCACAACCACCATACCCGCAAACCCACACCGCAAACCACCACACACTGCACAGAGCCACCACCGACAACCACCGTACCTGAAAACCCACACCGCAAACCACCACACCCACACACTGCACAGAGCCACCACCGACAACCACCATACCCGCAAACCCACCACACACTGCACAGAGCCACCACCGACAACCACCATACCTGAAAACCCACACCGCAAACCACCACACCCACACACTGCACAGAGCCACCACTGACAACCACCATACCCGCAAACCCACCACACACTGCACAGAGCCACCACCGATCCACCACAAACCCATACCCACAAACCCAAGCCACCACAAACCCATGCTGGCAAACCCATACCCACAAACCCAAGCCACCACACCACCGATCCACCACAAACCCATGCCGGCAAACCCATACCCACAAACCCAAGCCACCATAAACCCACGCTGACAAACCCATAACCACAAACCCATAAAATCGAAACCCATCCATCAAACCCGCTGCAAAACCGAAACCCACCATCAGCCACAGACCCACGCCGGCAGCTCCTTCTCAAACAAAAAGCAAAAAAAAAAAATGAGAGAAGGAAAGAAAAAACAGAGTCTGAGAGATGAGAGAGGAAGAGTTTGAGAGAGATGAGTGAGAAAAAGAGAGGCAGATCAGAGAAAATGTAAGAGAGAGAAAGAGTTTTCAGCTTTTTGAGAGTTTTGAGAGTTTCAAGGAGATGATATTTTTTTCCATTTTAAGTGGAACTCGTCTCTAGAAGAGACGAGTTCCAGCTGGAACTCCAGTTGTAGACGTGGCAAAAATGCAAAAATTTAAGTGAAACTCGTCTCTGCTAGAGACGATAAGGCTATTTCCCTCAATTGTTTTTAAATAGTATTTTCTTGCAAAATAGTATTAAAAATAATATTATTAAGCAAAAAAAATCAAGTTTATAGTTTATTCTTGTTAAAGTTGTATAGTTTTTAAATTCAGAAATTGTCATGATAATATCAGGAAAGCCCGTTTATAATGGCTTTATCGTTTATATAAAGATATTCACAAGTACGAATCCTGTTGCTTCCGTGGTATGTTCCTCGTATAGAAAAAATTTAAATGTAAAACAATAGGGAACAGAAAATTAATCATTCTCTCACATGCAATGCAAGTACTAGCTAGGATTTAAAAACAACATGGTTAAGAGAATCAGAATAACTTTTCTAAGGTTTAGATAATTTCCTGCCATTTGTGGTTTAGTTTTTTTTTTTTTTAATTTAATTTTGAGTAAATTACACTGACATCTCATTTTTTTAGGGAAATTAGACTCGCTATACCCTATTTTGGGAAAATAAAATTCTGCTTTTAAATTTGTAAAATAATTAACACTTCGTCCCTTTTTCCCCATTTTTAAAAGAATATTCCTTACTTAAACTTAAAATAATTGGAATATAATTTTTCTTTTTAACTCTAATTAGTTAGACATTGGTTAAAAAAATTAATAAAAAATAAACCAAAAAAAAAGAAAAAAAGAAAAAGAAAAAGGGGACGGAGTGTTAATTATTTTGCAAATTTGGAAGAAAAGTGTCATTTCCCCAAAATAGGGTGTAGCGAGTCTAGTTTCCCCCAAAAGAAGAGGATGTTAGTGTAATTTACCCTTGATTTTATAACAAGAAAAATTTCTTGTATTTCGAATTTTGAAAGGTGTAGATACCCATTTTTTTTGCCAAGTCATGGTAGATAAAGTAGGCCACATTTGAACTACTTGAATCTGCTTGGATTTGCTGTAAGCCTTGGGTCATTTCATATCGTCCATAAAGAAAAGCTCAACTAAGGCCAGTCCATCCACTAGTAATTTCACCCGTTGACTCTCTCTCTCTCTCTCTCACACACACACACACACACACACATCCAGTGGGCCCATCTTTTTTGAATCCCTTAAATTAGGGCTACACGACAGACGATGAAGTATCGATCAAATCACGTTAACCAATAAAGCTACTGTTCACTTTCTCCTTGAGCAAACCAAATTGCATCTTTCTCAACGAAGCACGCTAAGGACCAGTCTACAAATAGCCTTTTTCACAGTAGATAAAAGAACGCTAGAGTAGCGGATACACTGAAAAGGAACCAACATGCCCTGAGTACAATCAAACACAAAAAGAAGGCTTGACTGTTTTAGAACTACAGGTAACACAACCACCATAGCCCAAACCTACGGTGACTATTATTTATCCTTGTTAAAGATTAAGGTAGTTTGGTTTAGAGGTAGGAGAATTATTTCCTTAAAAGGTATCAAGAGTCTGCTATACAAGTGATACTATACCTGTTGGGAGGTATGGACATTGGTAACGAGCAAACCTCAAATACCTAGAAAGATAAACATGTATGGATCAGACAAACCCTTCTGTCATAAATGCGCACCAAGCTCAATACTAGGTCTGCCGTGATTCTTGGTCTGGTCTGCAGAAGTTAGAAATGTCATATCCTTTTAACAAACTTTGCCAGTCTCTTGTTATTGGATGAAATAGTGAAATGTCTGATTATCCAAAAGGTTAAGGGAGAAAACTAAGGTTGACTCATGATCCTGAAGAACATTGAGGGCCATAATAAAAGGGGAGGGGGGCCAGTGGTTTTTCAGGCAGAAAACACCTAAGTCAAGAAGAATAAAGAATACATCTTCCTTAGAGAATTCTTTGTGAAAGTCTAAAAACCTAAACCAAGTACTTCATCTGCCTTAACATCCAACATCCCTAGAAATACCTCATACACCTCATATACTAATTCCATAGTCCATACATGATTTTCCTCAGAAATAATTCTCTTCATGTTCATTAAGCTTCCTACGTCTTTTATTATTTCTTAAGAGTTCACTTTAATTGATAAGCTAACCACCTTGTTCTTTAGTTGTCTCACACTTTTTTTGGTTAAAAGTTGCAATCTGCAATGATCCCTTTAGTAAAGCACCAACCTAGCAGATCAATAACTTAGAGAAGAAAGTGCACCATCAGCCACCAAGCAAGACTACGGGCCTGGCTTGGATTTTTGGGCTCAGCATCCCATCAAAACAAGTACAACCCAACATTTAACCAGTCACAAGGCAACACCTGGCTCAAGGGGAATTTTGAGCATCCACATTTTGTCAACTCCATTGGGGAGTTGAGTAGCACTTTTTCTTAATATTGATCTGTAATTATGCTACCCAAGTCCAAGAACACAAGACAATCTTCGGTAGCAAAATCTCAAGCCGAGTCAGAATCCAACGGGCACAACCAAAGCATCGTTGGACACCGTTTCCCATTAGGTGGTGGTAGAAACATGGAAGGCAAAGGTAATAACCGAGGTGGCGGTAATATCCCAAGTGGTAGTATCCCACGCGATAATATCTCAGGTAGTAATATACAAAAAGGTGGTGACGAGTCACAGCGACTGACCTTGCTGTAAAAGCTTATCCAGGGTTTATAGCAGACCCAAAAAGAACTTGTTGAGTCAGTGAAGTAGTTGAAGGAGGCCAGCAACAAATAAGGCCATGATAAGCACAACAATGAAAGGGAGTCTAACAACAAAAATGACCCACTGTTCGTGACTTTGTTAGACGTGCCAGACCTACTAAAGCATGAAAGAGAAACAACCCCCAAGGAGCCTAGGCACTTCATGAGGAAACCTCCTTACCTCATGGAGCTATTAAAGGAGCCCTATCCAGAGATATATGATACACCCACCTTTGCCCCTTTTAACGGTCGAAGAGGAAGTCTTGTGGAGCACATCAGCAAGTTCTTGGATTCTATAAGTCCCTTTGCAGGGAATGGTGAACTCTGTCTACGGGAGTTTTCAAAATCCCTTATGGACGGGGCTTACACATGGTATAATACTATGATACCTGCTGGGTCTATTAGGGCATGGGAAGATATGGTGGAAAGGTTTTGCAATAAATACTTCCACGTTAAGGAGAAGATCATTCTCGTTAATCTATACAACACCAAGGAGCAAATGGGTGAAGACCTGCTAAAATACATTCACAGTTTTTGTAATGTGTCCTTGGATTGCCATGTTAAGTATGAGGAAAGCGAGCTGGTGGAGGTATACATAGATAAAATGTAGCTCGAATTTTGTGCTCACTTGGAGAACCTAGACATTTCTCAATTTGCTCCATTGCTCTAAAAGGCTCGAAAGACAGCCTTCTCAGTCAGACATCACATCAAGAAGGTCAAGGAAAGAAAGATACAGCCGTAGGCTCTTACCATTTCCACTATCGCGGTGGTTGGTGTCGACACCGGCGGAAAATCCGACCTCTAAAAGAAAGTGTTTAGGGTATTTTCTTTTATTTTCCTAGATACCAACCCCCATTTGGCGAGTGTGTGTGTGATCTCTATCTCTTTTCCGTTTCGAGATATGAGTTGTGTGTGTGTGTGGGAACTTGTGTACGTGTGTGCGTGTGTGCACAAATTTGGAGTCGCCACCAACCATGGGAAATTCTAAGGTGTGATTGGGCACCTATGTCTAATAGATTTTATCTTTTTTAGACATTTATAACAAAAATGGTCTTGAACCAGAGATAGGTTCGGGGTTTGCTTATGCGTGGGGAAGGTGTTAGGCACCCCACGACATCCGTTAAGAAACGGTTACCTCCTTTCTAATGTTTTCTTTATTTGCTAAGCCTAGGTTTGTTGGTTTTAATTATGTACAAATGTCCCAAATTTGGTCGAGCAATATACCAAGAATGGCAAATGCAATTTAACCTCATTTGGTTTTGATTAGACTCTTTATTTCACCATCCCTTTATCTTTGTATCTTTTAAATTTCCGGACATTTCGGTGATAGGATGTACTTGAAATCCTATCACCCAGTGTCGGGGCAAACAATTAATGTTTTTGGTGCCATATTCGGGATCTCTTTACCCTTGATTTCCAAGAGCAAAGCGGTCCGTCAAATGGCGGGGTTTTGGATGATTAATTCACACTTTGGGGAATTTTAGACCATGATCCTATGGGAGTTAGAACGCGTAGAATCCCTTACACGAAAGCACGTACCAGCCACGCCCCCGTGTAAAGGACTCATACCATGGTGTCCAAAAGCCAGGGTGAGCCGTAGCCCTTGGATTGCACCAATTTCGTTTCTAACGCTCACATTACCATGTTTACTCTTTTTAAAGTTTTCATGGCAAAGTGTATTTTAATCACATTTTTATATCAAAGCGATAAACACTCAAACAAGTAATCACGGCATGTTCGCAGCACATAAATTACAAGGACGAGTACAAAGACGAATAAAATGTTCAAACAAGTAATCACGGCATGTTCGCAGCACATAAATCACAAGAATGAACATGACATCAGAATGGTAAAACATTCAAACCCATAATCATGGCATGTTCGCAGCACATAAATCACAAGAATGAATGAGTATGGAATGATCACGGCATGTTTGCAGCACATAAATCATGAGAAGTTCAAATGAGTAATTACGGCATGTTTGCAGCGCATAAATTACTAAAATGACAAGCATGGGATGATTATGGCATGTTAGCGGCATATCAGTGAACGTGACACTTAATCGAAATGTATTACATGAGAATTTTTTTAGAGAAAGGGTCAAGACCTCGTGGGGTCGGGATTTGATGCTATTGAAAGGCTTACTCGAATCTCGACACCACCATAGGATTTACATGAATAAAACAAAACAATTTAAAGAAGGTTTCAGTGCCTTTTCGGGCTTACACGAAGGGTTGGTGCTATTGAAAGACTTATCCAAACCTCCGACGCCAAATAAGACTTATAAGGTGAAAATCATTTAAAAATGGGGTTTTCAATGCCTTTTCGGGCTTACACGAAAGGTAGGTGTTATTGAAAGACTTATCCAAACCTCCGACGCCAAATAGGACTCATATGAGTGAAAATCATTTTGTGAAAAGTATGTTTGCGATTTACGGGTCCAACGCCTCATGGATTTACATGGGGTTTAGTGCTATCGAAAGACTTACCTAAACCGCCAATACCGTTCGGTATTTTCATGCCCAAATCAAAAATGGAAAAATGGACAATAATTACAACAATATTGTAAATAATGAAAATAACGGGGTTTAAACAAAGGATTTTCGTGGGTCCAACTCCTATGGGATTACGTGATGGTTAATGCCTCATTGAGGTCTCACATAATCCATCACGACCAATCGGGATTATCATGCCCAAATCACCAGGGAATGAGGGAGAGAAAATGGCAATATTCACAATATAATATTCACAACATAGTAAAGCGGTAAATGACGGTATTTAAACATGGGAGTGTGTTTTTCGGGTCAAGTACCTCGTGGGCTAACATGGTTGTTACGGCCTCATAGAGGTCTTACGCACTCCGCCAAAGCCACTCAATATTTGCCGTACTAAAACACGTGGAAAGGGGATAGTAACAACGCAATATATTTACAAGTACGTAATAAATGTAAATAAAGCGATAAATGAACTTAAAACCAAAATTTTTCAAAGGGTCCAATGCCTATGGGATTACATGGTGGTTAAAGCCTCATTGAGGTCTTACATAGTCCACCACGACCAATCGGGATTATCACGCCCAAATCACAATGGGGGAAAAATGGGGAATATTCACAATATAATATTTACAACGTAAATAAAGCAATAAATGACATTATTTAGGCATGGGAGGTGTATTTTTCGGGTCAAGTACCTCGTGGGCTAACATGGTTGTTACGGCCTCATAGAGGTTTTACGCACTCCGTCAAAGCCACTCAACACTTGCCGTACTAAAACACGTGGGAAAGGGATAATCACAACAATATATCCACAATAACGTAGTAAATGTAAATAAAGCGATAAATGAGTTTAAAACAAAGATTTTTCAAGGGTCCAATGCCTATGGAATTACATGGTGGTTAAAGTCTCATTGAGGTCTTACGTAGTCCACCACGACCAATCGGGATTATCACGCCCAAATCACAAAGGGAAAAATGGGGGATATTCTCAATATAATATTCACAACGTAGTAAATATAAATAAAGCGATAAATGACATTATTTAGACATGGGAAGTGTATTTTTCGGGTCAAATACCTCGTAGACTAACATGGTTGTTACGGCCTCATAGAGGTCTTACGCACTCCGCCAAAGCTACTCAATATTTGCCGTACTAAAACACACGGGGAGGGGGAAATCACAATAATATATCCACAATAACATAGCAAATGTAAATAAAGTAATAAATATATTCAGATCTACAAATAATAGCAATAAATAATTCAAAGCATATAAATAAAGCAATAAATAGACTAGAAAGCATAAATAAAGCAATAAATATATTCAGATCTACAAATAATAACAATAAATAACTCAAAGCAAAATAAAGCAATAAATAGACTAGAAAGCATAAACAAAGTAATAAATATATTCAGATCTACAAATAATAGCAATAAATAACACAATAAATGAACTTAAAGAACATAACAAGAGTGGATCCTTGTGAATCCCTTCCCATATTAGGGATCATCACTAGTCACCTCCACTAAAAAGGAAAAAAAAAAGAGAGAGGAGAGGAGAGAGAGAGAAAGAGCTTAGAGAGAGAGAGTACCTAGAGAGGAGTCTCTCACTCTAAAACTACCCAAAAACCCCGCCTAAAACCCCCTAAAACCCCTATTTCTGCCTATTCTAAAGCTCAAGAAGGCCTAGGGCCCGAGCAAAATCGTGCCAAACTGAAGGGGGGGGGTCTGCTTTTATAGGCGGAGTTATTGTAGCTCGCGCGGCATGATCACGCGTGCGCTACAGTACCCGCCACGTGGCGATCTTATCCACTCGCGTGGAAATTTGCGCGCGCGCACAGTTTTTTGACCCGATTTTCGAAGGCCATTTTGGAGGTCTTCTAGTACTCAAAATGGGTCATGCAGAATATCGTCGGAAATCCCCAGATGTCTACTTTCCAATGATATAAAGTTTGTGTGAATCGGAGTTCGGACCAAAAAGTTATGGCTCCCGGAAGTCGGGTCGTCTGAGCTGTTTTTTCACGTTTTTCCGGTGAAGATTCCGGCCAAACGGGGGATGCCACCGGCGAACCGAGAGTTCCACGTCGTAGCTGGAGTTGTCATCTTTCCAACGCACCCGGGGCCACGCGTCAACTTGCAGTGGGTCGGAAAGACTCTGCGCGCGAAGGTGGCTGTCCGGGAGAAAAACGCACAAAACCTTTGGCTCATTTTTCTTCGCTTTTTGTTTGTGTTTGCGCGCGTATTTGACCTAGCTCCCGATGTCGGATTTCGACGAACTTGGTATCGTTGGAAAGCTTGCGCTACCCTCTCTTGCAAGGTTTCAGAGTTGCGGGAAACCGAGCTAGGGACGGAGAGATATGGTCCGGCGAACAGAGGTCGCCGGAGTGTTTTTGGCCTTCCGGAGGGCATTTTTCTGGTGAGGATTCCGGCTAGACCGGAGAAAGTCTTGACGATCCGAGAGTTCCACACCATGCATGAGTATGTCTTCTTTCCAATGTGTCCAGGCTCGCGGATCAACTTGTTGCGAGCCAGGAAGACTCTGCGCGCAAGCGCGACAATGTCGGCGGAAAAGTTATGGAAACTTCAGCACAGCCTTGTTTTGTCGACCTGTTTTCATTCGCGTGGTAGACGTAGCTCCCGAAGTCGGAATTCGGCGATCTTGGCGTTGCCAGAAAGCTTGTGCTACATACTTTCTAAAGGTACAGGTCCCGCACATAGGCAAACTTGGGTCCGCGAGATATGATCTTGCGAACGGAGGCTGTTGGAATGTTCCTTATTCCATGGGGTCGTTTTCCGATCGAGATTCCGGCTTGACCGGAGGAGCTCTTAACGATCCGGAAGTTGCACGTTGTAGCTGAAGCGACCCTCTTGCGTAAAGGTTTCCAATTTGCGGACCAAGTTGTCGCCGGTTGGAAAGAATCCGCGGGTGAACACTGCCTTCCAAGTAGGCTGTTTTGTTGACAACACTTAGCAAAATTTGACTAAGTGTCGGACCATTTTTCCGCAGTTTTGCCCATAACTCCCTCATTTCTCGTCCGTTTTCCACCCGTAAAGTATCAAATCGAAGCTCTCAATGTGCTCCATGCATTGGTTAGGGGGTGGTCAGTTCGATTCAGCCTTCGGTCCAGTCAACAGTCCGGTCAAACCTTGGTCAAACTCGGTCAACCTTAGTCAAACCTGGTCAAACTTGGTCAAAATTCTCCGAACTCTGGGAAATGTATCCCGGGCCGCGTTTCGAGGGTTTTGGGCATAGTGGGCCCCAGTCGGGTCAGAAACGGCTTGGTCAACTCTTGGTCAACCCTGGTCAAACTTGGTCAACCCTAGTCAAATTTGGTCAAACTTTGGGAAATGTGGCTTAGACCCCGTTTTGATGTTATTTGCGTGGCGAGCCCTCGTCGGATCAGGCCGATTTGGTTCGGGCTGTCTCGTTTTGCGTGCCGACACCCGAGAAAATCCCGGGGGTAAAAATGGGGTTATGATAGTTGCCCCTTCTTTGTTTGGCGTTTCTTGGCACAAGGAACGTCGGACAAAGAATAAATGACTCTATTTTTGCCCGCTGGGATTTTCTCGGTTTTCGTGCCTGTCCTCAGGTACTGCGAAAAATCTTCCTCAGTTTACTTGTCACTTTCTGTCAGACGCGCTGGCTCTCAATCGGTTGACTCATGGGTCAAAAGTTAAGGTAGGTTTCAAATTCTTGGTTTTCTCTCTAAACTCTACTTTTCCTACTTCTGCTTTCTTTTTCCCTTCTAACTCAGATCTCGTGCTCCGAAAGTTCGTTCGCCTTTCTGAGGTATGTCGCCATGTGCGTGCCTTTGGCGGGGGTAGAAATTTTGAAATTTGTACCAATCTCGAATTTCGGATTGGAAATTTGTTCCAATCTCGAATTGGGCAGTTCAACGGTTTGGAATCCTGGATCCAAACACGTTGAGGAGGATAATTTGAGACTTCAAATTTGTTCAAGTCTCAAATTGGGTGGTTTAACGGTTTGGCATTTGAATCCAAACACGTCGGGGGGTGATTTGACTTAGGGACTACACAAGCTTCAAATCGAGTTGTTCAACGGCTTGGCATTTGAATCCAAACACGTTGGGGGGTGATTTGACTTGGGGATTACCCAAGCTTCAAATCGAGTTGTTCAACGGCTTGGCATTTGAATCCAAACACGTTGAGGGGTGATTTGACTTGGGGACTACCCAAGCTTCAAATCGAGTTGTTCAACGGCTTGGCATTTGAATCCAAACACGTTGAGGGGTGATTTGGCTTGGGGACTACCCAAGCTTCAAATCGAGTTGTTCCAACGGCTTTGGCATTTGAATCCAAACACGTTGGGGTGTGATTTGGCTTGGGGACTACCCAAGTCTCAAATCGAGTGAACCAACGGTTTGGCAACCCTTTGAATCCAAACACGTTGAGGGGTGATTTGACTTGGGGACTACCCAAGCTTCAAATCGAGTGGTCCAACGGCTTGGCATTTGAATCCAAACACGTTAGGGAGGTTAATTTGAGACTTCAAATCTGTTCAAGTCTCAAATTGGGTGGTTCAACGGTTTGGCATTTGAATCCAAAAACGTTGAGGTGTGATTTGGCTTGGGGACTACCCAAGTCTCAAATCGAGTGAACCAACGGTTTGGAACCCTTAATCCAAACACGTTGGGGTGTGATTTGGCTTGGGGACTACCCAAGTCTCAAATCGAGTGAACCAACGGTTTGGAACCCTGAATCCAAACACGTTGGGGTGTGATTTGGCTTGGGGACTACCCAAGTCTCAAATCGAGTGAACCAACGGTTTGGAACCCTTAATCCAAACACGTTGGGGTGTGATTTGGCTTGGGGACTACCCAAGTCTCAAATCGAGTGAACCAACGGTTTGGAACCCTTAATCCAAACACGTTGGGGTGTGATTTGGCTTGGGGACTACCCAAGTCTCAAATCGAGTGAACCAACGGTTTGGAACCCTTAATCCAAACACGTTGGGGTGTGATTTGGCTTGGGGACTACCCAAGTCTCAAATCGAGTGAACCAACGGTTTGGAACCCTTAATCCAAACACGTTGGGGTGTGATTTGGCTTGGGGACTACCCAAGTCTCAAATCGAGTGAACCAACGGTTTGGAACCCTTAATCCAAACACGTTGGGGTGTGATTTGGCTTGGGGACTACCCAAGTCTCAAATCGAGTGAACCAACGGTTTGGAACCCTTAATCCAAACACGTTGGGGTGTGATTTGGCTTGGGGACTACCCAAGTCTCAAATCGAGTGAACCAACGGTTTGGAACCCTTAATCCAAACACGTTGGGGTGTGATTTGGCTTGGGGACTACCCAAGTCTCAAATCGAGTGAACCAACGGTTTGGAACCCTTAATCCAAACACGTTGGGGTGTGATTTGTGATTCGACATTTCGTAAAATCGCAACTTTGATGGTTAGACCCAGTTTGGAAATTCATCCAAACGGTCATGGACAACATTGTTTGTTTGACTGTTATTGTTGTTCTCTTTTTTTTTTTGTATGATTTTGATCATTGTATGCTTCCTATATTTTGAGAATGAGATGTACCTGATTTCTCTGACTCTTGGATTGTTTGTTGCTCTTTCTTGCAGATGTCTCACCGAGGTAGTGGTAGCGGAGATCATCGCCGGTC